>CM076665.1:10097500-10697500 GCA_038496675.1 Rachycentron canadum
GTTGATCCTGGATGGTTGTTTAATGTGAGGATATTGTTAGTTAGCAAGAATGTAGAAGGGTTTAATTTGTGATGAGTCATCATAGTAGCCATACATATGGATTGTGTGCAGGATGACTTTCTCCAAGATTCTCAGAAGTGCTGTTGATATTAAAGCAAGTCAGAGGCTAAGATTTCAAAGAAGCCTACATAAGATTTGTCATGACAGATTTTTCTTTCCTTCTTCATCAAGTTTGAAAGTGCCATCAGCACTTTACTTTGTGTCATCAGCATGTGACAAGTGTATATGGATATATTGTGTGCCAACCTGTGTTCAAAGTGTGCCAGGGCAGATACACAATCCATGCCTCTTTGAAGTGCACTACTGAGTGTGTGTGTGTGTGTGTGTGTGTGTGTGTGTGTGTGTGTGTAAGCTTGCCCTACTTGAACTGACATGTAATTAGGGATAACAAAAAAAAGAAACTCCTCTTTCTCTGATCAAAGCTTGCAGCTGGCAGACTTGACAGAATATGTGCATGTGTCTGTGGACCACCTGTGCAAGTACTTCACAAATATATGTGAATAAAAAGACAAGAAACAAAGTGAAGGTGAGATCAAACCAACCGTTTTTGACACAAACACCTCTTTCCTGTGCAGGTACGAAGATGGATGCGGAACCCAAAGGTGAGCGTGGAGAAGGCCCAGGGGAAAGGCCTCCTCTACCCCTGTCCAAAGTGTCCGCTGGCTGACGACCTGTGGTACACACACTTCCCCTCGCCTTACGGCTGCTGTCACTACACTGGCTTGCAGGGTGGCCAATACTACCACCATGAGCCGTGCTCGCCATGCCCAGCGAGTGGGCAAACTAGTGGCCACGACAAGAGCAAGGGCTGCAAGGTAAAGGGAAAAACAAACAGAGAGAATTTATGAGTGTGTGTCCTTGATTGTGATGTCCTTGCATTTGTGTCACTAACCATTCATTAAGTCGTACTCTATCTAGCCTGTGACACACAAGCAACAGCCTGTTCCTCACGAGTATCATTTGTCACCCCTGTCACGCACATAGCTGTATGCTGTGAATAATAGGCTCATGCTTTATTTAAAGGATAATTACAATTTAATACAACTTATTTTCATGGTCTGGTCATCAGTTCTACTGCCTCAGTTGTAATTACTGAATACACTGGAACAAAGAAACAAAAAGCCTAAGCAATGTCCACTTGCAACCCTGAATAAACAGATCCATGGATAATCATCGGATTGAACAAAGAGTGATATTGTTTTCTCTATTTAAATCAATTTAGGTGCCTGAAAATTCAAAATTAATTTACCAAACCACAAATGCAAAACAAAGACTGAAGACACCTTGAGAAATAAATATACTTGTGCGCAGCATAAACGTTTTCCTATCCCTTGAATCAAGACATGACCCTCCAGTTTATCTTGTAACCCCAGAGATATCAGTATGGGAACATTAAACAAGCCAACACATCAGCCTGATTATCTAAACTATTTTATTCTGAAGGTAAAACTGAAAGTGATCACACCAAAAATGTTAAGAATGACAATGGTTTATTTCTGCACAGACAAAATGCATTAAGTTTGAATAATAATTTAATTGTTTCAGTTGGGTTTCTTTTCCTGTTTAGCTAACCTGGGGGTTTGTTTTAAGCTTCTCAGACATCTTTTTAGTCATGACTTACAAGCAATTAACATGTTATTATTGCCAATAGCTATAATGATGAAAACTATGAAAATAAGCCAACTTTAATGAAATGAAAACATCCTTTATATCGTAAACTCTGCTTGAGCAAACATTTCTTGTCGTTATCTCAAACTGACAAATACCTCAGAATTTAAACTGGTTTTTAAAGCAATGTGTACAGAATAATGCAGAATACTTCCATTTGATGTAATAATACAACTATAAAAATCAATCAATCAAAGTAGAAAAATCTGTAAGATAAGTGAGGAATGAATATTTAATAAGGAACATATGACCTAGTTCATAATGTAGGAGTGTGAATCCGCCCTCTCTTTATCCCGTCAGTCCCTCTCCACAAGTGGGAGCGTATACACCAACATGCTTCATAAGGACACTTGACTCATTTTTCAGACCTCCCTCTGGTTGCCCATTAACACTCACTGAAAGAAGTCAAAGAAGCAAATTAGGTACTAACGGGACTCTAACTAACAAGACATTGTTCCATTTGTCTTTGTTCCCCTTTTAAGCTCTACCACAAGTGTTGTTACATAACATAAACACTAAAGCAACTGGGGTATTTTTCAAAGACTCCCTTGTTGTTGCTCTGCTAGTGTTTCTGAAATCTGAGCAGGAGGCAGATCGTCAGGGGAGAGGAAGAATTTCTAAGTTGATTTCTTTTGTATTTAAAGTGAAATGAAACAAGTGCCTGGAAAGAAGTGAGGACACAGAGCTTTCAGTTTGACCAAATGCAGACGCTTACCCATGTGCATGCGCGTGTGCACACACACGCGCATGCACGCACACACACACACACACACACACACACACACACACACACACACACACACACACACACACACACACACACACACAATAGTACTGGTGTCTATTATTGATGTGTCCAGGTTGTCCTTAGTTATGTAACTGCAATCATAATAGCTATCCCACACCTTATCAGTCATTGTACCCATCAGTTGGTTCCCTGCTCATGTGTGTGAGTGTTTCTCCAGTGCCATGCGTGACAAGAGAGAATGAGTCATCACCATCCCAGCAAGACAAAGCCACACTGTAGTTTATGTGTTTGCATGTGAGCATGTGCCCTGAAAATCAACACAGAGGCGTGTCAGAATAGAAAACAGGATTGTGTCGTTGTCTACTCCTCCGTTCTCTTTCTTGCAGCCCTTTAGTTTGTTTCTTTTTTGTTTCATTTTGCACTGCCTTCTTCCTGCCTGAACTGCCTCTCTCTATCTCTCCATCAATTCCACCTCTTGCCCTCACAACCAATAGATCTGTCACTAATGTCTCAGTGGAGACAACTAGTGTGTGTGTTTGTGTGTGTGTGTGTGTGTGTGTGTGTGTGTGTGTGTGTGTGTGCGCGCGCGCGCGTGGAATTAATGGGTGTTGTGGTGCGGTGGGAGCAGGCTGACAGGTTAAAGAGGAGGGGGCTCAGCAGTGAGTCATAGCTAGTCTTCACGGCAGAGTACGTATGCATGTGTATGAAGTCTATCCAAAGCCAATGTTGAGTTTAACAGGCGTTACCTACAGTAGCTGTTAATATTGTCATATGTGATTTTGTGACCCAGGCCTCAATAAATGATTGAAATGGAAACTTACAGCCAAAACTTAACATGGACTGAAATGCATTCTTCCTGTGTTTGACTTTGTGTGGCATTGCCAAACACTCCACGACAAAGTTCAACACATAGACGTCATAGACTGCTCCTTTCCCTGCATACTGTACCATATCTCAGCACACTCTGTCCAAGCACTTCACAGCTCAGGCCCTCAAAGTTAGTGTGCCAAATACTCCCAGAGCGTGACACTTGTTCAACAAATGGAGCACTAACAGAAACATTTCCCTCGCATGCCAAACACATTGCTCTGATCTTGAGGAAGCCACCCACGACCTGACTCAAATGCAAATGAGCAAAACTTCACTATGAAATTTGTCAGCCCATCAAAGTGAACCATGTCAGTTGCTGTCTGGCAAGTGTCTCAGACCTGGACTTAAGAAAGTGGGCTGGTGATGCAGAGAGGCTCCTTCCACATTTTAGAGGAAGTGAAGATGAATAAGACAGCAGATGATGACTGACAGTGTCAGATTACTCTTAAGCGCGTAGAGACAGACGGGAAAGTGCTGGGGACATTTGTCATGGGCTGATATGTTGCTTGTTATTCTTTACCATTTATATCATGGTTAATGTGGAAGTATATTATTTTGCCTTAAGTGCCATGTATTGTTGAATACAAGCTGAGTCTTCAGCTTTTGTCCTGCTTACCGTCACTTCTCTGCATTATGCCCTCATTGTGTGTAGAATCCTTTGTTAGAAATTGTTAATCTGTACTTGGCAGCAAAATGTTGCTGCGGTTGTTTGTTACTAGAGGAGCTGAGCCTGAGATGACATTAAAGGGCACAAAATACATAAAATATGTACTCTGCAATATTTGACTTAATATAAGGACATTTACTCAACCATTTTACACACTTGAGTCTTGTTCTCATTCCAAAAAAAGTCCCTTATTAAAAATCACACCCAATCTTTTTTTAATTACAAAGCATCAGCACTATTAAAATGCAGCTAGCTTAGCTTAGCCTTGACCCAGTGCTTTGCTTGGCCTTCACCCTGGTGCTACTTTCGATAAGTCAGAGCCAAAGCTAAATATAGACCAAGCTTTATGGCGCTGATCTTATTATATTGTGAAGTCTGTGTACTGAATTTATGACATCTGCATTTTCTACATGGGGAAATGATAGCAGAGAAAATAAAGGAATAGAGGCCGAGATGTTTACTGTAAGCAGGAGGAAAGATAGAAGTGCACAGAGCAAATTATAATTAAATATAGACAAATATAAAATGTAATGACAGGGGAGGAGAAATTAGGAATTGACAGAGCTGAGGGGAGAGAAGTAAATAGAGGAAACAGTAGAGAGAGAAAAAGAGAGAGAGTCGAGAAGAGATGAGAGGACAGTTTTATTAGAAGACAGAGGAGATGAGGTCAGAGCATCTTCCCCACTGTCTGAACAGGACCACAAATCAAAGGCATATAAATCATCTTGATAAGGACGTCCTGCATTGTGCCATGTACACACTGTCAGACACACACAAGCATATGTAAAGCTAATGCAAACGCAGCCTTTCCACTAATCTCTTGCATCAAGCCTGTACTGTTCTTGATGAAGACTTAATCAAAAAGGACATGAGCTTTTGCTGACTGATAGTTGTTCTGAAATGTTATCTCTTTTTTTTCATGCATTTTCTCTACTATCTTACGTACTACTCTTTCGTAACCACAAATGCAGTGTAAGTGTTTTTTTACATACAGGGTAACAATGGAATTCTAACTGGAATTAAAACTGGTACAAAAGGGGCAGGTTTATCATACAGACCTAACAAAAGATAATGATAGTGCTTCCTTTTCACTTTTAACTTGCACTTTTTACTTCAATGGCTATGTCATAATTGCTTTTAAACAAAGTACTTACAAAGAACAGGACACACAATACAAACCATGGAAATACATGTGATTCACACAATACATAAAGATTCAGCTTCCATACCCCTTTTGTAATATTGATAGCGCGGCAAGAAAAAAGTGAATTTTGTATCATTATTATTATTATTCAGACTGGAGGATACTTATGCTCTAATTTTGGAGCAACTACAGTTGCTATATTTTAAGGATTTGGTGAAGGTAAACAGGAAGTGCAATGCTGCCATGGAGTATGTTCATTACCTGTGAGCTACAACTTGACAACTTTACACTGAAAAAAACTTTAACATGAATTGATTTTTCAGGCAAGTTCTGTAGTTATAAGGAGTTTTCGTGTTGTGACTTCTAAGTGGATTTATGGACATTTAGAGATGAACTGGAATCTGAGGTAACGACAACCACCCTCAGAAATATTTCACATTTACCTTGTCTATGTGTTCAGATTTGACTCAGAGAAGGAGAAGGAACTTTGACGCAAATTGCGGCAACAGGGCGGTAAGGGAGGTGTGTGTCACAGGCACTGTTGAAACTCCAGCCACTGACCACGTTAATGAGAGAGATAAACATGCTGGTCAGACGACAATAATTAACATCCCGTTGCAGCTAGAACACCACAGTGCACCTGCCACTTTCACTTCTTGCTGTGACTTTGCCTCATCATTCTCCCTCTGCCCCTTCAACTCTTCATAGATAAGAAAACACAGCAGTAGATGATAACACGACAAATTTCACTGTGACCCTATTCTTCAATACAGTGTTACTCAGTGTAATATGAATCCCTCTTGAATTCAAAGTTGTTAAGTTATTTCCTATATTCTTGTCTTCTTCACTTTTATCCTGCATGTACCCAGTAAGTATTTTAGTATTTTATTTAAACCCAATGTACAAAATAATAAGCACCATAAGATATGAACCATCATTTAATGTGTTACTTCTCATCACGTCAGATACAATGTTTTTTATTATATATATTATATAAGCATAGCTATTACATAAGTTGCTTAGTGACCATTTCCATATGGTCTGTTCCGATCATGGACCAGGTGATGTGTTAATCAGTCAGTACATTCAGTACGGGTTTAAACACCAACTAGAAGACTGACCCTCTCCACTCCTAATTGTGTTTACTGTCCAAAATTCATTCATGCAGAGAAAGAGAGATGGAGGGAGAGAGAGAGAGAGGAAGGAAGGAAGGAAGTGAAGCAGAGAAGACGCCAGGTGAAGAAATCCAAGGAGATGAGAGAAGCCAATCGTGTCCTAGAAGAACAGAGATTTTTATCTACTCCCCTGCAGCCTTTGAGAAGTGGCTGACTATTGATTAGATCTCAGCTGACAGGAGTGGCACGAAATAGAGGGCGAAAAACTTGCATCTGGGTTTTCTGAGAAATTAGTTTGGATGCAGAAAAGCTTTTAGCTCATTTGTTAGTGGGGTGAGCTCATCCTGTTAAAGTTTTATTAGAGTCAGCTGGAACAAAAGGCGTGATCATACTGTACCTTTGTCCTCACAGTCAAAAACACCCAGTCAGATGATGGGTGGGCCACTGGTGTTTTAAATATGTGTCGCTTTGGTTGGCTATCCTGTTTCACTCTCCACAGAGAGGAAACACAAGTAGGCGACCTGTGACAAATCCACCTCTCTTGTTCTCATTCAGCAGTGACAAAGCCCTGCAGGCTAAATCTCCCATCCACGGGTGCTAATGCATCATATCTGAGCTGGTGAATGAGATCGAGAAGGGACAATGATAGTTGGCTGATTTCACTCAAAGATCGAGTCAAGTGAGACTGTGAGTCAATCACAAGTGCAATTCAACTGTGTCAGGTCTCATGGAACTGCTCACACCTTACGACTACACATTAGCTGCTAACATTGCCTTTCTCACTTTCATGGTGCATTATGTTCTCTGCAATGCACTGTAGGAATTACATTTATGCCAGACTATGCACTCCAGACTTTGGTTTTTGGTTCAGTCTTATCTGAGAAGTGGCTTTTCTGAGTAGCAGCAGATTTCAGACAGTTTAATCTTGATGGAGCTAATGGTTAATGAGTTGGTTGTCAAAGATTGCACCGTTTTACCAGTGACCTTTAACTGGCAATTCCACTGACGTTTTCGTGGCAAGGACATGAACTCTGGACTGCAGACATCTCCCACGCAGCTGTTGAAATTTGAACTGTGAACAAATCTTGATTTTCTGCTGATTCAACCAAACATAAGTTGATGGTTTTTTTCCATCAAATTTTAGGTCAATATTAGAAACATATTTCAGAATGATAAAAATCCAACACTGCAGTCTACAAAATGACTAGTAGACTCTCTGACACAGTCTTTGATTCATTGCAGGGTTGTTGCACTGGTGGGCCACCTCATGCCTCTTCTCACTTGCCGAAAATATAACACAGCCTTGAGAGAAGCTTTGGTTGTATTTGCCCTGAATTGCATTTCTGTCAAAACGGTTTCTAGCTAGCACTGGGCATAAAAGAGAATTAAGAGGAACAACCCACAAGATCCAATTATATTCGATACAAAGAGTTGCACAGGGAGCCAAAAATCCCCTTCCAAGTTGTTGGCTTGTCATGCATACTGTACCAATACCAGGGAGGAATTCCTCTTTCTCCAAACTTCTGTTTGTGCTTTTTTGAATAGTTCAGCTAATTGACTCAAAACTTTCTTTTCTACTTGTTAAAGACCTCAGCACAAATTTACTTTCTCTCCATATAAATGCCAGAAGTCAGAGCCCCCGGAGTCTTTCAGATTCTATACTTAGTAATGAAACTGGTGTGTTGCCAGCTTAGCATTGGTGTTAAGCCAGTTTGTATCAGTTTCTCTATTAAAATCCTGTCTTATGTCCTTTACCCACCATAAGCCATGGCCCTCATCATTGTTGTTACTCTCATCTGATTTAACCATATTTAAGCAGCATTTAAATGAGGGAACTCTTCCATGGTCTGGAAGTTCGTTCAAAGCTACAACTGTTTAGTATACACTTAGCAATGGAAAACTGCTAATCCTTAGCTATGCTTTTGTTCCAAAGCCATGAACTCAGTGGAAGAATGTGGCTGGAGTAATAAACTTGGAATTGCTTTTTTTGCATGATCTCTCTTCTTTGCTCATAGTAGATGTGCTGTATATATACACATCCCAAAATGTACACAGTTTCCATTGCTACTGCAGGATTACACAGGCTCTTTTTCTGCCAAAGGACAAAAACGAGGTGTATAGGCACAGAGGTAGCACTTTAAACCTTGGCTGCAATTTATTTGTCATTATACAGCAGGATGGCTTTGTACTGTTTCATCCAACCCTGGCTACAACAAACAGGGGAGCTGAAGAGAGAAAACTGACAGTTTTTTTTATGATGTTACAAGCCATCCTGACTAATCTGTTTACAATGATATAGGATATATTCAGTGTATAATCAGTCTCCTAACATTTGCAAGGTACAAAAGGGAGGTATAAAAAAAAATGCTGTATCAGTTTCTACACCTCAGGGAGATCCACCAGCATCAATACCTCTTTCCCTCATGCTCCCCCTCTCCCTCCTCTCTTCTTTCCCCTGACCTTGGCCCACTAGAAAAAAGGCAGCACCCACCCTTATTCTGAGGGAATTTGGGAATTATTGTTGTTCTAATCTACCCTGAGAACCCGGCTAATCCCCTCTTCCATCTTGATGTTCCAGAGCTAAAGCCAAAACTGCACTACAGAGGCTCAGCAGCATTCTGAGTGTGCAGTGTAACTTTTTTTTATATCCCATTCACGCACTCTCTGCTGAAACCTTTGTGCACAGGAGTTTTTAGGCTTATGACACAGAATCTGGAGTTGAACTGAAAATTGACCTCATCTGCTTCCAAAAGGACAATATGCTTACTCACAACATTACTGGTGCACAAGAAGCTATTGTTGTGATTTGTTACTATACGGCATTCTGTTGTGAAGTAAAAGGCTCGGACCTATTCTTGCTGTTATTCCTTTTCAAATAGAGGTCTGCATAAAGATGTGTTTCGTGGCGCTAAATCCTTGAAAGTCCATGGACAAAATCCAACTTAGCAACAATAAAGAAAAACAATCTAATATGCATAGTGAAATTTGCATATTTCCATGCTGTGAAATCAATGTTAATGTAAATCTATCTAATTACAGACTGCTTTGTCATTTGAGTGGTTACTTCAACACTTTGGTTGAGACTGAAATAGCTCAGCAACAATGGGATAGCTATGATATTTTTATAGACATTCATGGTCCCCACAGGATGAATTTTTCTGACTTTGGTATCTCCCTAACTTTTTAGCAGGTAGCCATCACCAAAGCGATAAATCATTCTACCATATCCAGTACTGCTTGGTTAATGACTAAATACCTGAAAAATATCACAATACTGTTAACCTCAGCTAAACTTTGTGTGTAATGCTAATTAGCTAATGTTAGCATGAGTAAATCACTGTCTTTAACAAATTTCCGAGAGATGAAAAAAAGAAGCATGACACATGGACCTACTTTCTATCCATATGTATGAAGTATTGTTTATCTAGTCCCAAACCTGTGACATGTCCATATCCACTTTTATAATCAATGAGAAAGTTAACATGCTGCAACTTCTGCCAAATGAGGAAATCAAATCATTTTAACTCCAAACACCTAAAACAAAATGAACCTAGTCTGTGAATATATTTTGTTGTTTTTAAGGTCTGTGATCCAATGTTTTCACCTTTGGCCAATTTAGTCAAGCTGTGCTCATGCAATGTGAAATGTTTGGGTTGTTATGACTATCTCAGTGTGACAGGAGGTGAGGTTTAGTGTCAAAACAAAAGAGAACGAAACAAATCTCATAATAGCCCCTGCAGCGAGTAAATAGGCTCTGTTCCACACGGATATATTCTCGTCTATCTGTTTATAGAGATGAGAGAAAAAAAGGGAGAGTGGAAGAGAAATATGGCAGGAAATGCAGAAAAAATTCCAAGGGGGGGACAGCTTTTTTAATTCCCAAGAAAACTTGCATGAGTTGAGCACAGTGGATGACCATGAATATTAATGGTTTGCTATAAAGTCAGGGTTGAGAGACCTTGTCTCATTGTTCCTCAGGATTTAAAGATGAGAAAAGCCAGAGTATGACCCAAGAGGATGAAAGTGGCTGCAAACCTGAAATCAGCTTAGGGTCAATATCCCAATCTTGAAATCCCAAACTTACCCCTTGGTTTGGTTCCCTGTTCAACAATAATATTTCAATTCTCTCCTTCCTGCTGTTCACTCCCCTTCTTCTCTGTTGCTTACTCTACTCTGTATTTCTGAGGCTTAATCTCCCATGGGACACACACTGGATGTTTATATTCCATTTGGACTGCTTGAATCAAAGAGCTTTGATTCTCTGCCCTTTGGGCTCTGACTTTCCCTCTTGCTCATTCATTTTAGGACCTGTGTTTGCGATCTAGGAACAAAAGAGTGAAAAGGAAAAGGAGAAGAAAGATCAGTGACCTTGGTGTTAATAAGCAAGTCTTATCTCTGACAGAGAATGAAATGGCTTATGTAAGACTACTTTGCACTCTCATTTTCTCTGTTTATCTTTTTGTCTCTCAAACATATTTTTCTTTGTGTCCACATTTCTGCTTACACCTTATTCCCTCATTCTAGTTTATCATTCCCTCCACTGATGTGCTATCACTTTCCCCTCACTTCATTACTCTTTGATGCTCAGACATATGTGGGGCATCACACAGCCTGTTAGAGGTGGAATAATGCACCAAGGGGAGCTGGGGGAGGACAGGAAGGGATAAGGACAAAGTAGAAACGGGGTAACCAGGATAGACGGCCATGTGTAGACTGGCTAATAACACTGCAGTGAACGCGGAAATATCTTATGCAGAGATTTTCTTTAAATGGGATGGACAAAATTACCAAATATATATAATAAGTATTTACAGAGCCTCATTCCAAATCTTAGAAGCTTCAGCTTACTGTTAGTTTGGTTATACTTGAATCACGTTTAAAGCCTAATTCGATCTACTGCAAACTTGTTACAGTTTATTCTCGATTGTTACTGTTCAATGGCCAATGATTTCTACCAGGTGCTGCACAGTATGCAAATCACTTATCATCTATAAGCCACGTTTTTTTGTTTTTTTTTTTCACAAAAAACTTTAAAGGCCCATTGGTGTCACAGTACTGTTAATTGAAAATCAATACTTACATTTAAAAGTGCAATCTTCAGTGTTTTTTGCTGGCATATTATTTTTTATTATTTATTCTATTAATCTTAGGTTGGCAATGAAGGAACCAACCTTTTCCTTCACAGGAAAAGGAGGACACATTTGTTGGCCGCATACAAAGGAGCCTCAAAAAAGTCTAGTTATTAAGGCTCTTAAGGATCTTAAACCTCAACTGATAGTACTAACATGTAGGTATTACATGTATGATAGATAGCACAGATATGATATATTCTCAAAAGATATTCTCAAAAGACAATTTTCACAGACAGCAATGTCAAATAGAACTGCACCAATTTGAGTTTAGCTTTTTTTATACTGTTTATGTGGAGTAAAGGGCAAATCTTTAGGTTAAGGTGTTACATAACTTTGTTAGTGACTAAAATGTTGTTTTTCAAAGATAATCTCTATAGAAAACAGGCAAAGTCAAAGGGCAAAACAGTGAGTGGGGTGGTGACAGAGGAAGGGGGTCATGAAGTCTGGATATGGTGCATGTGATTTTTTTTTTTTTTTAATTTCTTGATTTATGGCATTGTGGATGTGAACTTCCTGGCCTTAGTAGGAAATTTTCCCTGGACTATATTACATCCTGAGTTTATGAAGTGAAAGGACAGATCTTATTCGAGAGGCCTTATGTAACCTGAATAATAGTAGGACCACTGTTGTCTTAAAGGGTTGTAGCACAAAACCAGGTCAAAGAGCAAGGAAAAGGGGTTAAGAGGAGAGGGAGCCTGGACATGGTATTCGTATATGTGTGTGTGTTGTATTTCCTGTCCTCATATTTTCTTACCCACTGAAAGAATGGTTGGCTCCTTCACTGGAACAAGGTTCAGTTAAAGGCCATACATAAAGAATGATAAATTGCATGATAAACATGTACAGTTCAGCCTCATAAAGAAAAGTTTATGGGTCTGTACATACATAACTGCTGAAATGTTGTCCAGATAAAGATCCTTCATCTGGACAACATTTCATTGGTTATGTACAGTATATACACAAATACTCACAGAGTTTCTTGTTTATAATTTTACGTTTCCAATAAATATATAAACACATTTATGCATTTAAAAAAAAGATTTGTATGCAAGACATGAAAAATGTGACAATGTTTATAGTTTGTTTTGTAATCTAATGAAAGCATATTAGAAAAAAGCTAGACATCTAGTAATCAGATGGTATTTTAAGGATACATCTTTTAGACAAATATTTTTATTATGATTATTGTTCAACATATTGCCTTTACCGGTGAAATAAATAGATGTATTTGTTTAACAGGTCCAAAAACTGAGGCATATAAACCAATAATATATGTATTCATTAGTCAGCTCTTGAGGTGCTGGTGTTACCTTCCAATAGTTCCAGTAGTATGTGTCAACAAATTTAATTTAAATTCAGCAGACATGGATAAAGGTGGTTCACACACACACACACACACACACACACACACACACACACACACACACACACACACACACACACACACACACACACACACACACACACACACACACACACACACACACACACACTTACTGTTATGACAGAATCCTATCATGTTGTACTTGACACCCTCAGTAATCGTTGGGATGCAGTTTGTCCTTTTAGCACTGAACTATAAGTACAGCCAAGGGAACAGCCATTCACACACAAGGAAAGTTTTTTGCTGAGTTGCAAGTTCAGTCTCTCTCTCTCTCTTTCTCTCTCTCTCTCTCTCTCTCTCTCTCTCTCTCTCTCTCTCAAACATCTCTAACACACATATTTCTCCATTCTCCATGCCAAGTTGTACTCATGTAGAAGCCCAGTAGAGCAGCAGCCCCTGATAGAGGCCTTGATAAGACTCATTTGAAATGGCTGCAGTCACTGAACCTGTCCGCTCTGTGTGCCAAGGACACCATTTACCTTACATAACAGCCATTCTGGGTCACTAACCCATCCATCTGTGCAACTCACTTCCCTCAAGAACTATGTGCACCTTGACCTTACCTTACATTGTTCCATATATCTTATATTTCTCCCTCATGCCTTCTCTCTCCCCTCTGTGTGTGTGTGTGCCTTAAGAGTCCTTGTATTTTATGCTTGTGTTGTGAGTCACATGGTAAATGATGATTGAGCGGAGTTTGTGATGAAAACTGTGTGTCGGTGTGCTGCTGTCACATGAGAGGAGATTACTGCAAAGGCTGTGCCTGGCTCACTCACTCACTGCCTCCTGTGCAATGCAAACATGAGCCTCAAATAGTTTGCTGATAGAGTCATAACTGTAGCTGTGGTAATTTTATAGCTGATCTTGATACGTGCTTCATATGAAATTTTACTTTTTTAAGGGATTAGAATAAGTCATATAAGTATTCTCCAGAATTTGCAGTACTTGAATATTTATTTTATATTGTATTTTAAATACTCTCAGTTATGATGATTATGATGAATATAATGAAAAATGCTCAAGAATGGAGCTTTTGTTAAGAATGTGGTTTCTGATGTTTCCCAAATGACTTGAAAAGGTTACAATAAAGAAACACATCAGGCGTGCATAAGCAAAATATAAACTGTCATGAAAAAAAGTTTTTGACAAGTTGTGACAAGATGTAGAAGGAAATTTATCTGAAACCTTGTAGCGCTTGCTGCACCACCAATCAATCCCAATAGCATTTACTATTTACTATTACCATGTTTGTTTGTTTGTTTTTTGTAAGTAGATGGTTGAGTGTCCATCACATGTAAGTCACTTTGGATAAAAGCATCTGCCAATTGAGTAAATGTAATGGTTAATGATATGATATAATATGATATGATTTCTTTTTGGTTGGTATGAGTGTATTAAAACACTTAAACAATATGAGTCCATCATACGATTCTATCTAAACTCCCACTTGAGGGTTTTAAGTATCTCAGAGATACTGAGACATTTAGTCCACATATGGAGTTTTTATTGACCTAATTTAAAAAAAAAAAAACACGATTTATCTTATTGTTACAGGTCAGGAAGTGGAAGATGCTAGCTCGCCATCATGGCGATGGTACAGGCAAGCAGAAGGAAGGAGAGTCAGATGTCCACCAGTCGTGGGGGGTCCAAGCCTCTCCCCTGCTGGCCAGCCCCATCATGCTGGAGTGCTCCATCTGCAGTGGGCCCTACATAAGCTATGCCCTGGAGGACATCTGGCAGCCACGCCAACGCACACAGGCAAGTTCATTCTGTCTGCAGCTAATTAATTTACAGGTAGAAAACACTCATTTATCACAGTAATCAGTGGATCACAAAGCAGGGGACTTCCAGGTGTCCTTGATGGGGGAGTTCAGGGAATTGCTAGAGAAATTATGTATTATCAACATCTTTTTTATTACATCTTGTTATATTATACATTTTTTTTTAATTCCCTTGTGTTTTCATGGACACATAACAAGGAAAAACACCCAGAGAAATACATTTATTCCTTTCACGGAAAAAAAATCAAATCTATTTTACTGTTAAATGAGTTTCATCATATGACTCATACAGGTATTGGCCTGCATGACAGTCAAGTCATGCAGGCCAATACCTCTCCCTGACCCTTACCAAAACAAAAACTATTCCCCCATATGTCCCTTTCTTGTCTCTGCTGGAACAATCCAAACTTTCTGTCTTGTGTTGGAAAAATGAATCTGCCATGAAATATTAATGAACAGGAAGCCTAGATTCAATATTACTATGGATACTACTCTATTGGATGTCTTTACTGAATCAATAAACTACCTGGAGTAAGAGAGAAGAAGGACATGACAGAAATGAAACAAAGGGAGGGAAAGGACAAAGGGGCATGAATGGTAAAGTGATTCTGACTCTGGAGAAATATTGACAGTATGAGGGGATATGTATAGCAAGCTATATATGTATGAATGTGTTTGTGAGTGTATTTGACAGACAGGCCTACTGTCAGCTATATTAAGACTTATACAGAGATGAAATGACCAGCATGATAGGCAGGCTGTTGGAAGCAGTGCCTCTGAATGACTAAACAAACTGATGAGATTGAAACAACTCATGCACCCACAAACACACACATGCCTCAGCTTGTCTTGTTCTCAGAAAACACCCATGGGAGAATACTGAGAGCTGTGATAAGTTTTCAGAGCTGCCGCATGGAATCGCAAACTAGGCTAAGACTGTATTTAACAGAGACACTTTAAAAAGTTGACAACTGACAGCGACATCTCAAAAAAGTCATATCTGACACGGCACCCGCAAGTTTCATGGGAAATGTCCTGAGCTGCCAATGCTGCTGTTTCAGAGACAGATGCCAATTATACTGTTACTGTATGTGTGAAAAGGAAAAGTGGAACAGAGAGAAGCAGATATATGTGCACATGTGTTTACTTGCATGTTTCAGCCATGTTTAGATCATTGTTGTGTGAGTTTTATAATCACATGGAGCAAACGAACACACACACACACACACACACACACACACACACAACACCAACACAGCTCCACATGTAGTGATGTTGTGTACATACATACAATAAAGTTAAGGACAGGTTTCAGATTCTTCTTCTATTTCTGTACACTTTGAGGGAAATATTTTACTCCGCTTAATTTAGTTAAGAGCAAGTTATTACTTTTGGGATTGGATTTAACATTGAAAAAGAAACAATTTACAAGCTTGCAATGCAAACAACACATCAGTGTACTGCGCACTGAGTTTATAAGAGGTAAATGAGCACATTGTGGTGTTCATGAAGCAGATGTCCTGTTCAATCCTTGGTCTGAGCTGAGTAAGATGAGTTTTGAACTGGTGATAAGACATTTAAAAACTAAAGCACAATCTCTTCATGGTATAGAGCAGAGGTTTCTCACCACTTTCAGCACAGAAGCCCAAATGATTTAATGCATTCTCACCCTGGAAACTCAGTCTCATTAAATCCCATCATGTGGGAAACCAACTGAAACTGGGGCATTAACCAGTATGGGTCAGGAACCAGTGTTTTTTGGAAATGCTGATTTGCTGTTCAGAAAGGTCATGACTCACATTGTCACTGTAAAACCTGTCACGAGATTAAAAAAAGCACCTTGAATCAATGCTTTTGGTTTGGCACTTAACCATTTACACTGTGCAGTCATTTAAAAGAAAGCACTGTTTTAATTTATTTTTCATACAAATAAATGTTAGGGGTGACAGATTTCAAATGCCCCCTGGTCTAGATTGTAGCATGTCCAGCCTGTATCACTGAGTTCATCTGACTTTTAAGGATGTTATAAGGAAGTGCAGTTTCCACGAGAGGTACAACACCTACCTCATTCAAGTGAATTCAAACAAAGACTAAACTGGATTTGCAGGACTCTCATGCCAATGTTCATGCTTGAACACAGTTTCAAAGGTATTTTTATGGATAGGTTTTGTTTTCACTGTTGTGTGGAATTGAACACAACTCCTACATTTGGGTAAACTTATATGTACTTTATCAACAGTATGTCTAACTTTTCATTTGCTTTTCTTTGTGTTTTGAGTATTTGTGTTGTTTTCATTAAGTAATTCCAATATCTCTCTCCCAAGGCGATGGACCTGTACTACCACAATGAGTCAGACCCAGACAGCTACTGTTGCCCTGGCGACAACAGTAAGTCACCACCAACTAAGCCTGTTGTTTTCTATTCCTCTTCTTATCCTCCCATCTCTCCTTTTTTTCCCATCCGTCTTTCTCACTGTGACTCCGGTGCACAAACTCTCCCTCCTCTGTTATCTTTCTTTCTCATCCACCTCCCTCGTTCACTGTCGGGCCATTTCTCCTTATTATCTGGAGTTAAGTTTATTTTCACCATCAATCTGAAATGATCTTCTGCCATTCGTTCTCTCTCTGTTTTTCTCTTGTTTGGTGTTTTCCTGCCGTCCAAAACTGATGGTTGTGGAAGCAGAAGTGATTCAGCTCACACTTTGCACTTTTACCTTACCTCACCACCTGGCTCTCTAATCCAGCCTCCAAACAGGATAATAACTGTTGTCCATGGACCAAGATCACTGTTTGTTGTTTTGTGGAAACCAGCAAAACGGTAGTTACAGGCACAATACAAAGGACTGATCATCATACACATGACACAGTGACCTTTTCTGTTTACAGCTTTACTGCAGCAGAATTATGTATGTATGTGTTTTGCTTACATGTGTGCCACTGGGCAAGAGTCCATAATCGGTTTATAGCCAATACCTGGAAGCGACTGTACTTTAATTTTCCATGATGCCAATTATTTCTGCAACACAGCACGGTCCAATCCAAAGGGCAAAATCTGTGTATGTGTGTGTGTGTGTGTGTGTGTGTGTGTGTGTGTGTGTGTGTGTGTGTGTGTGTGTGTTGGCATAGAGCTTATAGTAGAGGAGTATATACATTCTTGTCACCAGTGGTGGAGGCAGTAATATAATATAAAAATGATCCACAACATGTTAAGTATTGATATAAAATCTCACATCGATAATAGTATAATCATCAGCAAAATTTATTTAAAGTATCAAAAGTAAAGGTTGTGTGTAAGTTCATTTTAAGTTGATGTTACTGTTTTAATTGGTCAAGGTGTGTCCAGCTTTAACTATACTGCTAGATAGTTGGTTGAGGTGTGTCCAGCTTTAACTATACTGCTAGATAGTTTAAAGTGCTGGAATTATATATAATCTCATCATATATTTGCATGAAAATATCTTTATTTGTAAAGTAACTAAAAACTAAAGTATAGGTATGAAGAGACAGGAAATGGAAATACTCAAAGTATTTGCAGGCGTGCATTTGGCAGATTTACAGGTACCTGCTGTCTGCTGGAACATCTCCAAGAAAGAAATATGACAAGAGCCCTATTCTGATGAAAATGTTTTTCACTGGGAGTAGTCTGCCTGTTAATTATGGGAGTTTTCTGAGAGAAATCCAAGCAATTAGCCTAGCTGGTGACAAGCTGTTCCTGTGGTCTTGGTCGTGATGCTGCTACACCCTGTCATTTCAATTTCAGCAATTAGTGGCTTTAAAAGCACTTTAAGTTAAATAATGTCACACGTCAAAGTCATTCACAGTGATGTAGTGATATGTGTGATATAAAATGCAGCAGAGAGCAATGAGGAGAAAGGTATTGATCCAGTAATAATAATTATAGACTTTAATTTACAGAGGAACAAACAAAGCAAACCATTGGTCAGTTTCCCAAAGACAAATTTTTGATTCTGGCTCAATTCTACAGTCAGACTTTAGATCTAAATTCATCAGATGTGCAAAATTATCTCTTTTAGTATTTTCAGTAGGACTAATTTGCAATGATTCCTGGACAAGTTTAGACTTTTTTCAAAGTAAAAAGCACATGGCTGACATGTCCAGCTACATACGCCTGGTCAGTCCTGTAGAAAATATTTGACTTTTTGGATGAATTCAAGGATAACAAGCACATTTTGCTGGAAGAATTCATACAGAAATCCTGTTACAGAACAAAATCTCTTTGCAATGCAGACCTGTAGAAGAGATTGTGGCTTTCAATGTGGCAGAGCACAGCACTTTTTCTACCTCCTCAGTCAAGCTCTGGGTAGTTTCCTTGGGCGAGAGAAAACAACTGACAGTGTCTTATATTCCCAAGGTGTACCTGCCATCCCTAAAAACACTTTCGCTTCTCATTGTTCTTTCCTCAATATTGTCCTTTGCTCATTTTTTGTCCTTTGATGTCTCTGGTCAGCAGATTTATTGAGTGCTATCATTGGTACATGGCTTAGTGGAAAGACAGCGTGAGGATCAGGTGGTTACTTTTTGAGGCCTGAAATAGGTCAGTCTTTATTTTTGGGAAACTGAAAACTAATCTAAGAGCAGAACAGTGACTGGCCCAAGACTGGCCCCACTTCAGAGAGGTCTAAAATATGACTCTGAAACCTGCTTCGTGTCTGTGTTCCCTCAGAAAAAGAACAGTGCGGTCTTATGTAACAAAAGCATCTGCTGAGACACCCTTATTAAACCACATTAGTACGTTCATCAACTTGGTGCAGTACAGCTAATCAGCATTTACACACTGAGTTATAGTGCTTTTTGTTCTGAGAAGCCAATGGGTTTATGTAACATATGATAACTAAGCATGTGTGTGTGTGCGTGTGTGCGTGTGTGTGTGCGTGTGTGTGTGTATGTGTGTGTGTGTGTGCGTGCATTCTTTTTTTGTTCTCAGCAACTGCAAATACTATCAACAAATTACTTTCTGAAGCTGTTATTTACCCTTTTCTCCCATCATTCACGATGCATCACTCACCTGCCCTTAAGCGATTAAGCGAACAGACAAACACACCTACACACAGACATGCACATATAAATATAATACAACCCAACATGTGCATACATGTACTCCACAAAAGTACTTCCAAACCAGAGACATTTGACAGTTTTGGGAAGAAAATGAGATCTTTGTTGCTATTACACCCTGAAGATTTACAGCAAGTGATTTGATAGAGACAGATTTGAGCTTGTGTACTACATTCGGACCACCAATGACAATGACTCAAACACAGCTTTGACTATCACATTCATAATTATAGCCTTAATCCACAACCTAAATCATGACCTTACTAAAAAAGGATGCACCAGAATGTCTTCTCTGTGTAAAATAAATGCAGCATAAAACGCAGAAAATGCAGTGTAAAACACTGTAAAGCTTTGTTTCAAAGAAAAAGAAAGCCTCAACAAACCAAGACAATTATGGTCACATGACTGTCAACAGAGGTGGCTGGATGGATAAGTAGGCTACTCTTTGGTAGCCTAGATATCCAGGCAGGCCACGCTCACACACTGACACTTCACCATATCCACTGGCAAAATAAAAGCCTAGCTGTCCTCTCTGAATGGCTGAGGCCTTTATGTAACAGTGTCATTTGGTTCCTCACCACCGAGGCTCATTCACATTCATCACCAGATCAACCATAGCCACAAACACACTCATCATTGCTGGGCACAGAGAACGGACATTACAAAATGGAGGAAAGGGAGACTTAATGGATGGATGTCATCTGCCGGAGACAGCGCGAATATGGGCATGTGCTGGTCTTTGTGTATGTGTGGGTAAACTGTTGTAGGTGGGTGGGCTGAGGGAGAGAGTATGTGTGTGTGTGTGTGTGTGTGTTTATACTACAACTTTAATATCCTGCACCTCAACCCTTTTGACGCTGCAGTGAAACCCTTGCTGTCCTTTCATGAAATGACCCCTGGGGTGTGTGTGTCTGTGTGTCTGTGTGTGTGTGTGTGTGTGTGTGTGTGTAAGTGTGAGTCAATGCTGGCTTTGGCAATGATGACAGTACCACAAGGGGGTTACATAACTTACAAGTGTCTCACACACACACACACACCGACTGTAGAAAGGCAGCAAACACACAGCTTGAGTATTGTGGAGACTCCTCTTGTTCGTGGTCCGAGCCTCGAGCAGCCTGTAAATTCAGAAGGGGAAGACGGCCAGAAAGGAAAAACACTGTGTGGAGCTTTTGTTAGTATTGCTCCCTCTCTCTCTTTCTTTCTCTCCCCTGTTCTTCTCTCAACACCTCTCTCTCAATTCATTCAACTCTGGGCTATGACCACAGATGCAGACACAAGAGCAGTGCATACACTCCATTGGAGGTAACGTAAGGTTTTTAGCTCTTTGTGTGATAATAACTACAGGTTTTCAAAGTCAACACTTTCTGTGCTAGTAAGCATTTTCTTTATGTTCTTACTGCTGTCTTTTGAGAAAGCAATATGTGTTGTACAAGGTTTCACTGTTTGGCTCGTGATGCTTTCAAGCGCTGATAACAGACGTCTTGTATCCCAGTTGGACTGCTACTGTTGTGTCGATAGTGAAATATAGTGGATAATAAACGCACACTGAGGGGTGACACTATATAGCTGCAACCTATGCTGTATCAAGGAGAAATATCTTTTTCTAAACAACTGCATGAAACTCTTGGCATTTCACAGAGGGAAGAGCGTGTTGGACACCTTGAGGGAACTTAGGAAGTACCTAATGTGCCCCGTTCTCGCCCTATTTTAGAAAGTTAGTGTGTGTTGTGGTGGGTGTGGGTGTGCATATTCTGCCAGTCTCCCTGCAAAAGTGTGTTTTGCCCATCAGCTCTGTGTATGTGTGTCTGTGTGTGTATGTGTGAAAATGAGTGTGCATCAGGTGGCTGTGGGGGACAGATTAATAATAGATTTGACCTGAGTTGAGGGAGAAACAGAGGCAGCTGTAAAGAGTGGATGCTATATTTAAAAACTGCAAAGTCATACATGCAGCCACAGAATGATTTTCTCAAAGAGAGCCCGCGGGTCAGAAACAAAAGAATACACACACTCTCTTTCTCACACACACACATACACAGCCATCTTTCTGACTCTGTATAATTTGTGGATGAGCCTTAATTGCTGCTTGTCTTTGGCTCTGTGTTTCCACCATCTAATACTGATCACACTCAGGGTACCTGCTTCACAAAAGCATAGCCTACATTTTCACACACTTGCCCTCGCTTACCTTTGGATGGACAAAGTGAAGAAATAGCATATTCACTGTTATTACCACTACTGAGGTATTCTTGAGCATAACCCATAACCACCCACCCCGCTCCTCTCAAGGCATTGCAATTTTTGGTCTTGAAAGACTATACTTAAAGTTTCAAAGGTTCAGTCTATTCCATGAAGAAGTATAGTGATACTATCATAATCAAACAAAACACAGGAAATATATACCCACTAAATATATCATTAGATATAAAAAACATAATACAACTGTCAATAAAACAAGCAAAAAACAAAATAGACTGACTAAAATGAATTAAAATATGTCAGACATTATTTTGAAGAACAAAAATATACCGGTGTGTATATACACATGCACACAAAGGAGCTGGGAGAGCAATCACCAAGAGATAGGTTTATTGTGACCCTAACTTTGGCTGCTGCCAGCTTTGAATGAATGTGAACTCTATGAACTTTTTAATTCCCAGCACATTGGGTGAATGGCCTCAGCTTGGTGGGTATATAGGGGGGAAACCACATACAGGCTAGTGAAGATGAAATGAGTTATGGGGGGGCTTCAACAACCCAGGTTTTGTATGGCTGAAGGAATAAATAAATAAACCTTTTTTTTTTTTGGTTTATTTCCTTTGTTCATTAGTAATTAAAATTTACTGCAAAATATCCAGAACATTTCGAATATTTCCAAAGTAGGAGCTCATGGGGAGCATTTGAAGGCAGCACATCCCCGCCCTGAGGAAAACTCATCCAACCGTGTGTGAAACACAAAACTGGAAGGAAATAGGGGCGGGACGTCTCCGCCCTGACCAGAAAGGGAAAAAAATTGCTTGATGAAACTCTCCCAAGAAGAAGAATGCGGTGTAGTTCGATTACCTCCCTGCCGAGGAACCTATTGCCCCTCTCCTTGTTGTGACTCGGGAAATAAAGCATCCTTATGAAAGATAAAACGACCGCTTTGACGTGTAAGTAGTCTGTGATTTCATTTGAAAGCAACGGCGATAGATTCATCCGAGAAATCTTTATAATACTGCAATAATACTCCGATGGGATAGCAATGTTCTTATTGTGAAATACAATGGTGTTTGTGCAGTAACCGGTCTGTCGGGACATTTATAATGTCAAGTGCATGGGTGAAGCCATGACTGCTGACTTTGTGTGTCTGTGGTGTGTCTGTGTGGGTGGGAAGGAAGCGCTGGCAGACATACTTGTTGGGGGGGGGGGGGCTCCATCCATTCACCCCATAATCCTGTGACCTGGATTTATGATGCTGTTATCTATGGAAATAGATAGGAGGTCTGTTAAAAGTGCCAGAGAAACCTTTGGCAGCTCTAGTTTGCAACTTGTTGAACTCTGGAGCAGCAGGCCGTCAAAAATGAGAACTCCCTCAGATCTGAAAGGTTTGTTTGTTTCCTATGGACATTAAATCCGAGGAGGCTTTTTTTGTTGTTGTTGTTGTTGTTGTGTGTGTGTGTGTGTGTGTGTGTGTGGGGGGGGGGGGGGGGGGGGGGGGGTATAGAATAGTTTTTTTTTGTTATTTCGCTGTTGTTATAATGCTGTTTGCATCACATAAAGCATTTAACCTACATTACACTGTTTTGTTTAGCTGTTCCCAAAGTGCCTTTTCCATTATGCGGTCCTTTATTTTGGGCTTTAATGTTGCTGTATTTCTTTGGATTTTGGCCTTCACAATTGGTGTGAAGGCGATATCACCGCTCATTCCTCTGAGGGGTGGTTGATAGAACTTGAACCAGGTGCCTTACATAACCGTGCCAAACTGAGGCCCTCTGGTCCTCAGTGGCCAAAACGCAGCGCAGGGTGGTATTTTTCCCACAGAGTACATTTTTTTTGGAACATCACATTGAAGTGTTCTGGCTGCCCCTGCAGAGGCTTACCGGTTATAACAGATTGTGGATCTTTTTTCTTCTTCATTTTTTTTTTTTTTTTTTTTTTTTTGGATGTGTTCGGGACAGAGTTCCTCAGTCTGTACTTTTCCACTACCGGCGGCTTTTCTTGGCATCTGGCCTCCCTCGACTCAGGCTCTCCCCTCTCGTCTTTTGTATAACCTGCGTCACTCCCAACCGTTTTAATTGAGAAGCAGCCAAACAGTTAAGCTGATAGGCCTAGTTAGGAGACTATCAGATTATTTGTACAGGACCTACTTGCAGACTCAAGGGGGGTTAGGGCAGTATGGACCCACAGCGACAAAAACAGTCACAAGCTTGGCGAATGGTGCCCAATCTCAAGGACGAGGCCATCCTAAGCAGTTTCTCTCCATGTGCATATTTATTCAGTGCCCCTGGAACAATAAGTGGCACCATATGTTATTTAGTGGACACAGCTGGGTGTCATTAGCCTATGAGATTTGTTTCTACTGTTGGAAATTTGTTGCCTTGGTGACAATTTCAGACTGTGTGGTACATGGAAGTTGAGCGGAGTTGCTATGGTATTGCACAAATATAAGTGCAAATAGTACAACCAAGCCTTGTGGTAAGTTTTTTTTTTTTTTTTTTTTCCCTTCTCCTGTTTTTGACGTAAGCACATCTTGAGGTGCGGCTGCGACGCGCAGGGAGCGCAACGGCCTGTGATTGGTCGGAAACGGGATCGATCATCCTGTCGTGGCCCATTCGCAAGAACCAAATGTTTGCAGGGGTTCACGCCCACAGGGGGGAGGGCGGGGGGCGGGGTGTGGACGCGGGGGCAGCTCCGCCCAGCTCCGCCCAGCTCCCCATCCTCCTCCTCCTGGCCTGCTATAAAAACAAGGGCCAAGAACAAATTGGTTACATTTTGGCTTCGACAAGCTGATGAGTGCAGTTCCTGTGAAACTCATCACATCATGACGATCAAAACAGAAACAGAGAAGCCTGTCCTGACTTACTCGAAATCTAGGGGGCTAATGGCTTTAGTCACCGGTATGGAGTCATAACTGGATATTTTAAGCTGATTCTTCCTGACATGGACGAACATGATTTTTTTTTTTTTTTTTGCTTTATAGTTTAAAATGATTTTTTTTCCCCTCTCTTTTGCATTGCAGCATTTATGAAACAGAGGAGGATGGGTCTGAACGACTTCATTCAGAGGCTTGCCACAAACTCCTACGCCTGCAAGCAGTGAGTACCATCTGACTTATTGTTCTGCATTCACTGGAGGAAAAAACAAACACAAATGCCAGTTATTGGTCCTCTGGTGAAACTTTGTGACTTAGTGTGACTCTTAGAGCAGCTAATTTACATTAAAAACATTATTGAGGATCATTTTGATGCTTTCCTGAGAGCTAAGTTTTATTTCTTTGTTTTTTCAGTCCTGAGGTTCAGTCTATTCTGAACCTAAGTCCTCCTCAGGACGCCGAACTCATGAACGCAAATCCCTCTCCTCCGGTAAGTATATTTGAATTGTGAATTATGTGCTTCTTCCTTTGTTTACACTTTGATATATGCAGAGATGCACAAACTTTTCCTCTTGTATTATGTTAACATTGTGAAGCTGTGTTATAAGTCTAACTCCCTCATCCTTTCCTTCTCCTCACAGCCCAGTCCATCCCAACAGATCAACCTTGGTCCATCCTCCAACCCGTCAGCCAAACCCAGCGACTTTCACTTCCTCAAGGTGATTGGCAAGGGCAGCTTTGGCAAGGTCTTGCTTGCACGCCACCGTGCCGATGACCAGTTCTACGCAGTCAAAGTCTTACAGAAAAAGGCAATTCTCAAGAAGAAGGAGGTAAATGCGCTCAAGCACATGAGCACTCAACTAGAAACACACACTCAAATGAACTCATACCACAAAAGGCCTCTTTTTGTCAATATGTCTCACCCCTGCTCTTTGTGTTCCTCAGGAGAAACACATCATGTCAGAGAGGAATGTGCTGCTGAAGAATGTCAAGCACCCATTCTTGGTGGGCCTGCACTATTCTTTCCAAACAGCAGACAAACTTTACTTCATCCTGGACTACATCAATGGAGGCGAGGTGAGTCACTTGCTGAACAGCCGCCAGAAAAGTAAGAGGAGAGATGAAAGAGGAGAAGGGAGAAGCCGTGCTATTTAAAGAAGTAGCTGATTGAATGAGGAAAGGGAAAAACTAAAGGTGGATGTAGCTGAGAGAAAAGGGGTAGGGGGTTAGTAGACGCAACCTGTAAATTTAGAATAATAATCAGACATAAAGATGAGACAGAGACAGACAGGAAGGGATATCCTGTCATGAGAAGCAGAATAGAGGTCGTGGTACTCCATTTTTTTTCTTTTCTGTCTTTCTTTCACTAAAGGAAACACCTCTCAGGAAATCATGGGGTGGGTTGGGACAGCGGGAGAGACTCGGGGCCAAAATTAGCAGCACCATTCAGACTCAGTGTGTGTCTAATTGAGCTTATTTCCTGTGATTGTTGGACGAGCAAAGACAGTGCTGATTAAATATGGGCCTTATCAGGAAACAGGACACATTTACTCTCCTTCTCCCCTTTCTCTTTTCTTCCCCTCTTTTTTCTCTCCATCCTACTGGTTGCTCACTCTGCCTTTGGTCCTCATGTCATTTGTCCTACCTTGTCAAACTTTTTAAGCCTCCCTGCCTCTTTATTTCCTCCCATCCAGTTTCCTTTCTGTCTCTTTATTCACTTTATTTTGTCCCTGTATTTTCAGTGCCTTTTCTCAAACCCTTTGTGGATTAACCATATGAAAAATGATGAATAACCTTTGCGCTGCTATCTCCTGTTTTCTTTCTTCCAGTTGTTCTACCACCTACAGAGAGAGCGCTGCTTCCTTGAGCCCAGAGCCAGGTTCTACGCTGCAGAGATTGCCAGTGCTCTGGGCTACCTCCACTCCCTCAACATTGTCTACAGAGACCTGAAGCCAGAGAACATCCTGTTGGACTCCCAGGGACACATCATTCTCACAGATTTTGGGCTGTGCAAGGAGAACATCGAGCCCAATGGCACCACGTCCACTTTCTGCGGCACGCCAGAGGTAAGGATGAGTTCTCAAGTGATGCTGATTGCTGCAGTTTTTGTGTTTTGACAGCACTCTGTAATATTCAGTAAGTAACTCTTACCACTTCTTCCTGTCTGTGCCCCTCCACAGTATTTAGCTCCTGAGGTGCTACACAAGCAGCCGTATGACAGGACAGTGGACTGGTGGTGTTTAGGTGCTGTTCTCTATGAGATGCTCTATGGCCTGGTGAGTAAGAATCACATTGACAGTATATCATTTTACAGTAAAGTTACATCCCACACTCCACATATTTCACATAACATTACTTATGGTCCATGTTTTGTCACACGAATCTCTGCATCATGTGGATTCCTTGATACTAATAATCTCATTTTGTCCCTCCTCAGCCTCCGTTCTACAGCCGTAACACAGCAGAGATGTATGACAACATCCTGAACAAACCACTGCAGCTCAAACCCAACATTTCTAATGCAGCCAGACACTTGCTGGAGGGCCTGCTGCAGAAGGACCGGACCAAGAGGCTGGGCTGCACAGAAGACTTTGTAAGTGTTTGACTGTGTGATTCTATGTGTTTGTCTCCATGTTTATTCACATATTATCTCTGTTAAAGTCCACCCTTTAATTATTTCTGATTTTTCTGATTTTTCAGATTGAAATTAAGAACCACATATTCTTCTCCCCCATCAACTGGGATGACCTCAATGCCAAGAAGATCACCCCTCCCTTCAACCCCAATGTGGTATGTTCCATTTTGATAATCAAATAAGAGCTGATCGTGGCAGATTTGGGATTTTCAGCATTATAGACCCTGTCTTTTCTCAGCTCTCAGTATTTGTAGCATGCATGCTGTGAATTAAAACCTTTCCAATTATGGCTTGGGATTTTACAGCCAGACTAATCCCCTGTTGTCTCATTTCCTGCTTCCAGACAGGACCCAATGACCTGCGGCACTTTGATCCAGAGTTCACAGATGAGCCGGTGCCCAGCTCGATTGGCTGCTCCCCAGACAGTGCACTTGTCACAGCCAGCATCAAAGAGGCAGCAGAGGCCTTTGTGGGCTTCTCCTATGCCCCCTCTATGGACTCTTACCTATAGGATTTAAACACAGACACTCAATGGACATCAGTTTAGACTTACAGGACATGTGGTATGTCCATGGATCTGCATCTTGACCCCCACCCTACATTTCCCATCAGGATGATGGATATTTTCATACCAACCCCTGCAACAGCTCTGCATCTACAAAAATGTATACATGTGCACTTTCCACAATTTCTCCAACTCTTAAATGCATTTAAGAAGAATTGCTACAAGAGGATGCCTGACTGGTTTCAATCCTCCATCATACCATGATTTACCAACGCACAAATTCTTCAACCTTCCACAGCAGACACAAACCAAGATCTCTCTTCAGCCTTCAATTGCTCATCTTTAACCTGGTAGTGGCGGTCCTTTGCACACAGCTCAGGCAGCTTAAAAGCCCCCCTCGACCCTAAAGCCACAACTGACAAGCACACACACACCAACTTCCACCTTTTCACAAAAGAGGAAGGCTGGATCATACTGTACCAGCCCTGAAAAGGAATTCCATCTTCATCTATGTAGCGTAACCTCTCTTTTGAGATTCTGTCTACCACCCATTAGGACCTGCCTGTTGAGTCTGAATGAGTAGTAGTTCGGAGATGACATTCATTTTGGTGCTTTAATTTCTTCTCATTTCCTTACAGTGTGTTTGAAAAGGGAGACATTTGAAACTGAATGTTACATAGGGGGACATTCTTATTTCTCTCAAAGGTGCCTTTAATTTCTTCTCTCCATCACAACTCACCTCTTTTGGGTTTGTTTGTGTCAAACCGTAATGTCATCGTTCCATCTATTGTTTTTTATTTTTTTTAAGCTATCAGAGAGGAATGATGTAGCACTAAATGTTATACAGCTCTTCTGTCTTTAACACAAGAGATGTAGGAACTCAACTGATGTTTCATATTTTCATTTGCACATAAAACAATAATGGTAATGCTGACAGAGAGGGAGAAAGAGAGAGAGAGCACTGCTGCTAGGTGAGAAAGAGTAACGTGTTCAGAGGTGTTTGTGTAGTTCTGCTTGCCAACTGTGTCCCCCTCATATAGTCTTCCATTCGCCTCACAATAATGTAACGTCAGCCTGCGACGGGCTGACTACATTAAAACTGAACATTCCATTTTAATATTGCTGTAATGCAGTTTGATGGTATTTAAGTTTGTTTGTATATTTGGAGTTATGTGTACTAGTTTTAATGTATATTGAACAGAAAAAGACTAAAGGTATGCTTAAATATGTATATGTAACAATTCATGTTAAATGTACTGTAAATTGTAAAATTGTTTAAGATTTATGTGACCATGTTTGGTTTGCAATAAAAGTTTAACTTTATTACACCTTAAAATCTGGTATAGTTTCGTTTTATTGATTTGATTTAATTTGGTTTTAGTCTGAAACATGCTGATTTTACATTGTCTCTGAATTCTCAATGTCCAACAGCGTCTGCAACAGCAAAGCATTTTGGTAATGATCGTTGGAGAGTAAATTTTAAAAATGTGAAGAATGAAGATCAAATGGTAAACATTTACCAGTCCTGTTGGAAGGGGCTAGAGCCACTGACCCATGCCAAACGTCCCACATTAGTGTCGAATGGACTTTAACCACCCCTCATGCGTCAGCAGCCTTACGCAACAATGGTTGTGACGTCCAAGTGTGTGTATGAGTGTGTGTGTGTGTGTGTGTGTGTGTGTGTGTGTGTGTGTGTGTGTGTGCATGCATGAATGGCTCTCTTCATAAGCAAATTATCGGCTGCATCGATAAGGCCACTCCAGGTCAGAACGATAATAATGAACCTAGTTCAGCAGAACTAGAGAAGCTGTACATTGCACTGGAGGAGCACTGATATTTTAATGCAGAATAAAAAAATGATAATTCAAGTGATAATAGTACAAATTATGTCTTCAGTATGGTTACAGAAGACTGGTGTGTTGATGCTCTGCTGGAGTTCAAGGTTGTGTTCAGTGTTAATAGCACCTGACAGATCTAGGGGGTGACCTTTGACCTCTAAGATTTACACTCCAGCCAACTTGAAGATGCTGCTGGTAAATTCAGTAAATCTGGCACAAATTTAAAAAAAAGTGTGAGATATATTGGATATCATCCGTGTATGATACAGTTGTTATTAGCTGTCATGTAGTTTGTACTCTCTGTTTTCTGTATTGGGCTATGGATGTGCTGTAATGTTTCTAGCAGCTGTAGTCATACACTAACATCTGCTGGCCAACTGTTCATATGTCATTAAATTATATAGATAGATATTTTCTCAGATTAAATGGAAAACAGGTGAGAAATCACCTGAGGATTTCATTATTTCTTACTTAGTGAGGAAAATATATTCATCTACATGTAAATGTATGTCTTAATATGTTGTGTAACATGAGTTTCTACCTCATGATGCTGTAGCCTAATGATATCTTTCCCACACAGTTTTCAGATTAGGACGTGTGGATCTGCTCTCCAGGCTTGACGTTACAAAAGGTCCATAACAGTTATGTAAGGATTTAGGCTATAGACAGTGAGTGAGTTGACAGTCTATTAAAAACTAATAAATGAACCCAATTAGTCTGTTAGATCATCTGCTATTGTTTAAAAAAAAAACTTTTTTTTTTTTAAAGAATTTGCACAAGTGTTTTAATTGTAAATATTTACATTTTTTTTTAAATGTTCTGTAAGAGCTGTGTGACAATAAGACCCAGTAAGGAAAAGTTTACATAGCAGAATAAACATTCAGTATAAATACAGTGGTTGAGACCCATTTATTACAAAGTGGACTGAAGTGCCACCTGCTGGTTGATCAACAAAAAAACCTGAAACACTAGTGAGTATTTCATCACCCAGACATCACAGCCATGTTAGTGTGTTTGAGCACATCAAGTGTGTTAAATTTGTATAGAACATAAATCCAGTCCTGGACAGACTGTTAATCCGTCGATGAGGCCTGTGTTGATCAGAGCTTGAGCATGTGCAGTAACTTCACAATTGTACCTGTAACAACTTATGATTGTCTTTCACTATCTGTGTTTTCTTAACTAGCCTACAACAGATACATACAGACAGAAGATGTGCTGCAAGTGAACCTATATTATCATCAAACATTCAAGTTTGCAAGATGCTGATCACAGCTTTAAGCGTAACAATTTAAGTAATTTATGATAACTGGAATTACTTTCTTCAAGCTGTTTTGTTGGACGCCTCAGTGGCCTCAAGGCTGTTGTTTGACAAATCCAGTCACTGACTCACTGACACTGACTAATACAATGTCAACTATTAAATAGTGCGTTACATATAAAATATCAAAGTAATTGGTTTAAATGTAATGACAGTAACCCTGCAAAATTGTGAACCATCTGCTGCTTTTAAAGCAAACCATACCATATTTACCTAATTTTGGTAAAAACAAACAGGTTTGCATTAAGACTCATTTGCTTGTTATAAATACTTCCCACTTTCTCAAGATGTAGTCCAGATTCTTTTTTGTTTTATTTGTGAGTGTGTAAGGGATTTATTCACGTTATTCAACGTTCAGTCAAATAAAGTTGAATCAAGAGTCCCAATCTAAACTGGAGAGCTCAGCAGGAGCCGAACAGCACCAGCACCAACAGGGTAAAATGCCTTTCTTTTGCTCTCTTGCAGACAGTAATATACAGTATACCTTTAATTACTATAAATATAAATGCCCATACCCTCAGTGATTCCATCAGCTACATATTATAATATGTTTATATAGGATTGAAAGAAAATCCACACTCGCAACCATATATTGCAGAAAAGCTGTCATCATTGTGATGCTGGGCATGACATGACAAGTTGCAGTGTACAAAAGGCTGAAAATATTTTGATGTCCCATTCAAGCCTATTCTTCCACAGAGTATCTAAACCAGCTGTTGAACGAGTGAAATTCCTCACAGAACATGCTGATTTGTACCACAAGAGGTCAGGAGTGCACAGTTTTAAAGAGGTCCGATGATGATTTATGATTATGACAACCACAACTCATTTCCTCAAAGTCCAGGACAAGCCAGCCTGCTGGTATTGAAGGACATGAATGTTATCAGGATACTGATTAAAGTCACAGGCTGAACTATCACTCACTTTCCATGGACACTTTCTAAAGCAGACTTACTAGCGGTTTAGGACTTATTGTGGCAAATGATGGTATTTCACTTTTTTTTTCTTTCAGCTTTTAAATTATATTTATCTGTAATTACATCATTGATGGGTCAGATTTGGCCTTTGGGTTGCCAGTTAGAGTATATTGTATCATTTCTAAACAATCATCTGTATTAAGGTGGCAGGGGTTACATTAAAATGTTTGTTTTGTTTTGAGCTAAAAAAAAAAAAGTGTTGATTGTTTACTCATAGAGTTGATGAAAAATTGGCTAGCAGCGGTTCAATGATACCTCACATTTAGCCACGCTGACATTTAGTTTGTGGCAGACAACATATACGAAGAGGTGTTCCTGTTATTTAGGCTAGTACTCTAACCTGTAGCCTCAAAAGTTGACTCAACACCCCCATAAAACAATTTCAACACAAACTGAACACCATAACCATTGTGAAGGAAGATTTATTGCTGGAGTGTTATGTTATACTGTATTAGTTTTAGTTAGGTGTCCCAATGTGCAACATAAAGCAAGTCAATCAGAATTTAATTATACAGTATATCTAATGTATGTTGGATAATGAATACTGATCATTTGAAACTTTGAGGACACAGATAAGACTTTATTCATACTAAAGTTAGGTTTCAAATAAAGGACTTTCACTTGTAAGGGAGTATTTTCACACTGTTACTTCACTTCTTCTGCCAATGTTTTCTTGGAGCTAGATTGGTGAGTAAAACATTCTTTCACCCTTCATTTAATAAAACAGAGCCATAAAGTAGTTTGTGAAATTGGGCCACCATCAAACAATTGTGCTTGCAATTCCTCAGCTTGTTTGTGTCTCATCATTTGTGATTTTGAACTGAAGAGTAATGGCACTGCTTTCCAATGAGGTATAGAAACCACCTAGATAAGAAATCAGTGACTGTGCTTACATAGTAAAAACCCTGTGTCCAACAAGTAAGCCACACATAGTTAAGGGTGTTACTGAGTCAGTCATTGCATAACACACACACACACACACACACACACACACACACACACACACACACACACACACACACAACATTCACACACGTCTTTGGTAAACTTATCTGAGGATCAAATGACAGTTGTTCAAAACAGGTCAAACTTTGGATCCCATAGGCTAATATCTAAATACATCTCTGAAGAAGTAGGCCAAGCACAAACAGTGTCACAGGCTCATCAGGGTACATTCTGTCATATGTGACACAGCAGGGGCAGGTGTGACAGCTTTTGCAGCATTCATAGAAACGACTCATGGGAACCAAGAATAACAGCATGTGGCAATTCAGTTTGTTTTCACGTGCAGCACGAGTGAACCAGCATTATTGATACAGGTGTATTTTACTGCTGGTTAACTTAAAGTAATAATAACGACAAACAATAAGTTCAATAATAACGATAAACCATAATTGCAGCTAGACTCCGCATAAAACAGAGAGGTGAGACCATTGGAAGCCCAATTTTATATTACAATAAAGACATATGAGCTCACAGAAATACATTGTTTCTATTATAAATACATATAATTCTATAGGGGATACCTGATACGTCTGGACCAATAGGAGCCGGTGTTGGTGTTTTCTAAGGGCGAGCCTTTGATTCCCATTGGTGGCCTGGGCAGACGGAGGCGGGGCTCAACCACTGCCTTACCAAAACAAGCCAAGTGCGTGCGTCGACACGAGCGAAGGAGGAGTGGGAGCGGAGGAGAAGTCGGTCTGCTCGGAAAAGTCTGCAGGAGGACTAAGCGAATGGACCAACAAACACGACTCTAAGATAACAACAAAAACTCAGCTGGGGCTTCAGGTAGGGCCTGTGTCACCTCGTACAGCTGTCACCGCAACTTCAGAAGTTCTTGTCCACAGAAGTTTTAATGTAGCATTAACACGAACGTGATTAGTCGACGAGCCCAGACTTAAGGTCGGTGAATGGAAGCTGTAGGTTTGGCCTTTGGTTCAAAGGCGTTATGTCTGGTTTTTTTTTTTTTTTTTGTTAGTTTGTTTATTTGGGTGTTTTTTTTTTTTTGGTGGGGGGGGGGGGGGGTATCTGGCCTCCGCAAAATTGGCTAAATATAACATCCTATAAGATGATATTGCAGGTGTAGGAAAGTGCACAAAGGATGACAGGATAACAGTTTCCAAATGTGCCAAAATAAGAAAACGAGAAAGGGAATAAAAGCAAATAACTCACCAGAAATACAGCAGTATTAGTACTAAACAAACAAACAAACAGAAAACAAACAAACAAACTGCAGTCTTGGAATGTACTTCCAATTTCACTCAACAGCTTCTTGTCACAGAAGCAATTGCAAGTGTCTGAGATTCGAAGAAGTGGTATTTATGACACTGCTTTCATTAGGGGGTTGCTTGTATCCAGGCACCAAAAGGCATTAGTATTGGAAAGTTAACCCGGAACTGCCTAGTGACAGATAAAGGGGGATTTGGTCGGACAATTTATTTTGAACCTTTTTTTTTGTCCATGGTTGGTTTACGATGTCCTTTTTAAAAATAGGTTACTCTCAGGAATAATTAAGTTAGATTTTCTGAATGAAAGTCAAATGGCACACTGTTCCCCCATGATGTCCCTGTATTCAGAGATACGGGACATGCTCGCTGCATAGGAATAAACTGAAACTTTGTTTGTGCATGTGTGTCCTTAGTACCAAGTACTGAATCACCTGGCACCAAATGTGTGGTGCCAGACTGTTTTTCAGCAGAGTTCTTGTATTGGTGCTTGTGTGACAACATTGAACTTCTTACATCTTTGGCTTGTTTCATTAGATTAAAAAGTTGCATTAGGAAAAGATGTGTTTATATTTCTCAAAGTAAAATATAATTGATGGCACTGGCATCAATGCACAGTTAGGGACTGATATGATAACATTTTAGTTTCTTAATGAGTGGGCTTAATGGGTGGGTATGTATGTTTTTTTATCTAGGCCTACAGTTTGTGGTGGTTGACAATGGACCCCAAGAGTGAGACCAAGAAGATGACCTCTTGCCTCCCAGGCAACCTGTCCTCTGAGACCCAGAAACTGGCCCCACCCAGAAGCCCAGGTACACACAGATGCCAGTAACATTTTTTTATTAATGTAGAATAACATGTTTTTTTATTGGCTGTGTATACATGCCTTAAGTGTTTTGTTAAGGGCTTATCTATCACTTAATTCAAACGTCTGTGGAGGATCATGGCTTAGTTATGCCATGTAGAATGGGCACCTCCCCACAGGTTACATTCCCAGGCTTCTTCCACCAAGCTTCCATAAACACTTGAGTCTAATATAAAACTTGATTGTACTGAAAATCAATATCCATTAAATGCTATCCTTTCCTCTGTACCAAGAAGCAGTTTTTAAGTTTAAGTTATTTAGATAATTTTCTGAATGCATTTGGCATAAATCTGGAACTTCAAGTCAATAAACCTGAGGCCTTTACTTTATAGCATATTCATCATACACAGAATATCTTTGTTATCTGACTTCACTGAACCTATATTGTCTGCCCTGTAATAGGAAGCTGCTATTGGCTGGTTCAGTTAAATTTCGGTTGTCCTATGCAGCTAAATCACATTCATGTTGAAGAGGTGAAGTTGTAATTATAAGCAACATTGTCAGAACTATTAATAAAACATAATAATAAGATGTGAGAATGATCCTGAATTCTAATGATATAATAAAAAAAAATTTGTTATTTCATTGTAAACTCTTTTGTCCCTGTTGGGATTGTGTAAGAATGAAAGAACTCAGTTTTCCATGTAATTCAGTTGGTTAGCAGTTAGACTGTTAACAGATTTTAATCTGATCCTCTGAAAGTCAGAAGAAGTTAACATGGTGATTTACTAGAAAACTCTGTAAGACTGAAAACCCAGAGTTAAACCTGAGGTTATCTCGCTAACATCAAATCCTGCTTTGTAGTACAGGCCTCTGCTTCTTGGAACATGTGTATGAAAACAGTTATTCTTTACATCCTTCATCTGCATTTTCTCACACTCTATCAATCAACCCAGAAGTTGTTTAGGCTGTTGTTTATTGCTTTTATGCTGGTGTGCCGGTCACACTGACCTTGGTGGCACAATGCCAAAAATGAGACACAGAGTCATTACACAGCACCTGTTCAGAACTATAAAAACTACCTCTAACTAGTTGTTTTTAGTTTATTTTCAACATGAACGTAACACTGTAGATAACCTGGATTGTTTAATTACACTTCATTTCCCGAGGCAAAAAAAATCTCTGGATGAAAGTCTGCGAACCTGCATTTGAAAATACTACAGTGTCAATCAAAAAAAATTCTTGCTATCATTTTTTTTGTATTTTTGCAATTATAATTGCAAAAAAAGAAGCTGTTTTGGACAGCTGTGAGAAAAAGCTTTTATTTGAATGGAACTTAGACAGTACCACAGCGTGTGATACTACAAGACTTGGACGTGATTGTGACGCATGAAAATGCAAATATGGTATGAAACACTTTGCCTTCAGCATACTGGCTCTGCTTTAATTGCACTTAATTAGTAGTTAAATTAATACATTAATTCAAGTCATGGTGGGCCAAACCACATTTAAGACAAACCAGCATGTGGTTAGAAAGAAAAACTCTATCAAGAATGTTGTACAAATGGTTCATAAGCAGTGACGTATAATTACAGTCTCATGTTGCCCTACATATGTAATAGGCTTAATACAGTACCAATTGTAATATGGATAGAATCAGCCTAATCAGTACCACACAGTAAAATGTCATCAAAAAGGTGTTTTAATCACAGCTGCCACTCACTGGATATTTTTAGTTTTTTTGCACCATTGTGAGTTCTTATGTTTGATGTAACATTGACTGAAGCTTTTGACCTGCATCTGCATGATTTTCTGTATTGCACTGCTGCCACACGATTCGCTGATTAGAAAATTGCATGAATAAGCAGTTGTTTTATATTTATATATGTACTATAAAAAATGGTTCAATTTTTTTTTTTTTTTATCCTGAGCCAGATTTCCAAAAATTAGAAGACATTGGATTCCTTGGGTCAAGCCAAGTTCAACACACCCTATGAGAATTTTCACTGTACTATTTTGATTTTATGCATTTTTATGTATCTCCCTCACTGAAATGGGCAAAGATAGTCTCCAGATCAAGCCAAGATTTTTCATTTTCCAAAGTGAAATTGAAGATGGCAGTGAAACAACCAAAAATGAACTGAGGTCATATCTCAGTAACAGTTTTATGTATGAAAAGTAAACCTAGTACATGGACTCAGACCCCAACAGGAGGTAGCTCAAGTTGCAGCGCAACAGTTAAGGTAAATAACCCTGCAGTTTGCAGCTGTGTCTTTGTTTCTCTGGCATGTTGCGCAATCATAATTAAATTTAAAAAAAGAAACACCTTATGTGCCTATATTATATCATGTTATAAAAATTCATTAGCAGGTTTAAATGATAGCAATAGTTCAAGTGTTGTGGCCCTCACTCAGAGTGGTTGAAGGAAAATGCATGCTTATGACTGCTTGTGTCAATATGAAATATAACATTCTGGACATTACATCAGTTGTGAAGTCACAAGTTTGTCGATGGATACCCTGTATCCATATGCTGAGCTCATCAGTGTTCTGTTTGCTCCCTCCCTATCTTTCTTGGTCTAATGATAATGAATTTCTGTTAGCCCACAGCGATATGTGCAAGATAACATAGGCAATGAACACACACACATTCAGTGGCTTAAAAAATTGCTTCAGCATTCCTCCTACGAACCTCTGACCTCGAATTCCACACAGTCAGCGCTGTTAAGGCGACTTGTGGTTTGGTGATTTGAAAACATATTTTTTTAATATTGCAAATATTTACTGATGCCATGTTCCTTTATACCCTGATATCATGTTGTTGGTGGCAGTTACCAAGTCCTTTAATCCCCTCTGCCTGTGCACTTTTTCTCTCATTGTAGAATAGCATTTCCCTATGTACTGCAGTTTTTGTCTTTGATAGTTTATTAGTGACATTTGTGCTTTTCACTCAAAGCCACCTGGGTGACCCATGCCCAAACATAGAATGCAGTCTTCCTATCTCATCCAATGTTACTTTTGCAATCTTCTTTTTAGTGTAGCTAATGGCCTTCACTAGAACTTGCTTTAGTCTGTTGACTAATGGAACCAGTAACACAAGTTGCATTTAGCATTTATACATGCACCCATACCTGTCGTGCCACGTCATCTTAACCTGATTGCAGCAGCTGCACACAAGACCATCTGCCACTTATTTCCTCCTTGACTAGCTGTAAACAAGGACACAATACATGCTTGATCACTAGAGAGAGCAGCTAGTCATCTTGTTGATCCCACTCCAGGCAGGTCATAGCATAAGGTCAGCTATATAACATAATGACGTGTCTTGCTCCTAAAAACGGTCCTGTATCAGATGTTTGCTGATATGGGGCTTTAGCATGACATTTGAGCATAGCACCAGCTAATCTCGCATTTATCAATTTTGTTAAATTCTTACTCAGGATTTGTTCATTTTCTTGATGTTTTTGTAAATCAGTTTGCTATTTGGACCATGTCAACCAATCGAAAGGGATCTGCCAGCTTGTTCTTGTTTGCTCTCAAGGGAAATTGTGGCAAAATGTGTAAATCCTTGAGGTTGGGCATTGGGATTATGCCTTTTTTTGGGTAGCACATACGTTAAAGTGTATCCTCTGACCCTATTTTTCTGTCTCTCTCTTCAGGCTGCAGTTGGTTGGTGGTAGTAGCAGCTGTAGCAGCCTCTCTGAGTGGCCTGATGCTAGGCTATGAAATGGGCTTGACTTCTGGGGTCCTGCTGCAGCTGCGCAGTCTTCTCTCCCTCTCCTGCCAGCAACAGGAACTGCTGGTCAGCTCTCACCTGCTTGGCGCTCTCCTCATCTGCCTCGCCGGAGGTCCCGTTCTGGATCGATACGGCCGCCGCTGCTCTTTGCTCCTGAGTGCTGCCCTGGTGGTTGTAGGGACCGTCGTGCTCATTGCTGTGACTTCTCTTGTTGCACTGACACTGGGCCGAATGATAGTCGGCATGGGAACAGCACTGTCAGGGACAGCAGCGTGTTTGTACATTGCAGAAATCTCACCGAGGGAGAGGAGGGGTCTGCTGGTTACGCTGTACGAGCTGATGTTGGTTGTGGGTGTTATGCTGGGATTCAGCTGCAGTTACGCCTTTGCTACTCTGTCCCACGGCTGGGCGTACACATTTGGACTTGTGATCCCCCCAGCGCTGCTGCAAATAGGTGCACTTGTGTTCCTCCCACCCAGTCCACGCTTCCTGGTCACTCAGGGTAAAGTGGAACAGGCCAAGAGTGTGCTGGCCAGAATGAGAGGTGGAGATAAGGAGCTTGTAGAGGTGGAGCTCAGGGACATCCAGGCTGGACTAAAACAGGAATCAGAGCACAGTTTCCGGGAGTTATTCAGTGCCAAAGCCAACCTGCGTTCACGACTGCTGACTGGTGTAGCTTTAGTTTTCCTCCAGCAGGCCACTGGTCAGCCGAACATCCTCTCCTACGCATCACCACTTCTCCGCAGTGTAGGCTTCAACAGTGATGCTGCAGCGACCTTGGCGTCCACAGGGTTCGGAGTGGTCAAAGTAGTTGGGACCATCCCTGCTGTGTTGCTGGTCGACCGCGTGGGACCTAAGAGCTTTTTGTGTGTGGGTGCTGTCGCAATGGGAATGTCACTAGCTGTCCTTGGTACATTGACACTACAAAGCCACACTCACCTCACCAGCCTGTGTAAAAGTCACTCTATATTGAACAACACACATACGCCATGGGATTTAAACAGTACCTCTACAGACTTGGACAACAGTGACATTTTTTCTACTCCCCTCCCCAGCCATTGGATCAATGAGGACGGACAGAGGACTAACTGGGTGGATGATGGGATTAGGGAGTCAGGGGGAGGAAGGACTCCTGTAGAAGTCTCTTCCTCATTGAAGTGGGCATCATTGATCAGTTTGCTGGTGTTTGTTGCAGCTTTCTCCATTAGCCTTGGTCCAAGTAAGCACCCGATGATTAAGGTTTATTCATCCATTCCATGGCTACTCTCACCCACACACAGGAATTTATCTTAAAATATATCAGTGTCCCATGCCTTACCTGTATTAAACTTGTATTAGTTCAGTTATTAACCAAAAACCATGGCATGTCAGAGTGAGTTGGTTGCTGCACCAGGCACAATGCAAATATGAAAGCCACAACACATATGCAAAAGCAACAACACAAACACAAATAAGAAACAGAAGTGAGCAGCAGTCCATCTACACCATTGGTCCTGGTTCTTGTTCACAGATTATCACAAATGAGCAATGTTGTTCAATGTGTACATTTATGTACTCTGCCATCTAATGTTTAGTACAGGTGTAACTTTGGATAATTTGAGGTAAATAATGCTTCGCTTCTATTACTTTATCAAGGAATTTACTTATTTTGAAAGGTGGTGTTCCATACATGGCAGACTACATGTAATGTGCCTTTGCTCTAGGATTAATTGTTTGAAAGTGTTTAAAATGCCAAAAAAGATCAATCTCTATAGTTAATTTACTTTCACTGTAACATCTAGAATCACTAATATGTCTCCATAAATTGGATGCAGTTTTATATTCATCTGATTGACTGAAAACATAAGTGGAGCAATGCAAATGTTACTGCACAGATACCTCCACAATAACCTGACGACATTTGGCAGAGCACATAAATGTGAAAAGACACACTTGACAGCATTGCTCATTTGTGACAATGACATGGCGACATTAATTAGTTATCTAGCAACAACGTTTCACTTCTTTTATCAACCTACTTAAAAAATGTTCCCAGTCAAAATAGCCTAGTGTAGACAGACTGCTGCTCACTTCTGCTGTGGCTTAATTTGCTTAATTCATGTTATCGCTTTTGTATTTGTGTTGCAGATTTTGCATTGCGTTGACCCCATAGAGGTGCAAGTGTGAACAAGAAATTTCCTGGCAGCCAAAGGGTACAGCGAATTATTTCATGCAATAGTAGCTATGACATTATCCATTTACAGGGGCTTACATGTTTAGAGGATTTGGTTATAATGTCTCAAACATGTTGTGCTGTGAAGTACAAAGTGCAACATTGGCTATCACACAATAACAAGGCTTAACTAAAGTATAGATTGAAATGCTGCAGTTCCTCAGATAAAGCAGCGTGAACCCTGACTTCAAAGCTTCAGACCTACCTTCCCTATAAATCACCACACAGAAATACTCAAACCAAAATTGTGCAAAGCTATTATGTGTCATATTATTTCTATTTGTACCTTGTTAACCATCATCCCTTCTTCCCTTGCATACATGTTTTCTTTCCTTTTCCAGTGGTGTATGTGGTTCTCAGTGAGATCTTTCCAATGGGAGTAAGAGGCAGGGCTGTGTCAGTAGTGTCAGCTGTAAACTGGGCCACGAACCTGCTCATCTCCATGACCTTTCTCACATTTACAGGTGTGTGTGTGTCTGTGTTTATTTTATTGGTTGTACTAGGTTATAATAGGTGTGCTAGAACTATGAGTTTTTGCATTTCATTTGTATTTTAATCTCTTGCCCAGGACAAAGAAAAATCAATGTAAAATTTGAGCCAGAAAACAGCCAGAAAACTTTTATTGTTTATAACCAAAGTTTTTTTGTTATGTCTGGTTTAATCCCTGAAAAAAAAAAACAGAGGTTTCCACTACTACCCAGTCTTACTGTCAATACTGTTGGAGTAGCAACCAAAATAATATTTTAGTTGTCATGTTTAAATGTTGAATATTTGACATGCATTAGACGTTAGGTTAAGCAGTAACTGCAAGTCAAGGCATAGGTTTGCCAGTCACGATTTGTTTAGTTCATTCTTGTCCAGCTTGTACATGGAAATTTTATCACAAGTAGATTATAGCAAACAAAAAGCGTACTGAAGTGTTGTTGAAGACATCTGTTTCTGTTGTTTTTCTAGAAAAGATTGGAGTTCATAATGTGATGTTCCTCTACGCTGCCATGAGCTTTGTTCTACTAGTGTTTGTCATCCTCTGTGTCCCTGAGACCAAAGGTCGCACACTGGAGGAGATATCAAAAGAACTGGCTAAGAAGTGGGTGTCAGCTGACGCATAACTTTAATGTCATCAATCTATCTCGTTAACTAGTTTGGAAAAAAATCAATCTCTTTATCTTCTGTCTCTCCTCTCCCTCTGCTTTACCAGGAAGCATTTCGAGGTGAGCCTCTGTAGGCAGGTTCAGCCTCAGGAGACCCTGATCAGCAGCAGCACGTCCACAGAAATGCCAGGAAGCAGCTGAGTCCCTTAGCATGCCACAACTGCACACCTCACCCTGAGCAGAGGAATTGTAGTAATAGTAGTAATTGTAGCAGTGTTGTGCTGTTCAGAATTTGGGGTACAACTCGTACATCATCATCTCACCCACATCACATAATGACGTATTTGCTCTGTCGAGTATAGCTCAGGGTTCATGCATGTTTCTTAAAAAATAAATAAATAAATAATTGAGGGTAATCAACCACGATTCAATGTAAGATTATATAAAATATACACTTTCTACGCACGTCCTTACCTTTATACAGTTCCAGTGCGGAAAGGGACATATTCCACCTTTGCTTCATGATTGTGATATTTATAATATCATGATTATTATGATATTGAGCCCCTACCAGTCAGCAGAACAGATAGCTAGACAGACAGAAGACCTTTGGATGGTCATACAAATATTTTTCCATTCTGATCTGCCATTATGATGAATAATTACACAGGTACTAGAAAATCTAACACTAATCACCTCAAATGAAAGTATATATTGGTATAACAGTTTGGTTCTTTTCTGGATTGTAAATTAATTCCTATAACATTACAGTATGTATATACTGCTCCCTGTGTAATATAATGTAGTAGCACCAACATAGCTCAAACCAGTGATGCCACCTGTTTGTTGCAGGATGTACTATAACCTATGTAGTAACATTGACACGTGTATGAAGACCACAGTAGTCTCAGGAAGAACTGTGTCCCCCCACTTACATTTTATAATCTCTACAGTGTTTGGTTGCTGAATCCTCAAAAACAGGAAATCAAGGAAAAAATTCTGAACCCTTCGGGTCTGAAAGGGTTGGGTTACATTGGGTAAATTTTATCAACTAGCACTGCTGTAGTAAGAAAACACTTTTCTTTGCCTTTACTTTTGTCAGTGATGCCAAAATTATGATTAGCTGATTGAGTGGTATGTTTTACAACAAGGAAATTATGTGTGGACCTTTTCACCATTTCAATTGCACAATTTTTAATATGTACTTTGATACTTCTTTTTTTTCATGTGGGGAAATGTAGACATGTATTTGTAAAATCTGTCACATTGAAAATTTAACAAAATCATTAAATAGGGTATCACGCTAAAACAGGTGCATAGAACCTGTGATAAGAACAAATGAAAATGACAACGTGTTGGCCTTTTTTAAATCATTAACCTTTATTATTTTATACAAAATACAAAATTCTGAACAAGTGTCACAAGTCTTCAGTTGACACTGGTTCAAAAAGTATTCCATCTCACATAATGCAGTCAACATGTCAAAGATCTTGTCAACATCAGATGCATTTTTTATATATATATATACATACATACATGTGTTACCTCTATGGAAGTAATACCAGCACAAGTGTCAGCAGTCATGTTGACATGTCATCTAGGATTGCGGCTTCCATTTAAAAGCACTTCTCGTTGTAATTTAAAAGAAGGGTATTCTATGAAAGGTTTATTTTCAGATAATTGCATGAGCATAAGACATAATTTGAACATGTCTTGTTTAAATACTGTTTGTGGTCTTATGTCCTATAAGCCCACTGAGCTTATTGCCAAACATTTATGACATCAACCTTGTTTTGTACATTGTCCAAACCTAAAGACAAAAACAGTTAAATATTTGCAAGGTTATCTTGTGTTAAAAACTATTAGGAAATGACAAGAAATGAATAGACAGATTAAGTGTGTATTCTGATCCAACGTTACAGTTGTCGAACAAGAACAAAGTGAAGTGACAACCAAACAAAATGTAAGAAAATTCAAATCAGAGATGAATGCATATTGTGAGCGGATAGGTGGATCGGCATAAGGACAATGCACTGTTTTAACCTGCTGTTTTTCTCTTGAGGCAGAACTGTGAGTATTACAATAGATGCCTTATATTTGTGTTAACATCTCTACAAACGAGCCATGGACGGAGCTTCTACCAGAGAAACTGGCAAATGGCACGGCTTGTTGTATATAGGGTTATGGGTGAGGCTTCTTACTGTTAACCTATGGACTCTTCAAAATGGTCACCACTGTTATACATTAAAATGGTTACATTGCTGACAACTGGTCTTTCTGTGTCCATGCAAAAACACCCAGAGCAATTTGAAGAGCAAGAGCAAATAACTTGCCTCTGCAGTACAAGTCAGTCGAGAGCAGTTTCTGCTGAAGAATAAGAAGTTTGGAAGACATCTGCATGTTTATACTGTTAAAAATCACAAGAGCCACAGAATCCACAATGACACTGAAATATTTGTGAGAGGGAGATTTTAAGACTCCAAGTAGAGCTGCTGAAATTTTTTAAAATCCAAAGTTCCTTTTGAGATCTGGTCCGTCAGTTGTGTTAGAAATATATGACTGTTGCCACGTAGTGATAAAATTAAGCAAATAAATGCACATATCAGGTTCTTCATCTGTCTTTTCTTCTCTTTCATTCTTTTCTTCTGTCTTCTTTTGTCATTTGCAGAGCGGTTTCCGACACTCAAACAGTAGCGGGTAGACCTGCTCTACAGCAGTAGCCACATTCTGCACATTTGGTCCTACGTCATTTCGGGGGGTGAAGAACAAATTTTGAGTACAGTTTTTTTTTTTTTTTTTTTTTTTTTTTTTTAAAAAGAAAAGTAGTGAACTCATATACTGACAAACCGAAAACCACAGATAGATTAGATAGAACAGATTGTGCCTCAGACATGCCATACAAAGTGCACATCAGCCATTTAACTCTTGGTCAAAATTCCTGTAGGGATTGGGTCATTTACAAACTGCTTTTCTGTCTCTTCCAGACTATAAAAGTGCACTACAAAAATGTGACTTCAATCCTTTCAGATGGTGTGCCCTTGAGCTGTATGTAAAAAAGGTTCAGAGAAATTAGCGTTTCCCCGTGTGCGTATGTGTACATACCTGTGACTGTGAGACTGCCAGTGGAGAACACTTGTATAGTGGCCTTGAGATTTTTGATCCTGTATGTGGCAGCAGGATGGAGCTCTGGTTCATAACTAACACACAGAAAAACACATGGTTAAGTCCAACAGATTTCACCAGACACATCTAAAATCAAGCACATACACAGTTGTGAGACTGTTTATATAATGCATGAAGACAGTACTCCTTAAGTCATCTGCGGCTGACCCCACTTTTACCTGTTTGCCTTCATTAGTGAACTCACCACTAGAGGTCATCCTATACTAACAAATACTGGGTCACTAGTATAAGTGAGATTTTTTGGCTTCATAACGTATTGAGGTGTGTCTCAAAATTAAATCTTAATAGTGACAATCATGAGTAATTATTACAGTGATCTGTATTTTTGTCCTTATAGGATTACTACTATTATCTCAATGCTAATGAAACAAAGTAAGCATATTAAATACAGGAGATTCTGGTCTGACGCAAGAGTAAGGTCTACCATAGAAACCACAGAAAAGCAGTGTAATTCATGATTTATAAACATCACTCAGCCTTTGTAGGTCAAAACAGTAACAATGAGGATGATGATAGTGATAATTTTAAATAATACTATGATAGTGGTTGTGATGTACAGGACTGTATTACCTGGCGATGGGTCGGTTGTTCTTTGTAAAGTCTATGAGGTGGACAGCAAAGGGCATGGAGCACACTGCCAACACATTCACAACTTTGAAGGCAGAAAATCTCACCTGAACAGACAACACACACATGCAGACATTTACATGAATGTATTAATACAGACATACTTCAGTCATATTTTAGCCTCAAAATTGGAATAGGAAGTCTCCTCTTTGACTCTTGGTCTTTGTTGGAAAGTCTGGCAGCGACACCTTGTGGTAAAGACACAAACTGCTATGGAGAGCAGCTAAAACAGCCAATTAAGTGCACAAGAATCATGTGCTGCATATTTTCCACTGTGCACTTATGAACAAACTAAGTACCAAGCTAATGTACTTGTTAGACAGTCTTGGTTGTTAGTATCCACATGTAAATCTGACAGCACAGTCTTGTAATTATCATGTGTTCCCTGATTTAATATGGTTTAATTTTATCATTATGTTCAATCTGATTATTTCTGCTCTGTTTTTTCATTTTAAGTGTAAATGGTTTCAGATATTCAGGTTTCTATAAGAAATGATTGTTTATTTGATTTGACTTTTGCCTTTGATGCGTGCTCTGTTGCAGACCACACACATACACACTTGCACTCCCTGCTAATTCTACAAGATCAAATAAACACTGACCAAGGACATCCCATTTCTGGGGCTTGATTCTCTTAGCAGGAACTGAACCAGCAGTATTAAGAGTTAGGATTGACAATATTTAAGTCTTAGTGTTGGCAAAAACTCTTAAAGGGTTAGCCTAATTTGAACTGAGCCCAGTTCTTGCAGAAATACTTGGCACAAGTAATTACTGGCTAAAGCATTAACTCAAGCACATTCAAACCTCAGACAGGAACAATTTTACATTGTAGAAATACTTTACTTCAGTTTCAACCTGCAGTTTGACCTGGTTGCATGCTGTTTTCTTCAGAGGAAGTCACGAGATGTGACCTGACTAAGGCAAATGAGGAGTCAAACAAAATGACGTGTGCATGTTCTAATCATTCATTATAGGTACAAACTAAAGTTTGAACCTGTAAAGCAACAGTTTATATTCACAATCTTTGTAACAACTACAATGTATTAGATTTATTTATTTATAACTTTTAGGATTAACAAAACTATGAAAACATGACATGTAAAACCAAACCAAATGCTTTATCACAAGCACTAGGAATTAAATAAATGCTTATAGTTTAATTTATATAATTAGGTGTTTTTTTGTTCATATTACTTTAAATTGGGATGAAGAAACGGTTTCTGAAATACTTCAGGATGTGAGCCATAAAAGGCAGTTCCAGTTTGACATTTTACTTCCATACATGATCAAGCAAGTCAGCATCAACTAGACAACCAGAAATGAAATACCTCAACTATTATGATTAACTCTATATCGGAATCAAGAAGTAATCATGATGTTCATGCTTCTGCACGATTTTCAAAAATAAAAAAACAGATTTGCTGTTAACCAACAGCTATGAGAGTATTCTCACCTTGAATCCTAGTTTTTGAAGACAGCGTGCTAACCTGCGAGCACCCAGCTTTGCCTCATCCTCACTGAACAAAAGAGGAGAGCAGGAATGAGAGCCAGCTTAACAGTGGTAGACATATATGGTTTGGAACGCAAGAAATATAACATACAAACAGTGAGTGGAAACCTTTAGAGTTGTTGGTTGGTTGTTGTCAGAACACCAACAACCAGTCATCACTGTGTTAATACCACAAACTAGCAGTAAGACTTGTACTAAATTTACATGTAACTTTTTTTAATGCCAGCATTGCATCTGTAAGATGTGAGGCAAATGGGAATGCTACTGCATTATAAGGCAGTTGGTGAGGGATCCCGCTCATTCATCTTAAGACTACATTATTGTAATCATGAAGAGGTGGCCAAAAAAAGAAAACACTTCTCTAGTCATAGAAAATTGATGACCCTTTGGCAGTCAGAATGCCCATTTACTGTGTCTTGTGTAGAGCGTGTTTACCTCGTTGCTCCAGTGCAAATGATTTTCCCTGAGGACCAGATTGAGGCTGTTATCCTAGGTTTACGAAGCTTCATTAGGACTTTCTGAAAACAAAAGAGGAATTTAATTTCAGCATGGCCCTTTTTCCATTCTTAACATGAGCATTAAGTTTTGAAAATAAAGTCAGGTTATGAATATTCAAATGTGAGGGCTAGTTTCTAGTTTCTCTGGGCTTCCCCACTTTGGTTGCCTTACCCCTACTTCCGGCTTATAGATGACGTTGGTTCCCTCTAAGGCAATAGTGCGTAAATTGAGATGGCATCTGGTCCTGAACGTTGCCACCACATTGGTGACAATGATATCAAGTGCCTCATCATTGCTGGAATCCATGAGGAAGTGTGCAGTGAAGCAAGGGGACCACGGGGGTTTTCTCCTCACACCTTCATCATCAACACATCACCATCACCACTGTTTCATGGACGGGCAGGAAGATAAGAGTCACTGAAGGAGCAAAAAATAAAAATAAAAATAAAAAATACCCCCAATGTAATAGCATTTTAAGAGTTAGAAATTCTGAACTTCTCCATTCAGTCAGCATTTTCCCACACCTATGCAGAAAAACTGTGCAACATGCTGTCAACCCTTTTCATAGTGCATTTTCCAAAAAAAAAAAAAAAAGCCTTTTAGTCACATTGGCACTTGAGCATACAGTACAAACAACCAGCACACAGGGACACTCTCTGTTTTGTAGTTAAAGCTTGAGTGTTGCTATACTTACACCTGCATTAAAACGTTAAAATGGTTAAAATTGGGGCTCGTAGCACCAGTTCGTCTAGTTCTCCAGCTAAGAAGGTCCCCTCTTCTTGAAATGTTGGGATCAGTACTCAACACACGAATCACGCAGGCATCTGGAAGACAGCGAAATAATATTAACCTGTAGTACTCCTTCGCTATTCTAGCCATGTATTAACGTTAGCTTACCCGCTAGTGATACTGCGTTAGCCTGATACGTTAGCTACTTTCTACCTATCGACAAACAATACGCTCAAAGCGAAACTTCGCGTGCAATGCGTGTTTTGACTGAAATACGTGAAGGCGTGCGGTATACGCTTCGCGGTTTCATCTTTGTTAGAGATGTAATGTTTTTCCAGCTGATGTATTGTTCATTCCGGTCTTGTACGTTACTGCGCAGTAGCGCAATTGACATACGTTATTGGTAAAATGATGCTAGCTAATCTTCCCAGCCCAACAAGCCGGTTGTTGCATTTATCGAAAACTGGTTCATAGCTGCATGAACCCATTTCTTGTTTCTATATCAACTAATGGCTAAAAACAAAGAATAATGCCAACTCACTACCGCCCAGCTAATGTTGTGAATAAAGCTATCCGCTAGCTAGCAACAAAGAAAAGTGCACAGGCAGCAATGAATGAAAAGTTGTTAGCTACGGTAGCTTAGCTGGTTTGCAGTCAAACGTTACACTGAGGACGAGCTAGTTCCACTGTTACCAGGTAGAATTGCATGTTGATTAAACGTATGTATCTGAAATGTTTGCTTTAATTCCTTGGCTACCTCTTCAGCCAGTTGACTGCTGAAACCCCAGGACACAAAACAGCCAGTGAACAGAAACATTTGTGGACAAACCCCTTCCTCCGCGAAGCAGGCTACTTCCGCTGGCGGCTTTCAAAATAAAACCAGCGAACCCCAGCAAGTATTCCATTAAGAATATCAACGACTTCCGGTTAACACTATCACAGCACACTTTAAGAAAGACTAACACATTGAAGAGAGAAATTTAAAAGCAGCCGAGAGTTATTATTTAAACTGTAAACCAAGCACAGGACAACTGCACAAACATAGGATACAGATGGCGTTCTGCAACTGAGGTATCACAGGTGCATGTTGTGACAAAATAACAGGTAGATATAAATCCATGCAAAACAGCATCCAAACAATAAAAGCAATCAAAAAGAAAGCATAGAGGTATGTACATATGAGACAAAAGATGAATTAAGTATGATGAATGAATCAGAGCTTTATGAAATAAATGCCGACTTCTACATACATCTGCAAATGAATATTCAGTTCACAATTCTGTATGACTGTGGAAACTGCACTCTTTTTTGCATTGTAGCTTTGCATATGAGAATCTGGATTTCAGGAGTGAATTTAATTAATTTAATTACTTTCAATATTAAAGGAGGTAATATTTTTCCTTCCACTTGATGTTATTTATTTGTGGAATAACCACAAATGTTTGGTTAGTTATGAATATTTGCAGGGCATTTTTATGTGTGGTTGTGTTGTGAGTATTTGCAGGGCATTTTTGTGTTTGGTTGTGTTGTGAGTATTTGCAGCATGTTGAGTGAGTGCTTGCCATATCACTACTGCCTCAGAAATTTGTGAATGGAAATTTCAACAACAAAAACAAAATACTTACAGATACCTTCCTTAATTGTATAAAAACGTCATGTTTTTATTCATTTTTAGTCATTTTAACAGTCATGAACATTTGGGTGGACTTTACAATAAAACCTTGTAATAACTTAATGTTAACAAAACTTTTTATATTGACTCCAGCCAAAATCTGTGTCCACAAATTTGTCTTTGCAATCGTCTTTGTCTGCCAATATTACACTTAACAGGCTTATGTTAACACCATTTCCAGACAACAATGTGTAACTTTTTTCAATGTTTATGGTGTATTGACATTTAAGATATGTGGATTAGTAACATCTCCAAGGAAAATGAGGACATCTGGTCAGTAAATGCTCCACAGGGAATTCTGGACAGACCACAAAAGAGGAGAAGGAGAAAAGTTTGGAGGCGGCTGGGAATGTTTGTGTTATCAATGAGAGAATTCACAGCCGTTCTTGTGGCTCATGAATGAATTTAGTGAATGAAAGCTGTCCTGAAGTGTGAGTGTACTGTCAGAATCTGTCAGTGACCTTTAGGCAGACCGATCATGGTTTCATGACCATTTGCCTCGCTGTAAACCAGCTCTACTGTTCAGACAACTGCAAGCACTTCTTCTGCCTGGCCTGCGCCCAAACAAAACAGAAAAATAACTTCTTTATGATTCAGCCTTGTTGTTATTGTTCTTCCTCCCTGGTTACCAAATTGTCTTGTTCCTCCTCAGATTTAATCCTTGTGGGCTTCTCCTGGTGAAATATAGCCTTGTAATTCACATCCATTCTGCACAAGAGCCTTGTTGAGATGTCCCAAGATGTTTACTATAAAGATTTAGATTTAGAGCAGGTTAGGAAAGTCAAACCACTAGCAATGATGGTGTGCTTGCGTTTGTGTGTGTGTGTGTTGTGAGGCGGCTGACGTAGGGCGCAGGAGTATGTTTATAGTTTGTTGGGCTGCACATCACTGGGGCAGTTGATTCCCAGGGGAACAATGCTCTTATTCTCATTAGGTCACAAGATGCAACATGTAAACACACAGATGCGAGCACTTAAAGGCATAATAGATGCAGATATGTCTAAGAATAAATAGATGGTCCATCACTGTAACTGTGTGTGTCAAAGAGAGTGAAAATGAGAAATAAATCTTTTTTTTTTTTCATGCTTCTGGGAATATTTGTGTTTGTGTACTTGCTGGTGTGTGCATGCATAGTGATGGCGTTGATCTGAATTGTGGTTGATTGGCTATTGTATGTATTTATACTTATCAAGACTTAAATATTTTGCTATTGAATGGAACTATATTATCTAATGAGGACAAATTAAATTCCAAAGCCCCAAGAGTTGTGCTTTCCTCTGAATGTGTGGATGACCTGGAGAGTGTGGTATTCATTTGACAGAAAACTGACCAGGACAAATCATTTTTTCAAATCTCTGAAGAACTTTTGGAAACATCCTACAAAGAAAGTGTCTTTCTGTCCTAATCTTTCCTTATTATTCACCACAAACACTGACTTCTTTTAAGAACTGCAATCGTCCATGTCATCAGATGCATCTCTGCAGAGATGGGCTGCTGGGGTGACCTCACTGTTGCCTGTAAACTGGATGTGTTTGTCAGGACCCCTGTGTTATGTTTATGTTGGGCGTACATCACAGGCCCATTTCAAAAGGACCTAGAGAGCAAAGTTAAAGCCTTTGAGAGTTTTTGTGGTGCTGTTGTAAAACAGAGGTCAGCACTAGTTTGAGAGCTTTGTGGGAACCGATTACAAAAGCCTTATCAGTTTGAGTTTCTTTAGCAGTGACTAAATAGGATGAGAAAAGTAAGAGGTTGGGTGCAGAAATTACAAAAATAAAAGCATGAGAAAAATAGGCACTTAAAAGATAGAGTGAGATGATGGAGAAAGGAGCATGGTGACTCTAAGAAGAAAACTGACAGGAAGAAAAAAAAAAAAACAAGTGCCTTTGTGTTTGTGTTCATACACGTTTTAATTCATATGTGAATGGCTGCATAAATCTGCATAATAATGTATCTGCATGACTATCCATTGTGTGCATGTAGTTATGAGTAAGTGTTTCTGTATGAGGTGACGCAGATGGATAGTGTGTGAGTTTGCCATGAAGAGGGAATCCAGTGCTCTGGTAGTGCTACTCTAGGGTCTCCCAGTGTAAACAGAGACATGGGAACGGCCAAGCCTGTTTACATCAGCTTCATTCTTACAGGGACCAGTCAGCCAGGCATCAGGGGCACAGCCAACACACTGGATTCATGTGCATACACACTCACCCAAATTTATAGACACTCGGATACAGAGGCACTTCTAAGCAGGTTTTAGACACATATACATAATCCCTTAAATCACTGTTGATCAAAACTATTGATGACATTTCATAGAATTCAACATTGAAACAAACACTCAAATAGTTTGTGTTCATATCTCAGCACCTCTCTGGAAACACAATGGATTTCAGATAATACTTACAATCTTTGACTGAAACTACAGCAAATACATGATTTCTGTTGATTTTACATTATTTTAATTAATTGGTGTAAAGTCATACTATCAATTTTTAATTCTGCTGAATTGAACTTATGTGCCCCCATTTTTTACCACAAAACACTCACAAATATGACAGCAGATTCTAGCTGTTTGGTCACTTACCCAAAGGTTAAGGAGTCTGAAATATACAAAAGCAATCACAGCCAAAAAAAGACTTTGAAATTCAACCAAACAAAAAGGACATTCAGAAAAGAAGCAAAATCTTGTCTCCCTCCCATCACAGCTCCAGACGTGAAGCTGAGCTCAGACAGAGGGACAATCACTCCGATGATCATCATGTCAGATTTACAGGAGTAACATTAACACACCTGCACAGATGTTATGGAGTTCCCTGCCTAATCCATGTTTAGACTAGTTTTGGAAATGATGATGCTGCCATGAGAATTTTATGGTGCAGCTTCAGTCTGCAGTCTGAAATAAAGCTGAGGAGGCTGAGTCAGGATCTAACTGAATTTTCTTGTTTAACGATATATTGAAAGAGTTTAATCTTTCTCAGTCGATTAGAGCAAATGCTTTACTCTATCTCTAACTAACATTAGCACAACCATAAAAAAGCTGCTTTAAAAATGACCACCTTTTGCAGTTTCATTAAAAAAAAAAAAAAAAAAAACATGATTGCAAAACTATTAATTTGTGTGCCCTCTCACTCACAAAGATGAACAAACAATACATTTTTGCCAGAGACCTGGGGCTTGCTGCTCATTTTGTCAGTACCTCAGACAGACAGACAACCAGTGTTTGGATAGAGAAGGAGTTGCTGTAAGCTTTGTGGAGTGGATTCTTCCTCTCTCACCGAAAAACAGAGCACTGTCAAAACAAACTGCAGCAAGCGTGTGGAGGACTGCATCTAAAGGGCACCTAACAATGGGAGGGGAAAACTAGGCGACTTAGCTGGTCAGTGCGGGAGTCAGGAGGTGGGTCACCGGAACGCGCTTCAATTATACACCTGGTTGCCTTCAGAGATAAAGTGTGTGTGGTTTCAGTCGGGAGAAAAATGCATCATCGTCACTCTGTGTCTTAATATATACTGTGCATGTTAATGTGAAAGGAGGGGGTGGGTCTCAAAACTGATGTCAAGATTTTGGCCCTCTTTTCCTGTATCTCAGTGTGTGTGTGTGTGTGTGTGTGTGTGTGTGTGTGTGTGTGTGTGTGTGTGTGTGTGTGTGTGTGTGTGCATGTGTGTGCATGTGTGAGGACTCCCCTAAACTTTGTGCTAGTAAAGGTCTGAATTTGGGTGGAATGGGGGTTGGAGGTGTTGACACAGAAGGATGTTTTGGGGTGGCGTTTGGGGAGCGAGTTGGGGTGAGGGTGTAGAATGATGATAGGAAGGAGGGATATGTGATAAGGGGGTGGGAAGGTGTGTGTGTGTGTGTGTGTGTGTGTGTGTGTGTGTGTGTGCAGGGGGTGTTGTGTTTTAGCAGCTAAAAGTTGGCTGTATTGTTGCATGTTTGCAGCCAAGCTCACAATTTCTAATTGATCTGCTTTTGCTCATACTTGTGTCTGTGTGCGATAAAATAAAACAACAAAGATCTCCCACAAATATGCAAGCAACACACACAAGGCATGTCCACGCACATGTACAGGCATTCACACATACACACACGCACACACACACACACACGCACACACCCACACACACACACACACACACACACACACACACACACACACACACACAAACACACACACACACACACACTGATATCTAAATTAATGGTCTCCTTGGGGAGTCATCCAAAGGCCACGGGCGTTTGGGAGAAAAGATTCTTGGAAAAAGGCTTCATCATCTGAACATTTGCTCATTAGTAACCCCATCTTAGCTATCCAGAGAGAGAGGTACACTAAGGAATACATAGACAGGGTCATATACTTATCATGCTGAAGAGGCATACAGTCTCTCCAAATGATGGCAAAAGTAATACATAGAGAGAAGTGTGTGAGGATACAGCCTCTGGTGTGAGGATCATACACAGGTAATGAGATAAAGATCATAAATAGTTCAAAGAGAGTCCAAAAACAGAAATAAAGAGTTCAGAAAAAAAGAAAGAAAGATCTTAATTCTCAGTGAGTTAGACTCCCTCCGTCTCCTTCAGCCTCACTCTGTGCAGGAAGTCATTAAAGAGTATAAGCCAATAAAGCTGTGTCAGATATATTGTATCTCTGTTCTCCACAGAGATATAAAATATTGGCCTCCTGTTCTCATCAGACACGAGAATCAACATTTTACAGGCTCACAATGTCCTCCTTTGGAGTTCAGAGAGTTTACTGAAGTTATCAACTGTCTTGTTATTGGGTTTCAAAATAATTGTTTCCGGTTTTATTGAACGTGACTCATAAAAAAGGACATCCTGAGTAAAGGTTTTAAACGTGGGAACACATTAGTAATTCAGCATCGGGTCTTAAAATCTCCTTTTTATCTACTAAAAGAACAAATCACTTGACATGGAAATGAGTTGAAGCTGGGATTTTGAGAATGCATTGATCTGGTTTAAGTTTAACTTGTTTTTTTTTTTGTTTTGCTTTTTGCTATTTAAAGTTTCTGTTTTAATTGATCTCTTTGGTCCACTCTACCTTCCCAGTAGGAAATCACAGGCAGACAAAGTTAGCGACTAGCTGATGAATGTAAGGGAGCATTTAGCAACTAAAGAGCCAGATATTTTTATCAGGAGGCGGTGGAGACCAAAAGCCAAGAGCTACGGGAAGAGGCAATATTGGACTTTTCTGTGTTGGTTCACTATGTGCGGGTCCACTGTGTGTGAGTGCATGTCTGTGAGTTCACACGAATGGGAAGTGCTGATGATAAATGCTGCTACTTTGTTCTCTGTTTGCCTTGTTTTTTTGTTGTTTTTTTTTTAAATCAGATACAGTTTTTAACATATTTGGACAAGTATTTTATATCTTCCTCAAACAAAGAGGTTGGTTTGGAGGGAAAATAAGCAGCCTCTGTTGCCTTTTTCGTGATAAGGATGTTCATACTCTTCCAAAGTAAATACGCAACATGTTAGTAATAGAGCAAGACAAGAATGTGTTATTCATGGAAATTATGGTGTAATCAAAGTCTGTTTTTCCCTTTAGTACTATGCATTTCTTCATTATAGATAGATAGATAGATAGATAGATAGATAGATAGATAGATAGATAGATAGATAGATAGATAGATAGATAGATAGATAGATAGATAGATAGATAGATAGATAGATAGATAGATAGATAGATAGATATGGGTGAAATGGATATAGCAGAAACAGAAGAGTGCAATAAAACATGATGGAGGGATAGAGAAGGGATGAAGAGAGGAGGTTAATCCAAACAGACCTGTGCCAGGTTATTTTTACGACAGTCCCATCAGCCATTATCTGCCTGTTCTGTTATGGTTAGGGATAAATACAGACCTGGGTAACACCAAGGAGGGGTAGATTTGTGTGTGTGTGTGTGTGTGTGTGTGTGTGTGTGTGTGTGTGTGAATGGTTTTGCGTCTGTCTAGTAATGTGCAGTTTTGTGAATATGTTGTCCCTCTCATTCTTTCTGGCTCTCCTCCACTGCAGCAGCCAGGGAAGATAACCACAACAGTTTATTCCATTTCATCAGACGCTCTTCTGGCCATTTTAGCTCTAATGGACACAGAGCAGAACCAGCCTTTTTATCTTCTTGCTCAATAAAAATCTCAGGCCCAGTTTGTTCATGAGACTCTCTGTCTCTGAGCTAAATAAATATCTTTGTATTGACTGAACTGGAGAGTGGGAAAAAAGAAACATTTGAGATATTTGTGATAAGTGAAGCAGAGGGGAATTTTCTATGGGAAACAATTGTGTGTGTGTGTGTGTGTGTGTGTGTGTGTGTGTGTGTGTGTGTGTGTGTGTGTGTGTGTGTGTGTGTGTGTGAAGAAGAGAGAATGAGTGAACTTGAACATAGTTACATGATATCATGATATCTGGCATCAGAATTTCATCTGTAAACTCTCCAAACACCTGTGTTTAAGGCGTGTACTGAAGATAAATGAGGGGTTTAAACTTAGACATACAGAGTAATGAATCTCTCTCTCTCTCTTTCTTTCTCCCTCGCTCTGTGTGTGTGGATGGATGCAGGTCCATGTTTGAAAGATGTAGCTTCATTTAAAAGGCTTCAACACTATTTTTTATCATTCACTTTTTTCTCTCTATCTCACACACACATGCACTCAGCACATGGTTGTTGGGTTTCCCTGAGGCGGCAGGTGTGTATGTGTGTGTGTGTGTGTGTGTGTGTGAATTCGGCTTGTGTCTCTGAGCAGACGATTTGCAAAGGCAACACACTAAAATGAACATTTAAATAAGTGAATGAGAGAGTGATAGAGAGAGAGAGCTCTCACCCCGGCTGACCGTGTGTGTGCAAGTGTGAAAGGAACAGAGGTGACGGTGAGTTTGGAGCAGCAGAGAAATGATCTGCAAGGTTTATTATCTTTAATTAGCATCCAGGGGGAAAGAGACAGATAAGGACCACCATTTCGCTGATGGATTTGCTCTCTGTTTTCCTTTTTTTTTTTGTAACAGTGCAGCTAAAAAAAAGACTGACCGAGGTGAGAAAGCCTCAGTCCCACCCCGGCCACATGGGACAGTATTTCTACATATATGCAGTAATTATTCAGTAATTAATCATACAGACCCAAACATTCATGTGAATAATATATGTTTTGAATTGGGATTTTAGTAGATGAGCACAGAAATTACTGCAAATTTATTTGATAAAAGTGGAGGTGAAAACACGTCAAAGAAAGGTCAGCATTATCAAGCTGGTCTATGAAAATGCATGTGTTGTGGGACTATTTCTCTGAGTACAGTGACTTCTGGGAGTCTTGTCAGTTAGTTCAGTTCAGTTTGGATGAAACAAGCAGTATATGATGTGATATTTAGTGATCTTAAGAGGTTCTGAACCATCTGGTTCTTTCTAAACTAGGAGCAGGTTTCCTGCAAATTTATGCTAAGCTAATCTAGCGACTCTCAGAAAGAAAGCCAAAATATGAAACTAGTTCTTTACTCTATGTTCTAATACTATTATTTCCTACCCAATACTGATTCTGATGCTGACCTGAATTTGTATTTTGGCATTGTAAAAAAAAAAGAAAAAGAAAAAAAAGCATACTAACCATAACCTAAGATATTAACCCTGTATGGATGTTATGTGACTGATAATGTTGTATGACATGGCTGGTCTTTGTGAAATTTAGCAATTTCTGCTTGGAAAGGCTTGGATTTGGTGGTGTTAAAATTGGCAATTCTACTACAATGCAGCGATGCATACTATACACATGTTACACACGTTAATGTAACGTTAGCATAAATATTAGCTGTTAGCAAAATGTCTGCAATTAGAAATGTACATAGTATTGGCTAAGTGCATGGATTCGCTTACTTATGATGCTGCTATACTAACTAACGGATTGTTCTTTTTTCATTGTGGTTCGTTAAGAAGTATTGAGCATTGACAATTTGTCACTATCAGACAAAATTAAAACAGTCAGTCAAGAATCAAATGTGTCACAATGGCGAAGATGATTTTCAGTTAGTTGTGGTCGGACAACAATCAAAGAAATGCACACAACCTTCATTATTAGGGAAGAAACTGGTTGCAGTGATTGTGATGATAACGACAACAACAGCAGTGATGATGATAAGAGCCGCTGACGCATAGCAGGCTAACTTCATTGTTAGCTGATTAATCTGAGACCCCCATTTTAAGATCCACATGGACAGAGTTGACACAGACATGCACACGGACACACTTCTCACCTCTTAAGATGCAGATTGCTGCTGTCAAATAAATAAGCCAAAAAGTAAATATGCATCAAACAGCTGGACAACAGCTGATACACCGCAGGGAGAGAGCCCTTTTGCGTAACTCTGTGCATGTTTGTGTCTCAGGAGACTGAGAGGTTGAACAAAAAAAAAAAAAAAGATTCACAGACTTGTATATGTAAACTGTGTTTGCAAGTGTGTGTTTTAGAAGCACATTTCTTATGAATATGACAGGCTGAACAAAAAAAACATTAAAAGTGCAGAGTAAAAAAGTAAAGGTTTGGTGTAAAGTTCTCAATCTGTGTTTATATATGTCACCGCTTTCAGATTCTTATCACATGTCTCTCAAACTTGACATTAATGCTAACAGTGATATAAATCACTGCAAAAACAAACAGTGATGCTTCTATTCGGCTAACACTAAGCTCTGCAGACCTTTTTATTGAAAGCAGCAGAGAATAATGAATTTTGAAATTAAGACTAGTTTAAATTTAATAAAATGACTATAAATATGTCACTTTCAGCACTAGCCAAGTGTCATGATGTGGAGTTATTAAATCATATTAACCTGAGTCAACAGTTTCTATTAGTTAGTCAGTGATTTTCCTGTATTTCTCAGAATTCTTATTACAAATCACTGGTATGTAGTTTTTATCTGTACACTTTAATAGGCTTTGGATATAGTAATAAACATGAGATTTGCCAAAAGAACTTTGCAGCGCAGTGGTGAACACTTTTGCCTCAAAGATAGAAGGTTCTGGGTTTTGGTCTGTATGGGGCCTTTCTGTATAGAATTTGCATGTTCTCCCTGTGCCTCTGTGGGTTCCCTCAGGGTACTCCAGTTTCCTCTGCAGTCCAAACGTTAGGTTAACTGTTGACTCTCAATTGCCCCTAGGTGTGAGTGTGAGTCTGTGTGTCTCTATATGTCGGCCCGGTGATAGACTGGTGACCTGTCCAGGGTGTACTAAACAATCGCCCAATGTCAGCTGGGGTTTATTTGACTTGAACATCCAAATAAACAATTTTACATATGAGTAGATATACTCATATATGATACTCATATATGCTGAAAACAAATGAAAGGCAGTAAAAACATATCTGGCTTCAGTGTGCCTGTTTAAGTATTACAACGGATATTCATGGCTTTTGACTGTGATATCTCTCTCACTGATGTAGGAAACACAGTTGCACTTTGATTCTGTTGGACACATTTTTATAATTATTCAATTTTCTTCTCTGCTTTTTTAAATATGAGCTCCAATCATCTGTTTATTATAATAAGGAAAATGGCAGTGATACCTTCATTGTCCAGGTATCCCAAACATTACTTTTTCTGAATGGGTGTACAAATGAAACTCTTCGTTTGCTAAGAATTTAAAATGTCAGTTTATCTGGCAGCAATATTGCACAGATATTTTCGTGCTGAGTTCTCTCATAATTTCCTGCAGTGGTGTCACCATAGAAATATGCATGAACATCCACTCGCACTCAGTGTTTAGGATGAAAAGCCAGTAATTAAATGTTACAGCTAGGATTCAGGAAAGAGGTCAGCACACATCTGTTTGTGATTACAGCATAAAGGTGAGGTGCTGTTGTGGCTGTCCTCTGCTACTAAGTGGGCCTGTCTGTTTGCTGGGTCTCTCTCACACACATACACACACACACACACACACACAGACACGCACACACACCTCTAATATAAAATCTCAAGAGACCCCTGAGGTCCACTGAACCCCAAGGAAGCAGACAAGTGTGTGTGTGTCTGTGTGTGTGTGTGTGTGTGTGTGTGTGTGTGTGTGTGTGTGTGTGTGTGTGTGTGTGTGTGTGTGTGTGTGTGAGTGTGTGTGTGTGTGTATGTGAGTGTGTGTGTGTGTGTGTGAGAGGCACTTTTATCACAACTCACATCTCACCTCTTTGTCATCTCCTTTTAGCCTCCGGTAGCTTTATGTCTATGTCTCATGGGAGAACTGATACACACGCTGGAGCAAATACGGATTAGGTTGAAATGAGATGTGAGAAGGTGCTGCTGAGTTTAGCCGTCTTACAACATGCCCAGTGTTGCTCAAATCAAAAATTTCAAAAAGCCCAACATGTCTGCTCAATTTCACAATTTCATATTTCTTTCACTGTCTTTCTGTTAATTTTCCATCTCTACAAACCTATTTATCTGTCATGAATAAAGCCATTGGCCTATTCATGTTTGTATTTCATATTTGTTGTTGTATATTCCATGCCTGCCTTTCTCTGTGTGTAAAGTATGTTAGTGTGTAAGAGTGTGTGTGTAAGAGATTTCACACATACGTCAAATGTGCAGTGTTTGCACAAGTTCCTTCCCTGTCCATCAAACTCATTCCTGAAGTTGGGGGAATATCAGCAGAGTAGCCCGGGAGGAGCCACAGTGCTCAGTCTGGTGGGGGTGTTGGTTCCCTGTGGGATCTGGAGGGGAGATTATAGGACAGGAGGGAAGCAGCCAGGGAGGAAAGGGGATATGCGTAATGTCTTCGCCCAGGAAGGCCAAGGTTTTTCCTGCGTCCCCGGCTATCAGCACTTCTGGACGGTTTAACCAAAGATATCGACATTTTATGTGGGTGTATCATACTTGAGCCTGGAGTTTGTTCATGCAGACAAGAGAGCCCCTTCCCCACCCCCCACACACACACGTCTTCAGAGACATGCAAAAAACATACATTCATGTAAAAACACACACTCTACCCACAGTGGAGTTTGGGTATGTTTCACTAGTGTGATTGTCTGGTGTCTTTAGATATAGGTGTCCTATCTCTCTGGCTGTGGTCAGACAATGCTCTTCTCTGTCTCCCTCTGCACCATAGGCTGCAGTAATTACCACCAAATGCCATGGAAGGTTATAGATAACCAGTGTATGTATGTGTGTGTGTGTGACTATATCAGGGGTCTGTTTGTGAGTGTGCAACTATGAGCTAACCAGACCACTGAGACAGAGGAGATATGATGTGATGAGATCATTTCATCTGAAAGGGGGGAGATGAACTTGAGTTCATTTTTTCAAAATAAAATAAAGATTCAAGCATCTGCAAGGAGTAAAAATGTTGATAATAAATATAATGCAGACTGCTCAATAAATAGTTTTTTTCACCTTGGTAACAATTTTGGAATTTGTGCACCTTATTTAACATATTACATAAAATTCCACATATATAAACACACACACACATACACACACCTGTCGTTCTCCCCTGACAAATGAGGAGGAAGAAGATCAAAGCATAGAGCCTGATCCAGCCAATAAGAGCACAGCACTGTTTATCGTCCCTTTCCATCATCGCTCTCCATGTTAACAACGGGCTGACTAATCAGGTGTGAATAATATCAGCGACGGTCCAGCGTTACACTGCTGATTAGGTGTGTGTAATGTTAATCCTGACATTATATCTCCTTTGGTTTACAGAGATCAGTGAGAGATTAGACTGGTACCGTGATATAAAAAACATTATGTCTTCAATAAACTGTACTTTGGAAACACTTTTCAAAAGCCCAGTAATCTTAACATTACTCATTTCAATCTCAAACTTTAAATGTAATATTTAAAAGTACCACTCTAGGTTGTGTCGAGAATAAAAAAAAACAAAACATCAGGTTTCTCATAAAACCTGGAGTATGATGATGTTTCATTTTAACCCAAAGGTTCAAGCCATCTTCAACAGCACAAAAAAACTTTACTTCATGATTCGCCATAAATTTTCTTATGAATGTTTTTTATGTTTAAAACATCCACCACAGAAAACTGTGATTTACTTCATAACATGATTAAATACATTTTTTTTTACTTTGCATTTGCTGCCACTCCAAATAATGCTATTTGAGTTTTATGCCAAATAAGTTGGGATTAAAACTAAGTAGCATCACCATGTAGGACAACATACAGCACATAATCCATTCAAGTGAATGGGAAAGTGGTCTTATACTTTTGCACCCCTCTGTATTTGCTCATGCATAGCACATATTGCATATTTAACATGAGAAACAGTGACAAGTCCACATTTTATCAAATTTGCAAGTTGGCCAAAAAAAAAGGTTAACACCTCGATACTCTACATGTTTGGTTTAGATAAGGTCAGGGTGTAAAAAGATATAAAGGAAAAAGTCATGAAAACAATCTCGTATTTGCACATAATAACTGACTATCAAAGAAAAATATCAGCATTGTTATTGGTTAAAGATGAATTGAAACGATGATTATGATTTGTATATTAATTTCAGAATGTCCCCAGGGCCTTTGTCATTTATTCATAGGTTGGAATCTTATTGTCATGTGTACGTAAGATGCACATCCAGACTGTGACATTGGACAGAAGAGAACAAAGGGGTGAAAATAGATTACTTAAGTAATTGAATTAATGTATTTATCATTATTAATGACCTCTGGTTTTACCCATTATGCGCCACTTAACCTGGCAAAGCTGAATGCCAATTTGAAATGCAGGTATTAGTATTTTAACAGCATTGAGTGTGTGGCTGCATCTTGGCTAAATAGCTTGTTTTTTTTCTCAACTGTTTTGACTCTATTTGTTTTGGCTGGACTGAACTGACCAGACATCCAACAACAGCAGTGGGGACAGTGGAGGTGGGGGGCAAATCTTGGTGAATTAGAGGAAGAAGAGAAGCGGGGGAAGGGGTGCAGGGGGGTGGGCGGGGGTTGGTTGGGGTCTGTTGGAAGATCAAACCATACACACATACACAGACATCCAAATGGTACCACTGAGTGAGATAGAAAACGGAGCTGTGTCCCTCTCCCTCTGTGTTTATAAACTGTAGCCTCAATCACAATGACAGAGACCAGACCTCTGGATCTGAAGCCCAGCACTGTCCTACACTGCCCTACACTGCCCACAAAGTGAAGACACACACACACACACACACACACACACACACACAGCTTTTATCTGTGCATCCCATCACCAGGCCACAAGTTAGACCAGAGGTTGCAGCAGAGGTTAAGAAAGTGCCAGATACTGTAGTGGAACACACACACACACACACACACACACACACAAACTGCAGCTGCAGCTTGTCTCACTTACTTCCGACAGGACACTTTGGGCACCCAGCCAATTCAACTTTAAGCCAACACAACTTAAGTGTGTGTGTGTGTGTGTATTCTGGGTAGAATCATCAAGACAGCAGTGCCTGATGGGTATTTCAGTGACAAACTAAGTCTAAGATGCCGTATATCTCAATATGTAAATTTGCTAGTTCATCTGCAGTCTGTACTTGGGTCTGTTTCTCACTGTTGTCAGTTCCCATGGTTGATTTGATATTGACCTTCATCTGTCTGCTTCTGATATGAACCACTGCCAGCTGCACGGCAACTGACCTTTAAGGAGGGGAACGGCACCCAAAGGCCTCAGCTATGCTTACTTACAGATGCGTCAGCTGTGGACACCACAGAAACATAGTTAGCTGCATTTATACTGGGCTTGTTGTTTACTTGCAAAATGCTCAGTAGATTGTTGTCTGTGTAATCCATGCATACGCTCAACGAATCACATTAAATGGTGACACCCATGAAAGAAGAAGAAGAGCTGCTGTACTCTCATCCAATTCAGCATCTGTTTGTTCTCCAGCTCAGGTGCAGCTGGTACCCTGTGGAGCGCACGTGCAGTTCATAACAAATTTGACGGCCATTGTGTGAGCAATGTTTTATCGCTTCCAGCATTTGCCTACATATCACACAGTTTCATAAGTTGCCTAGCATCCATGTCCATCCGTCACACACATTGTGAAACCCAATGCATTTAACACAGATGCACACACTTATGCAGATAAGTGCGTATGTGCGCACACATTCCAGAGACAAATACACTCCAACTCCCTCACACAGTAAGGACAAGACTTCCAGGTCGTTAACCTACACTTTGACAGAATATCAGTCTCATTCTAGAGAATCACTGTTTGCCTCCCCCCGGATGTTCCTGTCACTGAATATCAAAGGATTGTAGTCTTTTTGAAATATAATATGATATTTCCACTCCCGTAAACATGTTCATAATTCTCTCTTATTGCTGGGTTTGTCTGCCACATCCTTTTGCAACCACTTTCTCCACTCCCTGCTGTATCTTTGCACTCTCGGCAACCTCTCTTTTCATTGTTTTGCTTTGATTTTTCTTCTTTTTTTAGAGGCACTTGAACTGAGGTGAAAAGCAATTTGTGCATACGTGTATGTTGGGGGAGTATGGCTGTGATAAGGGACAGGGAACTGGCATGCTTAGACAAAGATGGATGATGTTTTTCTCACCCTAAGCCTCACTCCAAGATTACAGTTCCCGATTCTGTTTTTGCACAGCATCCAAGCAACTTCTTTCATGTTTTTTTTTTTTATTATTTGTATTTCATTTTAAAAATACATGAGGAATGTTTTCCCAGTAAATAGAACTGTATTTTGCTTCATGTTATGTTCCTGTTCTCTCACATTAGTCAGTTGTTCCACAGTGTAATGTATTGTGCACATTTTTTCCCGGCTTTTTCGGCACACTCACAGGGTTTGAAAAAGAGGGTTAGAGGATGAGAAAAACAATATTTTTAATGAAAGTGACTCATTTAACTTTTTCCCACAAAGCTTAAAAAGGGTCAACGTGAATCTGTTCCTCTGTGATCAAATTTTTTTCTTGTATGAAAATAAAAACTAGCATGATACTGCAGCTACTGTGCACAGTATCCTGGCTCTTATTTGTAATAGACATTACTTTCAGTTACTTTAACATCTGCCGCGGCATTGACACAGATGTTTTAAATGAGGCTATATGTAGGTTGCTATTGCTACATAGCTACCATTAGCATTAGCAGCTGTTTCCTTAACAGTCCAGCAGCATCGACCTTCTTTCCAAGTGCTGTCTCCAGCAGTGGAAAGCAGCACTAGTGTCCATTCTTGTTTTGCTTCCATTTCTATCACTGCCTTTTTCTGCTGAAGTTAGCTTGCTAACCGACTAGCACCAGCCTAGTTGGCCTGTGTCATCACTTTTTTTATGGTCACTTTAACGTCCAGACTGCCTCGACAAAGTAGTGAAATTCAGCATCATTTAAATCTTATTTTTAGCCCTTTGTACTTGATATCACAAATTTACAAGGGACATGTGACAAAGTATGATTCCTAATAATCTTTTTTAGCCAGTGTAATTTATGTGATAAGTCAATGTGGCTAACGTTAGCTGTCTTTCTTTTACTTGGGTTCAGTTGTGATATTAGAAAATGACCAGACTGCCAGAACTCACAGCACTGGGTAGTCCTGAACTGCAGCCTTGTGTCTGTTGCTGCATGTTAGCGTATCATTATTTTCATTCCCATATGATTTTCAAAAAGCATATCCATTGTTCACTGTTTTCCAACACATCTACTTACTTCAACACTGCAAAAGCTATTAACAAAGGTGTTTGTGTGCATCTGTGATAATGACCCAAGGAATCAGGTGTCCCCCTCGGTGGCCCTGCAAGCAACATCTGGAACCCGTCCCTTCTTGGTGACATCACACAACCAGCCTAGCCTTTGACCCCGAACCGGCTAATTAGCAGCATGTCCCTCTATAGCCTCCGGGGTCCCCTCTTTCTTCTCTCTCCATCCTCCTCACTCCCCCCTCTCCACCTGTTGCTTCGTGTCACTGTGTGTGTGACCGAGGCTCTGAGAGTGAGAGAACGGTCACTGAAACGGTTTCTTTAACACATCCGGTACATTGTTTTACCCTTCAGTTAGAAAATATGTCTGATGACAGAACAGACTTTGCACAGTTAGATACACTGAAATGTATATTTCATTGTGATAATTAAAGTATTTTGTAAGTACAAATAAAAGTTATGATGGTATTACATCAGGGTATGTTTTTTATTGATACACAGAAGAGAGAAAAAGGCCTATTCAAGTCTTTGTCATGAGCTATTTTAGTCCATCTGCCTCTCCCTTACTCTTTATTACTCTCTGGTGGATCCATGTATCTCAGAGGTGATCATCAATCTACCAGACTCTATTATTACTTTTCCACTAAGTGCTTTGATTTCCAGCCCACCCAAGAGATTAAGCCCCTCCTTCCTCTCTCCTCTCCCTGTGTCCCCTCACCTATTTTTCCCATCTCTCTTTCTGTCTGGTCTGTGTAGCACACTACACAGAAGCCCCTGAAGTTCAGTCATGGGAACTTCTTTCCATTATTTTTTCCTCAGTTCTTGTCAAGACTTTAAACTTTTCCATTTGAATAAATGCAGATCAATCAACATTGCCACACTTTCTTGTGTGATTCTAGTGGATGACATTTAGCGGCGGTGCATGTTTAAATGCACTGTGACACCGGAAGCAAAGGGGTTAAAGGTCAGATCTCAAGAGACACACCTCTTATCCTTGCACACACTTCAGCTGTGCAGGAAAAGGCATTGCGTTCACACACAAACTCTGACTCACACACACACACGCTCACAATCCTGCACCCCAGCAAGAAGGATCTGAAGCTTCAAGTCACTCAAAATCCAGTTACATGTTTGAGTGAAGAACAAGATGCCCTGGACTATGACCAGTGTTCTCCTGGTGCTCCACAACCTTTTCCACTTAAAGCAGCTCAGGAGACTTTGTTGTTTGGACTTGGCCCTGAGTGGATCGGTGCATGGAGCATCGGTGTGGAATGATGTGGAAGGCCAAACAGGGGATTGTGGGTGCCGGGTATCCATTACATCAGAGGGGACCGAGGCGCCAGTTTGCCATTTGAGACATGACACCCCCCTGTCCTTGCACTTTATCCGTTTAACTGGCAAGATGTGCTGAAAGTTACATGGACCCTGTGAGTGGAACAGGCTAATCATTGAACTCTGTCATATCAGGTTTTAATGTAAAATCTAAAATATCATTGTAGCATAAAAGTCGAATAACCTATTGAATAGTAAAAAGGGGGGACATTTTATATAATATTTTATAATTACAAATTTAAATTTAAGAAACAACACAACCTCTTAAGGTAAGTATGTAAAAAAAAAAAAAGATTTTGAAATTTTGAATTTTGTTATTTTTTAATGTAATTTCCTGTTTATAATAATAAACATGTTTATGCCAATGGCACCTACATTTTTTATGACAGATGTCATTTGTCTTGATTTTTAAAGGATAGTCTGTAAACCAAATGGAAGTAAACATGTACATGTAGGCCCAACTACTAGATTGATGCACAAGATAGGAGCATAATATTACATTATTTTTGTTGCGTTTTTGAAATTGTGTTTTAAATAAACAGTTTATTGTCTGGTTCGCTGGAGATCCATCCATGGTCCCTTGGGGTCCAGGAAACCTTTGGGAACCAACAAGTGAGATCAGTACCAGTGTCTCCTCCCAGCATGAGGTAACGCCCTCTCTGGTCCTAGAGATAAAAAGTCCTTCCTTTCTGCTCTTACCACGCGCAGTCATCGGTTCATGAACGCATCAGCCAGGCGTGTGTTTGCCCACCCTGTTCACTCCCGTCCAGCCAAAGCTCCCTGCTCCCATGTTTTGAGCCCGCTCCGGTTGGAGACAGTTCACCATGTCCACCGGGTCTCTCAGCGATGTCGACGACGAGCTCCTGGACGGCATCCTGAAGTTTGGCTCCTCCGGTAAAGACTCCAACGAGAGCACAGAGGAAAGCTCCAACTGCGAGGGCCCCTGCGCAAACGACGACCGGAGAGACGCGCCGGGCAAGAAAAGGAAGACGTCGTCGCGTAAAACGGCACCCAAGGGTGTGGCACAGCAGGAGGGCAAGCAGGTGCAGAGGAACGCCGCCAACGCGCGGGAGAGAGCCAGGATGCGCGTCCTGTCCAAAGCCTTCTCCCGGTTGAAGACCTCCTTACCCTGGGTACCACCGGACACCAAGCTCTCCAAATTGGACACGCTGCGCCTGGCGTCCAGCTACATCGCGCACCTCCGGCAGATACTGGCCAACGACAAATATGAAAACGGATATATCCACCCTGTTAACCTGGTGAGAGCTGGGCATCCAAACTATATGAAGATTTTTCGTACAATTGTTTTTGAATTTGCCAAACTTGTAGATTTGAATATTGTGGGAAATACTCTGACAACAAAGGAGGCACTGAGCAAGTTCATTGGAATACAATGACGGTTGTTTTACGCAGGTTAATGACAATTGATAATGATGATAATTATAACCTTTAAAGTTATTAGGGTTTGCAAACACCACACCAGGCCTCATATAGCCGGATACATACAGCAGCAAGGTGACAGATGTGGGTCCAGTCAGGCAGGTGCATAGATAAAAGTCATGTCATTTCCCCTTAGTTTTGGTGCTTTGTGCAAAGTGACCTGTCGAAAATTTTCATTCTTCGATCAATAGAAATAATTTATTTTGTAATTTCAAAGTAATGTAGCTGATGCAGTGCAGCATTAGGCCTTAAATGATTTATAAGTTCTGCCTTGTCTAAAATATCACAACAGGGCTTCAGATAAACCTGTTTTAGTGCTGTAGGTGAGAGAAATTCAATAATCTCATTACATTCAGGCACAATATGAATTTAGCCAATGAGATTATTACAGATCAAAATATTGCATTGTTTTGTTTTGTTTTTTCATTCAATGCATGAAGAGCTGGTGATATTTATAGAAAACAGAATTCAAATTATCCAATTTTGCATTAATGGTGTATTTATTTATTTGTTTGTTTACTTGTTTGATATTTGAATGGATCTTTAATTTGCTGCTGATATATGAAAGCTGTGTGGCCTAACTGCCCGTGTGTTTTCCTCTGCAGACGTGGCCTTTCATGGTCGCAGGTAAACCGGAGAACGATTTGAAGGAGATGCTGAACACAACACGGTTATGTGGAACAACGGCGTCCTGATGCACCCACGGTCCGGAGGGAACAATGGTTTTTACCAAAAGAAAAAAGAAAAGGAAAAAAAAAGATTAAAAAAAGATAGTGACTGAAATCAAATCCGCGCCTCATCTCCGCAGACTTCGAGTGGGAATAACGGAGAGAGCGTCCTCTCTCCATCGTTCCTGTAAAGACGAGCAGAACCTTTATTTAAATGCATTCTGTCACTCATTGTTGTCTTTGCTGGTTCAAAGATAAACCGCGTGTATTCAGTTTTTTTTTTTTTTGTACTCTGCAGATGCATTATTTTTTACTCGTGCAGGCCTGTTTGGCAGCTGCGTCATACTGGGCGGCTGTGCGCACGATCCGCGCGCACTGCGTCCAATGGTTGTACAGGTTACATGTATATAAAATATATTTGTACCACTTTTACACCCTGTGTACTGAATGTATTTTTTCCCCCTCTTACTGCTGGCCTACTTTTTTTTTTTTTTTTTTTAAATTTCCGTGTGTGGGCCACTACTTTGACCTCTAGTAACCTCTCATCACTCCACTCCTTCAGAATAGCAGAACCTGAGCACCAACAAAGCGTCAGCGCAGATAAGTCTCTCTCTGTTGTTTCTAAAAGATAACACTAGACCCGATTGTCATTGCACAAACAGACGCTTGCCTTCAAAGATTATTGGGGATCTGTTAGTGTTTCTTGTCACTGAAAACAAGTCAAAACCGTTGGAGACATTCTGATATAATTTCATCTTCTAACATTTGTATTTAATATTTTATTACAGTCTGCAAAGGTTTATTTAATTACAACAAAAGCACAACTTGGTTTTATTTCTAAAAGGTCACCAGAATGATGCGCGAGGTTTTTATTAATTGGACGTCTGGACGTGTCCTGATTGGAGAGAGCAGGTGAGATTCAGCCAATCACCGGTGAGCTGTCTGAGGACGTTTGAGACGCTTTTGAAAGTTGTAGGAAAAGTGCGCGCGGAGCTATAATCCCGCCCAGAGCAGTTGTTTTAATTCGCCCGGGTTATGACCGCTGTGTTTACATCATGCCGACAGTTATTTATGCAGCCTGACACATGGCCTCTCTCTCTCTCTCTCTCTCTCTCTCTCTCTCTCTCTCCTTTCCTCTCTCTGTCCCTCTCTCATTGTGGTTTATTGGGATGAAAGTAAAGAGCTTCACAAGGTGGATCAACAATTTTATTTCCACATGAATCCTGACCTGCCCACACCATTTTGTAACTCGATTTACATCCAGAGGTTATGCTCGAATAAAACGCAAATGCATCCTGTTTAAGTAAATACAGGTTCAATGCATTTGTTGGCATGTCTTGGTGCCTGCAAATGCATGATGACAGGGGTGAAAGTTACTTTACTAAAAGACAGTTTTGAGTTATTTTGCATTTTCTCTGCCACCAGTGGTTCAATTTAAATTTATACCACCTACAAACACTGGAATATGCCTAAAATATCCTGAGGGAGTTCAGTGATTGGAGGGTTTCTTTAGCTACAATTTGAACCATTCTGCTTCATTGAGATATTGCTATTTTTACTAAGTAAAAGATAAAAATGCATCTGCCACCATTGGCAAGCACAAAAAAGTTTAATTGAATGGGATTATTCCATTTGCACTCATAGTTAACAATGTTTAATATTTCAGTTATATTTGAGAGGTCCTCTTGTTAGCTATTTTCAGTTTTTGACAGCATCCCAGCTCCAGATTTCACTCATTCACTCATTCAGACACGGTATTAGCATTTTTAATTGTGTGCCAATTCCAATCAAAATGGGCTGTTGTAGCCACGTTGAAGCCACTTTTCAGTTACATGCAAGAGGGAAGAGGCTGGCTGATGTTACACGCTCATTCACTTCTCACAAAAAAGGACAGTACCAGCTATCTTTCAACAGGAACAATAAAATTGAGGGCTGGCGTAATAAAAGAGTCCCACCGACATCTCTTCAAGGACCCGCACCTAATACATCAGCGGCGGCATGGCAGGGGCCTCGCCGCCACCCCAATGGGACCACCGTGGAGAAAATAAACTTGGCCGCCTCTCTCCTGGGGCCAGCTGCAGAGAGCGAGAGAGGACGAGCGATAGCAAAGGGAGGGAGGGGTCTGTATGAGAGCAGGGCCGGGATTCCCATACTTGCTAATTGTTTTGTTGGACAACTGCCCAAACTGTGATGTGAAAAAGGTCCACAGACTGAAGGGTGGACAGAAATCACACTGTTCCAGCTGATCCCATCATGTTTCCCATCTGCCCTCATTGTTCCTTCAAGTCCTTACTTCATGTTGACATGGCTGTTTGTCAGGGGATGATGTTGCCAGTGCAGTATAGTAGTGTGTAGGTTAAAACCAACAGTTTATATTGTACATTCCAATATCTCTCTCCATCTGTCTACACCTAAATATTGGGCACATATTTTAGCTTATGGAGACACAAATACAGCTGGATCTTTTTTTAAAGAACTTACACAGTCATTTATATTGAAGGTGTGATTCTGAAGACCACCTCAATCTCTCTACAGAAAAGGTTACATCATATCATTTCATTACTCCCTAAATCACCCCCACACATCCCTCCCCCATACATCTCTCTGTGCATGTAGCATCCTCAGACTGCCACCTTCTGGACAAAACATAGCTGTTTTGGGGGAAAATCTAGGGACTGTTATTCTACTATCTCCTTTTATACTGCAAAACTATGCATCCAGTGGTTCCTCATTTTCTACAACACATGTTGAGAAAAATGTACTCCAAAACACCTGTCAGTGTTTGGATAAACCAAAAATAGTAATCACAATACACGAGATATGATGAAGGTGCTTTAATTTGGCTGGCCATTACGATACACTGATCAATCAGAGCACATGATTAACATTTTATGCTGACAACAAAATTGAGCAAAACCATACAGGTTTATATTAATTGTATAATTAATGAATTGCTTATCATTTGTTTTCCATTTCATTGATGTTTCAAATTGTATTAGATTGACATCAGATGGTGAAAAGCAGGAAGCCACTGAATTTGCTGTGATTGTTGGTATTGTCAAAGATTTTCCCTTCTTCTGGGAGAACTAAATGTAGCTCATCATTAACATTCAACTCAAGAATAACAGCATTAGACAAGTACTCAAAATCACCAGAATCATCACCTGTGGTCTGCAAATTATATATTATGGACTTCCCGTTAAGGAATAACTTTACTCCGATTAAGGCGTTATTTGTCTTTGCACCACATACTGTAAATCTAAAAAGGTACAGTCCTTTCACAGGTGCAGTAAAGAAACCAGTTGTTGGACTGTAGGCGTCACCAATATTGCTGAAGACTTTAGTGAATCTTAGGACTGCTGGAGTATTGTAAGGTCCTACATCTCCTGAGTCTGTCAAAGCAGCATAAAATGCCACCTTTGCACTCTCTTTGATTAAAATATCCACTTGATGTTCAGTTGTGCTTGTCTTGTCCATTAAAGATGAAAGCTTAACATCTTGGACTGTGTTCTGATCGTGCATGTCGTCTGTCTGGCGCTTTAAGAGCTGCAGCTCATTTTCCCCGACGGCCACTTCGGCTTGTGTGGACAAAAGCTCAGAAGCCTGGTTTTCAAGATTGACCTTCAGCTCCTCCACTTGCCTTTCACTGGTCTCAAGCTTCATTTTGAGACTCGTCAGCTCTGCTGCCTGCGCCATGTTTTCTTTTGTCAGGTCTTCTACTTGTTTTTCACTGGCTCTCAGTCTCCCCTCCATGGCAGTGTGATCTCTCTTCAGCTCCTCCAAGCTGGTTTTGGTGAGGAGGAGGTCCAGCCTCTGCTCATCTGTCTGCAACTCTGTCTCCTTCAGCCTGGTCTCCAAATTCCTCTGCTCCACCCTCAACTCCAGCACCATGTCCCTTAGCATCCTCACCTCTGCCCAAATGTCAATGTTGGCACTGCTCTGGTCAGTGAACTGATCAGCTGTAGAATAGTGAGGCAGGAAGTCATGGAGTTTGGTCTCACCACCATGATTTGGTTGCACTTCGAAAGCACATGACAAAACCGGACGGAGCAGCAAAAGCAGCAAAGATGAACCTGCTCTCATTGTGCTGTTTACAGATTGCTCTTTGGGTAAAAATGGAGATGCGCTGTGCTTGTTTGCCTCTGTTTATAGGCAAAATATGCAGCTGACCTCATGAGAGCAGCAACATGTGTTTTGATATATTGGTCTCATTAAACAATCAGATAAACAGAGACCAATTGCAGGCTCTTAAACAAGGTCATATGATAGTGCTTTACCAAGGAGTTTTCATGGGGTCATTTGGGGTAGCTTCTCTCTGTGCTTTTATACTTCTCGTTCTGTACTGGCGCAGCTGTTACCTGCAGAGAAAGGCCTCATTCATGTTCCTTCACATCTTATGGAGAATTTGCTTTTAACATTGCAGTGGCATATTGGTTACGATTAAAAATGTAGATTTTTTTCCTATTCTATAATATTTTGTTTACCCTTTGCCGATCTTGCTCCAGCATGTGCTGTTTAACTAGTAATTCTGCCAAACAGTCCATCAAACACATGCTGCAGCTCTCATGACGTCAACTGAACTGTTGAAAGAAGGCGGCCAAGGTCTCTGGTCTGTTAATGTGTTTTTGGAAGAATATTGTTCGTCTTTATTATAATGGCTTTACTATCTACTTCAACCAGTAGATGGCAGCAGAGGAGTACAGCAACTAAATTGAGCACAACCAGTGGTCCAGCTGGAGCTGAGGTAGGGGTGTGGGTTGTTGAAGAGTCTGAGTGTAGATGTTATGGTGAGGGAGTGCTGACTGCTGTGACCAATTTGCCGCTAGTGCTTGAAAAAAAAAATTAGACACAGTAAGTGCTGGACATTAGTGTGCCACTTTAAATTATGTAAAGCTCCATGCTCATCATGCATTTAAAAAACTGGCAGATTTACTAATGTGACTGAGGTTGGGGAACAGCTGGTAGTGGTATCAGTTCGTGTCAGATGGCTTCGCTGCCTGGGCAGCCTGGCACAGCAGCCACTGGAGCAGGGGAGATGCCAAAGATAGCTGGGGCCTGCCCAGATCACCTAGCCATGTTTATTGGCATGCTCACACACATACGCTTGTGTGTATGTGTGTCTGTCTCTGTGTGTGTGTGTGTGTGTGTGTGTGTGTGTGTGTGTGTGTGTGTGTGTGTGTGTGTGTGTGTGTGTGTCATTGTTGGCACTAGTTAGTGATTATTAAAAGGAGCACAGCAGGTGTCTGCCATGAGACTCCTGGCCTTTACGTCAATACTGGGGACATCTATGGAGCCAACTCTCTGTCTTCATCTCCTGAATGCTTGTCTCTCTTACCCCTAAAATGGCAAGATTTGGTTTTAGAATTCATTCGTGAGCCTTTAAAGGTGTTGGTAGGTGAATGTTGTTGCTTTTGTCCAAAGCCAGTGGCTACTGTTTCCCCCTTTCTTTATTTTAGCTAAGCTATTGATATTTTACCTCCAGCTTCGTACAGTACAACATATCTGACAGACATTGCAAGCTAGCGAGCTACTCAAATTTTGCCAAATTTCAAACTATTGCTTATCATGTAATGTTGCCACACGTATTAACATAACAACGGATATGCAAATTAATTAATTGATTTATTTCTGTGCTGAGTTTTCTTTTTGTAGAAAACCCTGCAAAATTTCCCTGTAAAAGTGGTGTCATGGCCTGTGACTCACCATTGTCACATCAAAGCTCAGAAAACAATGACTTTACACACACTCACACTCACAAACTCATAGCTGTTAGGCAGACAAGCGGAAAAAATGAATAACCATTCTGCTCCGGTGCTTTTAACCATCCTCCTCCTCCTTGCACTAAGTGAAAAACGATAAATTTCAACAGGAAACCAAAACATAAGACGTGTTTGTCTCTCTTGCCTTGAAGCCCTTGCGTACACACTCAGATTTATGTCACCTACGGTGCTTTACATTCAGCAGACTGTGAAGGAATTTGACCTGAACATGGTGATTGTCAGTCGGTGCTTTTGTATTACATTACAATAATTAAAATCATTAATATATGGACTTGGAGGTTGCACTTAGACAACTGAAACAGCAAAAGGTTGTCTTTCAATTAGGTGTTTATCTGACATCTGGAAGACTGACAATAGATAGTTGATTTTACTACAACCTGGAAGGATGTTAGAACTGCATAAAGAAGCACAGTCATTTTCTTCAAAGCCTTGAACTGCCTATAAAATATAGTGCTGTAATTGGATGGTTTAGGGCTTAGGGAGTGTTGATAGTCAAATGCAATTTGGGATGAAAGAGCAAGCAAAGGGTAAAGGAGGTCACTTTTACACACGCACACATACACATGCACACAAACACACACGCACAGACATCAATGCTGTAAGAGCAGTGTTAGTAGAAGGAAGGGGTGCCTGACTAAATGATGTTTTCCCAGGTGGGCACAATTACCTGTGTGTAGAGTATGTGTGCGTTTCTGAGTGCGTGTGTGTGTGTGCACACAATCCTCTGTGCACGTGTATCCGCATGTGTGGGACTGTGTGTGCATAAGAATTATCCATGTTGTTTTTTCGAGGATTCAGGTCTATTACAATTAGGAAGACATGAATCAAAGCCCGACTCCCACAGTTGTCCACAGACCTCTCAAAGGTAGAGAACTGTCTGCTGAACAGCTGAGAGTCAGACAGTGTCCTGATGCTTTTCTTATTATTACCACTTAGAATAATACTGCACAGACCACTAGGATACCTAAGCAGCGTCCTGGGTTTATTTAACAAGTGGCTATTCATTCCTGGTTAGAGCAGAGCACTCACAAAGCCAGAGGGAGCAGGATGATGATGGGTCACTGCATAGGGGAGCAGAACACAAGCTCTCACTGTTGAGTCTTGGAGGTTATGAGAAGCTGTGGCTAATCCTTGGTGGGTATATGTGTGTGTGTGTCTGTGTGCGTGTGTGTGAGTTCAGACAAGAAGCCAATGCCAGTATGTTCGTGTGGAGGCATATGGCATGTGCAGGATTTGTGTGGGAGTGATACAAACACCTGCTTTAGTGCTTATCAAACTGAGGTGGTGAGTGTGCAGGGCTTTACGAACAAGCCAGCATGTGTCTCATTATAAGATGAAATCATTCACAGGTGACTTTGTTTATTTGATCTCAATTAAGCCTCTGCCTCCCCACATGGAAATCTGACCAAGAGTCAAAAAAAGAAAAATCCCCTTCTTCTATTAATTCCAAACAACCATAAGAGGATGAAGGGGGAGAAAACTGATTTATCAAAACTGTTTCTGCCCTGATGGCTGTAACAACGTACCATTTTTATCCACACTCCACCAGAAATGGGAACACCCCGGACTACAAGGCACACATGGGCTCAATTATTATCCAGTGGAATTCCACAAAAAGTAAAGTCGGCAATAAGGAAAATATTCCTCTAATCTGGGGTCTTCCTCAAGCTGGGTGTGAAGGAAATTTAGGGGGTCCCCATTTTAATTGGGTCCAGATTTGACCACCCTATTGAAACTGCGCCCAGACAGTTTTTTTTATGGGGTTATTTTGATGAAAAAAGGGACTATTTTGGTTGTACGTGAATAAATGTCTGATTTTTCAGAGGGGGTTTCTGCAAACCAGATCAGACTGCCCCAGTGTTATAAGAAGCAGATGGACAAGACCAAGGAAAGAAAACAGTGAGTCCCAAAAGAGAGAATGAGAGAGGTTCATAGAGAAATATAGAGAAAGTCAGCCCAACAAAAAAGAAATGTGGATATGAGAAAAAAAAGACAAAATGTTCTAAAGTTCAACATTATTGATTAAAATGCATGAATGCAAGAATTGTATGTCAGATCGAGCACAGTAAATCAAAGTCTGATCACCCACTTTCTTAATGAGTTTAACACACTAGGCCATGAGTTTGACACCATGAAAAATCCACCAGTCTCCCTACTCTCATAAACTCCCACACAGGAATACACACAGTCACATTCACACACCTGTAGTTTGACAGATTTATCTAGTGAGTAGAGTGATGCAATTCACAACAGCACAGTCATCTGGACTGACAGCTCCAAGAGGTGAAAACCCACTGACAGACTGATGGATATGGAGAGAAGGAAGGGCATTAAAATCACTTGAATCTTTATTTTTCCTGTTTGAAAGTGGGAGAGAAAACAAACCACTCAACAATACACCTGAAAGAAGAACACACATTAGCGGAAAGCAGATCAACTCACACCTTATTTTCTCATTAATGTAAGGAGTAAAAACACACTATACAAAACAATGCCACCACTTACGAGGAGTAGAAACCTTAAAGAAGTGCAACAAATTTTACCCTAAGTTCCCAAATGCTGCCTCCTCACTTCCTGTTGAGATGAAATGCTCTAGTACCTGTGTGTATAATTAATCCCTTGCATCTGTTACTGTGCAGCACCAAGTGGGCATCAACTCAAACACTGAGGAAGCTGTCACCAAACATCTTTCAGTATTTTAGTTGGCTTTTCCATGTCTGCGCTCTATTTTTGTTGCTTAAACTGAAAATGCCCGCAGTCCCAAAACTTATAACACAGTTTCAATAAAACTCAACTCAAATGTCAAACACTAAAAGGGTTTATATTTTTGTAGGAAAAACATGCAGATCTGTATTTCTCCCAAAATTTCCTCTCAGTGACATTTAGATATTGATAGCTGTTCGCCAGCTCCCCTGCCTCCTCTTGTAGTGAAGGCAGAGCACATTGCAAACTAATATCAGACCTGCTTTTGTATTTTAAAACATTTGATTCAAGAATCCAACTTGCAGCGACAAAAGTCTCCAACGATGTTTTTGTTTGCCTGCTTTTTCAGTGAAATAGCTCTGATGAGAGATTCGTTCAAAATTTGTCATGTTGAAACATTCGGTCTCTTCTGTCGGGGCTTCACTGAAGAGCAGTAATGAGACAGGAGTCAATGGTCCATATGTCTTTTGAATAAACTGTGTAGTTATTAGCAAATGAGCTAACAAACTTATTAATTAGTTATATAGCTAGGGAGCTTTCTACCCTTTAAAAACTCTGTATTAAATGAAATGATGCACAATCCTGACAGAGGATTGCATGAATTTTGCTGTGTCATAATCTGTTGTGACCGAGTCATGAGAGTGGAGAAAAATACAACTTTTACAACTATTAGATGAGACACAAGGAGAAAAACAGATTTATTTGCAAGACCATAAACTCTGCCACTGGAGCTGTTTCTGTAGTATTTCTGTCTTTAATTCACTCTGATCGCTGATGTCTGTCTTTGGTTTTGATAGGTTTTCAATATTTTTATGTCTGTATGTGAGGGTCAGTGTGAAAAGAGAAAGAGACAGTTTTACTAGACCCCAAAAGTTGAGCATTTCTCCAGCAAGTTAAGATTGATCTCTCTGGGGGGAAAACACAACACCCACATATTCACCCATTCACTCCACCCTCACCCTCACTCTCCCTCTCCATCCCGTCCTTTCTCTCTAGATGCCATTTGTCCACCTTGGTACTCTGATGCCCTTCCGGAGAGACGGGTATCGGTTTTCTTCCCCCGCGGCCCCCAGTTCCCTCCACCATGCATTTTTAATGGACACACTCGTGCAGCGGACAAATGATTTTTATTTTTGACAGGGGAGGGCTGGCTCCAGTTACATAGGGATGGAGAGGGAGCGAGCATGCACTGGGGTTTGCACGGTGAAGAATGCACACACATACACACACCATGGCCACAACTAAGAATGACCCAGCTATGCTGTAAGACCCAATCTGTCCAAAAATTCACATAGACAACCTTGTCAGATGATGAATTTATTTTTCACACACAGTGCACACACACATCCTCCTCTTAACCTAAAGCGCTTTATTAATTCACCACTTGGATTATGATGGGCTGAAGTCCAGAATGATGAAAGAGGCAAGCAGCCCACCAAGGTCTTAATTAAACCAGGATTAGAGCCAGGCTAAACCCATTAACTCTGGATTAAAACCACTTTAATTCCAATCAAATCAGAATTAAAATTCACACGGTGAGACTGCCTACATCCTACACATTGTGACGGCAGCCTTCTGTGTGCTAAATGGTCTGTGTGTGTGTGTGTGTGTGTGTGTGTGTGTGTGTGTGTGTGTGTGTGTGTGTGTGTGTGTGTGTGTGTGTGTGTGTGTGTGTGTGTGTGCGTGCATGGTAATTTTTTTAATCTCCCCTGTGCTGGCTTTGCTCCTGGATGGTGTAATCCGTTTATTGAGCGAGGAGAGATATAACTGGTTACTCTTAATAGAAACTATAGAATTACCAATAAAGGGATGTTCCCTGTAATTCAAATGGTGTAGGGGAGGAGTTAAAGAGTGGTGAGTTAAAATTTAAGGTAGGTCATAAGTGGTTTAGCATTTCAAAAAATGGGCTATACAGTTAAATGTCGTATCATTCTGTTAAATATGAAGCTGGAACCAGCAGGTGTTTAACTTTGCATAAGTACTGAAAACAGCTAACTCTGTGTGAATCCTCTCACCAAGAAATAGTCCCAAACATGGCCAGGCCAGAAGTTTTTGCCTGTTTCCAGTCTTTAATGGGGGCAATGCCAATCTTCTCAGAAAAAGGCAAAAAGGCCAGTAAGTGTACTTCTCAAAATTTTTAACCATATCAACTTTATATTGAGAATCATAATTTGATTCTCATTATTAAGGCCAACATTTAGAGACATACAGAGACAAACAATCATTCATGTTCACACTCACTAGAGTTACCAATTAACTTAAATGTACTTGTCTTTGGACTCTGGGAGGAAGCTGGAGAACCTGGAGAGAAACCAGGCAGGCACAGGGAGAACTTGCAAACTCCACACAGAAAGGCCCCGGGCCTGGGGTTCAAACCCAGAACCTTCTTGCTGTTAGGAAACAGTGCTATCCACTGCAGCATCATGTCGAAAAATGGAAAACATTTTTGATATATTTTCTTTTCAACTAAAACAGTTTATTTTGCAAATCTCACTCTATGTTTATTCCTATAGCCAAAGCCTGTTTAATAGTAGAGGTAAACATCAGTAAACTAAAGGTAATTTGTTACTTTCCACTTCTTGAAAGAGGAAATGCTGGAGAGAGAGAAAAAGTTAGGCAGGTCAGCTAAAAGAGCATTCCCAGGTGTGACCACAGCATTCCCTCCATGCACTTCAACAAACCACTGTGTATATGTATACGTGTGAGTGCGTGTGTGTGTGTGTGTAGGTCTGAGGTTTGTAGTTCGTAGCCAAACTGGAGCTGAACTTCAGTCCTGCAGCCAATAACAACAACCTCTAACTCAAGCACGCGTGCACACACACACACACACACACACACACACACACATAGATAAACACATTTGCACCCTGAAAGCTGACAAGTGAGGATAAAATGATTTTCATTTGAACACACTCACTTAATCAAAAAAATGACTTTCTTTGAAAGTAATTACATTTGTACTTTCTTTGAAATAACTAAGTGAATGTGATTTTTGGGTTGTGTTAGCAAGTGTGTAGCATTGAATGTGTGTGAGGCCTTAAAGCTTCTCTATTGGTATTTGAAGACATTAGCCCAGTTTTCCTTCCCCCCCTTAATGCTGTCTCCACTATATTATAAGCTTTAATTTGAGTACAGCAATGAAAGACACTTAATATCTGCTAAAAGTGTGTGTGTGTGTCATATGAGTGAGTGTATTTGCATGCCTAAATATTGAGTATGTGCTTGTGTTTTTGTATGAGCCTTAGTGTTTAATTATGTGGACAAGTATATTTGTGTGTGTGTGTGTAATGTGAGCCTCTTTGTGACACAGCATTTGGCAGATAGAGGGGACCGAGTTACTCAAGCTCCCTTGGGGCATCCTCATTGTGGAGGGCTGTCTGGGGTGCTGCACTGGTATGTTTAGGTGAGCATAGGTAAATGTGTGTGTGTATGTGTGTGTGTGTGTGTGTGTGTGTGTGTGTGTGTGTATGTATTTGTGTGAGTGGAAAGAGGATGGTTCAGGCATGACAGTAAAGGTGGATGACAAGATGTGAAAGGAAATCGAGGGCACAGATGAGTGAGGAAAGGATGATTGGGAATAAAACAAAATGAAGAGTCAAATAGAAAAAGGAATAGATTGGAAAAAGTTCCTGAATGAAAACAGGGAAAAGATGAGATAGAAATGGAGAAGGACAACTTGTGCAAACTTAATGGATGCCTCTGGACAAGAACAGCAGTTGCCATTGTGCTCTAAAGACACTACAGAGGCAGAACAGTAATGGTACTGATTTGCCACTGTACCACTTTCCCTAAAATGCTATCAGATCATCAGCCCCATTTGAAGCTGCAGCAGGCAGCTGTTTTCCATGAAAAAAACAGATAAAGCTGTTGTTTGCTGTACCGGCCCAAAGTTACACAAAGTTAATAGAACATAAAGGATTTAGCATCTGAAGAGGCACACAGGGGTTGGTGAAGACCAAAAGCAGAAGTTAGAGGAGACTTGCATTCACTGGAAACATGACTCGTAATGTTGTGCAGATACTATTTGCAGTTCAGTTTTCTGCTAGTGCAGGAAATGAATTATTGTTGCTTTAAATTAAATTATTGTTTTGTTTTAATTCTTTAAAAATAAAATACCACTTTGAATACATTTGTATACATATTGTGACGTGTTTTAAAGAGTTGCAACAATGAGTAGCTGTAGCAGCTGCCGTATGTAGTCAAACAGATGGCACAGGTACAGCACTAACACACACACACACACACACACACAGAGGATCCACTCACCTGATGTGATGCATTGCGTATGCACACCCTACCTGTCGGTGTTAGGATATGAATGAACAAGGATGAGATTTAATGACTGTTTTACATACCCATTATCATACTTTCCCTCCATCCTTTGCTTCATTCTTGTTCTCTCTCTGCCTCCCCTCTCAAAGCCAGCTCCATTCAGCCAGAGCTTGTTGTTTGAATGAGAGGAGCGGACCACCCTGGGGAGAAACAGGGGAGATCACATTACCCCCAAAAATGTAGAGGGCCTACAAAAGGGCCATGAGACATCAGGGTGAGGGAGAGAGGGCAGCAGGGAGAGAGGGAGAAATAGGAGAGCACATGAAAGAGTGCATTAGTGAGGGGGGGAGGGAGAGATTGATTGGGATGGAGAGATGGGGGAATGGATAAAGAGAGGTGGAGGTGAGAGAAAGGAGGTTGGATCAGGATGAAACATGTTTTCTTTATTGTTCTAAAAAGCTACGCTCTTGTATTCAGAACTGTATCTACAGTATTTAAACCCGCCTCCCAAATATTACAACATCCTCCTGTCTTTCTGATTTCTCCATCTCTTCATCTGTCTGCGTTCCTCTCCTTTGCAGTTTCATGCAACCAGGGTCTTATCAACTGTTCAGTTGTACTTATTAAATTATTTGCTGAGATCTGGGAATGTGGGCTACGCAGCTACTCCAAAGTCAGATGAGACAAGAAACACAAATCAGATCAAAAGGGTTTTAATCGAAACCCCAGGAACAGCCATGTAAGAAAACATGACAGATGTGGTCAACCCTGTCTCCAAAAAATTCTCTTTTTATACATCTTCATGCTACACACACTAAACATCACTGGGTCAAAGTTGTATCTGGTGTCTGCGTTAACTCATTATTGCATTAGTGCCATATTGATGATCACTGTGGTAATTTTTTGGCGTGTATTCACAATATATAACTAAATTACATAAGGAAAAACATAATGTGACGCTGAATATGTTTTTTATTAACATCATGAGAAACAAGGTCCACTCATGTAGGAAATTTTAAGACCACTTACTTGGTGCATGGTATAATTGAAGATGTCATCACTGACTTGACAGTAATTAATCAAAGCCCTGAACTTCACTTCTCCTGTGACAAGCCCCTGTGCAGCTCATGAGCTCATCCATCCACCCAGACTCGCTCCCAACAACCTCTGTGAAGACTGTAAGAAAGTGTCCTGGACTGGAAAAGCTGTAGCCAGTAAACAGTAGCAATTATATCTGCTCCAAAATGTAATTCTTAGGCAACAGGATTGTTGAGGTCTCATGATGACTCATCAAGCAGTACTGTAGCTTTAAGGATTATTGTATTACCAATATTTTGACTGTGTCTATTTTTTTGTTTTGAGAAGAAAGCGGTTTAGATAATCTGGCTGAAACACTGGCTCGGCTCCTCACACATTACAAGTCAAAATGCAGCTTTTCAGTATCACTAGATTCATCTTCATTTCTCTCTCAGAAGTAAAAGTGTACTTCACTGAGGCTGTAGTTTCCAACAGGTGTCCTTAGGAGGCGCTGTGAGTCAGGGCTTTGGGATTTATCTGCAGGATAGCTCTTCCTATTGTCTTCATTGACATTTAATGATAATTATAACTTGGGTCACACCAGGGGCAGACGCGCACACACACACACACACACACACACACACACACACACACACACACACACACTGGCTCACTACCAACATACATTGCCTGGTTAAAAACATGAAGACATTAGCAGTAACCTGATGCTGAGTGAGTATTGATCTACTCTCAAGGGGTTTAGCGAGTGAGAGAACACCAGACAGCACTTTATCACAGCATGACCATCTAGGCTAGCCAGTGCAAGTGTGTGTGTGTGTGTGTGTGTGTGTGTGTGTGTGTGTGTGTGTGTGTGTGTGTGTGTGTGTGTGTGTGTGTGTGCCTGCATGTTAGAGGGGAAGAGGGATCTTTAACAAAATGCTTTATGTGTAGATATAAAAAACAGGCATTATCTGTCAAGCCTCTTTAAAATTCAGCCTTGTTTTACTTATACACATTTAAACCTTGTGTTTCATTTATTGCTAAAAAGCAAATTTCCTTTTCCTTCTTTTCTTTCTTCCTTCCTTCCTTCAGCACCTCTCCAAACATCCTCCTGTGAGGTCCTGACTGACACGTTCAATCTGCTTCCATAGCATTATAAAGTCCAGACTGAGTAGCAATCAGGCCTATGTATGTCTGTGTGTGTGTGTGTGTGTGTGTGTGTGTGTGTATGTGAGAGAGAGAGAGAGAGAGAGAGATCAGGAGAGATTTCATGATTATGATTGCGGTGGACACATGCTGCTCAAATTCTTCAATGATTGGCTCCAAATGAAACTTAAATGCCAAACAAAACAATAAACCCTTCGAGAGAGATAGAGAGCAACAGTGTGTGTGTGTGTGTGTGTGTGTGTGTGTGAGAGAGAGAGAGAGAGAGTAAAATGACAACATCGTACACTTGGAGTTCTGTTTCTTGAAGATATCCAGACCACAATAACATGAGCAAAGAGTGACCAAAGGGACCTGAAAACAAGGAGCAGATGGAAAAACAACCACATAAAAGTGCATGTGTGCGTTTCTATGCGTGTGTTCTTGTATCTATACATTACACTATGTACACTGACTGCACCGATTTAGCGATAGTAGACTCAAGGAGTATGTTGTGTCCATTTTAATTACGTTCTTGTTACATATTTTGCTTGTTTTCTCCATTCTCTGACTTATAACTATCCTCTATCCAGTCCCCCATTTTTTTTCTTCAACACACACACACACATTTACACACACTGTCTTCTCCTCAGAAGCCAAGCCAAGTCAAACTGCATAGGTGCTAGTCGAGACAGACAAAGTTACCATATGTCTTGTGTCTCAAACCTTCAGGCAATTGGCACATCTCTCCCTTCTCTGTTTGTCTCTCTTGTTTTCTTTCTATTTGCCTCTTAACTTGATATCTACCTACTGTTTTGGCTCCAGTTCAGAGCCATGTTGTCATTCTGCTCAGCAAGAGCTGGTCCGCTTTTGATCTCTTTATCCCGATTCATTCAATGTCCCCTTCTTTATCTCTCAGACATCTGATTTATGAGTAGCACACTGACATACATGTTAAGTACGTACCTAGATACAGGTTTAACACACATTGCACCAATGTACAGTAAATGTACACACACATTGCCCTGTCATGCCTTTTAGTTCATGAAAGTAAAATCATTCATGTTAAATATGATTGATTCCATTTGTATTGTTTTGGGAAAAATTTAATTTCCACACGGTTATAAAAACAACATCCAGCGCTTTGAAATTCCTCAGATATAATGTGTTTATTTCATCTGATTAGTAGAAAAATGGCACTTTCAGTAAAATAACATCTGACGTGTTCACCCCAGTGGCTCCTCTGTTTTCTCTGGTCAACATGGAATGACTAATCATTCAAAGGGGATTTTGAGAGAGAAAAAAAAGGTTGGATACACTGGTTTGCCATCATTCCTTTGAGCTAAAGCAATGGTTTACACAGGCAGAATGATGATTTACAGAGAGAGAAGTAAAAAATAAAATAGCAAAGAAGGTTTTTATTCCATCCATCCATTATCTATACCACTTATCCATCAGGGTCACAGAGCCAATCCCAACTGACATAGGGCAAGGGCAAACAGAGTACACCCTGGACAGAGGCCAGTCCAGTGCAGGGCTGACATACAAGCATTCATGTTCACATTTAACTCTAAGTCTTTGGACTGTGGGAGGAAGACAGAGTACCCAGAGAGAACCAACGCAGGCACAGGGAGAACATGCGATAGGTAACAGGTTGTCTGTCCATAAGTACATTCTTCAATTCACTAGGACCTAAGGATGAACTGACCACATTTTAATGGTCAAAAGGTCAAGGTCACCGTGACCTCACAAAACATGGCTTTGAATCATGGCTCAGAGCATCTCTTCTGATGGGCTCACCAACCTGTTGTTACTACAGCTCCAAAGACACACCTGAGAGAGGAGATGTGAAACTACTATGGTTTTGGGTACTTAAAACCAACTTTTATTAGTGTCAAAACCTAAAATAAAGCACAAGAAAAGTGTAAAATATGATGCCTTTAAAAACACTCATTTATAAATTGCCTAGCTTTAAGTTTTGGATAAAAGAAAAAAAAATGTCTCATTCAAACTTGAGAAAATACACTTTTTCTAATTAAATTAATGGAAGAGTAATCACTCAAACTGACACATATTTCTTCTAAAGACAGAGTTATGAAGTTTGAAATATATCTTGGGTAATATGGAGAAGGAAATTCCCTCAAGACTAGATTTGAGCAGATGTTGTGTCAGTCAACCCCTGATCTCCAACCGTAAATTAGCCCTGAGAAACTGGATGGAGAAACACTCAATCATGTGCAACATGCAGCGGAATACAAATTCAACGAGAGATGCTTGTATGCCCCCTCTGTTTCCTCTTCACCCTCAGTGTGTTTTCTTCTCTCAATCCCTTTTTCTCTTTTAATTTGGCCCCTCTATTTGTTTTTCTTCATTCTTTCATTAGTTGAAAAAACATAGCAGACATTCCAGCTGTAATACCACTGAGATTCAGTATCAGTATGGAGATTCAGATGGTGTGTGAGTGTGTCAGTGCTGAAGGGAGTTTGAAAGAGACGGAGAGAGAGAGATGGCAGGACACTAAGTGATTTCCCTCATAATGGTTCATCTTTGTTATTCATGTCCATGTGGGTGCTGCAGATTTGTTTATTTGATCATTTTTAGCTTGCTCAGTGTTTTTTATGGTTCATGAGTATGTAGAGCAATTTTTTTTTTTTTTTGCAATTTCATTGTATTTTGTCTTTTTTTTTTCAACCAATATTGACAGATGTACAGGTTCAGACAAACAAAACAGGACATGAAACAACAAACAAACAAAAAAATGCCTTCATTTTTAGCCTTAAAGCAACAATTAATATGTAGAATCAAATCATAAAATCATGAATCTATCAAAACAGACAGACAAGAAAGGCCTCATCTCAACGCAAAGCTAACGTATTGCTAATTTTAATGTATTATTATTATTATTATTATTATTTAATGTATTACTGTTAAACTAAAGAAGTTGGTTTCTCAATTTCATTGTAGGGATGATTGTAATTGCTGATTGGATTATGTGCAGGGGCAGCGTTTTTGAATGAAGTGTTGCATTTATGAATTTTTCCAGAGCTGCAAGGGGGTGGTTGGGCTGGATGGTGGTTGTAAAAATTGCAGGACTGTGGCATCATGGACTGGGGCATTCGTAGTCCTGTCTGTGATTAGGTTTGGCATTTTGATAACTTTTAGGTTTTGGTTAAATGGAAATGGTTTTGCTTAAATATGAATAAATATGTTGTGTCTGAAGTCTGTTAACTGGTTTCTATCTAAAACCAGACCACAATCCTTCCATAACCTTAATGAAGTGCTGTGTGTGTGTAAACATAACAGTAAAAGTTGAATATTTCGGTTTATATTTTCAATATGTTCTGTATGAATATATGTGCAACTTGCCAAATAAGAATATATTTTTATAATTAGTTGCATTAGTGGTAAAAGTCGACTTGGTGGTTGATTCTTGCAGTCTGACCCCAGCAGTAATACAGGATGTTTATCGGGGCTTTCTAACTGAAACTGTGATCCTTCCAAATGCAGTGACTTCAGCTGGAAGGATTTTCACAGTTGCACAGAAATATGGAAAAACTGGTTTTGTGAATAAGTGTCTGATGGTGTGTATAGGTGTTTTCCTATCAAGGTCAAAGAATGATAGTAGTCCTTGGTCATAATCTAGCTTCACTCTAATCTTTTTGGGATATAAATCCCTTGTTATAGAAGTTATACGTGCATCATTAATAAGTTCAAACAAAAAATCTCCAGGACCATATGTATAAATGCCCCAGATCCTTGCAGAGGTTTCATGCTTGCTTCTAACAGCTACACCAACAGCCCAGAAACCATCCACCTCCACATCCCAACTGTGCTCCCCTGAGCTAAAGCTTTGATAGCCGAGAACAGCACGGTTGCTTTCTCTCTCTGGGTTGTTAGGAAGCTGCTGAGCCACATGACTCTCTGACAAATGAGTGAAATTCTCTGATAGAATCACATTTGTGCCGCTGGTATTTGGGTCCAGAGTTACAGGGGCTGAATGGAAAAATGAAAACAAATCTTTTAAGGAAATTTCTTTTTTCAACTTGATGATTTAATAATTTACCAGTAAAGATTGTGATGCCAGAAAAGGGTGAGCCAGATAAAAAAAATACACTGCTTACTGCTTTTGATTATACCCTTCATCCTCTTCCAGACTGTGTTCAGCAGGTTCCCTACATGTTTGGCTTCATCGATCAGGGCTCCTGACGGCGTTTCAGGTTTTAGTAAGTTGCATCGGGATCTGAGAGAATATGAGGCAGCCAGACATTACTTTGTTATTACTATTATTATCATCATTGGTATCATTATCATTATCATCATTAGTTGTTAATTATTATTAGATACCGTATTGAAAGAATTTCTCTTTGGAGCAATACACTGATGATACAGCAAATTATTTGCTGTAAGCTAAAATCTCATAGTTGAATCACCATTGCAAAACATTTTTCCCCATCATGTACCAGTTCTGCTCGATATTTTTTTGAAGTAAACAACATTTTAACCCTGTGACTATCGTAAAATGTGCCTTGGTACTTGCTTAGCCAGATACCTTTATGATGTTTTTAATCTGATTGTGTCATTCTGAATCTACATGCCACATTTTGATTCTGAGTACATCCAAGGCTCTTTTCCCAAGTCTTAAAAACAACTCACAAAAATTTAAAAAAAATTTTTTAAGTTGTGCTCCTTTACAGTTAGGATGTATCCAAAAAAAAGCAAGTTAAGACTAAACACATGGGAATAGTGCTAGCGCAAACTCAATATGTTGCTTGTCTAATATAGCATTTACAAAAGACGTTCACTTACTGCTTTAAAGTGGATTTCACATTCTATGAAATAGAGAAAAATAAATGAATAAATGAATGCCGCTGCTTTTATTAGATTATGATAAGAATTTACAGAGATAATCGCTGATTACCGTCATGAATGAGAAATCATCAGCTCTCATTTCTCCCTCTATGGTTTTGATTTTGTCTTTGAGCGTTGCTATCTCTGCATTCAGATTGACGGTCCTGATGTTCATTGCCTCACGCTTCAGTATCGCCTCCTTCCTCACTGAATCTATCCTGGTGGCCTCCTCTGCTCTCAGAAACTGGTAAAGCTTCTGAAACTGCCCTCTGATCGTCTTCTCCGTCCGCTCAGCCTGGAGCTGAGGAGAAACACCTTCATGATGAAAGCAGGCTACGCAAAATGCAGTTCACCACTTAGTGTTTGTGACTTACCTTAATGTGGCTGGCCATTTCATCACAGCTGAGTTTTTGTTTTTGAAATGACCCCAGTTTGCTTTTTAAATTCATCAGCCCAACCTTTAGTTTAGTCTACAAATAAAAAGTTCAGAAAAAGTGGATCAGTTACACAACAATCAGGAATTTTAAGTAATAAACTCAAATCATCTCTCAGTTGCTTTATCAAATCATACTGCTCACCCTGTGGTCTTCTGCTGCTTCATTGATGGGGACACAGTTATGTTTCTTATGTTTTTGTGCATCCCGACAAATCACGCACACGAGCTGTTGATCATTTTGACAGAAGAGTTTGAGTTTCTCATTGTGCAGCTTGCAGATCTCCGTCGATCCTGATGTCGCCCTCTTACTCTTCTCTTGTCTTAAGGTCTCAGACAGGTTTCTTAGAGCCAGATTACATGGAGGCTGAGACATTGGAAATATCTCCTTGCAGACTGGACATGTCTGGAGTTGACTTTGCTTCCACCACTCTTTAAGACAGTGTTTACAGAAGCTGTGGCCACACAACAACAGAACAGGGTCCTTAAAAATATCACAGCACACGGGGCAGCTGCAGTCAGCTTCCGACTGTGACATGTGATCTGCCATCGCGTCCTCTTCTGCTGGGCTTGGCCGTTTCTTCTCAGTGGTCAGGTTCAGTTCTTTTAGGTACAAATACTATCAATAATCGCCCATATATTCTCTGTATATCTAAGCACGACACTAGACACACACCTACATAAACACCCTAGTTATTTTTCTTACTTTCCTTATCAGCAACTGCTGCTTCACTCGCTACCTGCCAGTCCTTTCTTCTGGCTTCCTGTTAAAAGCTAAAAGAGTTTCACTTTTGTTTCTCTGCAGTTCCTGTCCTGTCCTGTCAAAATAATGTCTCACTCTCTTGGGTTGAGAATAAGAATGAGACATATAGTGGAAAGCTTGGGACAGAGTCACTGCTGTAAAAATACCGTTTAAATTTACACAATTTACAGAGTGCTGAGACTTTCCTCCAGCAGATTTTTTTGGACTGCCACATTGTGTAAAGATCGTCCCTGTCTGCTCTACTAACATGAGTTTATGATGATTATGGTCTGGGGCTCCAGCGGGTCATGGGGCACTCTGTGTTATTTTATATTTAAATCAATAAATAGTCAAAAAAAAAAAAAAAGCTGCCCTGTTCATTACTTTATATTCATGTAAGACACACAATTGTCCATTAGATGCAGTGGCGATCCTAGACTCAGGCGGGCCCCTAGTCCAAAAGAAGCCCATGGAAGAATTATGTATGATTTAACATGAAATAAATTCTCTAATGGATGGGGCAATGTGACCAGAGATGCAGAGACTCATGTTTAGAGGGGAAAAGTGTAACCAGGTTTATTTTCTGTCGCCAGAATTTACATATGCCCTCATCTCATCTCATCATCTCATATATAGACTCGGTAGAACTTAGCAATTGCAAAATGTGGCAATATGAGGGGTCATCAGGAGCCCCCCCTTTGGCCTTGAGGCACTGAACAGTTGCCTGGTTGTCTTCTCCTGACTGTGCATCTCTGATTAAACGATGAACTAAATTATAAGAAAAAATAAAAAGTTAAAGTAATCAATAATCCAATAGCGATCAGTTTGATGCAGACAGACAAATTGGTTTCTGTACTTTCTCAGTGGTTTTGCTTAGACAAAGATCTTATCATAAAGATCTTGTCATAAAAATAATTAGATATAAACCATTATCCATTTAGTTGAAAAGAGGATTACATGAGTTAGGAATGAGCCACCATAAAAAATGTCCAATTCGGGGATTGTTTTGTTTCAATTCATTTTATAAAAAAACAGGTTATGTATGTATAAAACATCATAGTTCATCTGTCAGGTGTCAGTATCAGTCTTTTTAAATCAGCACTTAAGAGCTCAATTTGAAGGTTTAAGGTGAGCAATTAAAATGATTTTAAGTATTACCTTCTGGGAAAATGTCTCCCCATGAGTCCTCCAAATTAATTTTGCTCTGCTATTGGTTGATTGGAAGAAACAAGTTTACCGTCATCATAGCAATTTAGGCTTTAAATAAATTTCATCTACAGCAGTTGCCTGGTGTTAATAAGGTCTACAGCAGTATGCCAGTCTCAATTGCTGATGCTCTAATTAATACTGACACATTTGTAACATCAAAAAGTCTACAGGACCATATATATACCTGGAACTCAATATCAAGTGTAAATGAGGATGCTGAATGAAATAAAATTACTCTTAAAAATGTAATTTTTACCAGCCAGTGTTAGATGCACACATGCATTTCTTTCCATTGTCTGTGTTTCAAATCAAGTGATACACAGATGCAAAATTTCTTTAACCCCATTTCAGCATATTTTTTCTTTGCAGTACTCTCACCTCTCTCTCTCTCTGTCTCTACTGCTACATACATCAGATTCTCAGCTGTGAAAATCACAAGTGATTTGCCCCTTGACCGCTGCAGCAATAGCTATCAGACCCTAACTGTTTTAACATGACAGCACACACCACCATGTGGCCAGCTGATGTGGCGGCTTTTTCCCTTCTCTTTGTCTCTCTTCTCTCTCTTTTCCTTATTCTTAAATAGACTTTAAAGTAAAAATGTAATTAATGTGTTCTGAGCTGTTAATGGTTTGTCTCTTTTTCAGTTTACTCAGCCATCAAAAAAAAAGAAATGATATCCAGCACATTTTGGATGAAACACAAATTTGAATGTTTGACTGTTTACAGCCACAGCTCAAAGAGGCGAGAGAAAAGAAAATAGCCACGTTTTTTTTTTCACAGCCTCTTGTGGTTTAAATGAGTATTACAAAAACAATCACTTAAATAAATCCAGACGAAAAAAAATATCCACTTGCGTCTCAGGGCTACCGTTGTTTAGTGTTGCCAAAATAAATAGTTTGACAACTTTTAGACATGATATTTGCCTTGAGAGAGAACGGCTTTTTGTGGTTTTCCATATCTGCATTTTGTAATTTATTTCTCTCCAAATTTGTTGGGTGTGAAGGAGAGTTTAAACCTGATGTTCAAATAGTTTTTGGCAAAAAAAAAGTTCTTCAAAAAAATTTAAATAAAATACATGTTGCCAATGTTCAGCCTCAGTCCTATCTTTGGTTTAGTTTGATATATGTCTTAAATCAAACTGACAGTCCATCTATATATTTGACTGTGTGAGCTCAATTACATAACTTCATGATAATGTCTCTTATACAGCATATGTACTTTTCCTACTTACCTTTCATAGGCTGGTGTAATTATTAGGCCTGGGGATAGTGGTGCGGGGGTGGATTCTTGTGAGACTGTTCCTATACTTAAATATTATGTCCATAACCATAAAACATTCAATCCACATAAAGCCAAGCGTTCTGGATCTGGCCACAGTAGCCTCCCCAGGGTGGTGCAGTAAAACTGCCCTGAGCCGCCATTATAGGTGGAGGGAGCTGGAAGAAATACTGGACAGAGGCTGGGACCAAACCGAAGCGAGAGCACAGCTGATGGTAAACTAATTTTGTTGGCCTGATACCCCTCCCTCCCCTAAAAAACACACATGCGGTACGTGTTGCATTCACACATACACAGCGTACACATCTTTGTGGAATACACATACTTTACTGTATCATGCTTCCACACAAGGGGGGAGTCTCTTAGGACTCCAAAAGTGGGACAAAATCACACACTTTCTCTCCCTCTCTCTCTCTTGCTCTTTCCATCTTTCCCCTCAACAGTTCTCACACACACTCGATCACCATCTCACAGAGTAAGACATATGCTCCATCATTTGCCTTGAGGGATAAAAGACTGGGAAGGAATTCAGTGAGACATTGCAGCACTTCTCTGCAGACTCTTGGAGAGAAGTGCTGTATTTATGTGTATTAACCACACAGCTTTCCTGTCTGTGAAACACAATGCATGTCTAAATCTGGACTTGATATTCAATTTTCAAATGAAGAGAAAAAAACATTAATCATGTTCGCTAGATAATATATAGCTCCAATTATAGCTGAAAGGAGTTGCATGTTAAAGCCAGCAATCATTTTGTAACTGGTCTGTCAAACTTTTAAATGTTAAATGTCTTAATTTGAAATTGAAGCTTTTCCTGCCATATGAGTATTAGAAGCACCTGAGACTGCAACTAGCCCCAGAGCTATTTTATAAACCTCTGAAGAATAAAGGGGTGAGAGAAAATGGATTTCAAAGATCACAGGAGGCCCCACACACACACACAAAAATTACACATTCAGAAATAGGAAAATACATTTTTAGTTTTAACTGTCTTACTGTGTTATGTGTGTCTCTTTTTATCACTGATACTAATAGCTGGCGAAAAAAAAGAAAGATGTAAGTGTAAGCGGAGCAGCAGCTTCTCTGCAGGACATTACAGGAATTTACGATGTGTTAAATGTTTCCTTTGTTCCTCCCTGTGGCAGCTCGCTCCGGCAATTAGGGACAGCAGCGGCCTTGTACTGAGCTCAGTAAGCCACCCTCCCTTTTCTCCATCACAGTGTCTGCATCTAACATCATTTTTGTGTAGAAGTATTTGATTGACTCATTCATTGCTGCTTCCAGCAGTAAGTCATTACATATGCAATTCGGCACAATTTTAACATGTTTGTAAAGAATAAGTCTTGCACTTGCACCTATTTCTTCCTGACAGAAAAATTGAAAGTTTGCATTTGCCTCTTGCAACACCATCTTAATTACCAGAGGGGATTCACTTAATATCGTCTTTGTTTTTCTGTCAATACTGTGGTAAAATCTGAAACCCAACTGTGGCACTTTGCCAAAGTCTAAAATGCCAGTTGAATTTTTTTCTGTGTGCTCGACCCCTGAAATAAACCCCATGTGCCATTCCATTTAGCAAACCAATTTTGGGATGGAGGGCGGGGGCAGGAAAGGGAGAGGTATAGGTTAGCTGTAGTAATAATCATAAATCACCTCTGAAATGCTGCCATGTCACATGCCAGACTGTGCCACTAATGACCAGCCCCATCTTTCACCGGGTATTTTTATCTGTGTGCCCTGACACTAGACTTCTGGAAGCGTCCTCTCGTTTTACGTCGTCAGCACCTCGACCCAGCCTGAGCACAAGTTCCTCACATATCTATAAATACCAGCCAGCTAAATGGCATTTTCTCTTACCCACCCCCAGCTTGGCAAGAACCGGGAGCTGTGTGACTTGGCAAAAGGGACCTGCAGTCCTACACCACTAAACATCTTGGGGCTTAGACCCCCCGCCCCAGCATCACTCTCCGGAGAACAGCTGGCCAAAAAAATAGATCCATCTGCCACTGCCTTCAAATTCCAAAGTGGTTTCAGTTTAATTAAAAAGTTGAAATTGGTTTTCAGGAGATTTAGTAAAAAGTAACAAACATCAGTGCTTCAGATCAGTTTAAAAACACCTGTAGGATGAAGTTGTTACATTACAGGTGTAGTTCAAGCATCAGCATACACCCAAACCTGTTGACACATGTAAATACACATGTAAATAGACACTCTCACACCAACACACTAGAAACACACAAACACCTGTACATGCTTCCTTTGTGCAGAATGTTCTGCCAAGTTTTTTAAGCTTGCTGACATGTGGCACTAGAGACTGCAGGTCAGCGACAGCTTCCTGCTATTTCGGGCTCTGTCACAGCTTGAGGTTTTAATTTATTCTGCCAGAATGTGTCAATCACTGAGCAGCAGGGTTCAGGCCTGTCTGCTGTGAGAAGGAGAAGGAGACAGGCCCAGCGTGTTAGGCCTTGTTCTTATTGAAGGGTTAGACAGGACGGGAAGTAACAGATATTATACTGTTAACCAGTCAGAAAAAAAGACTTCAAAAATTATATGTCAAATGTTCCTGGTCCACAAAAGCATTTTCAGATCATTCTCTAAAAGTCTACGTTCCAAATCAAGAACCACTTATTTTTAATGAGGTGGGAAGCCAGAGAGGGATTGAGTTCATAGTGCCGTGCTCACAGCTCCAGAGCACTTGTGTGGAGCAAGGTGGGACCTGGGGTGTATGCTATGTTATGCTTTGGTTTCCTGCAAAGATAATGGGCAGATGTGTATATACGTGCACACTGTCCATGTTAAGGTGGAGCCATTGAGTATATAAACGGTACAGCACATAGGCCCAGTATGGATAGGGGAAGTATAATTTGAGCTTAAAGAGTGCAGTTCAGCATATGGAGAAATGTGGTTTCCAAATTAAGAGATACATGAGAAATTTACACAGATATTGTCAAATAAATTCACATTAGAAAGCCAATCTCCAAAGGAAGGATCATATCTTTACCATGTGTTAAAGATGTTTTCCTAAATATATCTGTGTTAGTGTATCGCATTAGTCAAAGTACATCAGACTCCAAGATGGACTTCATATTACAGTAACTCATTCTTACCCCATCAACATCTCAGGCCACTTTACCTGAGTGGGTTCACAAAGAGATTCCTAGTGTAGTACTTAAAGTTTACTCTTGCTATTATTCTCTGTCTTGTAGCATCAGGCTACTGTTTGCCATGCCAGTCCCTGCCCACAGGCCATGCCAAGGGTTTGAATTTGACCCTCTCAATGCAGTGCCAGAACACACTCACGTCAGTCATCATGTAATGTCACGCATACTTATGCATGGCATCATATGACTTTGCACTGCTTATCTTGCTCAATTCCACATAATAAATGACTAAAAAGCTCAGTTGTAAAGCAGCGTCAGATGAACCCAGTGTGACTGTTCAAGAACGCCATGAGAGCTGTCACAGAAAATTAGACTTTCCACGATGATTACTGCATAAATTGACTTTCTGTATGTAAATTAATGCAAAACATTCTACCATTCATTTTGAAATACTATACAAATATAAATTTCCAACTGAAGGTGAAGTTTTTGTAGATAATTTCATTTCTTATATGTGACCTAATTGCATTAAAAAGTTGTGGAGATGTATTTGCTTGAGTGATCAGTTGCATTAGAATATATATATATATATATATATATATATATATATATATATATATACACATGACCACAATCAATCCTGAACTTTAACCATGTATTTATTATTGCAACCATGACAACAAGGCTCCACTAACCTTAACAAAGTGGTCATTTGAACCTAAACCACAATGTTTCCCTAACCTTAACAAAGTAATTATTTTAACCAAAGCATGATCTTTGCCTAAACCTCACAAAGTTGTTTCATAGAGTTGTCACATCATAAAATGGATTTATTCTTCAGCAGTGATTTGCAGTGGTTTGGACAGGCACAGACAAGTGATGTCAGCCTGATATACAGGGGTGTTGTGTCAGAAAACTCTCCGACGTGTTGCTCTCGAGGGTATTTTGTTGTTTAATTTGGAGGAGATGCTCACACAACCTCAGCTGATTTTCTTGCTCCATATAACTGACAACATAGTGGCAGATGTTAGCTAAGTCTTTAAAAAAAATAAATTTAAAAAAAGCAGCCCATAATTTGATGGTGACATCACTAATACTGCATCCATGGGATCAGCTCCAGCAACCGATGAAACAGACAAATGGAAAAGGAAAATTAAGGCATAGAAAGACGAAAGGATGAAAACAGTAAGAGTAAACACTGCAGTGAAGGAAGAAAATTAATATAACAACTTTCTGTCTTCCCCCCATGTTTTTATTTTTGCTTTGCTAGTATGTGAGTGACTTTCTCTCTCTCAGCCTGCCAGCCAATACCACAAAGAACATGATTTTTTGTTTTTTCAGTGTTTGTGTACAGTGGATGATGCCAGGGAAACTTTAGCTCTTTTCATTCTCCATAATATTACCAAAAAGCCTTTTGAATCACATAAACAATATTGCATTTGTGTGCATGTGAGGCAGAGGGAAAGCAGAGGAAAGAATGTAAGATGCAGCAGGATCTCTAAAGCAACAATCACAGATCAGTCAGAGAGGCTGCTGACATCATCATCCCAAATATATGACAGCATGGTAAAAGAGCGCTGGTCCAAGGCCAGCGGGATACAACAGTCACCGAATCCATAAGCCATAACAAACATTCAATATTTCAAATAAACTTCACTCTGAGGCCAAATCTGTCATCTTTTGAGGCCACAGAGGAACAGTGCTGTCTGATTTGACTCTCACTGAGTGTATTTAGGAGACTCTGATTTATGTTTGTTGTTTTGTTTTGCATTTTTTTCTGTCTTTTCTTGGCATAATTGTTCACCATTTCTCAATACAGATGAACTTGCACCATGTTTTCCCTCTGTCAGTGTAACTTTGTATTTTACTTATCATCTGCTTTGATATGGGTACACTATTTCATACATCCAAATGACTGGCTCATTTATCATGTGAATTCAGGAGTTGCCTGCCTGTGTTCTGCACAGTGCAGCATTATACAAACCCAATATGGGTTGCTGGTGAAATATACACCAATCAGCCATTACATTATGACCATCTGCCTAATAGGTAGGTCGCCCCTTTGCCACCAAAACGGTCCTAACCACTTGAGGTATGGATTCCACTAGACCTTTGAACATGCGATGTGGTATCTGGCACCAAGACGTGAGCAGCAGATCCTATAAGTCCTGGAAGTTGCAAGGTGGGGCCTGCATGGATCTGACTTGTTTGTCCAGCACTTCCCACAGATTCAGATCTGGGGAATTTGGAGGGTCAAGCCAAGCCCTTAAACTTGTTGTGTTTTTCAAACCATTCCTGGACCTTTATTGCAGTATAGCAGGGAACATTGTCCTGCTGAAAGAGGTCATTAGGGAATACAATGTATATGAAGGGGTGGACTTGGTCTGCAACAGTGTTTAGGTAGGTGGCATGTGTCAAAGTAACATCCACATGAATCCGTAAGCAATGTACCCGGCCATCCACATGATGCAGAAGAAAACCTAATTCATCAGAGCAGGCCGCCTTCTTCCATTGCTCTATGGTCCAGTTCTGATGTTTGTGTGAAACTTTGCACAATGACCAGTCTCCAGCTACACAGCCCTATATGCAACTAATGCAATGCACTGTGGGTTGTGACACATTGCTATCATGACCTTTTTCAGTGATTTGAGCCACAGTAGCTTTTCTGTTGGATCTGACCACACAGGCCAGCCTCTGCTCCCTAGGTGCATCAATGAGCCACGACCCTGTTGCCAGTTCACCAGTTTTCCTTCCTTTGATCATTTTTGGTAAGAACTGACTACTGCAGACCAGGATCATCCCAAAATGGCTACAGTTTTGGAGATGCTCTGACCCTCTACCGGCCACCAAAGTTTGGCCCTTGTCAAATTCACTTCACACCCTTACACATTTTTCCTGCTTTCAACTTCAAGGATAAAATGTTCACTTGTTTGTCTGATGTATTCCACCCACTGACAGGTGCCATTGTGATAAGTAAATCAATGTTTTTCACTTGACCTGTCAGTGGTCTTAATTTTATGGCTGATTGGTGTATTTTAGTTCATAGTTAATAGTTTTAGGCCACACAAAAATTGTTTGCATTAAAATAAAATAAAATAAATGCATAAAAAGTTAAGTTCCTCCACCAGAAACTGTTCCCAATGCTTTTGAAACAGCATTAAGACATTTTGGGGGTTTGGGGAAATTGAATTAACAGAAATTAGATTTTTTTTTATATATATCCAAAAAAAAGGAAGAGAAAGTTCAATTATTGTTTTTTTTTTTTTTTTTTGGTTCATAGATAGATAGATAGATAGATAGATAGATAGATAGATAGATAGATAGATAGATAGATAGATAGATAGATAGATAGATAGATAGATAGATAGATAGATGTCGGCTGGTCGGGGGGTGCATGATGGGATAAATACTATAAATAAAACTGTGAGCACGTCATTTGGGCCAAACTATTAATAAGAATGTCATTTCTGTCCCCCCCACCCCCCCTCCTCCACCTCCACCCCACCCTCTGAACCCCATTACTCCTTTGGACACTTGCCCATTAGTGTCCGCATGGCAGCTCAGCGCATGCGCAGCGGCACCGTTCTCAATAATGAAGTTGAGTCTAATGCCTGTGAGCAGCCTGGTGCTCAAACTTGGACGCGGACTGAAAATAATGGTGTTTCCCGCACAAGCGCGCGGTGCGGTAACCGAGACCGAGTCCCCGGACGCGCACTTGACTTTGTAAATGTGTTTAATCGAGTCCGAACAACTCCTCGGGATTGCGGGTGCGTGTGTGCGTGTGTGTGTGTGTGTGTTTTGGGGGAGCCTCGCTGGTAATGGCCAGCAGTGGCTGAAGTGTTTTGGTCCAGTCAGTGACAGCCTGCAGACAGCAGGGAGAGCTGTGCGGCGACCACGCTGCATTAGATGATGAGAGCTTCCAAGAAGTGAAGGAAATCTGGGAGCTGGGTTTCTTTGCCGGGACGAAAATAATTTTAGCTCAGGTAAGTCTGCGGTCCCTTTTTTTTTTTTTTTTTTTTTTTAAATCTTACAGACGCAGACACCAAACAGCAGGCCGAGTGACAGCTGAGCTGGATGAGATCTAAGGATGACAACTCGGTAGCTGTCGTAGTGTTTTTGCCTTTCAGATTCAGTCTGATTCATTCAATGAATTTTTTTAAAATTATTAGTCTATTTATCAAAGCGTGTCTTGATTTAAAATATGCCTCCTTTTTAAAAAAAAAAAAAAGATTTACCCTTCTGCGAAGTATTAACAGTTTCATTTTGACAGTTGACAATAATGACAATATGATAAATTAAAATAGTTTTTAAGATAAACACTATTCTGTTTAAGGGGATCATATTTAAGTTCGTCACTTCATCTAAGTTAAAGCCGCTTAAATTGAGTTTAACCAGCTATGGTGTTCAGGTAAATAATAATAATAATAAATACATGTCGACATTAATAGTAAATGATGAACGATTATTTTCAACCTCATTCATGTAAAAATGAATGAATGTAAAATGTAAATGTAAAAATGTGAATGTAGAAATGTTAAAATGACTTGATAAAAAATTATCCATAGAATAATTGATAACTGCCTGTAATCTGATGATCATTTGCCACATGTGGGTCTTTGGTGTGCAGGCCATCGCCAGTTCCACATCCTTTCACCCGGATTTCATCTCAGTTGTCGTCTGCTCCTCGCTCAGCCTACATCCTAACACGGGTTTTCTCTCCATCTCTCCTCCCGTCCCACGTGGAGTTTGTGTTTATATTTGATATGTAGGAAATAGGAATCTTATACCACGGCTCTCGGGGCTTGAATGGCCCCTGGCTATTGGCCTGCCTCTAACAACATGACAAGTTACACGCCGACTCAAAATCTGATAGGGTTTACTGCGCCGTAATCCATACAGATTAGATTTCACATTAAGGACTCATACTTAACCAACGCGCATCAATGCAGAGGAGGCTGGCCGGGATTTGGCCTGTGGAGATTTAAAAAAAAAAAAAAAAAAAAAAAAAAAAGTGGAGAGGCCTATAGAGGCCGAGGATGAATTAATACCACGGCCTTTAAAAAAGACATTTTAGCCATCAAGAATAAAGTGCATTCATAATTTGATATAGCTTGTTTTGTATTATGCTGTATGGAAAATATCACTGGGCCCTTGGCGTTTACTGTCTTATAAAAATCTGTTCAAAATTTTGAAAGGAGCAATATCAGTTTATGAGTGGCTGCTATTTTTTTGTTCCATTAAATTCTATCCCTTCATGTTAGGCTATAATTGTTTCACATTTTATATTTGTTGCTTTCTGTCATTTCTTGCAGGACAATGATCAGATATTGTCTTTTCATAAATTCAGTATAAGAGGTGGGTGCAAAAATAAAAGCATCTGACCAAGTTTAAATTTATCATCGTGTTGCTTGTAATAAAGGAGGGGGAGGGGGGCTTCATAGCTTCAAGTTCTCTCAATCGCTGCAGTTTTACAGAAATATTTGTGGGAGGCATGTATTTGGCCCACATAATTTTTTTTTTTTTTTTTTCCTCCAAAATGAGGCGCGCGGATAAAGGAGCGTGTGCGTCCTCGCCGTCGCTGCAGGAAACCAGTGGATGTGGCCCAGTGAAAGCCAGAGTCTCAGATATGAGGGAGAAGAGGGAGCGAACAATACAGGGAAGACAACCCCTTTAAATGTGTCATCTCGGAAATCGATGCGTGCGTTAAACGGTTGCCAGGTCAATGAGGTTTGAGTCGACTTGAATATGTGACTTCGCTCCGCACGCCGTGCAGCCAGCAGCAGTCTGCGGTTTGCTCAACATTCTCCTCTCCTCGGCTTTTATAGCGTGAAATTACCGCAGTGTAGCTGTGTAGTCCTCTTCCTGGTGCTCCTCCGCCGTCCCATATGTGTTTCTTATGTCGATGTCAATAGCCGTGGTGAGAAATATAATTCTCTCTTCTGGGAGGCTGAAGGAAATGGCAGGCGTTATTGATTCCCTGCGCAGTGTCAGGTGACTTGCTGGTTGGTCGGAGGCGGCCCTGTGCAGTGGGACACCACACAATAGGTGGGCAAACCAGTTGGTCGCGAGCAATTCACATCATGTGAGAGTTTTCAGAAGCGTCAGATGTGACATTTATTTTTGAAAGACCTGCTCTGACCTGCTGTTCTCTCATCCGTCATACTCCACACCAGCGTCACATACAGACACCTTAATGCCAGGGAGTCAGTCAGCGAAGCCCTTCGCTGCTTATAAACTGATGGGTTAAACTTGACATCCCTGCTGAAGAAGAATACATCATGAAGGGGAGAGTGAAACACAACCAGATAGAGGGCCAATTCTGCCCTCCACAAAGGTGAGAGGGGGAGGGAGACGGGGAGGGTTGAGGGAGAGGGTTGGGGGGGTCAGAGGCTTGGGCACAAATCAATTCACCTGAGAGACGCATTATTGTCTTCGGTTTCAGGCGAGGAGGAGCTGAACGCTATGAAAAATTAAAAGGATGCCAGTTAGTTTAAAGGATCGAGCCAGAAGACTCCACAGACTGTGCACACGCACAGACAGACACACAAACACACACACTGAACAAACTGAAAAAAGTCATATTGCCCTCTAATGTTTACACTTGTTAGTATCCCCATATAGAATAGAATCTAAAACGCTGATCAGCCTCTGTAGAGGAGTACACAGTCCCTTTATCATGAATGCAACATGTTTATCAGCACACGCATCGTTCACACAGCGAGTGTGTCTGATAGCCTATATGCTGATGTATACCCTTATTTAATAGGCTGACCACATTGAATGACACCTAGCCTTCATTACACTGTGCAGCACGTTTAACTTGTTCTTCATCCCTAAAAGTGCAGGTGCAGAAAAATATTTATTGACTCGTGCATAAAAAAGTTTTCTTTTTGGAGAAAACGAGCTGGAAGCGGTTCAGTGGCACTCCTTACCACACTTGGTGGGAACCGCAGATCTAATGACAGGGAAGGACTGTTGTGTTTGCATGTGAGTGCGAGTCTTTGCAGCCCACTCTTTTGTTAAACTGTCAAACTTTTCTGATGGCCTTCGCACGATAAAGCAGAGAGAAGCCATTTTGTGCCGTGCTGTTGGGATGATGGCATTGTTTTCCATTGTTTTCAGCCGGCCTTTTGTTGCATCGTCATTCTTTAACGACTGTTACAAAAAAAATATATATAAAGGGACGATGTCATATCTGGCGTCATTTTTCTGAACATCTTATCTCACTTAAGCTGCAGCGGGTCACCTCGCCACTGTCTTTGCTCCAGACTCCTGCACCAACCTCTCAACTGTCTTATATTAATAGGGTCACTCACTGTCTTCGTGCGCTAGCCAGCCACTGTGTCTGTGGTCCAGAGTCAGCCAAGCAGCCGTATCATTTACACTTCTCCATTTTCATTGTTGATATTTACTTCTGCAATTATCTCTCCACTTCACCCTCGGCTGAAGATGATATGCTGAAGTTAACGCTGCTGCTTCCCTCCTTCAGTCTCCTGTTGCTCACACATAAACACACTGACACAAGGCCTGACTAACAGATGCACATAGACATGAAAGAAAAAATCAATTCATCCAAAACGTGAGGATGAGTGATTTAAAATTGGCCTCAGACCTCAAAGGCTGCTTTTCACCAACATCCCTGAAAAACGTCTAATACAGATGATCATTTTCTATTTAAGATGCGCGCAGGTAAATAAAAAAGTGACTTTTTAATTTTCTACTCACTGACCAACACTTTATTTTCTCTTATTCTGCCCCTCAAGTGTGCGGTTGATCATAACCAAAGGAGCCATGGAGGCCTCACAGGACCTCAACGAACAGATGGTGAGTTAAAGGCTACTGTATGTGTGTGTGTGTGTGTATATGGGTGGGTGAGTGAGTACACCTCGTAACGTATCGGCCACACAAGTTTGAGGTATGGGTGCAATGGCTAGATGCATAGCTGTCCATGTGTGCGCGCTAACACACAGCAGATGTGGTTCAGTGAGGGTACAGTAACCATATGGTAACAGTCAGAGTGAATGAGATGTGGACATAGACATTGATTTTAGAGCTGTGTGTGCGAGTGAGTGCACACAGGAGTGTTTATGTGAATCTGTGAGCGCAAGTTGTGCATGTGATGTCATTTATATTACTGATTAATTTAGTTGAAAAAGTTGGATTTACTTTTTGTCATTCCCCATATCTTTTAGACCTCAATCACATGCTTTTGCAGAGACACACACACACACACACACACACACACACACACACACACACACACACACACACACAGCGTCTCGGCACAGCAGGCTGTCTCTGTGTCACGTCAGCACAGCGTCCCAGTTCTGCTTGTTTAAAGATCAGGCCGTATTGTTGGGAAAATGATTTTGGCGGCGAGCGAGGTCCACTCGCATTTCAAAGTCGTTAGTCAGCCACCAGAACAGGTGTAATTTCATCTCCTCCTCCTCCTCCTCCTCCTCCTCCTCCTCCTCCTCCATCAGGCCTGGTTCTCTCTCTGCCTCTCTCTCTCCCCCTGACCTGCCAGCCTCGACAGTAATAATAGCACGAAGTGGGACAGAGCACATGAAGTATGTTGTTTTTCTCCCACTTTTTGTGTTGCTCTGTCAGACTCGCCCCAGCTTAGATTACGGGCTGACCCCAGTGGAGTACTGTCACTCACACATACTGTACAGTCCATGAACACAACAACACAAAGACTCAGGGAATTATTGAGACAGAGAGAGAGGGAGAGGAAGAAAGAAAAGGAGCATCCATCTTGTCCTGCTGCCACCCAAATATCAAATATTGATGTTCGTATTCCACAATTACTTCACCTGCTTTAAATAGTAGTGATATCATTTATAATGTGAATTTGAGCTGCAGCTCACAGACATTGATTAATTGTTCAGGTTGGAAATGAGACCTCAGAGCAAGGGCAGAGATTTTAATCATACCTCACAGACCTATGAGCTTATAGAGGTGAGATTTGCAACTTGGTCTTTACCTGCATTTGCTTGAAATATTCAACATTACAACATAAAGCTGTTAATTGATTAATTAAATTGGATTAATTGTTGTGGGTTTATTTTTGGATCTGCTAACAATGATTTGAGTAGATTTTGGGTACATAGTGTATAATCGACACTAATATAAGAGCCCTGATGAAACCTGCTTTTATGATGTTTGCTAAAAATGTTCAGTTGCACTATACTAAGATGTGTTTATAATATTTTGTCGACCCTCAGTGATAACTATGGGAAGGACATAATTGTGTGTGAAATGAAGTAGGCCATGGAAACACAAATATAATCAGTAACATGAAAATGTTTGCCAGACACTGAAAATCATTCCAATGACCAATTAATCTTTATTTCCAGAAAATCAGCAACAGTCCAAAACCCAAATAGTTTTATAGTTTAATTGTGTAGGAGATGAAGAAAACGTGCAACTGAGAAGGTGAATTAAAATTTGGCATTCTTGGCCAATTTGGCATTGGTGTTTCAAAACTCATTATTTTCTGAGGAGCCAGTGTGATAACCAAATCCAACATAATACTACATAATACCATCCAAGCAGGTTCAGGTAAATGTCATTTGATAAATATTAAACCTGAGCAGAAAAACATATTTACTGTGTATGATACTGGTGTCAATTCACAGTTTCCTATTGTCCCATTTTGTTTAAAACCGAACCTGAGTGTTTTTACAAGTTGAATTGAACTTGAATTGAAAGTGAGGGTTTTAATTTGAAAATTGAGTTCAGTAATTGCAATTAATTTCCGTTGAACGTTTTCCTCTTGTTAAATATTTAAGCTGAAAGTGGCTAATTCTTTCCTCGCACTGCTTCATTGAAATAGGCGTGTCTCGGGGGGCTAAGAAAACAGCGCAGACCTCACACACAAAGTTTCAGGGAGTTGTCTGTTGACACCTGATACCCCCATCCCTCCCCTCTACCCTTCTACCCTTTAAAGTCCCCCCGTCCCATACTTCCTCCACCCCACCCTTTTCCCACCACATCCATCGCACATCATCTGGGTTATGGTCAGGCGTCCTCTCTGGCTGCCTGCTCGCCGAAGGCCAGCTTACCGTCTGGGGTCCTCAGGGAGAGCTGGAAGGAGCCCGAGGCAGGGCCAACAGTGGTTAGCGTCGTAATGCTACTTTTAGCTTGTTTAAGTGTCTCACTCCACCTGTTGTCACATGCTTGTTTAGCTTTGGAGAAAAGGTGATAACTGTTTTTTTTTTACTATTGTTCTGCTGTTGAGATGATGATGACAAGACGTGAATGATGCTGTTTGGATCAAATGTTTTATCATGAATTTAGTTAAATTAGCATAAATCTTTATAAGCATTAAGCAGATAACTTTTAAAGATATACCAATTTAGGTCATTGAGTAAATACGGATAAATACACACTCCACACACAGTCCCTCAATGATTCTTGATCCGACAGAGCCCTGATTGAAGTCTCCAGGCTGCTGGCTTTGGAGGAAGTAGTGAGAGACGGGGGGAATGGTGGTGTTTGTTGACCCCAGGGAGCCTTGTTGGATTTAAACGTATGACCACTAGAAGTAAAAAGTGAGTGAGATGAAGAGTGGGGGGGAGGGTGAAAAAAGAGGGGGAAAAAGGTTCTTTTTGCCGTAGCCTTTTCCTCTGGTGCGCTGGGAGAGGCCCCGAGTATGGCAGCTGTCCCAGTCTGTGTGTGTATGTGACAGAAAGACTGAGAGAGAAAGAGAGAGAGACCAAGTTAGAGGAGGAAAGGGGTCAGGTTGCACCCCTCTTTCACCCCTACAACCCCATACAGACACATTCACACAAAGTTACATGCAGCAGCAGTAGCTAAATACGAGCACGGCCCAACCCTGATTGCCAAGATTGCATTGGCGTCATAGACAGTCGTTTCAAAATCTGCCCGGCGACAAGGCATGTGGACAGATCACAGGAGTGTGGAGTGTAACAGCTACCCCCTGGCATCCCTCTAGTAGGCTGGCATCCTAGTTGTGGCACCGAGGTGCACTTCAATTTCAGCTTAGTGTACAGTGATTCTTGTAAGATTTATGTTTAGCTGACAGCTGAGCGTTGCTGAGAGAGTTTGTCGTTCAGACTTCTAGTCACCTCTGTCTGAGCTGCACTGAGGGAAGAAAATATTTGGGTCACTTTATATGTTTAAGGAAAAAAAAGCCATTATTCTTGATTTCATTACAGTCGATAACTGTGGAAAAGGAGTAAATGAAGTTAAGGAGAAGCATACAAGAGAAAAAAGGAAGCAAAATGTGGAATGTTTAAAAAAAGAAAAAAAAAAAGGATGCTGTATCCCAAGACCCCCCACGTTTTTACGCTATTGTTTTTTTTTCCTCTGGCGTACTTAGAAGCGTGGTCACTACAGACAGCTGTTCACACAAGTCTCCCGCTGTCGATATGCTCTGGACCTATTAATGTTATCTTCAATCAAGTTATAATGAGTGACACGATGAGTCAAAAGTTAAAAACAATGCCAATGTCTTCCCATGGAGCTGAAGTGAAAACTGTTTTTGTTCAGTAGATTTCACATTCGTCTCAGTTCCTCCAGAGCCGCTGCTGATAGGACAGTTGTTGCAGTTGTTGCTGAATGGAGGTCAGAGTGTGGAAATACTGACGTTTAAAAATCAAAATCTGCGGTTTTATTTGTTGAAATATTTTCTTGGTGGGAGGGTAGTGACTTAGTCAAAATAGTGGAGGTATTTCTAGGCTGATTTTGTCTTGGGACAGACCCAGGCCAAATGTTTCTCCCTGCTTCCAGTGTTCAGGCTAAGCTAGACTAACTTTCATTAAGACAGCGAATAAACATATTTTACATGTCCAATTATTCCTCCAACAGTTTGCATTTTTACAGTGTAAGGTAGGGCTGAACAATTAATTGAAACATTATCAAAATCACAATACGGGCAGGTGTAATATCCAATTTGTAGGAGCTGCAGTTTTTTTGTTTGTTTTTTTTTTTTTTTTTTTAAATAATGGTAAATGTGTCCCGTTGTATCCCATTAAAATTAAGGCATTGTGGTGCTGCAGTGATGCACCAGCCTCCAGATCATATTCTCCAGACTTTCCTACAGACCACAAATTCAAACCATCTTCATCTCATATTTCTTACAATGCAAATAAATGCAGAAACCACCATTCCCACTAAATTTTGCTAATTGCAATATCAATTAATTAATATCAAACAAAATACTCACATGATTTTTCATATCATTCAGCGTGAGTGTAATGTTCTCTGGTTTACTGGAAGTTAGATTCACCCACATAGTGAATGGGTGATTGTGCTTTTCAAAGACTATGCTGAGTTATGGAAAGTTGGAGAAATGAGTCTAAGTGAATACCATCGACAAAGGATCCTATTATGATGTGGAAAATGGAGTAAGAACTTCTGCAGCCATTGTTTTGACATTACTTTTATTTAAGATGCATGAAACAACCAAAACATCTGTCTTTCACAAAACCGTTTCAATTCCTGCAGTTGATCCAGATAATTTATAACTCATATATGAGAGCTGAGTGAGAGTCTGGCCGGCCAGCTATTAAAGCCAGCTAGGTGTGAGGTCAGCAGGTCTTAGACGGCCTGTGAGCCAATCACAGTCTAACAGAGTCAAACCCCCCAAACAGACTGGAGAATCCATCTAGAAACCCAGAGCAACTGGCGTGGGCTTTCTTGAGGAACGCACCAGACAGGAAACCACATGATATGTGTGCTTGAGTGTCTGCTGTGTGTCTGTGGGAGAGTATGTGTGTGTGTAGGTGTTTCTTTCTCTGTTATACACATATACTTTGTGTGGTGTGGGACGTCTGAGGTCATCTGAGTGGAGACCATCTCATAATGTGACCATGCTTGTTTAATGGAAGTCAATCAGGGCACAGTGTTTCATGCCAAGATTCCTCACTTTATTGATCACTCAGAGTTTTCAAGGAAAATCTCATTATTGCCAGATGTTACTTTTGTCTCTACTGAACAATTTAACATGTTCAGTTTATTCCTTCAGAAAGTGCTGTTATTACTACTACACCGGTAATAATACAGACTTAAAACTCTTCCAAAAATTACATTACATGAACAGGAGTCCGTAGTAAAGTAGTAAAACATTTTATTCTTTGTTCCCAGCGACTTCCATAAATAGAGCCTTTGATAGCACAGCCCACCTTTTGTTCACTCTGGTCTGCTCATCTGCCATTGGTTACAAAAAAAAAAGGAGCATGTTTCCTCATTTTGCTGGGAAGGAAATGAAATTGCAACAATTGTGCTTTGGTTACGGAGGAACCTGCTTGCCATGCCTGCCGCGAGAACTTCCTCTGCTGCTCTGCTGGGAGATTGGATTTCTCTCTCCACAGCGTAGACTCAGAGAGGTAGCAGAGGAGTCGCTGAGGCCAGATGGGCTATGACCTGGGTCTCTCTCCTGACTGGCTTAGTACTGCGCACCAGATCTGCAACTAATGTCTGTTTTCATTAGCTGTTATAAATTTCTGTTTTTAAAAGCACATTCTGTGTATTATTTACTTCCTCTAGGTCTTTGCTGTAGATTGCATTGTGTTCTTGTGTCTTATATGTTAAATGCTTGGTTGCAAAAAGGCTTTGTCTGAGAATCAGTCCAAAACCCAAAGATATTTAATTAATGATAAACACAGAAAAAAGCTGAAAATCCTCCAGTTTGAAGATGGAACCAGTTGATGTTTGACACTGATACATGCTCATGCTTGATAAGTCAATGAGTAGATTATGAATGTGGTTGTCAGCCACTAGATGATTATGCTGCCTCTAGTTGCTCAAAATCCTTGCCTTCCAGGTATTTGACTTTGTAGATGCTTTTGTTTTATAGATGCGTCAATCCTCTGATTCTGTTCACTTTTCTGTTCTTTTTCTCCAAGTTCAATATTTAATTGAATATTTAATAAACATTTATGCAACATGAGGCCGTGGACTGTTGTTGGTCATTAAGACTCTGTGATAAGGTCAGTAATATCCAGTCGGTCAGACCTGTGCATCACTAATCTGAATAACATTAACCCTTAAACAAGGAAGCATCATATTTTGTTTTTAGTTTTTATTAAATGCGCTGCTGGGTACCTGGGTTGTTTTTTACAACCTTAACAAAAAAGTACTATTTGTGCTAGTAGTGTTATCAGTATGTAAAATAAAGCTTTACAGTGTCACTGAGACCATTTCAAATTTGCATTTTTTATTTTTGGTTTGTGTTATATTTATTTACGGATTTGTTTAAAATTTTTTCCAAGGAAGCATCCCTATCCATGTCCATGTTTGAACTGGACCGAACCAGTTTACTCTCCCTGTCCTTGGTTCTGTCTGTCTGTCTTCCTGTCTCTCTATCTGTCTGTCCCACCTTCTCTTTCTCTGCTGGCCTGCCCGCCTCTTCGTCTCTCCCTGTGTCTCTCTGGCTAGAGTGATGATTCAGGGCCTATTGTAAAGTCAGCAATCCGATACAGAGCCAGCCCGAGAGCGCGGGTGGGGGGTGGGGGGTGGGGGGGGCGGGGATGCAGAGGGATAGAGAGAGCAGGGGGGTGGGTGGGAGGAGGGTGGGGGGTGAGAAACAGAGGGGATTATGAGTTCTCTCATAGCCAGATCCACGTTGTCTGGAGCCCAGGGCGCTTTGGCACCCTCACCTGTCCTCTGCTTTACCTGTTGCTCTCATTCTCTAATTTGGCCCATGGTCTCTCCCTCTTTGTCTTCCTTTATCTTTATCTTTCTCACACCCTGAGCTCCTCACTGTCCCTTTTTGGACTCTCTGCCCTTCCCTCTTTTCTTTGTCACACTTACGTACCTCTTCTTCCTCAATCTGCCTTCCTTCTTTTGGAGACATATGGTGTTGTAAGTGATTTTATTAGGAAGATGATATGAAGTGTTTCAAGGCGCAGTGTGACAGAACAGCTTGCGACTTTAAAGACATTTAACTCCTGCTCATGCTCCTCTGTGCACCCGGCAGCAGTAACTTCTAATAATCGGCTGCATATTGGATCTGAGAACAGATGGCATATGTGTGTAAGAGAGCACACCTGTCTGTCTGCTGAATGTCTGTGTGTGTGTGTGTGTGTGTGTGTGTATGTGTGTGTGTGTGTTTTTTTTAAGGACACCTACCTTATGTTGTACCCCCACATGCACACTGTGATGTCATGAGCAGCATTATTTAACAGGCAGCTGGGAGGCCATTCATCATTTAATTAAAAGCGTCTGAAAGGGATCTGAGGCCTAATGAGATTAGCTTTAATTATTGATGCTTCTGCTGCCACAGACACGCACTAACACACACACAAACGCGCGCACACACACACACACACACACACACACACACACTGGTTATCATGGACAGTGACACTCCTAGAATTAGACTTGACTGAAAACACTTGCATGTGCACTTTTCAGTTTTTTACTCTTACCTGATCTTTTTTCTGATGCATGCGAACACACACTCACACCCTCCCCCTCACACACACACAAACACACACACACACACACACATCTCATTGATTTCGCTTCATGGTAGATTGATGCATACAGAGGGGAAAGACTGTGGTATGGGAACCAAATGGGGGGGTGCAGTAGCTGCGGTCGGGTTGGGGATGAGGAAGGGTGAGGAGTGGGGGTTGCAGGAGGATGGTGTTGTGTTTCTCCAGGTCTCACACAGCAGCAGAGAGGAGCTCTTACTGTTCTAGTCCATTCACTCTATTGAATTCTGCTGTAAGACATGGAGTCCATATAAATACCAGTGGACATATTTCAAAACCTTTTGTCTGAAGTGTTGCTTCAACCTTTAGCCTCCCTTTCCCCTCTTTTATTTCATCTTAAGAAATTATCCTTGAAATGATGAAACTCCATGTTACCTTGTCTTTTAATCATTTCATAAAAATCAGAAACAAATGTTACTTTAAAAGTTACTTTAAAAGTAAATTTTTGGCCACAAAGTGTAGCACCAAGCTAGTAAGCAAGTCTCCCTTTGTTGCTGAAACAGACAGTATTTTCTCATTAATGGTCTCTTCATATACTTTTTATGTTAGTTTATTCGCAAGCCTCAGCTACACTAGAATTTGAAATAAAGTTATAAATAAAGTTTTTTAAAGTTTCTTTATTAAGTCAGGTGAATCCCAGTGAGGTTTTTGAGAAAGACCTGAATGTACATAAAGAAACATAATAAAAACAGTTCATAAACACATAGTCCAAAATGCAGATGTGACCTATGCTCGGCTTCACAGCGTGAGTTTGTAATGACTCACCCACCTGTGGGCTGCTGCTCAGATATTTGTTCCGAAAATCTAGAAATGTCTGAATCAGGCCTTAACTTACCCTTAATCTGGCATTGTTACCAAACAGGTAAAAAATAATATAACAAGGATACTTTTGTAATATTATAACCTACATACTGCATATTCTTTTACTTTAGAGACTGATCTTTGGTTCCCCTTTGTTATGACTCATACATGTCCTGCAGTAGGGAGCCAGGAATCATGTATTGACCCGTGCATTGAGTCATTCTGATTAATTATTTAATGTTGCTGAAGAAAAAGAACATATAGAAATGTTAATGCATGAACAACTAATCATTTCAATACTGCATTTATCCATTCTGGTCACTCTTCAGTTTTATATTGTCCTAAGACTTTTCATGTTGAGCTGTGTGTGTGTGTGTGTGTGTGTGTGTGTGTGTGTGTGTGTGTGTGTGTGTGTGTGTGTGTGCCCGGTCAGCCATGGACTGGTTTAGGTTTCTCCCAGTTGTTTTTTTAATCACTCTCATCAGATTAGCTGAGCAGGGGCAGTCGAGGCCAAACGCTTCACAATTAACAGCGCAGAACCGGCCCGCACACACACGCACATACACACGCATCCGTCAGTGACTTTTCATTTGTCTCCACTGAGTAAAGCTGCATTAAATCATGTCTGTGATCCCCTCATTCTCCGAGACAATGAGGAGCCAATTTAAATGGCAGGCATGAGGACCACCATGACGGCCAGTAGGACGGAGAGCAGCCTAAGTTACTGTTTTCCTCCACTGCTCCTCCTCCCCAAATGTAGTATATCCACTAACAAGTCAATGAAATGAAAATAATTATTGGGATTTTGAAATTAGTGAGGTGCACTGACTGCCTGTTCATCTTTGTTTGGTTATAAAGATGCAGAGATGAAAACAGTTATAGTAGAAAGAACTTATATTTGAACCTGTTCTTAAACCAAATCATGTTTCCTTTTCCCATGTCATCAGAAGAAATGCATCTTCAAAAATTGTAAAAGTGGAATTTCAGCCAGGAAATATAGTACCACTCTTTATTGGTCCACAGTCTATGATGGGAGGTAATGCCGTACAGTACTGTGCCTAGTTTTTTGATTAAAATAATGTAAAGACTTTATTAATAATTAAAATTGATTACATTTTTTTAACATTGGGCATCCGGAAAACATTAATAAATAGAAATTAAGCACCTGGAGCAGAGGCTTCAGGATTTTATTTCCTTCCTTATTTCATAGTTTCAGTTCACTGTTGGATTAGCTATCTGTTAAAACTGGGCTAAATTTGGTCAGAAAGTTCCAATTTTTAACTTCTAGTCTAACCTTTGTTTTAGATTTTCCGTTCTAGTAAGTTCAGTTCTACAGGAAAGGTAAAAAAATAAGGTGACAAAGAAGAGAAGAGAGACCTGTACCAATAAGGTTCATTAACACGTGATGATTTCAAGTTTGTTTAATCAATGCAGGGCTCCAAATTAATCCTTAAGATAACTCTACATAATTTAGGTGCACCCAAAATCTTTCTCCACATCTTTAAGTGCCAGAATATAGTGAATTTTAAGCATGACCTTTTTTTGGCTGCAAAACAAACTGGCCAAACCACTCTATGTGAAAGTCATGTAGGCTCTGGCTCTAACTCTGAGTCAAGACAAGTCCATCTCATAGAAGATGTTGGGTCAGGATTAGGCATCTTACCTAGTAACTAAGTACATTTAATCAAGTTCTGTACTTGAGTTCAATTTCCAGATAGCCTTCTTGCACGTTACTTGAGTATTGTGATCATTTTAGACTACTTTATATTTAGACTCCACAACATTTCAGACAGTGTATAATAACAAGCTTTTAAAATACAATACCTGGGTTCATTTAAATTAAGACTCAAATCTAATCTATCAAATTTAATGACATATATAAAAATAATAATTTTATAGCCAGAGAAACCTTATACTTTTATACTTATCTTACCTCTTATCTTATATCTTAAAATGTTTTACATATACATTTTACATGTTTATTCCTTTTTCTGGCTCCTAAAGCCTTTTTTTAAATTCACTCCTTTCTTTGTCTTGAGTGAATATCACTATGCTACATAGAACCACGCTGCATGTTGTTCTTATATTCGTCGGATTGTTCATATTGTCTCCAGGGTTCAACGTCGAGGCCAGTGTTTAGTTCTATTTTTGTCTTTTTCACTCTCTCCCTAAGCTAAAGGTTCAAAGACACGTGATACTTCAGGTGCAGAAACTGTTTGTGAAGATACTTTCGTTTCTGTGTCTTTCATATTGTGACCAACACAAGCCAGCTCTTGGCAATTTCATGTGAGCATAGGCAGGTATAGAGAGAGTTACACCAAGTCACAGAGAGAGGGGGGGGGGTTTAGAGAGTACCTTTTCACCCAAACACCTCCTCCTCCCCCTCCACCTCTTCCCTGCTCCACAGACTCACCCTTTTCTTCCCTTTCACTCCCTCACTTCTTTTTTTCTTTTATAGCTTCCTACTACACCTGAAAAAGGGGCATTTTTGGAGGCATAAAGAGAGGGATAGTTTTACACCTCCCCAGGCTGGGGGAACTGGGGGGCGGTGGAGGAGTGGTGGAGGGAGGGAGGAGGCTTGGCACAATGTATTTTACATGAAAGGAAGGGGATTGAGTTACTGCACCGATAACCACTCATACAAATGGGGAGAGCAGAGAGCTTTGGGCAAGGGACAGGTAAACGGGTGAGACTTAGTGTGTGTGTGTGTGTGTGTGTGTGTGTGTGTGTGTGTGAGAAAGAGAGTGAGAGACAATGTGGACAGATAGAGATGGAGGACATGTTTGTGTGGTGAGTAACATCCTTCATGAGTGTGTTTTGTGGTCGACACGCACCAGCCGATGTCAGAGACAGGGATGGCTGGATGATCACATAGCACAGGTGTGTGTGTGTGTGTGTGTGTGTGTGTGTGTGTGTGTGTGTGTGTGTGTGTGTGTGGATGCCTGTGTTCCTGCCTGTGTGAAAGACCTTAAAATAATTTCTCTTCATGAATCTCCATAGCTATGTGAAGGGAAGTTTACACTGTTTTTTTTAAGTTGAAATATTAAAGGAATTTCAGAAACAAGCTTTTTAAAATTGCAAAAAGATAGATCAGGTGATCAATTGCTCTCAAATCAATATGAAGCAACAGCCAACTAGTTTAGCTTAGCATCATGGAAATGGGGGAAACAGCCAGTTTTTCATTTTTTTTTTATGTAGATTAAATAAGATTTTGTGGTACTGGAATGTGATTCAGAGCTTCATATTTGGAGCTTGATATTTACTACACAGACATTAGACGGTTATCAATGCTCTCATCAACTTTCAGTAAAACAGCTGTAAAGAATATTAGGTATAATGTCAAACTACCTTGTACAGTCCCATTTAATTTAGTTGCTTAATTTATAATGTAGCCTAGTAATAATGCTTTTAATAATTACAATTTAAAAAAAAAAAAAAAAAAAAAAAAGTTTAAAGAACCAACAACAAGGAGACAAATGTGAGGAAGAGGATCAGAGTCTGTTTCCATCAGCTGAAGGGAAGACTGCTGTTGTTCCTCTTGAAGAACAAAGTTGTTCTCAAGGGCCTCTTAAAAGGGAGCAGGGCACTGACTGTCAGAAACACTCCTAAAGTCAACAAAAACCAAAGTCAAGTCCTGTCATATAGCTAATATACTACCTGCTTCCTTTGCTCAGTTCACTGCTCTGATGTGCCCACACCACACTATCATTTTGTTTTTTCTTTCTCTTTTTCAATTTTTTTTTTTTTTTTTTTACATATATATTTCATCAGGCGTGTTTTGGGACGCCTCCCCTGCTCCCTTCTCCATATGCTGTGAAAATATTTCATCGGGGATGTTTTTGGACGACCCCCTCCTGATGGGGTCCTGCCTGGCTAATAATAAAGTGCTTGAGTTGTCAAGCGCTTCGGCAACACCCTAATCTGTTCTGACAGCTAGTCCTCTACATACACTCCCAAACGTCCAGCACACACACACACACACACACACACACACACACACACACATACACACATGCAGACACACGCACGCACATGTACATGTCTGAATGCACGTATAGCAACAGATATTTACACTGATGTGTGCACACAGGTCCACTGACAGTCTATCAATCAAGGTGTGTATCGGGGGTTTGGGGGGTAAATACTCTGGGCCAGGACCACATGCTGTCACCATGGTGACCGAGCTAAAGGTGGCTGGTTCACAGTTGGAGACAGTGGCCCTGTTCCAAATTGGTCTCTAGGCCTGTATTCATTTGGCGTCCTCAGCTGTTTTCTGTGGCCTTGTGCACGGACAGTAACATACAAACTACTCTGTGCGTTATTAAAAAAGGGTCAGTTCACTCAAATTAAAATTCCCACTTAATTATATTATCCAGATGTGCAGATATTTCAGGGTTTATTTTCCAACTGAGATTTGAGACCCTGGCTGTGAAGAACACCTCCACCATCACTGCAAGGTGGAGCTTCCCTGATATTCCACCTCTGAACAATGCATAATAATCCAAATAGGTAGCCCTGTGTGAAATTAATTCATTGAATTATTATAAGCTGCAATGCAAACTTGAAAAGGAAATTCATTTTAAATGTTTTCCGAGTGATATTTACATTTACACAAACAACACACGGGTACCATTAGGTCAGACTGACACACACATTTTGGACCAAAATTAAATCAGTACAACTCAGTGACATTGCCAAGGCCATTCATCAGCACAAATACAAGAAAGCTGCCCAAGAGAGCTGCTTAAAAACAGTAGGAGAGCAGAGTTCACTGACACTTAAAACACAAAATGGCACTGATGTTTGGATCAGCAAATACAACATGATCCCAAAACGATGATGGTATAAAATGCTATACCATGCCAATCTAGAATACATGTGTGACAGGTGAATGATAACTCTAAGATCATTTCCACAACTAGTAACAGGAACTAGTTCCACTGAAAACTGGTCATAGTGAAGTCTGTGGCCTAAACTGATTTTACTAAACTTTCTGTAATGAAATGTTGCTACTGCTTTTTTTAATGTACACATCAGCACAGATGAAAATGCTCTCGCCCCAATCATGTACTGCGGAGGAGGCAGAAAAGTGTCTCAGTAGCTGAACAAATATCATGGATAGGTTGCTTCACAATTTGAGTGAACTGAGCCTTTTATTATTATTTATTCTCTTTAAATTTAATCAGTGAGGGGAAGCTTTGGAGGAGAAGATTCAGGAATTGGTGTTAGGCTGGTTTAAGCGTGTTTGGTCATTTCACATCCTTTCACTCATGGTGTGTATGTATAAGAGAAGAGACACTGCCTGCGTGTGTTCAGGGCGTGTACTTCCCCTGACAACACCTTGACGACGACAGTCAACGAGTGCCATCTTCAGTCGGAGACAGCTGGGAGATTTATGAGTGCGCTTGAACATGCATCCACCAAGTTGATGTTAAAGCCCCCTTTACCCCCATTCATCCATCCAGCTCAGCTACACTTCACATATGACACACACATGTAGCCCGTGTGCTTCCAATTAACACAGATTGGATGTGTGTGCCCAGGTGTATGTGCGAGTCCGTGTGTGGTGTGGTGACAATGGGGGGTCTTAGGAGGGGGGTCAATTGCATGGTGTGAAGTTTATGGTCTGGCCTGTACTGCAGAGCAAGACTTTGACACTACATCCTCACCACGTCTTCATTTACCATCATGGAAGTAATCGCGCGAGAGATGCCATCAGTGGGATTTGAGTCATACACACGGATGTTTCTGATTTTAGGGGCTCCAACTTGTTTGAGTTGTGTTTTACATTTGAAACTCTATTTCATATTTTCATACACAGGCTATAATTGCAATGTGGAAATTACGATTGTGTGTGTGTGTGTTTATATTAGGAATGGACCTACACAGACAAGAAAGTAACATCTGTTACATTTAAAATGTCTTAAATTTAAGCTTGAATGAGTTTGTAGTGAGTGACAGCTGAGAGAGGGGTGGGGGGAGGGAGGTAGAGAAGAGAAAAAGAGGGGGAGGAGGCAGAGGAGGAGGGAAACGGGACGAGTGAAATGTTCCCCATTACTGGAGGAAGACAGGAGCTGTGTGTGGATTGACCTTAGAGAGGGAGAGAGAGAGAGGAAGAGAGGAGTGTGGCTTGTGCGCGCTGTCTCCTTTTTCTCGTCACTACACGTTTGTTTAGAGCGAAAGAGAGACACAAAGAGAAAGAGCAAAAACAAGAAAAACGTGGTACCTGAAGTAGAAAGTGAGAGGCAGGTAGATAGAGACGAGCTGGAGTGTATTTGTGTTGGAGACGTGCGTTTGTCTTTGTGTTGTGTGTTTGTTTGTGTGTTTGTGTGTGTGTGTGTGTGTGTGTGTGTGTCTGTCTGTCTGACCAGCAAGCCCGTGTGTGCCGGCAAGCTGGTGGCTCCTACAGCTCTGTAATGCTTTGTGGAAGTATAGGACTCCTCACTAACCGGATTACAGCCTGAGGTAAGAGTGACTCTTTACTTCTGTGTGAGTGTGTGTGTGTCTGTGTGCATGAGTGGTTATGACTCACAGTATAGCTGTGTTTAGAAATTACTGTTTTCTGTACTTGCATTTAATACTTTTATTTAATACTCCATTAATTAATTTAAGTAATATTAAATTTTTCTTGTCACACTTCTGACTGAATCATATGAAAAAAAGAGAGATGAATATTGCTATTCAATATTTGACATGACATTAATTTGGATGAATGGGTGCAATATTCAGAACAGAGAAGGTTATGGTGATAGCATTGTAATTGTTACCAGGTACTGGTAATAATTCATTTTAACTATATTTCAAGACAGCACAGATGCAGACAGTTTTCTTTCCAAAAGAAAAAAACAAATTATTTTAATTTACCTGCATTACAGGTGTTTTGTTTTTGATCCTATGAATTACCATTGTAAGAGTTATCGCTTGATTTATATTTGCAACATTTGGTGTTAAATGGCTGTTCATCTGAAAATGTATTTTTCCCCACTAAGAAACGTGAGTTAAAGATACACAATTCATGGCGATGCACAAGCATTTTAATTTACAGCTGCATTTATTATTTGAAATTTGATTATAGATCAAAACCTTACTTGCGTACAAGCGTCAAACTTGAGTAAGAGATTTTATTAAAGCCTTCTTATATCAACTCTGTGTGCTTATGTGTGCATGCGTGTGTGTGTGTGTGTTTGAGAGAGAGAGAGACTGTGAGTGTGTGCAACTCTTTGCATGATATCGGATGTCCCATTGCAGATGGGTTGGGTTATTACCAGAAACACATAGAACTATTCTTCTTTCTCTCTTCCTCCCTACCCCCTTTTCTCTTCCTGCATGGGGTTCTCGCAGTTTGCCAGAAACAATAACACAAACCTTACTGATGCACTTTTTGTGTCAGATTTTATATTGTGAGCTCATTCAAAGCAAAGAAAGGAAAACTAGGACCAGGACTGTGAGTGCTTCTGCTTATTTCTGACTCACACCTACTGTTTCTTATTAGAATCATGTTAGATGATGGATAAATATCATTAGCAAGCAACAACACAAACATAGCAGTGCGTAATTCTCTTAAATAAATCATTGTTATTAGTGCTAATTACCTAAGGTACCTGTATTTTTCCCTCAGGGAGTTCCTGAGTCGGGCAGGTTGTGTTCTCGACCGGTCACCCTGCCAACCAGGTCAAAGGTCACCTATTTAAGTAGCTCAGGTGACACAAATGGGTACTTCAGGCATTGTGGCCACCTAAGAGTGCACTAAGAGGTCCTTCATTTTGTTGTTAGAGATTACATTTTATGTGTTTTACTGCAAGATACAGAAAGCAGAATAATGTCACTGAGGATCTGAATGAAGCACTTCTCCTTTTCCAGTAATCTAAGTGGAATAGTGAGCAACTGGATTTTTGTAGCTCTTGCATGACTGGTTTTCATAAATAGTGTAATTAGTAAGCGATAAGGTGAGGATAAGGTCCCGATTGCATAATAGACTTTAGTCTTTTCATGAAATTTAAGTCAAAAAAGTTTTACTACATGGCAGAAAAAAAAATGTTTTCGATCATAGGTATGTGTTAAACAGAAATGACAGAATTGTTCAAGTTGGAAAAATGGTGAAATGAAATACATTGACAGACTTTTTTTTTTTTGAAAATGTTTCATGAAAAAGATAAAAGTGCTGAGATACTGACAGAGGTGAGACACTCAGAGAGGTCGACAGTGAGAGAAAGTGTGCAGTGGATGAAGCACGATGATAAAAGCTTTTCAGGATCAAAGCCTGCGTGTGCTTGTGTTTTCACAGATCATGTTGAGACAGAAACAGCCGGGCTTGTGTGTTTCCATGTATGTGTGTGTGTGTGTGTGTGTGTGTGCGCGCACGCAAATGCGGGCATTTGCACACACGCGTTTGTATGTAGTGTGTGTGTTATATGTGGATTGCAGTTTCTCACGGCCATGCTGTTGATGCCGTGACTGACAGCCTTGTTAAATTTCTGTAAAGCATGAAACCTGACATGAAAGTGGCTTGTGTGTGTGCATCTGTGTGTGTCTGTGTGTGTGTAAAGTGATCCATACGAGAGCACCGACTAACCTTTGAACCTTGTCTTAAACAGCTAAGTGCTGCTTCTTATTTGCTCTCAGCAGGATCCTCTAATCAGAACCATAACACCACAACAGTCCTCCACACACACACACACACACACACACACACACACACACACACACACACACACACACACACACATATGTCCTAGTTTCGACATACCTGGATTTTAGTGACTGCTTGGCCAAGCACTTTCTGTGTATACTTACCTGTGATTGCGATAATGTGTAAATGACTTGAATATATGCGGCCTGGGTGAATTGGACTCTGTGCGTGTGTGCGTGTGTGGGTGTGGGTGGGTAGGTGTGTTTGTATGTGCATTTCCATGTGCGGGTGTGTGTGTTTGGCACCTCGCGCGTGCCCTACACCTCGACAGTGTGTTGACACAGTGATTATAGGGCAGCTGGTACACATTGGCCCTCGCTCCGCCCTGCATTTACTGTTCTAATTAGTTCCTGTTCCAAATAAGAGAGAGGAATTTTAATAGAGAACCGCTGGTCTGCTGTCTAGCCCTGCATACGCTGACATGCAGCACCACATATAAAACCAGCCTGTGTGTGTGTGTTTAAGTGTGAGTGCACGCTGAAGTGGAAAGGCGCTGAGGCTGAAGTGTGTTGTTTTAATTCTGTTCTTCTTTAACGTCAGTGATGAGGTTAAAACGGAAGAACTCCAGCTCACGGTGATTGACATGACCAAATGTCCCGGTTACCCCCCAAAGTGAAGGCTCGATTTAGTGTATACGCTGAACCATTTAAGAGTGAAGAGTGAGCTCTGTGACCTAACATGACCCCACTGTGACCTTTCAACTCTTTAAGGGTTGAGGAAGGGGCTGGAGCTCAGGGCGGAGCAGGGTCACAGGTGAACAAGGGAAAGTTAATATCTGTCATTTAGACACCAGTTAGCACTTCTGTCAGCATGGTGTCTACAAATATATACACAAACACACACACACAGGGTCCTGATTTATTATTCTTTCTGCATCCAAGAAGTCAAATGAAACATGTTGCAATTTTCTGTTTGCTCTTAAGATAATATAATAGTAATATAAGATCAGAGTCATTGCTGATTTCTCCACCTCTGAGATGTAATCTTGTTGTTATTCTAAACAGCTCAGCATATTCATATAATTTGTCATGAATTTGTCATAAACGCTGATTTATGAGCCTAATTTATGATACACTAAATACTGGTTCTTATAAACTGTATGTAATGTGTGTGTATGTGTGTGTGTGTGTGTGTGTGTGTGTGTGTGTGTGTGTGTGTGTGTGTGTATATGTGTGTAACATTTCCTCTCCTCTGGTTTCTCTGCAGGTGAAGAAATCGCACAGTGAATCTCATGTTCCAGACCCTACAGACGCCAGGTATGCTCGAGTGTGTGTCTGCTTGTAAGATATGACAAACAACATCAGTGTGTGTGTGTGTGTGTGTCTCCCAGCTCTCTGATCATGGTGCAGAGAGGTGAGGTTTCACTGCAGTTGCGAGCTCTGATGAGGTCATCAACACTTTCCCAAGACTCCATTGCCCAACACACGCACACACACACACACACACACACACACATACAAACACGTATGCACAAAGAAAAACATACAGGCTACTAATCCAAGTTAAGGACATTTGGTACATAGAGTGATTAATTTATATTATATTATATGGAGCTGAATCAGTAAGTTGACCAACAGAAAAATAATCTGCAGTACTGTTGATATTTCACAAGCAAAAAAAAATATTCTCTGGTTTCAGCTTCTCAGATTGTAAACTGAATATCTTTGGACAGGAAATGCAAACGGCGTTTTTTTTTGTTTTTTTTTCACTTTTATTTGACATTTCATACATAAAAATATGAACTAGGTAATTGAACAATTAAAAGCAGATTCCTTACTACTGCCAATAAGCTTTAGTTACAGGCCTAAAACTATTTCTTTTACACAATACACAGTGCATTGCAATATGATGCAGCATATTTTTTTTCAATGACCAGACATAATGTGAAAACCAGAAAAGAGTTTATGAAACACCAACTCCTGCCATCACCTCCCGAGAGGAGCGAAACAGAGAGCAAGAGGAAAAAAATGGACAAGGAGGGGAGACAGAATCATTTCCTGCTGTTGAGAGACAAAAGAAACGGATAGATGAAGAGTGTTGAAGCACACAAGAGTGGGGGGTGGGGGGGGGGTGAAAAGTGAAAAAGCGCCATAATCTGTGAAAGTTCTTAACTTTCAGCTGTACATCTGAGATATTTGGGGCTTTTGTTTGAAGTCAAAGCTTGGCTCAATATCTCATACACAATAAAGTGATGTTGATGTTAAAACAGTGATCAGTGTTTTTAGTCTACAGGAAAAAAGAATGAATGTTTAGCTGTAAATAGAGAAAAGAGTTGACAGAGGGAGTTGATTTAGAGTGTTTATCTTTCGTCTTTTGCACCCTTTAGCTGTGTCTTTCTCATCTGCTGAAAGCTATATGTTTATACCTGTCAGTCTGACTGTGCGTTGCAGTCATGTGTGGTGATGCTATCTGCCCATAGCATTGGGATGGACTGCTTCCAGACCGCCACACAGATGTGCACTCTCTCTTTTAGTACACAGAGCGGTAGACCGGCAGCCCGCATTTGTTTAATTCTCCCTCCATCTCTGTCATTTCTTGCTTTGATGTCTCACACAAGAACACAAGTGTGACCAACCTGCGGGCAGCATGAGTCAGGGCTCACACACACATGAACACACACACGTATATATGAGGTCCTGTCCAGACACACACATTGACTCAACTTTAAACTATGTCTTTCACCAAAAAACATATTGGTGTGTGGGTTTGTGGTAGCTGTGATGAGGAGCCATGAGGGACTGTTTTATGTTGCTTTTCTTACAGTGTGCATGCATGAAAATGTATTAAAAAACAATTACACATCTCACTGGGTGTTACGGGCCTTTGGAAGAGTAGTTGTTGCCACAGTAATAACTGATAGCTATCCCCATAAACAACAAACCCTGATGAAAGGCAGACCACTATTCACTATGAATATGCATCTTCACTCTGTTCATGTCTCTATTTACTTCCATTTCCAACCATCCACTCACACACATACACTTTACCATTACCACCTTGTGTGCTGGTTTGTCCCAGTCATGCATGTGGAACACATTGTAAAACTAAAGCATGCTGGCAGGCTGTGGGTTTGTATTGGAGCCCAGACGTGTGCACATACACACACAGTTTTACACACACACTCTCTATAAAAGAGCCAGCAGGCCCGCAGACAATGTCTAGCGCCCCTGAACACATGCTCATGTAAACTAACTGGTAGGGAGAAGCATGAAGCTTATGACTGTATATATCAGTGTGAGTGATTCCTCTGTGGATAGACAGTTTGTCACCGAATGTGTTCACTGAGGTCCTAAGCTAATATATAGAGGTGGGACATTCCCAGCTGTGAGAGCACATTGCTGTTGATCTGTTATCCATTCAAATATCACAGTTCATCTCATTTTCTACCCCTCCTCCCCCCTCCTGTAGGTCTATGGAAATGCAGGACCTAGCCAGTCCTCATAACCGTGTGGGAGGTGGAGATTCGACAGGCTCCAAGCTAGACAAGAGCACCCTTGGCAGCCCCTCCATCACCACCAATGGAACAGGAGGTGAGAAGGCAGAACATGTTTGGTGCAGCATTAATGAATGGACAGCAGTGTCTGTGGTCATTAGTGTTTAGTTAGTTTTACCGGTTAAATGTAGAATTTTTATCAATGGAAGACAAAGTTGCTACTCAACAACAGAATAAGATTCTTTGCTTTTTATGTGGAAGGCATCATTTACTTCATTTCATACTGAAAGATACATGAAAAAAATTATGTGTGAGTCTTCTCAGCTGGGAACTAGCAGAGCTTTAAGGAAATCACTACATTAAAACCTTGCTTGTCATTATAAGATAAACATATGAGGTATAACATTTTGATTAGTGATGTTCAGAAGTGCGAGAAAGCTGCACTAGGTTAGCTCTTTTCCCAAACTTCCAGTCTTTATGCTAAGCTAAGCTAACTGGCTGCAGCTTCATGTTTATCCTGCAGGCATAAGAGCGTTGTCCCTCTTATCATCCAGCTCTTAGCAAGAAAGCAAGTAACTGTATTTCCCCAAATGTTCCAATGTATTCCTTTAAGACTTTTGAAGATCAATCCATGTTTTTATTGGAAATGAAGACCAGTAAAAGAGTAAGTGATTCAAAGTCAGGGCAGTAGAGTCACTGATCTTCTGCTGACGGTTTGAAACCCCCAGATTCAGACTACACATAAACACGTCATGCTAGGATTTAATGATGCCTCATTTCTCAAACTGAAGAAGAAAATATATGACGTCTCTCTAGCTCTTACTCCAACAGTAGGTTGGAAGTGCATACTTTAGGTTACTTTGGGCAAAGCCTTTGATGAGTGTAATGTTATGTAAGGAAATCAATTGCAATATTGTCAGTGAGACAGATTTTCAACATTCAGAGATAAGTACTTTTTGAGGAATTTATAGAGGCGGAAGGAGACGTGCACATGCAGACGCACGCATGCACACACGCAAGCTGGCATTAGTACTTGAGCAAACCACTGGAGAATGTGTGTAAACACACGGTGAAGCACTTCTGCTCTCCTCAACTAACCGCTTGGCAAAGTGTGTGCATGCGTGCGTGCATGCGTGCGTGCGTGCGTGTGTGTGTGTATGTTTGGGTGCAAGCCCAAAGTCCCACTGGAAACTATTTCCTCTACAAGAGCATTAAAGCATCACTGCTCTCTTAGATGTCAACACCAGCGAGCCCTCTCCTCTCTTTTTCTTTTCCCACTCTCTCTTTTTCTGCCTTCTCTTTTCCTCTGGTCACCCTTGATCTCCCCCTTTCTCATTCTCTGCTCTCTGGAATTGTTTTTGACGGGGCAGTTTGATGTAACAGTTTGGGATTTAAGTGCTTTTGTTGAGGGCAATCCTTTGATCTGTTGCTGATTTAACAGGCTATGGAGACCACTTTTAATAGTACTGTAATGGAAAAAGTGAGATGCTGCATTTTACTCAACTTGATGTGTCAAAACAGACTCACACTCACAGAAATAGCTGTGCTCAGAGTGGACTTAACAGTGCATTCAGGCCATGTTAGAGCACATTAAATCATTTTTGATGAGCTGAGCTCACCATTAATGGTTTAAGCAGACAGAGCTGGGACTACACTTGCATGCAGCCAAAATAAACTACATACCCAACATTCCCCTCACCTGACATCAGCCAGCGATTGGGCCTGCGGGCCGTCTCCATAGCAACTCATTTGTCTTCATTAGGGCCTGTGTGATGGGTTGCATTGCTCACCGAGGGGATTGTTGTTCTGAATTTAATGGTGCTCTCAGATGGTCAATGATGATGAGTTGTAATCATCTTCTCTTTTAAAAATGGAAAAATTTGTGGTAACATTTTGGGAAATGCACTTATTCACTATATATTTACAATGGATCACATGACTACTTGTATATCAAAGGGGTTGCTCGTAGTTTGAAACAAACACATAACTATCACTGGGATCTGTAGAGCTGCAGAATCTTCTCAGCTGGGGCTTTTCACTTTTCTGGCTTGTATCTTTTTTTAGTTTGCCCTATTTTCACCACACAATCAACATAGTTTTTAGCCACATCACGTAGATGTTTTGAGCAAAAAAGCTGTAAAACCAACTGTACAGTACCTGTCCAGCACCAGATGGGGAACAGAAAAGTTAGCAGCTAAACTGTGAACACAGTGAAGTATTTAATTGCTAATTAGGCAAACTCTTCCCCCGGGAGGTTTTGGAAGAAAAAACAGGACTTATAAATAAGCAACCTTTGCTAACAAAGCACTTTCTACTTTACGAGGTACTAATATGTCAGTGTTGTATTTACAGATACTTTCTGTTGACCTCAAGTAATCAATTAATTGATTATTGCAAGTTTAGTAGTGAGGCTACAGCCAGGAGATGGCTAGCTTAGCTTCACGAAAAGCCTGGAAACAGGTGGGAAACAGTTACCCTGGCTCTGTTAAAACAAAATCAGCTTACCAGCAATTCTAAGCTTGCAAAATAAACCACTCAGTTTTGTTTAAACCAAGGTGTTAAAGCAGCAATCTGTGGTATTTATATTTCTTGGGCAGGTGTAGTGATTTCCTGTAGTCTCTGCTAGCTGCCTGGCAGCCTCATGTAAAGGATGTATTACTTTATGAGCTTTAGAGGTGCTGCTGGGCAGATGTGTCATTTATTTATAGAGCCAGGTTAGCTGTTTGTGTCTGCCTCCATTTTTAGTTAAACTCCTAAACCTAAAGTTCGCTCTAGCTCCATATTAAGCCTTCATGTAATGTAAAGTCAGAAGAAATATGCATATTTCCCAGGATTTAAAAGTGTTCAATTACAAATGTCAAATACAAATTACAAATCATTGTGCCTCATTCAGCTGAGATGGAGTCTTGTTATCAGTGCGTCAAATCCTCACCACCTTCCCACCTTGCACCCCTTTAGGTGAAAATATGACCGTTCTAAACACAGCTGATTGGCTGTTGGGCTGCAGCAGCCCGCCCCCTGTCCCAGGCTCCAAGGACTATGGTACAGAGGTGCATGTGTGCCCAGGCTCCAAGGACTATGGTACAGAGGTGCATGTGTGTGAAACCCAAGTCAAAAGACATACTAGCTTAAATACAAAAAGTGATGGATTTCCAGTGTTAAGGCTCTCCCTAGAGCTGATGTGATGTTTTCATTTGCTGTGCAGTGTTCTCTTCTATTTGGATCACATTGTCAATTCATCACAAAATATATGTTGTCATTTAGTTGTTATTAGTCATCTTTGCAGGGTTCCCACCAGTAAACATATCTATGAGAAATTGATCAGCTGGAGAAGTAAGCAAATATCAGGGGATTTTGCTTAAGTGTTACCTTGCATGATAATATTTTCAGAACTTAAACATTGAATTTCATGATTTTCATACTTTTCTTGAAATAAAAAGAAACATTTGAAAAACCAAGGAGGAATAAAATATGATGGTTATGTTGATGTTCTGACTTGGGTTTAGAAAGTTAATTAAAAACTGAAATTTCAGATCAGATACAGTAGGAACCCTGCGAACAGGATTTGCACCCATACTGGAAGTGCATGGCAGTTCTTTGCTCTTTAGTCAATAAGGCTTTCTTTGTGTGTCTTTGTGTGATGGTACTTCCCTACTGGCCTCCCGTAACACTGATCCTTTCCCTCTTCCTTAAGTGAAAACAGAGCCTATGAACAACAGTGATACAGTCACTACGACAGGCGACACAGCACTGGACTCATACGCAGGCTCAGGTAACACGCACACACACACACACTGTGGACAGAAATTTAAATATATCTGCCTTCTAGTCTTAGCTCTTTCTCACTCTGTTTTCTCAGACTCTTAAAAGTCACACAAACACCATCATCCATTTCAGCTCGGTGGTAGGCCCGCTGAAAACTTTAATCCCATGAGGCACAGCCTGTCCTTGGATTGCATCATCAAAGGCTGGTGGAGGGAGGAGAGATTGGAAGACAATTTTACACTTTTTTTTTTTTTTTTTTTTTTTAGACGCTCACACAACCCTGTAGTCCTTTAAACTGCAAGACACACACACACACACATACACACACACACACACACACACATAGATACACAAAACCATTAAGCAACACACAGTGAGGGTTTAGAAGCAGTGGGGTGTTTGTCAGTATTGAGCTCTGACATCTCAATGACCACAAACAGACATTGTGTTTTACTATGAGGCCCACTGTAAGGGTTTCAGGGACTACAGTGTTCTCTAAAGCGGGATAACTTGGCTACTCTCCATTCAAAATGATTCAAATTATGTTTACAGGAACAGCATTTCAGCTCCAACAAGCTGGAGGCCTTGAATTGTGCCGTTCAGAGTGGTTTTGTTCAATGTGAAAGAAAACAGAAGATTTGAGTTGACACCATCCATAACCTGTTTTTTTTTTCTTCTTCTTCTTGTTATTGATTATTGTGCATGTGTTTTTAGTAATCACCAGCAGTGGGTACAGCCCTCGATCAGCGCACCAGTACTCTCCTCCCCTTTACCCTTCAAAGTAAGTCTTACTTTTTTCCACAACACAGACTGTCCCAGGAATCCTAATCAACGCATCTTGTTCTATACAGTTAGCTACACTCAAATTTAACCCATTTACCTATTAAATGATCTCTTATGTGCTATAATCTGCCCTGTTTCTAACTCACCTGTTTTGTCTGTCTCTGCTGCATCTCTTTCCTCTCTTTTCCCAGGCCCTACCCTCACATCCTCTCCACGCCTGCAGCCCCTCCCATGCCGACATACGCTGGTCAACCCCAGTTCAGCAGCATGCAGCAGTCAACCGTCTACACCGCATACTCCCAGACAGGGCAGGCCTACGGACTGTCCACCTATGGTATCAACAAACACACACATGCATGGACACACTGGGACATAACTGGAATCATTATTTTAATGTGTTTGACTGAAATAGAACTACAGGTCTGTTGGCGAAGGAAAACACAAAAAGTAGACTAGACTTGGACATGAGGAATTACTTACAAGCATTTTACATGCACTAGTTTCTAATATTGTAAAGAAATAAACAATTATTCACTCAGTTTCTGATGAAGAAAACAAAATGTATTCTGAGTAGGCCTGATGGATGTGATGCAGAGTAAAGGTCCTCAGTTAAAACCTGCTGTATTAAATGTTGTAAACAAGTCCCCTGTGATCCTCAATACAGTGGTCACTGCTATAAAATATTCTGTTTTTATATAATATTTTATGTTTCTGTTTTGTTATAGACCTCGGTGTGATGCTTCCGGGCATCAAGACAGAGAGTGGCCTGGCCCAGAGTCAGTCTCCTCTGCAGACAGGCCTCAGTTACAGCCCCGGCTTCACCACGCCTCAGCCCGGACAGACTGCATACTCACCCTATCAGATGCCAGGTCAGTATACAAAGCATCTTACATGCTTCATCTGTCACCTCAGTTCAGAAACCGTAATCATGCATTCTTCTAATGTTGAAAAATGAGTAAAGTGTTGAAAATGATCTTACCGTTTATTGTCCTTTGATTCTGGTGTCTCTATGTCTAAGTCTTTTTTTTACTCCCCAGGTTCCAGTTTCACTCCTTCCTCAGGCCTCTACGCCACCAACAACTCTGTGTCCAACCCCGCCAACTACACTGCCACACAGCAGGTACATGTATGTGTGTCTGTGTGTGTGCATGCAAACTTGTCCTTCAGCTTAAACCTTTAGCGTTCACTTTCCCGGGCCAACAAGAAAGCCCATTTCCTATGGGAGTTCCTGCCAGAGGAGATCAACCATGCCACATGTTTGGTCTGAGTGGTCAAGTGAACGTCATTTTCCTCATTATGCTGGCTCAAATAAAAGATGAGGATTTTCTGTGCTGCAGTTGAGATAGCATTTGAGACGAGAAGTGGTTTCACAGTCACGCTCCTGCACAACTTTACTCTTTCAGAGCAGCTTTAAGAAATGAAATCTAATTACACCGCAACCTGGCAACAGGGAAAAACTTTGGAGAGACACAAAAAATTTGTCTTTGTGAAAGAGTGTTTTGTTTTGCATATTTCCCTGTGTCTATATGATGAATTGTATTGTGCTAGTAAAATGGTTAAAGGGGGATTTAATGTCTTACTATGATAGATGTGGCTGTTTACAGGACGAAAGTCAAGGTTTGGCCTGTGTGGGTGGATTAAGAGGAGTGTGTGTGTGTGTGTGTGTGTGTGTGTGTGCGCGCACGTGCGTGTGCATGTGCGTGCATGTTTATAAGTGTATGAGAAGAGAAGGCAAGCAGAAACCAAGAGAGGGACTGATTTGAATCAAGTCTGTGTGTAGCCAGTATGTGTAAATAGGCACACATACATACACACTTTGCTGACTACCTGCCAACTGTGTGTGTGTGTGTGTGTGTGTGTGTGCGTGCGCATGCATTCATTCATGTAGTGTGCACCAGTTTAAGGGCTCGTACAGATGGACTTAGTGACAGGTTTAGAGAGCTGACTCATAAAAGTGCCCATCTCCACTGGGTCAGTAAAAAGCAGCAACACAAGGCTTTAATTGTTTTTAAAAAATATAAAATGGAGAGAATAAAAGATTAGAGCAATGCGAAGGAACACTTGTAAAATCTGCCATCAAAAGTCAGTGTGAACCTTTCCAGAAGAGTGAAACGTCTAAATTTCCCTGCTTCTTTCTTTCCTTTGGTCCCTCCTCTCTGCACTGTGTCTTTGTGTGCTCACAATTCATGTCATTCTCTGCAGGATTATCCCTCATATACAACGTTTGGCCAAAACCAGTACGCCCAGTATTATTCCGCCTCCACTTACGGGACTTATATGACCTCCAACAGCGTGGATGGCACAGGCTCCACAGCAGCCTACCAGCTGCAAGATCCCACCCCCGCCATGACAGGACAGGCTGCTGAACTTCACCCAGGTTTGTGCTAAAAACAAACACACCACTCAGAATGAACGTGTCAAATTGCCGACACTCCACCACCGTTCTAACTTCATAAATATGCAAACAAAATGTCAGAGTTTTCACCGCTCCTTGATTGTGGCTCCATAATCTTGTTTCCAGTAGAAAAATACCACAGTTTGGGTAACTGAGTTCAAAACCCTCTTTCAGTCTACAATGAGGCACAGGAAGTAACTTCAGACTGTCGCCATAGTTACCTGGCATCACGCTCGCTAATTGGAGAATCGGTCTGTGTTTACATTAGCCTCAGAGACTGATTAGAGCGAAGTTATGTTAAATATTGCACTTTTATAGACAAGTCAGAAAAAAGACAAAGAAAAAAGAAAGGGCTAAAGTGCACCCATATGTGCAGAAATGTGACTTTAGATTCATATTTTTCTGTTTCTTTTTATTCACATTTTTCTTTGGTTTATCTTGGCTGGGATTCAGGAGGCCTGATTAAAGGAGCTTATCATTCTTCCTGTCACTGGCACTTTCTCTCTCACTGCCTCTCTCACCTTTTTTCTTTTCTTTTTTTTTTTTTTTTTTTTTTTTACAATTGTTGTCTTTTTCTTTTGGTTACTCACATGCTCTCTGTGTTATTTAGTGTCTTTATCCACCCCCTCCCCATCTCCCTCTCTCTCTTTCCACCTCCCTCTTTCCCTGATTGAGACATAACAATATGAGAGCTGAAGCTCAGTCTGGTTCTAGTTACCACACAGCAGTGGGAGCATATGGCATGAGGAGGGTGTGTGAATGCACAAGAATGTGTGTGTGCTCTCGTATGCTCCTGCAGGATTTTGTAGCTACAGTATCTTTGCAAGAAGCCTCATCTTACCTAACTTCATTTTAAATTTATTGCACAGTTCCATGTTTTCCCTCCTCTGTTAAACCCTGATATGTGCATGTGAATCAGAAAACCGGCAGTGCTTTTGTTTTGCTTTCTTGGTCTTCTTTGAGTTGATCTGCCATGCCAATTATTTTGAATTATGAAACCTGACAGTATGCCTTATTACTGTACAAACTCTGAGCTATTGCTTTTCCTGAAGTGGATACAGCTCCATCAGCTCAGACCACATCATTACTGGTGCTTTAATGCAGTTAATATACTGTAGTTTCTGATTGCTTGTGCAGTCTGAGATGGACATTTAATCATTTGTAAATTTTAAATGTTTTTTAAATGTCCTGTGTTTGCATTTACTCTCAGGGGACTTTGACACAGTCCAGAGCCCTTCAACACCCATCAAAGAGCTGGATGACCGAGCCTGCCGGAGTGGGGGGTCCAAGTCCCGGGGCAGGGGCCGCAAGAACAACCCTTCTCCTCCCCCGGATAGCGACCTGGAGGTAAGGGACCAAAAACTCCCACTGACAGAGGACTTACATTACTGACTGGCTACACCATTCAGGTCTCAGTGGATATGTGGTATTCCCTTTGATCTTCATCCTCTCTGCTCACTGAAGTCTCAAAATATAAGAGGAGAGGCCGATAGAGGGCAGGACCACCCATGTGTCCAGATCAGCTTCCATGCACATATGGATGCAACATCTCTGAAAAAGGCATCTTTAATATAAGCTTTTAATGGTGTTTTTGCTCTCCAGAGGGTGTTTGTGTGGGATCTGGATGAGACAATCATTGTCTTCCATTCTCTGCTCACTGGCTCCTACGCACAGAAATATGGCAAGGTAAGATCATCACGATGCCTTCACTGTCTCTCTGTCCAGCACCCTCTAATATAAGTAAACATTTAGCCCATCCATCTTTTTTCTTCCCTCCACATGTGGATTCTCAGATTACAGCTTGGATAACAATAGCATCATTTTAATGAAATAAAGGGTGATAAATTTTCTGGCAATTTTTTACAACTGGCAGCGTTGTGGGTTTATTCCTGAAACTACTTTTTAAAACCTTAAAAGACATAGCCATCATCCTGCTACTAGAACTCGGAGTCAAGGGTGTAATTTCTACGGGGAATAGGGGGCATTTCCTCCTTACTTTTACAGTTTCAGTTTAATTGACTCACTAAACTTTCTCTGAACAGTGTACTCTGACTGCTCAGCTGCTAAAATCCAAACAAGACATGGGAGGATTTCATTTTGATGATTGCTGCTGCAGTCATCAGGTTCACCTCAAGTTTTAAGCCTTGCAAGTACCCCTGCAGTGAGCACACTATGAACTTTATTTGGCCTAGACTTTCCCTCACAGGCTACATATTGGTGGAGGTTGCCAGGGCGGTTCAGGGCTTTAAAAAGTATTTCCACCTCCACCTTTTCTAGTTTAAAAAAATTAAAATCTCCTGAAAGTTAATTTTCTTCTAAGTAGTAGAAGTAGTAGAGATGCCATCACAAGATATGGCTCCATATGGTTTTAAATAGAGAGTGCATTAGTAATACAGCATGTACATAGAAAAGTGCTTCTACACTTCTGAAACTAAACCCACACTCTTGTTTAAAGAAGTTTGTTTTATCAGTAAATTTGTGCGGCCTTTTCTAAACCCTGCTCAGAATGAGGACACTCTTCAAGCTTCATTTCCCTTGGTATATTACTAACATTACATCAACTACTTCAGGAATGTTATGATTCATTTATGATGATAACCACATAATAATATTAATACATCTTAAAATGTACAACATATTCAAAATATATTTAATATACACTCATTAATAAATGGTTCATGTTAATATTAACTCAATCATAGGCTGGTTTCTTACCTGTGCTGGTGGTCTCAACTTGTGTTACAGCTACACTGTTTATATTTCTTGGCTCTGATCTGTGATCATCCTATGCGGCCAAGGCTTCACATTTTTATTGGGTGATGTCACTTCCATTTCCTGTTGGCACCGACATAGCCACCAGCATGGCTCTTTGCATCCCAAGCCCAATCTGACATTTTGTCTTGGCAGTTAAACAAAAGTTGGCATACACACACACACACTCATACACACATTACATACACACCATTTGGAACCAGACGACACATTGAGCCATAGGAACCTAGGCGTTTTACAGATAGGATTTGTGGGCACTGATGCACTTCCTAGTTGCTTGGCAGTCAGGGAATTTAATGTTTAGTAATTGGGTTTTAATGGGTAAAGGAAAGGCCCTAGTGAGTTGTAAATCACTCTGCATGTGTGTGTATGAGTGTATAAGAGAGAGAGAGGGAGAAAGAGAGAAAGAGACTTGTGGTTAATTTAGCTTGGTTTACAGAATACCAAATTATGGCACTGCAACTCATGTCCTGGCACTGAGTAGAGAGGGTTGTGCATTTCTTTTCACTTAAAAAAAAATTTGATGATCTCAACGGCTCATCTTCACGTCGACTTGCCAAGCATTAGCACAGAAAAAAAAAAAATTCTGCACATTTGCGTAAAAATATTGATAAGAGCATTTTCTTTGCTGTCGTTACTGCTGCCCTCGAGAAATATGGTGGCAACTGTGTCTGTTCACACCTCACTTAAAATAGTGTTTACACTGTTGACAAAGCAACCACAAAGACAATATCTGGAGGATATGTCTCTTCTAAATGATGTTTCCCTGTTCATGAATGAACATATAGACATAGAGACACACACTCGTTACACTCACTACAGGAGCTATAACCAGGGATAATGTTCCCATCATCATGAAGTGTTGAGTTGCCAGAGCTCGAATGATAACAGCCAAGGTGGAGAGAGGAATTGTTTCAGGCAGTCCTTGTCAGGACAAAGTAGTGTTTGCAGTTCTCTGTGATTAATTGAACTTGTCTGGCAAAATATTACAAAAAAAACCCCCCAGCCTTTCTGCAGCACAGAGCTCAGCCAAATTCAGCTGTGCAAAGGGAATGAACACATTTCAGCTATAAGTGTTTTGACAAACGTGGATGTCCATAACTCCCCTTTGGCCGACAGCCAACATTATCATTACCTGAGAGACAAACCTAAGTGCCTCTTGTCTGTGTGACTGACAGGAAAGCAGGAAAAGACCAACAGTCAAAATTGCTTCTATCACTATTGGCAGCTGTTAACTTTCGTAGTTTTTTATGTCTTCACATCTTTCAACTTTATGGAGCATTCACTTTTGCTTTTATTTTTTCGTACTTTCTCAAACTCAGGAATGCCGATCATCTCTCTCTCTTTCTGTGTCTGTGTGCCTCGCTCGCTCGCTTTCACTCTTCTTTCTGTTAGTTTCTTTCTATTCTGGTCGTCTGACGGTGTCAGCGAATCGCGCGGCAAGCTGTCGACCCTCGCTGACCTATCACAGATGATGGTTTTTGCAGCTGAGCCCTGGGCTGGCAGAACGGGCCACGTTCTCCCAAACACACACACACAAACCATTCACATACCACATACACTCCAAGCTCCTCCCTTTGAGGGTACCTACTCCCTGCAATACACACAAATGAAGACACACACTCACCCCCCCCCCCCCCCCCCCCCACCACCACCCCCCACCCCCCCACCCACAAACACAACCCCCTACGAAGCAGGAAGAATGTTGATGGGACAGAACAAGTGCAACCTGTCTGTCAGCATCTGCTGTGATGAGTGGAGCATACCAACTCTACAAGTGTGGGGGGCAGTGATGGGAATTGGAAAGAAGTAGGAAGTGGGTAAAACCTGAAATGCTTTTTGGGACTAAAGGAATTAATAAATCTGGGCGAGAGTAAAAGGATATGACAATTGTCAGGGTGATGCCATGATGATGTTATGTTCTTCCTTGGTTAGGACCCTCCGATGGCGGTCACACTGGGTCTGAGGATGGAAGAAATGATCTTCAACTTGGCCGACACGCACTTATTCTTTAATGACCTGGAGGTGAGAGACAAACATTAGCTGACACACACAAAAACACACATTTGGGCTTGGAGTTTCCTTTGCACAATATTCATATTTTGTACAAAGTACAACATGAAGCAGAGGTTTCTTGAGGCCACACTGTCATTCAGTGAAATACTACTACTGTCCTCTAGTGGTGTAAAATGATGTAACACACTGCCCCATGTTTATATTTCAATTTTAGCACAGCCTGTTATAATTATTTATGAATTCATACATTACATCTGAACTTATATTTAAGTCATTTGTGTTTATGTTTGTGTGCACAGGAATGTGATCAGGTACATATTGATGATGTATCATCAGATGACAATGGCCAGGACTTAAGGTGAGAGTTATCTGTGTCATAGCACAGTGTAAAATGATGATAGCGTTCATGTATTATTTCGAGAAATTAATTCACAAATTACAGTATTTGTTCAATTTGGAGTGTTGGGTTCTCAAAAGTTTTATTTGATATTCATATTTGATATTTAATTTGATCAATGATTTAAATAAAAAAGACATTAAATTGTATATATTTTACCCTCCCCTTTAAAGATTGTGTTATGCTTATAATACTGAATAGTAAAAATAACCATTTGATCTTTTTGTTCTACCAGAGCAGATTTTTCAAATAAAACATATTATTATTATTGACAGTACTTACAGTTTTGCAACTGATGGCTTCCATGCAGCTGCAACCAGCGCCAACCTGTGCCTGGCTACGGGTGTCCGCGGCGGGGTCGACTGGATGAGGAAACTGGCCTTCCGCTATCGACGGGTCAAAGAGTTGTATAGCACATACAAAAACAATGTGGGGGGTAAGCCAATCAGACGGGAGTTTACTGGATACCATGGCTATTTAGAGGGCGATGCAGAGAGTTTTGGTTAAGCTGAAGTTATATTCGTCACTAGAGCTGCTTTGGTACCAAAAAATGAAAAAGCTAATTTTACCATGTGACTATTTCAATAAATACTTTAAGATAATAAATTCTTTAAAAGAATCAATATTTTTACCTGGTGAATGTCTAAGAATTAAATTTTTAAAAAACGTGAATGAAAAGAGAAAAGCACCTCAAAGTGAGAGCCAAGTTTCTGAAATCATGTTGGCAACAAAACTGCTATCAGCCACTTTTTCTAGTCCTTAAAATGATGGAAATTTAATGTAAATATTAAACATACATTTTGTTATTCATTTGTACCAGAGTGGAAGACTAAAGGATATTAAAATTCCATTGATGCCCTTGTAAGTGACATTTAGCAGCTTTGTAAAAATTATTTTACAGTAATTAACAAAAAAATCCATTAAACCTTTGGTCTGCTAAGCAGCACCAAAGCTCTAGTATTTCACACCACAAAGTCTCCATACACGGTCAGTCTCAACAAAATGTTGACAGGATATGACATGACATAACTGTTGACTTGTCCTGTTTTTTGCCCTTTGTGTGTGGCCCATGTTGATATGAAGATTACGCATGTTTGTGCTGTGTTTTAGGTCTGCTGGGTCCTGCTAAGAGAGACGCCTGGCTGCAGCTCAGGGCAGAGGTGGAAGCTCTGACTGACTCCTGGCTCACCCACGCACTCAAGTCTTTGTCCATCATCAGCTCCAGGTGCCGCATTGTGTTGTTTATTCTTTCACCCAAAGAAACGGTGAGACTGTTCCTCTCACGATTCACCTCTTTAATAAGGTCAAGATTCAGAGTGTCTGCATTAGCATAAGACGTGGACTCCTCATCCATTTATCCAGCTGTCCATCCATTCATCTGTCCTTTCACCCAGATTTACATATTATGGTCTGTTCTCTGTCCCACAGGAGTAACTGTGTGAATGTGTTGGTGACCACAACGCAGCTCATACCAGCACTGGCTAAAGTTCTCTTATATAGTCTGGGATCTGTTTTCCCTATCGAGAATATTTACAGTGCAACAAAAATAGGTAAGATATAAACACTCCTGCACACATAGAGACACACACACAAGTTCCATAAATTGTCAACCAATAATCTAATATTGATGGAAATAATATGGTATAATGTGGAAAGGGGGTAATTAAATAGTGATTGGTAATATCTACATATAATAGTAAACAGTTTAAAAGTTATATGCATTTTGTTGTGTTTGTGTTATTGTGATGTTTGTTCATTTACTTCATATGCTACTTATATCCTGCTTCCTGTTAAGATCGTAAACTACTTGCTTTAGTTGGGCTCTGGTTCACTCATCAGATACATATTTGTGGTGTTTTATTTATTTTATACTAATTATATGCATTTTATCTGTTTGTGTGTGAATGTACATGCATGTGTATGTGTGTTTGTGACAGAGAGAGAGAGAAACAAAGAGAAATTAATCCAATTCACACACATTAAAGAAAAACAGGTCATGCTGGTAACACTCTGGCCACATTTACCCCCAAACATTTTCAAACACTTAATATACAGAGTAGTTTTGACATTTTATGGCCTCTTTCTCCTGTTTAAAATGTCTCCCTCCTTTATACAGTTTTTTTTTGTTTAATTGTTTAAAATAATAATAATTAATAACAATTTCGGCAAGGTTACTGCACAAAACCCTAGCTCACATTTAACATGTGATCCTCGGCATGTTTTGTATAGGTTTGTGTATGATTTGTGTACTTGTACACGTGCATTGTGATGTTGATGGGTTATGAGATTGTGGCTTGGAGCCCGAGACAGGTGTCCTCAGCAGAATAATAAAGCATACCTTGCTTTAACACTGCAGATAAAAAATGGTTACGTAGAAATACTGCAGTTGTACACTTTGTACACTAGTGAGCACTTAGGGGTTAAGATTGGTCACTCCCAGATTTGTTCTTTCAGCTCACCTTGAAACCTAAACAACATTATATCTGTCTTCAACTCACATGATCCTGATCTGGCCTTGAACAACCATGACACCCGTGGGATCTTCAAGGCCGGACGCCCACATTCTGAATGGACTCCGTTATCTTAAACCTCAGCCGGTTACACCAATGTGCCGCAACAGTGGCCAGCATTAAATTATATTCAACCCCACATCAATCTGAACACAGGAAACAAAACAACTTGGATTAGGAGGGAAGTAGAGAGCCAAAACATTCAGGAAAGAACACTCCAAGAGCCAAGAGTGTGTGTGTTTGTGTGGGCCTGTGTGTTTGTGAGCTTATGTTACACCCAATTCAACCCCACGATGCCTTGATTCAAGTGGACATAGCAATGTGGTAGCCATGACAACCACCTGAGGTGTAAGATACAAGAAGGCTGCAAAAGTGTTTGAGGTCAAATGGCACATCCCATAGACTCCTAGATAAATGACTTTGCATATGGAATTACTTTATGAGCAATTGACATCATGTATATTTATACAGGAAAAAGACCAAAGGTTAATATGGGGTGTGACTTCTGACGTTCCGCACAAGCACATCTTCTCCCCGAGTTGTTGTGGCAACCAGGCTGATTATATTTATCTGACCTGAAATACCTCTCGGGACGCAGCACATGGATGTCAGGAGTATTCGGTGTAATCAATCTGTTATGGGAAAATGCTGTTTTTTGTTTTATGTGCGTGTGCATCCTCTTATCCCTCACCTCACCCCTGATGCACAGAGCTCTGCATCTTCCTGTGTTTTTTTTTTTTCCAACTAAACAACAAAGGAAAAATCTGTGAAAGCCGTTTCTTTGTCTCCAGGCAAAGAGAGCTGTTTTGAGCGTATAGTCTCCCGCTTTGGCACTAACATTACATATGTTGTGATTGGCGATGGGAAGGATGAAGAGCATGCGGCCAGCCAGGTAAACAAACAACTTCTGAACTTTGACCCCTCTGACCATGTGACCCTCCTTCCTCCCCTTGTTTATTTGTTTTTTGCAGGAAAAGAGAGTTGCTTTGAACGCATAATGCAAAGGTTTGGCAGGAAAGTAGTGTATGTTGTAATTGGGGACGGTGTGGAAGAGGAGCAGGCGGCCAAAAAGGTAATGGATCATCAACCTCACCGTGACCCCGCCTACTCCACACAGTGTGAGCTCTGATTGGAGGAAGCCCGCCTTTCTTTGCTCTAGCGGTTTTGTGTTGGTTATTTACCATTTTCTGTTGCCTTCGTTTTTGTTTTTTGTTTTTTGTCTTTTTTCATGGAGTGACAGGAAACTTTTGATTGCAAGTGTTAAGAGTAAAAAAAACTGAGATTGCATCTTGGCTGACATTGTGCATTTTGCTCCTTAATATTTATTTGGCTCACCTACTGATAATGATTCAAATTAAATTCATTCATTTGCATTTTACATTTCAACTAAACTCACTTTGATTGTTGTCACATTTGACACCGAAAATGAAAGGCTGCCCAAATGTACACAGTGATTAAGCTTTGAGCAATCTCAGCAATAATGCTGGTTGTTGTCCACTGGTGAGTCTTTTTTTCAATGGCACTGTACTAGTTTAAGTGGGAGAAAAGTAGAGTCATATCACAAGAAAACAGATTACAAGCAGTGATAAACTCTACTTTGTAGCACTAGAACATGTTTCCTTAAGTGTTTATATAAATCCTATTTCTTCTCCAGCTTTGGGTTTCATTCATAATACTGGGTGCTGGGATTGTTAAAGGAATAGTTCGACATTTTAGCAAATACACTAATTTGTGTCTTGCCGAGAGTGAAATAACTTTCGGATGAGCAGATGAGCATATTTACCAAATTGCCAAACTATTCCTTGGTGTCCTAGGATTGCATGAATTTTTGTCTGCAGTGCTTTTGCAAAGCAGGCCGCTACAAGCTACTGTAGTGTAGCTTGCATGACATGAGGTGGTGGTGTGCGTCAAATATTTTAACTACAGTACTGCTGGTTTTAATGATATGTGTCTCCACTCCACAGCACAACATGCCTTTCTGGAGGATATCCAGTCACTCTGACCTGCTGGCATTACACCAAGCACTGGAGTTTGAGTACCTGTAACTATTATAGCAATAAGGACTCAAGCAATATTACCATGGACAGCCAGGCAGCACCCCCTTCTTTTGTATAACTATTTAAGAACAAACACAATACACTGCAACTGTTTTTGTGATTTTTTTTTTTTTTTCTTTTTGTCTTGTTTTTTTGAACGTCTGGATTTACAAACTCTGAACGGTCTTAAAAAGCAAAGGAGAGATGTAAAGAGGTAAAAGAAAAGGATGATGGGGTTAAGTGATGACTCAACACGATCCTGTTCCTGACGCTGGGGACGGACCTCTTTGAAAACCCCAACTTCTGTCCATGCAGCTGTTGCAGACTGAAACCATGTACTGACTGAAGACCTCCCTAGGCCTGGGAAGATGATTTTCTGGGCAACTCCTTGGTGTTTGGTTTGTTTCTGGGGCACCCAGGCTAGTACCAGGACTGTTGTGGGTCACCTGGGGTAAAACTGCCCTCAAACTATGAGGGCTTCTCTTTGCAGGCAGCATTATGTGTTAAGGAATAACAGCTGCTTTAAGCGTTTTCTTCCTGGTGGTAAAAATCACAACACAATGCAGTCTGGTGGCAGAAACTTGTGTAAATTATTAATAAACTTAAAGGGCAGCGGTGAATGCTTTTGTCAAGAAATTTTAATGATTTGGGGTCTTGTTTTTTTTCCTCTGGATTTTTTGTATTTTTTTTTTTTTTGGAAACTGAGGATGTGTGTCATGATGTGTTGTGCCTTAATGTGTTTGAATGTCTTTTCTTTATTTACAAATGTCTATGTATGTAGATATAAAGGAAAAACCTTATCCATGACCTCTGCATCTTGTCTTCTGAGATTTCTAACTGATTCAACTTAAGCAGCATCTGCATATTTATGTTTTTCCTATTAAGACACATTTTATAAATAAGAGCAGACAGTTAATGTGAAATCTGATATCCAACAATTTTGAGCTCAAATCAACTGTCTAACCATTTGACTCATGCTGGACATTGTTTGCAAAGTGATGGTCTTTCATGAAGCAGAAACACAGTTGACCATGACTTCATGGTTACTGTTAATTACTTTGGATCTTTAACCACTAGGAAATTAAAAATCAAGAAGGATAAAAGAAAAACAGGTAACTTTCATTTGCAAATTTTATTGACATCTCATTTCTTGGCTTTGAAGTATTCCTCAATCACATCCTTGGCTTGAGACTCCTTGCCATAGTCCTGGGGGCAGAAATAAAAGTATTTTTCACATACATATTTCAGTCACATCTCTAACTAAATTTATAAAACAAGTTTGTATTTGTTACAGTTTATGTGTCAGGCTCAACTCTAACACTTCTAATGTGACCAGCACACTATAAACACCAATTAACCTCTTCAACTCTGGATTTCTATTCCTGTTCCCCTTATATTATTTAAAATGTGCAACTTGTTTACTGACAGCATGTTTTTATGACTGAACCATTAATTTAGTGGACATTTTCTGGAGTCTTGTGAAGGATTTCCCCAAATTTCCAGCAGACACTCAATTGGTATCATTAGTTTGCCCAGCTTAAGCAAATAGAGGGCCATGTGGATTTTGGAAAACAGTTGCACAGCAGAGTAAAAGAGGTTAATAACAGGAAGCCCTGGGCTTGCTGCCATGTTACAGAATGTAGCCATTCTTAGGGACCCCACACACCACAGGTAGATGAAGGGGCTCGTACCCTGGCTGTCATATAGCCAGGAGTTATCAACAACAGCTGCATGGCATGAGGCACAGCACCTGCACTTGTCTGGCAAAGCCAATCTTCAGTCACAATTCCTCTATTCATTAGCAATGACTTGTAATTACCACAGGTATACCAACTTCCCATTATTTATTATGCCTAAATAAGTCTCTGTAAGGCTTTAGTGTATGGCTTGAGAAACATAAAGGCCCATAGAAAACCATTAAGACTCATTTACCTTGACCACAACGCAGCTGCAGCCCACCACCTTGCGGGGTTTGCCCTCACGGTCAATTTTGCACAGACCAACCCACTCACCAAGCTTCTTGTTGTCATCAACCTGAAATTAAAGTCACAGCATGTTTTTGTTTATTTTTTGTGACAAATTATTGTCATTAGACATTTTTAAAATGTTGGTAACTGGAAAATATGGCATGCAAATGGTACTTTTCTAAAGAATCAATTTCAAGTAATATTAACACACTTGTCATGTTAAGTAGTCCTGATAAATGTGGTCACTCATGTGCACTGAAGTATAGTCAAAAGCATTCTGATTCACTTTTTACATAATACCTAGGCAGTGAAATTAAACTGCAGCGATGTGGGTACTATTGGCTGCATCTCAGACAAAAATTGGGTAACAGTGGCAATCTCCTCACAGAATTCAGTAGAGGGAGCCAAATTATCATCAGCGATACAGCAGTACACAACATGCTACCTTCAATTCCACTGTCACTACACAACATGTCTGAAATACTAATAAAATTCCATGTCTTGAGAAATAATTATTTTTGCTTTTACATGCACATTGGCAATGATGCAGTCACCCTTCCCATTCTAATGGCATGATCTTCAACAAGCTCATTACCTTGATCAAGTTGATCTGATGCTCAGCACAGAGGGCCTCCACCAGCTTGACGTACATGGGCTCGTCGCAGTTGGCTGCAAGGACGCAGAGATGGGCCTGACGCCTGCAAAGAGGCCGCCGATTAGTTCTCACGAAGACGCTATGTACCGTTTGCGCACGCTTAAACACAATGCAAGGCGCATCTCAGACAGAAATTGGGTAACAGTGGCAATCTCCTCACAGTGTTCAGTAGAGGGAGCCAAATTATCATCAGCGATCCACCCACCAAAGAATATTTTTGATCAAGAAAAAAAAAAATTAAACTTAGTTTTGAACTTACTTGTCCAAAGCCTTGGCAGCCTCACGGATACCACGAGCAAGGCCATCATGGATGAGTGCGGTCTTAAGCACTTCAGGGAGAGCGGTGTTGACATCCATCACACCTCCGGCAGCAATGCTATTGGGTAAGGGGGAAAGAAAAAAAAAAAAAAAAGGCTTAATATTTCAACAAAACAGGTATGATAAATTAGAGTGTTCCAGTTGAGCTTCCAGCATGTCAGAACGAGGATCTCACTCATTGTTGAGTGAAGGGGTATCCGACAAAAGATTATGAAGTCATCATTCAAGCACCAGAGAGCTCACTTTAAAGAGGAATAACTAACATTTAAGGTTCAAACCATGTCTCAGGACAGCTGGGCTTTCTTCATCACTGGGATAACAAATCCCACATTGCTCCACAGACAAAAATGAGGCTCTTGCTGAAACTATCTAGTTCCATAGCCCATTCCATTTGTAAGCAAAACTACAATAAAGACTGACTTTATTTATTCTAAACTAGTCGTATAATCAAGACAAAGTCTTCTGACTGCCCCAGCTCTCCAGTTCACATGCTGAACAGTTGGAAAACTGACATGTGACTTAAAGTTTAAAACTGGAAATAAAATGCAATGCCCACCTTTTAGTTTATGAAAGGTGGGAACCACAAGATACACTTCCAAGTGCTCTACATTTTATATTACTTTTTTTTTTCTTTTTGTCTTGTAAACTTGTCTAATGAAATGTTTTAGAGGCAGACTAAGCTCCAGACTTGATAATCCTGAGTCTAACTACTGTCCTACCCACATGTGCAGCTTTGACGCCTCTTATGCTGAACATAGTCAGTTTTAACCTGAAACACGGCTAAGCTAACCGGTTAGCTCAGATATGATGGGAGTCCGACGGGCTGTAACTATTTGACTACACCGGTTAAAAAGATGCCACACACACACTCTTATCGCCCGACTATCAGGCCGTGCATTAAATAGTTGCTCCTAGTTTGCTGTGTATCCTGTTTTAACATCTGGTTAACACGGTAACGTTATGGCAGACAGAAGCGTCATGCTCACCCTTCCTCGGCCATTGTAGATTTGCGATGGATGGGGGACTTAAAGTTCTGCAATAAAGAACAGATATGAGAGGAGAGTCATTGTCCATGTCAAACAGTTCGCTCTGATAACTTTATAAAGCAAGATGTTTGATTAATCCCACAGATTGTGCCGGTGCTTGGAAGAAACGTACCCTATCCTCCTCTCGGGCAGCGGGTAAAGAGGACGTCATAAACCTGCGACGTTGCTTTAATACCACCAGGCCCCAGTGGCGTCCGTTGTGGTGCCTGAAGCTGTTTCTACTGTACAGAAGTTATTTATGTGGAAATAACCATGTGTACTAGCTGACTTACAGGTTTCTTAAAATAATTTAGTCCTAAAATCTTTCCTTTTAGTGTCCCATATCCCAGAAATGTTGTTACCAAACAAAGCTTAACAAATACATTTTTGTATTCATACAATGGGTAGTCTAATATATGCAAACCCTCTAGGGTTAAATATTACATAAATCACGCATTATGAAATAAATAATACCAAGACTAAATATAGACAAAATACCTTTTATAATTAGAGTAAAAATATGTTTTGCTTCTAAAAAAATCCAATTTATTTGTTCATTTACCAAGCACAAAGACAAGAGGTAAGGACATTAGTGCCTACACTGTTACTAGTATTATTTTGTCATTTTGTTATGTAGTGTTTTGCCAGTCCCTCACTGTTTTCAATCTGTATAGAGGCAAATATGGGCAAATATTCTCTGATGCGTTAATGAAGCTCCCTGTTAAGCCTGACTCTTTAAATCACTGATTCTTAGTCATTATGTTTAAAGTATTGTGTTATAAGACTAGAAAAAATAGTTTAAGAACCTCCACCAAGGACATTATATTTTCATTCATGTCTAGATTCAGATTATTTACTATGAATTAGATTTTATTGGTCTGGTATATGTTGTTTGACACTGGCCTTGACCAGAGAGGTTTGCACTTAGTTGTTAAAGTTGCTTTGACCTTCTCACCAATAAATCTGTAGATAGACACTAAATTGAACCAGCCTTTCACAAGAATTAGAAATAACAAGTGAGTGAGTACTCAGTGAGTACAAAAGGCAGATTTCAAACAGTTTCTCATATGAATTTCTGTGAAAAGAAGATGAAGAAGCATTTATATCTCACGGTAAGCCAAATATACATTTCCTTAACCTTTTGGCATTAGTCATCATTAAATAAAACACCATTATCAAATAAAACCAAGGGAAACCAACAATATGAATATACATTTATTTTTCATATATATATCAATATTAATTTGAACTTTGTTTAACTAGATAGGTGGTGAACATGGTGATATGGCAAAAGTCTGGTAGCTGGTTCCTTTTAGATTTTGAGAAACTCCTTTAATTGTTCCATCTCGACTGCATTTTCAAATGCAGTGATGTCCTGAAAGAAAGAACAGGTAGGTGGGTGGGGGTCAAGGATTTGGGGGTGAAAAGGTAGAGGAGATGCAGAGAGACACAGAGAGAGAGAAACAATTATTATCCAGTTACTGGATATAATACAGTTACTGGGAGAGAGAGAATTACTGGTTATACAATCTTCTCACAGCATGCACTCAATATTTTGAGGCTAATAATTGGCTGGTTGGAGTTGATCTGTGCAAGAATCTACATGCATAACTATGACTATGAAAAGAAAATAAAGAGTAAACAGCCATTGTTGTCAGGCAGTACTTAATGTGTCAACATGCTTCACTTTCCATCATCAGAATTGAAGGGGATGTATCTGACAATTTTATTTTAATTCACGCATACAATGTGAGAGTACAATGTAATAAAAGCCTTTGAGGTAAGGTTCAAATGTGAGCGCTATTATTCCACATTTGAACAACACATCTTGCAACTCTCCATGATCGCAGGCTTTTCACCCACCTCAATGTCTGGCCATTTGGAACACCTATAGTAACTTCAGGTGTAGTGGGACTGAAATAAACTGTACTAACTAGTTTCTTTCAAGTGTAGCCCCATATTAAAACACAGCAGAATTAATGCTGACATTTACATGTGCACTCACTCACAATGACAAGTATTGATGAGGAACTATCTAGCGTAGTGTTTATCATGAAAAACTGAAATTTGACATTGAAATTGAAAGTTTGACCTGAAAAGTTACTCTAATTCATAATTTGGGATGAATGTCTGTACCAACTGTTGGTCCGGTTCACCTAATAGTCACTAAGGCACTGTTTGAACAAGAAAAGGCAACCTCCAAGTGAAGCTACAGGGGGTCAGAGGTTCATCAATGTCTTAGGAACTTTGAGTACAATACATTATACAGTATATACATTATACAATACGTACAAAATTTTACGTCGATCCATCCAGCATTTGTTGAGTATGGATCAAGTTGCAGGCTAGTCCAGCTAAAAACAGTAAGTTTATGGGGAGATAAAATGCAAGTCTATGATGCAACTAGACGAATCTGATGAAACTTGACAACATCTTGAAAGCCAAGCAACTTTTCTGTCTAATTTTCCGATTGGTCAAGTCTGATCAAATTGCTAACATGAGTTTCAAAACGCGTGTGTGGGTGTGCATATGTGTGTGTGTGTGTGTGTGCGTGTGTGTGTGTGTGTGTGTGTGTGCGTGCGTGCGTGTGTGTGTGTGTGTGTGTGTGTGTGTGTGTGTGTGTGTGTGTGTGTGTGTTGCGGTAGTGATAAGGGTGTGCCTTTGTGTAAAAACAAATAGCTGAGAACACTTATGCATGCATTTCTGACGTCTGTGTGTGTGTGTGTCTCTGTGTGTATGTGTGTATATGTGTGTGTATGTGTGCAGGCGTATAATATCCTGTAAATATTTATTTAATCCTTGTGCCTACACCCTAGACTACCACAGACTAAATTTTTTTACAAATGCAGCAAGTGTAAAAGATTTATTCTGAACTATAACACCATTACTTTTTGAGAAGGTACATGGTCAAAGCATCTTATTACATATTAATTGTGAAAAACTTACTCCACAGTAGACATCCCCATTGCATATTTGAGGTGGCAGAGCAGTCGGGTTCCCTGCCCTCTTTCTCATTAAATCTTTGTCTGCAGGATTCTGAGAAATGTCCACAGCTTCAAAAGGGATATTGTTTGATTCCAGGACAGAGAAGATTTTGCTCTGATTTTTCTTCATCTGGAAGAGACAGTGTTTCAATCACTTTTCACAATCATCAATCACAATTGATGTATATCCTTTACACCCATAAGCTACGCTTCTGTGTTACAATAAAAATGGTTCTGTTCGTGTACAGAAATAAAACGTAAATACTGTACACACGCTTCCACAAAGAAAATTATGCACTAAATTCAACATTCCTCATTGAATTTTGTTTAATGTGACCAAAAAATATTAACAAGTAAAAGAATGAAGCAAGTAAGACTGAGTACCATACCTCCAGAGAACCGCTCACACTGGAAAAAAACACCATCAGTGGCATATCTGCTATTTTAAGTGTAACACCTTAACACCTAGACACAAATAAAAAAACGTTTAGGGAGACACAGATTGACAGAGGTACACACAGAGAAGGAGAGACGGAGAATGTTCCAGTTTCCTAGTTGCAGGTATGTGCTGCTGGTTTGCTGCAACAGCAGACAAGGTAAGCAGGTTTGGATACGGCTTACCTGCTTGTATGGACACACCCACATGTCTGACTGCCATTCCAGTTGTAACCTGTCTGCAAGAATTGTGAAAGTGCTTACACTCACATACTGCTACCACTAGTGGAAAGCAGCTAATTGTATTTACTCAAGTACTATACTTAAAAGTACTTGACGTAACTATTTTATGGTGTTTGGGTCAAATTGACCTGTTTCAAATTTTTACAAGAAGAAAAGTGGTACAAGTATAATTTTTTTCAACCTGAAACTCAATGGTCTTAGCTCATTTTCTGTGATAAACATGTACAAACAAAAAAGAATGCCGCTATACCCCACACATTTACATCCTTCATATGGTCTTCGGGTCAGTTTGACCCGCATACACAGAGATGCACAGAAACATGCCCACACCCAAATACACAGACACAAACACAAACAGGCACGCGCACACACACACACACACACACACACACACTCACACACACACACACTCACAGATTCACGGCCAACACTGCCCTGGTATCTTACATACCAAAAAAAGGAAAAAACGTGGTGCTCATGAGCACTCTACACAGGGATGGAACAATAAGCAGCCAGTAGGACCATAAGTCAGAGGTCATACTTGACTACAACGCCACCAAAGGAGGGGTAGACAACCTAGACAAGCTGCTGGCCTGCTACAGCTGTCAAGGGGAACGCTACGGTGGCCACTCATGATCTTTTACAACACGCTGGATGTCTCAGCCTATAATGCATTTACAATCTGGATGGCAATCAATCCAGACTGAAACCAAAGGAAACTCCAAAGAACACATCCACAACATGTGCTCAGGACCCCAGCTTCTCTAGCCATAGTGAGGAGAATGGCAGAGGCTCCAGCTGTCCCATCTGCACGCCTCACATGACCACAACCTCAAGTTTCTTGTTGCAGTTGTGTGGTGTGTGTGTGTGTGTGTGTGTGTGTGTGGTGAACTAATAGTCTTTTCGTTATTCTAGGTTGCAGCCGTTGGCAAGTGGAAGCGCTGTGAGGTGTGTGGACCATCAAAGGACACGAAGACACAAACCACATGGAGAAACTGCAAAAAGTACATCTGTGGTACACATACTGCCAAATTTTGTGATGCATGTGTTTTGTAAACAGGCATAACTGTCTTTTTTCCCAAGGAGGATTATGCCTCAGTTGTTCATCTGCATGTCATAAGATAAAAGTGATTGATTGATGTTCCAGTTGATGTATTGAGAGTTTGCATAATGCATAATAAATGTTAATGAAAACATTGTCTCACTTCATTTTTTCCAAGATAAGCATGATTTATGACACCCAAGTCTTAAGTATAGTGGATTTTTAACATCAGTTATAACCTTATGACAAAAACGAATCACACTTCCATTGTTGATTGTGTTCTAGTTGTTAGCCTATTATTAGCCTATTATTATTACAATCATTAAACATGTATGTTATCTCAATTGTTTGAAATTGAGATAAAGACAACATATGTTAATAGTTTATGAAGTAAAGTTTTATTTCAGAATCATTTTTAAAACCCCAAATATATCCCAGGTCAATTTGATGCGAGGGATACCTAAGGGTGAAGACAATACAAGGGTTAAGTATGTTTGTGCTGAAACTTCTTAATACTTGAGCTCTTTCTGAATTATTGTATTTTTAGACACAGACCTTTTTCATGGAAGATATTTTGTCACATAAGGAAAAGCAGAGGTGTAAATAATAAAATAGTTTATTTGGTTTATTGTAACTGTGAGGTTACTGTGGCTTATTGAAACACTTGAACAGTTATTAAATTTTTAGTAATAACTGTTTCCAGCTATGACAAGTCAAAATGTCTGCTGAGGAAAAAGGCTAATAGTTCAGTTACATTGCAGATTAAGATTTTTAAAATTAATGGCAATAGTATTTGTTTTGTCCTATATTAAATTTCACAAAATATATATTGAATTGTTAAAATCAGATACAATCTGACCAACTATAAGATTCAAATGTTGCTTAAATACTAGTAATTTTGATACATTTCCCTGATGATACCTCTGTACTTTAACATCAGTGTGCATACAAATACAAATCCACATTTACATCACATCTTTTGTTTCTGGTTGTTTTAAAGTGCAATTGCTTAATCAAGACAATTGAAATCTTCAGGAAATGAAAAAAGTAGGTGTTGTAAGAAATACAAATTTATTGATCAGCACTCACCAACACAAAAACAAAGCAAATTATAATGCAGTACAAAGACAATGTAAAAAGCAAAGCAAATGGGCAATTTATGATCATCACATTCCAACAGGTCCGTGAACCTTTGTAATCAGCAGAAGCTCCCAGTAGAATAAAAATATGGGTATAAGTGTTGCAGGGGAACTTTAACAAGATGGCATCATATGTGCTCTATAAAATTACATTTTCAATTTCAGCAAATTTTCAAAAAATTCTTAAGTTACTAACTCAGCATCTTTTTGAGGAAATGTGAAGTAGGTAGATTTCTGAATTATTTGTTTACTTAAAAAGGAGGTGTAAAAACAGACACAGGTCCCTAAAGTTCTTATGGTTGACCTCAAAGAGTAATATAACACCAGCCGATGTTAGCACTGTAAAGGTGTACACGAGGGTACATCAGTGCACCACTACATCACTGGTGGGTGTGATGGAAACAAAGATTTTAACCAGAGCAGAATACCACTGATTTTTAGTTTGGTGTCTGTTACTCTTTAATTTTGTGGAATCACACGAAACAGGTTTATTCCTTCTGTCATTTTGTTATCATGAGACAACAAGAGGTTCAAGCTCATAACACACTTTACCAGCCAGGTCCTCGGGGGTTCTCTCAACGGCGTTATCAAAATCAAAGTCTGCAGTCTTCTCTTCTAGGATGTGACTGTGTCCAACACGTTCATTCACCTGGGTATTGCGTTCCCTGATGAAGAGGGAGAGAATGGCAACGATTGCAAACACGCAATATGTCTTTTATGTTGTTGGATCTGAAATAAAGTATATGTTGTAAATATATGTATGTTTACTACCTTCCATCGAGTGCTCCATTGCTTCTGTCTTCCCTATCTTGTTTTATTGCTCCTCCAAACCTGTTACTAAACTGAACCATGGTAGCTGAAAAGAGAGCATAATGTCATCATGACGTAATTTTTTAGACAGTTTTGAGATAAATCAAATACAGAATTACTAAATAGTTTTTGGCCACTTGAGGGCAGCATAACAAGCTGTGAACACAATACTGACATATCCTCCTCCAAAATTGTTAGCTATCACCAATATGTTCAGCTAAGTTCACCTGCTAGTCGCTAACATTGTCTTTCTAGCGTGGGTTTATTAGAGCTTCTTAGTTAAAAACATGCGCCTCTGAAGAGTAGAGCGGAGTTGTAGTTATCTGAGGGTTAGTCACTTGAAACTGAACCTTTCACTTTACACACTTTTTACATATTTAATATCAAAATATTGATCAGTGCAGCTATCACAATCTAGACACATTATGTGACATTAGAATTAAGGTGGCACAAAAGTAATCAGGTCTGCCACTTACCAGCACCACGCCATCTCCTTCTCCAGACCAGGTAGCCTATGACAAGCACGAGTAGCAACACCACTAAACCAACCACAACTCCTGTAACGGCTGAAGATGATGACGCCACTGTGGTGATAGTGGTAAAAAGATCATATAGTCAAATTATTGAAGAAGAAAACTAGCTTTACCATATAATAGTGTTTCTTTCTGGGGTCTTACCAACTACAGTAACTTGAAGTGACTTTGAAGGAACGGAAACAAAGGACAACGAGGAGATGTTGACAGCAAAGACACAGGTATATTCTCCCTGGTGTTGATAGTCTACTACAGGGAATTCAAAGTACGCCAGGTAGAATATAGAGTGGCCAAATGCTGACTTCATTTCAGTGGTGTTCTTCTTAGATTCTCTCAGATAGAAAACACCTTCAGGATATCTGGAATGAGTAGAGCAAGTGATGGAGAATGTGCCACCTTGGTTAACCGTTATTTTGTCGGGGCTGTAGACCACCATTGCGTGAGGAGATGTCAGGGAGATGCTGGGCTTCTCCAGATCCACTGAAAAAGAGAGGCACATTTTTACAAATAAATATACATCATAAAACCCATTTGAAATTGTGCACAGTCCAAGTACAAAATTACTGACCTGAAATAGAGAGGTCTGCAACATCTCCTTGAGGATAATAGATGATTTGATTGGACAGTTTTTTGTGATATTCACAGAAATAAGACCCCCTCTGTTTGAAGTCCACTGCAGGGAAGACAAACGTTGCTGCTTCGTGTTCTGAGAATTTTTCCATTTTAAATGATCCTTCACTCTTTTTCAGAACAAATGTTCCACCTGTGTGTTCTGTTACTATAGTGCAGGTGATTTCAATTCTTTCACCCCAGTTTACTTCCGAAGAAGGACTCAAAGTGATTATGGGCTTCTGGAGAGCACCTGAAATGGATAATAAATTGTGATTAATTAATTCAACCATATCAGCCAACACAACTTCATTACCTGCAGGTTGGAGATAATGACTTAATTCATAGATTCATGAGCCTCACCTAAACAGATAACACCAGCATCTTCACCGTGCCCACAGTTATTTTCTCCATAGCCAGGATGTGTACAATGTGTGAGAGCAGACTCTTGGCCTGTACACTCCACATTATCCAGCCATATTGGACCAGTTCCTCGACCAAAGTGGGCACTTGTAGGAGCAGAAACTGCATGACCACAGCCGAGCTGTCTACACACTACATCAGCATTGCTCATTTCCCATTCATCATCACATACAGTCCCCCACTGGCCTTTATGGTAGATCTCCACTCTACCAGAGCACTTATCGGCACCACTGACCAAACGAATCTGTGCTGCAAATCAAAACACCAATGAAGTGAGTACAAATGGAAAGTACAGCTTTCATATGCATTTATATGCAGTTCTGAAAGTATATTCAGAGTTAAACCTATTTTTTTAATTTCACATGTGTGTATTAATACATAGCTTAGCTTAGCATTAAGACTGGGAAAAGGGAGACAGCTAGTCTGGCTTTGTCTGCAAAATCTACTCTACCTACCAGCATCTAATAATTTGACTTTTGCAGCTGATTTATTTTAGGCCAGTTTCTGTCCACTTGGAGTTTTCAGGCTAAGCTAAGCTCACCACCCCCTGGCTTCAGTGGCACTTTCGCCTTACAGACATGAGAGTGGAATCAATCTTCTTATCTAACTCAGTGACACAATGCCAATTAGTACATTTCTTAATATATTGCACTTGACTGAATTAAGCAAATAAAATAATTTCCCTCTTTTCACTTGGCACATTTACACAGGTACAAATGTTAACCAAGTACTGATGATATTATACTATTTGTCCAACAGCATGTGAGAATTTTGATTTTGATTTAAAGCGCCTTACCTGCACAGACAACACCTGCATCGTGTTCATGCCCACACCTTGCTGCCGTGAAACCCCTATTGGAGCACTGCTGAACAGAGGTCACGTTGTCAAAACATGAATGGCTAGCCTCCACTACTGGTCCACTGCCCCTTCCGAAATGGGCAGCGCCGGGAGCGGTGACAGCACGGCCACACTCCAGCAGCTCACAGATCACCTCAGCTTTACTGAGGGTCCAGTCTGTGTCACAAACTGTATGCCACACCTCGCCATGACGGACTTCTACTCTGCCAGAGCACTCATCTCTATCATTAACCAACCGGGCCTCCAAACTTCCTGTGAAGTGAAGGAAACTAAAGTGGTTATTAAGTCAAAGATGTGAAAGATAAAAAATAATCAAAGAAAAACACACTTGTGGTATTCAGAAAACATTTCAACTGATTATATAGAACTGTCTGCTTTTTGTAGTTCAACTCATTTATTAAAGCATAGCTTTAGCACAGTGTGAGACAGGTTTCTATAAATATACTGAATATCACACTGACAACACTGAAAAAACAATGTGCGTTGAGCTCTAAAGGTCTTTATTGATCCTTGAACAGGGGCCACTTTTTTGTAAATGCTTTCTCTTACCTGTGCAGACAACACCAGCAACTGAGGAGATGTTGCAAGTTTTGTCATTAAATGGTCTTTGTGGGCACTGAGCCAGCGTGGACTCTAATCCATTGCATTCAATTTGATCAATCCAGGTCTGTCCTGAGCCGTGCCCATAATCAGCCAGGGTGGTAATCTTGTGAGCCTTCCCACAGTTCATCTGTCTGCACACCACTGTGGCATCATTTATATCCCAGGATTCACCACACACATTCCCCCAGTGGCCTTTGTCGTAATACTCCACTCTTCCAACACAATGGTTGGGCCCATCAGTCAATTTCACATTGCCTGTAAGTGATAGTTGTTATATTAATCTACATGCAGTCCATCTGCACATGTCTTATAGTTAAACTCTAATTAAAATTAATTTTTCTTTAAAAAAAAAATCTAAGAATATTTGCATTTGTTTTGACATTGGTCAAAATTACAATAACATTAAAGACCTTAAAAACTAAGGTTTTGTTAATTAAGTGTTCTCCACTGTCAATATTGTTTTTGCAATTTGATTGATGCATAAATGTGAGGGTTGGCAGTAAGATATATGTAGTAATTTTGCTTATGTTGTAATGTAATAATTGAAAAAATGTCTGATAACCAGACAACCAAACCAAATTACCGCAATGCTGCAGTATTGTTATATTTTATATCTGCAATATAAATTTCTGCAATGAGTGAGGAGAATTGAAATTTCAGTTCAACTTCAAGTCTTACCAGAGCATTGAACAGCCGCATCATCAACACGATTGTGGCTGGTCGCAGTATATTCTCTCAGTGAGCATTGTGTGAGAGAGGTCTCTCTGCCGCTGCAAGTGATCTGATACCCTCTCAGATCTTCCCCCTGACCAAATGACCCTGTGACCTTGACAGGATCTCCACAATTTATCTCTCTGCACACCACTTTTGCTTCATTCATTCCCCAGTTGAGATTAAATGCTGGCGACCAGTGGCCACCATGGTAGACCTCCACCCTGCCTGAGCACAGGTCAGTCCCATTGATCACTCTAATGGTAGCTATAATGCAAAGTATAGAAAATCAGCAATTAGTTTGTTTGGACCCAAAAATGTTAATTCAAAATGTATGTGATTTACTAGTTGTTATACAATATTTTAGATAACTGTGATATAGCATTTTAATTCAGCTCAATCAGCAGAATCTGAGAGAATTAGTGGTGACAGATGTACAATATAGCATAGTAATAACCAACATAATACCTGAACACACCACACCAGCATCTTCACCGTGGCCACAGTTATTCTCTCCAAAGGAGGGATGTTGGCAGTGTACAAGGGATGACTCATTCCCAAAACAATTGACATCATCCAGCAAGATGTCTCCATGGCCTTGACCAAAGTAGGCACTCACTTTAGCTGTCTGAGCTGATCCACAGTCCATGGCTCTGCACACCACCTGAGCATCCCTGTAGTCCCACTCATCATCACACACAGTTCCCCATTGGCCATTATGAAGAATTTCCACTCTGCCAGAGCATCGGTTGGTGCCATTGACAAGCCTTAGTGGTGGATTACCTGAGGACAGGTCCACTCATGTTAAAATTCTTTACAACCTAAACTCAAATAATGAAATATTATGGATATGGTTAGTCAATGTAATAGTTAATTGGTTACACGAGTGGTTAGTTTATTGTTCATAGTGTGGGCACAAGCATAAAGAACAAGTAAAAAGACAGTTGCAAACAAAAAGAAACAAAGGAACAAGGGAAGGGAAACAAAAAATAACAGATCACGACTAGATTCTGCAATCCACCATTAACTCTGACATCCCAATCCTGTTGTCTTTACCTTAAGTGCAAGTTTGAAATGAATAATATAATAAAAACTAAGGTTTTATATTTACATTCTTATTTTTCTGCAGGTATCAAGCATTATATAGAAATTTAGAAACAGTTTTTTATATCCTTATATTTTGATATTAAAAGAATGACAGCATAAGTAAGGTAATTTAAAAAAAAAAAAAAAAACAGAAACAAATATGAACTGTGCTTTTCAAGTGGGTGGTAAGTTTTCATGTGTCATAGACCTTCATTGGCATCCAAAACCACTCAAAATGAAATCAATGAGCAATGGTTCCTGTGTTCACTGTCGTTAATTTTGAGCCTATCCTACATACTTACATATTCTTACTTTATTTTGTCACTAGCATATCTGAAAAATATAATTTTCTCCTGTTTGAACAATTTTTGCTAAAATCTACAGTGCAGTTTGGGTGATTGGGAGATTTTCAACATGTATATATTTATGACCTGCTTTTAAAGATTTAAGTCTTACTCATAACCAATAGGCTTAGCAGTAAGCGCCACAAATCTTTGAGTCAGACCAGCGAATTATGGATTTTGGTACATTTATGGGATTTCCTTCCAATATCAAAATTATAATAGACCTACAGTGCCAAATGCACACAAGCCAGTCTTGTTTTTAATGACCACATGGCCTTTACTATTCTATGTGAATAGTGCTGCAGTATAACACTATCTTTTGGTCTCACCTGAGCATGAAACAGAAACACCATCACATGTTCCTGTGTAGTCTTGAAGTGCACACTGGCTGATAGAGGTCACATTGCCAACGCAACTACTTGTGAACCCTCTTAATCCACTTTCACCAAAGTTGAATTTTTCTTGATATTTTTTCGGGGTTCCACAACTGAGTTCCTTACATAGCAGTGTAGCCTCTTTAAGGCCCCAGTTATTATTACATATTTTCCCCCACCGGTCATTGTGGAACACCTCCACTCTGCCAGAACATGCGTCAGTCCCATTGCTCAGTCTGATTGTCGCTGGAAACAAAGCAAGAAATTATTCAATCATTTACTATATAAGTGCAATAATTCCAACCTCAAAGTCATCATTTTCCACATCTGTCACTCTAAGCTGGGGTGTCACCTGGATTTCAGGTTCCTAATTCATCTAATTTTATTCAAGTGCTTCACCAAAAATGACAAATATGAACAACGAATAATGCATAGCATGTGTCACCTGAGCAGTCAACACCAGCATCCTCATTATGATCACAGTCATGTTCTCCAAAACCTCTGTGAGGGCAGTCAGAAAGTGACTTCTCAAGACCAGTGCACTCAACATCGTCCATCCAGACATGTTCATCACCTCTGCCATAGTAGGCCTTGTACTTGACTGCAAGGGCATTCCCACAGTTCATCTCTCGGCATACAACATTTGCTTCCTGAATCCCCCATCTATCATCACAAACTGAGCCCCACTGTCCATCATGGAAGACTTCAACTCGACCAGTGCAGCGATTAGTGCCATTCATCAGACGAATTGGTTTACTGTCTGTTAGGGTGAAAAGAAAATGTCAAGGGCATTTTTATTGACAAGCAGATATTCTAACCATATACATTTCACCGCAAAATTACTGATGTGGTAACATGAACATGTGGATCACTTACTTGTACAGAAAACAGTAGCATCAGTACATGCTTCCTTATATAATTGAACTGCACATTTTGAAATAGAGGTCTCATTTCCAAAGCAGGTGGTTTTGATTCCAGCCAGGCTATGTGCCTCACCATAATATGGTGGGGCAGTCTGAATGACAGCAGTGCCACAGCCCATTTCTCGGCACACTACTTCAGCTTCATCCTTGGCCCAGTCACTGCTGCATATTCGCTTCCAGTGGCCATCATGAAAGATTTCCACTCTGCCGTTACATCGATTGCTTCCATTGACAACCCTCACATGCTCTGAAAATAATGTGGTCATAAATTTAAATAAAATCAATAAATATGCAAAAAAAAACAATTGTCTGCAGGAGCTTGAAAAAGAGTGTAAAAAGTCACAGAATTTTATTTTACATAATAAAGAATATTTACATCTGATAGAATGATAAAAACAAATAAAAAGTATTGACTACTGAGTTTGAATTTTTCACTTGGCATAAATAAAATATGGCTAACAAGAAAATATTGGGAACGTGTAGAATAAGATGGATTTAACAAGCTTGAAGCTATTTTAGAGAGGCTGAAATGTTCAAAAAGAAAAAAGTAAACTGGAATTTTTTGTAAATACATTTATTTGCTTTGTGGCCCAGACTTTGATGGGTGTAGATTGACATCATTCTCATGTTTGTCTTTTTGCTAAAGCAGGGGAAAAGATCATATCCACCTACCAGCACCACTAAATCTCACAAGTAACAAATTAAGTTTGTTTAATCCATGCAAAAAAGAGTAAAAACAATAGTTCACCATTAAATGGGGGGTTATCAGCTGAACCTTTTTCTGATTAGTTGCTGGGCAAACAGTGGAAACTATGGTAAGTGAAAACCTGCTGTGCTATAGGTTAACATAAGGCTGGAAACTGCTTGGCTGGCGCTCACAAAAACACCCATGTTGTTTGCATAATCATTACTGAAAATGCAATGTCTCGCAATTCTCAAAGCAAGATACATTAATATGACTAACTAAGATAAATGCTGCATTAGCTGCTTTGTCCCAGTTCCATGTTTGTAAAAAAAAAAAAAAAAAAAAAAAATATATATATATAGATAGATAGATAGATAGATAGAGAGTTATATCACAATTCTTAACTTTTTACTTGAAAGCAGATATGAGTATTTCTCAAAATGTCCAGCTAATCCTTCAAACCTAAACCTGCTTAACATTACTGAAAAGTGAATAGACTCACCTGAACAGATAACCCCAGCATCTTCTCCATGGCCACAGTTATTTTCCCCAAGTGATCTGTGTGGGCAGTTGAGGATGGAAGTCTCATGACCAATACACTGCACATCATCCAGCCAGATCTCTTCCTTTCCCTGTCCGAAGAAAGCACTTTTTTTGGCCTCAAGAGCTGTCCCACAGTCTAACTCACGGCACAGCACGTCAGCACTGGCCATGCTCCAGTGATCATCGCACACTGTCCCCCAGCTGTCTCTGTGGTAGACCTCCACTCTACCGGAGCAACGTGAAGGCCCAACCAACCTAGTTTTTTCACATTCTGTAAATGAAAAAATAAAACCATAATAACTGTAGGCCTTATCATGAACTCAAAAATAAATATATATCAATATATATGTGTATACATGGAACATAAAACTTACTAACCTGTAAGCAGCGGGAGACTCAGCAGACCTACAGCAGAAATATATAATAAAATGCTTAATGTTTAATTGAACCTGACAGCACTGACAGCCGTGATACACATATTAAGTAAGACTACCCAGGAAGTACACAAGACCCATTGCTGTTCTGTCAAATTTATCGCAATAAACACTTTAATCTGCTTTGATCTGCTACTTCATTTTCAAGATAGTCCAAAATATCCTCCAGCTCCCACCTATTCAGTATTTACTTTGTCACATTGATGAAAAACATTAACATTAAATTAATTAGAACTTGTATCAATAAGATATAAAATTTTTTTTTTTTTTTTTTTTTTTAAATACAAAGGTTGAGGCTCTTTCCTGTCTTTATCACTCGTGTTTTTGAAAGTATGCAACCAAACAACTTTTACTATCATGAAGAAGTCAAATTGACAGAAACTCACCAATTGACAAATAAAGAACAAACTGTAGTTTTTCAGCAGAAATGAGGATCATATTATGTCTTCAAGGTGGGACCAATGCTGTAATGACACAGTAAAAAAAAGAAAAATAAGTATTGCTGCTCTTTGTTAAAAAAAAACAAACAAAAAAAAAACTGTATTTCCTCATTTGTCGTTATCGGAGAAAAAATAAAATTTGAGAACCATTAAAATTTCAAGAAACCTTACCTTTAAAATTCAATGAGTCTGGGCAGCTATTAAATGGAACTCACAATTTAAAATAAATCATATTTGAAATATCCAAATGATAGAAGCCCCTTGTAGGTTTGCAGTAATTGTATAAAGGTGACTGACTGGACTTGGACTACAAACTGGATGCATGTTGACATTTTGATCAATCATTAAAGACAGAGGATCAAAGAAATGTTTAGCAAAAGGAGAGTTGGTATGAGCAAATGTCAAGAGCTGACCTTGCCCACTGCCTCATCACGCTAACCCCCACCACCTGTCCCCACCCTTATTAATGCAGAATCCATTCCACCTTCAGTTCCAGCTTTGCTTTGCTGTAACTTTATAATTAATATAGTCATCCTGGTCCTTGTCTTTGGGCCCATTATTAATAAAAGCCTATCCTGAAGGTTACATGCACCAAACTTCAAAAAAATGATTTACCCAAACCACTGAAATATCATGTTTTATAAATTATCTTCTTACCTTTCAAAAGTAGTAGTTGAGTTGATGCAGTTTTTTTGCTTATCAGAATAATTATAGTCTGACAGGGCAGATCTCAATTCACATCAGTGTGTTCTTTGTCAAACACAATTTGATAGAAACAGTTCTTGTCCCATATCTTTTTGTCTAAATAAGACTGGGAATGATCGGCTACACACTTCCCGTTTCGAAACTCTGAGTAACAGGACGTTTTTTCTGTTCACTTCCTGTTGGAGTTCGCAGAAGATGGGCCACTCAATTGTTTTGCTGTTAAATGAAGCACTAGAAACTGACTCTGGTTATATTTTTGTCTGTTGATCATTAAGCACTGTCCTGGTCAAATTGATGAAGTAGATTAAATATGATTTCATCTGTGGGTCATCACCAGAACTGTTTTCTGTTTTGTTTATTTCATTTTTACTGAATGTAGTGGGGTTTTCTCTTAGTTCATTTTAATTTTCTGGACATGTTTGTTTGATTTTTGTTCTTAAGAACATGTAGTACCATCAGCCTGGATGATGTTACATAAGTGACTTGTCTATTCAGCATTTTGAGTTACCAAACTTAGTCATCTGTTTGCACACATTATGAATTTCTTTATTTGCCTCCTGCCATAGTTGCATGTCTTCTTTTCACGAAATCAAGCAGATGCTGATTTCACAAAATCACCACGTTAACTTCCCCTTAAAGTTTTTTTCCATCACATTAACAAAAATTAATATTTATTTTTCTGTGATAGTCACTGATTTAAATGAGTTGAACATGTACATTTAGCATACAAGTGATAAATATTCCATTGTTTTCTCACATAATTGAGCCCTTTTTGAATTCTGATCAGGTTCAACGATTGATAGAAATGTGTGTTTACAGGGGACTTTCTATAGAGCCATGGTGTTCATTGAAGGGAATTTGAATCCTCATTGTTGGCTGAATAAAGGTAATTTTACTTGTCAGCAAAGGTGTTACTAATATCATTAATGGTGTGTCTGTTCAGTTTAAGGATCCTTAAAAGTAATGACAGATTGACTGCATGATAAACACTCAATTCTTGGTGCTTCTTTGGTACTAGTTTGACAGAAATCAACCTTTAGAACAACCTGTCTCTTACAGACTGTAACGAATACTGGTCTGGAGAGGACAACAGGTTAAGCACATATTGATGTCAGGGTAAATCATTACAGACACATACAGATATGCATCATTGATGGGAAAAGAACTGCCCCGGGGCAAGGGGGCACTATGAGTGGCTCATCAAACAGGATGATCATGTCATAAACTGGATAATCGTCGCATAAGAAGAAAAGCAAGTGTAAACAGGAACAGATCAAATGTTTCTCTTGTTCTACAGCGTTTTTTCTTCATTTTTCAACATGATTGCATTGTTGATATCACCACAGCTCGAGCAGGAACAGCATGTTCTTGCTAAAAACAACAGTGTGAGAATGACAAACATATTAAATACTGGTCTCCTACACAGATTTAACATGAAACATGGGTTCAGTTTCTTAGATAGAGAAGTTGTAGAAGTGGGTAAAATAGTACAATATTAAATGTGTATTTTGACCATCATAATTAATAAATTTGTCAGAAAAAAATCACTTTATAGCTTTATCAAAGGAATTAATGTATTATATCACTTCTTCTCAAGCTACAATTTGTGCCTCTTCTTTTTCAGTTTTATTTGCTCACATCACCTTCTCCTCCCAAATCTGAAATCCCTCACCTGTCCACAAGAGGTCACTGCATTTTTTTCTGACCTATTAACTTCTCACTCAAGGCTTGTTCCTGTCTTTGTTGCCTTATACTGTATATCTGCTTGTGTCTCTTTTCAGATAATAATAACATGCAAATAAAAAATACTGAGGCAAATAAACTTAAAACATTGTAATCATCTTTGTTGTGCAAAATAACCCATACAGAAGTGTGACTGAGTACAACTGTATTCAGCTCGTTACAAACAGAAAAATTTACCCAATTAACCACAGCACAGTCACGGGCAGAGAGGACACAGAGTCAGGTTGCAGTCCAACAGACTTGTTAGGATCCATTCACAAAAATTCACAAGACATTACATGATTTTACAATAAATGATACAAGTCAGCACAATAGGAATGTTGTCAGTTTCAGCTGTGACAATGCAATGTCCTGCATGTATCCTTTCACCGGATGGCACAACATTCAGGGAAAATGGCTAGAGCTAGTGAGGGTGCATGTGTTGTGTGTGGCATTCATGTGTAAATATAAAAAGATCAGTTAACCACCCAACCATGATTATTTAATAGGAGAGACATAAAGAGAAAATATTTAGCGTCAGAATCTGTAAAACAGACAAAGGGCAGTTTGCTTGTATTTTACCAACTGTTTACTCAGGCATTTGGAAATATAGGGAGTGAAGTGGAGGCACAACAGGGAAAGCTGACATTAAAAACCACTCTATTATCGCAAAGCAATAATAACTTACATACATAGATTTCTTACATCCTCTTGTAATCTGAAAAGTCTATTCCTGTAGCCTACATGACCCTGATCGTAACCATGCTCAGTTATATACCATAGCTGTCTTGACTGGAGGATAAAGCTGGTGATAATCTATATTTTTCATGTCGACAGATCCCGTTGGCAAAGCCTGAAGCATCCCATTCCTCCGAAACGTAGAGCTCCATCAATTGTCCAGAAATTACTAAACACATCAGTGAGCCAACCTGTTGCACTGGGTGGCATTTTCTTTCATTATAAATAAACCCGGGCACTGTAAGTTTATTTTGGGTTGGTCCCATATATACCATTCTGTTGCCATAAATACTTCCTTAAGCTCCTGAGCACCAAATGTGTATTAATCCGTGGCTTAGAATAGTCCCTGCAAATGCATGATTTACTCTTGTTTGAGTACTGTTTTCTAAAAGCTACAGAGACCAGTTGTTTCAGGAGTTTTTTTTTTTTTCCTAAATTACATTTTAAGTTTAAAATATTTGCATCTTCATCTTCAATCTTCAATTGTTCATGTGAGTTGAGAACAACTGGGCTTTGACAAAGTGCCAGAGACATGGTGGAGAAGTCAGAACATATTCTTTTTGTCTAAACTGGTAGTGGAATGATACAAGAATAAGGTAAGTTTTATTTGCTGATAGTAACTACAAACTAAGCTGAATGCTGGCAATGATATTATTTATAATATGTCTATATGTTTTAAGACTGTTAGTATTTGGTCTCATTGCCCTTGTGTTATGTTGCAGTGTCACTGTCATCTATGGGAAATCATCCACACATACACAAACCTGTACGCACATATGTACACGTATACACGCACGCACGCACGCACACACACACACACACACACACACACACACACACACACACACACACACACACACACACACACACACACACACACACACACTGAATGTCTAAGCCTCACGTTGCTTCAGGTAGCATGCCGCCTCTCAGCTCCCGTTTACTTGACGCAGCCTTCATTAACAGCTGCTGGTTGAGACAGATACACACACACACCAAGGCTTGCACACACAATAAAGGTGTGTATTCAGGTGGCTTATATTGCACCTGACCATTTCTTCATCGTAGATTTGCCTACGGTGGCTGGTCTGCTGGAGCTACATTGTCTTCTAGTTTGCACAGAATTCATGCAACTGCATTTTAAAAGGTATTTGCTGTCACAGTGGGTTTAACATGAAAAGAAAACACAAATACATCATCATAAAGTTAATGCTCTTCTTCTCTGATAAGGTTTCAGTGGCCTCTTTAGAGTTAGACACTTCTTCAGTGATGGTGGAATGGGGTGTGAACAGTTTTTAAAGTTAGGAGAGTTCATACAGTTTGAAAACTACATGAGCTGAGGTTTGACAAAATTGAGGCATCGCAGCAGGATCATTGTTAAAAACCTGATGCCACACAAGAAGCAATGCAGTTTGTGTCCTCATATTTTAAGGTTCCGTCGCACATCAGCAGCTTGATCTATGCCTCAGAATCCTTGAAAGACTGAGGAAAAAACAGCACAGTTAGTGCAATTATTCACTCATTTACCGCATTCACAAATCATTGTTTTCCAGACTGAACATTATAGCATATCCCTGCTGAACATCAAACTCAGGATGTTTCCAGACTGAATGTATCTGTATTACCCTTCTGGTTTATAGGTAATCAAATCAAATCAAGGATGTGACTGGAGGGAAATCAAATAAATGCTCCTTAGTGCACAATGGAAACAAGCCCCTTTGGTGAAAATTGCATTATCAAGTGGCCCCTGTAATTTTGTATTACTCCAAAAGCACCACTGTAGTTCAAGATCTGAAATGAGAAGCAAATATCGTATTTGTTTTCAGGGTCAACTAAGAACTAGAATTAACTCTTCTGAGAGGAAACAAGGCTGCTGAATACAGATGTAGTGACTTCTCCTTTTTCCTTCAAAAAGAAAACAATAATCATGAAATACCAGTAGGAAATATTTCAACACTGCTGATCAAGCAATGTGGTGGTGTTGAATCGTGGCATAACTTATGACACAGACTTGTGACACAGAGACAGTGGTGTATTTCTGTGCAAGTATGATCACTCACTTTCACTGGTGGTTGGGAACTGAGCCCAAGGAACGCAAACACAGTGTTGTTCTCCTTAGACTGGAAGAAGTCTTCATAGTCCTGAGGGGGAAAGGACAAAAAAAATGAGGATGTTGAGCATTGCATAATCTCAAGGCTGTAACTTTGAAAGATGGTTGTAAACATCCTTGCCAAATAGTCCACTGCTGCTTTTAATATAAATCAGTGACCGTGACATTGCAGAGTAATGTTGGATTACCTTGGACAGTGAGAGTGACGACAGCACGATAATCTCCCCATCCATGAAACTGGATTACAACAGGATTACAGAGTAGTGTCCAATTGGTGGAGGATATAAACTGGCAAGCTTCACATTTAGATAGAACCCGTTCAGTCCAAACTTGTGACCCTAGTTTAACCAGATTTCTTAAATTTGTATGGAAGAAGTTTGGAACAACCAGGACTCTTATAGAGCTGGCTGCTCAGCCAAACATGCATGGTCACTCTGACTGAGCCTGTGTGGAGATGGGAGAAACTTCCAGATGGACAAATATTACTGCAGCACTATAATAATCTGGACTTTATAGCACAGTGGTCAGACAGAAGCCTCTCCTCAGTCAAAGACACATTAAAGCTTCTTGCAGTTTGCATAAAAGCACCTAAAGGACTCTCAGACTGTGGGAAACAAGATTCTGATGTCTGATGAAATCTCAATTCATGTCAGAAAGAAACCAGGCGCTGCTCATCACCTTCCCAATACCATCCCAATAGTAAAGCAAGCTGTTGGAATGATTTTTAGTGACAGGGACTTGTCAGGGTTATGGGAATGAAGCAAAATACAGAGATATCGCACAGGACCTGAGACTGGGTCAAGGCACACCTTCGCATAGGGCACAATTGCAAGCATGTGGCCAAGATAACGCAGGAATATCTAAAGGACACCTCTATCAATGTCCTTGAGTGGAAGCCAGAGGCCTGACCTGAACCCAATCATACATGTCTGGAGAGAGCTGACAAAGTCTGTTCCCTGTCTGTCCCCATTCATCCAAAAAATGTATGGGGACTGAAAACTATGGGATATTTCATTGTAGTGAAATTTTTATTGTGTGTTTTTATTGTTTTTTCATTTTTTCACATTTTAAAATTAAATTTTTTTTTTTAACACAACATAATAAAAGGTGAAGGGGTCTTTTCTGAATACACTGCATACAATGCATTTTTATGGAGAAGAATGGTTCCTTTAAAGGTCAGATGTGCGAAAAAAAAAAAAACAAAACCACTGTAACCAAATGTGCAGATCTACTTGCTCAAAAACATTCTAAACTAGTGTCACTCATACCCCACAGTAGCAATCCTCATTGAAGATCTGTGGAGGCAGAGGGTTGCCTTTCTCTGGTTTCTTGTCCTGGGGTATGTTGCGGTACATCCATAGCCTCTGCTCCTCCAGCATGGTGATGTCTATTGCTTGGAAGCTGATCCGATTGGCCTCCAGGAAACCCACTACAGCCTGCTGATGCTTTTTAACCTGGAGAAGGAAAATGTGGAGGATAGTTGGTTTCGGAGAGGTAGAGAGATTCGGAGGAAAGATGGGAGAGATGCAGGCAAACAAGTGAAAAACATACATTTACATAAAGTGAAGTGCACAGTGTGTGTGTGTGGCCTGCTGTCTTTTGGCCAAGTGGTTGGGTGTTTAATACACTCTGAAATGACAACTAGTAAGCCAATACCCATCGAACCAGAGCAAGGTTTCTCACTCAAACACACACACACACACACACACGCACACACACACTGTGTCTATTGACTACACAGCAACTCTGTTGGTACATTAGGTAGCCTACATTAAAGGGGATTGTAATTTGTGAAGGAGATTAGGTTTGAAATCAGTATGTCTTAAACCTACCTAACCTCAGCACAGTTTACTAGCTCTCAGACGACATAGACTGTACTCATTTTTATATTTATTTTAACTTTCCCAGCTGTGGTCTATGGAATGGATGCAACAGCTGCCTGTGGTGCTGTCCGATGTCCTCTGGGACAACATGTCACTGTTTGTGCTCGAGTAAAACTGCATTGTAGTGTTTATGAATTCTGTGGAGAAAAAAAAAATCTGAGGATAATTTTAGAAGGCAATAACTCCCACGGTAGATCATAAACACAAATTGTACACAGAGACAGTTCACATGTCTTGGACTTGTAACTGCTAAGTGTCTATATTCTTGTCCTCTTAGTGCATAAATAGTTTGGTTTCAAGGGAATATTGGATTTTGTTTCACAAAATTTAAACAGATTTGTGTTTCATCACATGTAGTTTGTGTTGTTTATGAGACCCATAAACCCATTGTTGTTGTCTCTACTTGTAGCAAAATCCACTTAGTATATCCATTCATCCCTTTTCATCTCTGTTTTAGCATCAACTGTGAAAACTAATGTAGTCCTGTGGTGACTCAGATTAAAGAATGTGCTTGAACATTCATTAGCATCACAAAAACCTGATTACACATTTTGAACAAATATAAATAGGGGCATTTATTAAGTGACTGAATATTGTGGCTGAATGATGTCTTCCCTGTTTACTTGCATCTGTGTGTGTATGTATTTTAGGGATGCTGAGCACCACAATGGAGCTATTGTTTTATTCTTGCAGACAGTGAGGGATTGTTCTGGACAGTCAATTATGGGCACACACACCCAGATAAAAAAAAGCTTTATCCCAAAGCCCACAAGAAAGTAAATCAATTACACAAATACTGACTGTCTTTAGGAAGAAAAATGCCTGTTTGTTCTGGTTGGAGAGAATCACTGTTAGTTTCTAGAGATAATACTGTATGCCACACTGCTGGTGAATGACAAAGTATAAATGACTGGGTCCTCCTCTGAGCTGAAAGCCAAGCAGCATGGCTCTAAATAATAAAGAAGGTGCCCCCTGTGAGTGTGAGTGAGACTGTGTGTCAGGGGATGGATGAGTCCAGATTTGCATGTAAGTGTTTGTGCGTGTAGGATTAAAGACATACACACACTCAAATTACAGTATACGAGTATCCATGCATTGTGAGAGCACTTTCTGAAATGCAGGGATTAACTCAGGGTTAAGGGAGACGTAATCCTTTAGTCATGGGCAGAAAGAGACAGGGAGAAAGTGAGGACATAAAAACAATCAAAAATAAATAAACTACATTTGCCCTGAACAACAGAGGATAACAGTGGTTTGAAAATGTCACCATTTATTAGATTAGTTTATTTGGGGTTATGTAGGTGTGGCCGTTACTAATGGTTAAAACCAAAATCTGTAATAATCATTACAAAAATGTGAGTTATAGAAAGTAAAATTTGACAGTACTGACCTCGACACACATCTTTTGAGGAGTGGGGGATAACCTAATTTGCACTTCATTCATTCCGTGCTGATGATTTCCGCCCCACTAATCTTCTGTTGTAAAGCTGTGAACTGCTCATTTTATGAGGACACTGAACTGAAGTGTATTTATCACTCTTTTCTCTCGAGCCCTGCATTTGTTGCACAAGTGTGTGTGTTTTTTTGGTTTTTTTTTTCAGAGCCCAACTCCTGGCTTCACATTTTCTAACATTTTTTCCTGCGTCTCCATCTCACACTATTTTTTTTTCTATACTTCACTTTAAATAAGCTGAGGGATGCAGCCTCACCTCTCCTCTTTATTCAATCACTTGTAACTAGATTCAAAAGCATTCAGAGTAAATTACATTCACATGAGCTCAACACTCACATAACTGACCCAAATGGTGGATGTATTCAAGCGTGTGTGAATGTACTTCATGTGTGGGAGAGAGTGTCTCGACGTGAGTGCTTTTGATGTATTCTTCAACAGGGTTAAAAATAACTTCTTTGTAAACACTCAAAGATTGTGCTGCCCTTTTCCACTAAGAAGGAGCATGATAAAATAAATATATTACTCATTTGTACCATTACCTAAGGCTTTAAGCATTCGAGCATGAGTGTTGTTTGATGATTTTCTGCTCAAACTCAGTATCGGCTGGACTCTCCCTAAGGCGCCTGTTGTTTGTCAAGATGCACTGCAAGACTGGAGCTGCAAGTAATATTTTCATTGTTGAGTGACACAAGTTAAGAAAATAAAAATAAGTGAAATCTTTTTTGATCCTCCCATTACTTGTTAAGTCAATGAAATGTCAGAAAATAGTAACAACTGGAAATTACAAATATCCCAATGTCCAAAATGACACTGTTATTTTTTTTTCCAAAATTAGCAGTCTAAATTCCAAACATTTAATTCATGGTGATTAGATTATTAATTAATTATCAAAATAGTTGGCAACTTTCTGCTGATTGACTAGTTAATAACTTCAGCAGAACAAAAGACCCACACTCGGCTATATGTCCTGTCCAATCAAGTATACTGACACAAATCAGTCTTATGTATTGAGATTAAGCCTGGCTGTGGGATGCTGCTGCTCAGCTGAGAGATGCAGAGGGGTTGAACAAGATTAAAGGAACATCTCTCAAAGCTTCAGTGAGGCTGCTCCACAACCAGGCACTATTATTTAATACGTGTGAGAATAAAGCTACGAGGTTTACACTTTCACCTGCTCCTGGTGATGGTTTCAGTTGAACGCTTGTGACTGGGACCATGTCTCTGAAGCTTGAGACTGTTTATTAATAGTCTTACTCTCATATCTGTCTATTCTCTCCTCGACCATGCACCACAAATCTGCTCTGGATACTGTTTATAAGTCTTAGCAATGTTCATTTTGTTTTGTGTCAATCAGGCAAACCAGATTCTACTGTACTTTATGAGGCCATGGCTCATATATAGTCACATATACTTTGTAAGGGAATGTAAATGGATTACTTGTGGCTTATTTATACACCTAACATCTACTTTGCTCTGCCCAGAGAGGGGAGAAGTTTATACAACAATGTGCCATTTACTCCACCTTTAAAGCCCAGGTGGGGCTGCAACCAAGACTGTAGCACCAATCGGAATATTAATAGGCTACAGCCCTGTTTGTGAAACGCAAATTCAAGCAGGCTGACACAAACGTGTCAGACCACAGATCAGAGGAAAACTATCAGTTTAAACGCACACATTCAGCCGGTCGGTGAAGTTTACGCAGCCTGCGTACACACCTGGCAACGCGCTTGAAAACGTTTGATTGGCTGCAATAGACACTCACCGCGACAGAGCCGGTGGAGGAGGCGATGTAAACCTTGATGACCATTTTAATCCCAGATAAATGTCAGACAGTCGACAGCAAACTGTTTAGTGACAGCGAGCGAGTCCCGTTTATTGCCCAGGTTACGACTGGAGACTTTGAACTAGTCCCCGGCATTTAAACTGGGCCATGATAACACAAAGTAACGTGCGCCCCTTGCCGACTGTGGCGCTCAGCCGCTCTGCTCCTCGCCTCACAGGCGCCGCACGGAGCACTGGACTTCCGGTCAGAGCCTTTCATAATAATAATAAAAAAACAAAAACAAACAAACAACACATTAAAAACAACACGCTGTATGCTCTAGATGGGCATGTAATTGGGGACCCCTGGAAGCTACCAGGGGGTTTTACGATGTAGTTGCTTGTCATGCTTTTGGAAAACAAAATGCATACAGTACTGTGCAAAAGTCCTGGGCCACCCTTGGGTTTGTTGTTTTTGTAATGCTATAATGACCTATGACCATGCATATATATATATATATATATATATATATATATATATATATATATATATATATATATATATATATATATATATATATATATATATATATATATATATATTATAGTCTCTATTAGAATACAACCATAAAATACAGGAAATGTTTATGTTGTATTAAAAAACTGAAAATTAATTAGGGCTCCACTCCATTTAGCTTTAAGAGCCAGGTTCCTGCTGTTGTTCAAGTGTAAGGAGAGGTCACACTGAATACTTGCTAGAAGCTGTTTTTTCTGATTTTCTTTTTCTGTTTTTTAATACTGCATACACATTTCCTGTATTTTCTGGTTGCATTCTAATAAAGAGACTGAGAAATAATTATATATGGTCATTATGGCATTGCTTAAACAACAAATCTAAGGGGGGGCTTAGACTTTTGCACAGTACTGTACACTGTGAAATTATGGAGGTATGGGCCTCCATAATTGTCATCTAGCAACATTAATACAACCTAAAGTTTTAACTAACTAACTAACTAACTAGCTTGTTTCAAATAGCCCAGCTGCACAGGGAAAGATTATTTATTAGAGGGAAATGTAGTTCTGCTTTAGGCTCTGCTAAGCATCTAGAGAGAAAGGTTGTTCTCTACCTTGTTAGATTGCTTCTCTCTTAGCATCATAGACAACTTAATGAATGAAGGCATTTGTTTATAATATTGCTCAGATCTATGTACAGTTTAGGGGAATATGACATTTTTTTAAAATAATTGATTGCAATTATATTAATAAAAATCTGACTTTATATCAAATTATGTGTATTTTGATTTAGATCGGTATCCAGACGGAGATTAAAATTCAGATTAAAAATGTCAGATTGTTTTCTATTATCATACAAAATAAGGTCAAAATAATTAGGTCATCAGTCGTGGTTACGGCTTTTGTCTTGAAAAAAATGTTGCTGACAATAAAGGAAATGCCAGACTTTGTATATGCATAGATCATACATTTTTCAACATTTGAAAATGTGTTGCACAGAAAGAGTAAGAAATCATACTGGCAGAAGTAAATGTTTTGATAATGGTATGCTACCCATCAGATAGCAAATATGCAACATTATGTGGAAATCAAATGTTTGACATATCATTTTGCAAATGACGTTAATGTTATAAACATAACATATATACATAATATATTCTGTCTAGGTTTCCATTCTTTTATTTGCATTCTAATGTTTTTAATTACATTTTCTTTAGTAAAATGTTTTTAATGCATTATGTCAAGCACTTTGAATTGTCTATTTGTTATTGTGCATTACAAATAGCGTGCCTATGCATCTAGCAATATACTGTTGAAGTGACAGACACACATAATCTGTCCTAAAAACTGTAGTTAAAAAGAGGATTGCACAGCCTGAATAAGAAACAATAACTGCAGGTGTGAATTAAATCTTTCTCCTTTTTTGAGTCACATCGTATCATATTTCATCATATTTCATATATCAGAGTCGGATGATTTAGGTCTATAATTCAATCACTGTTGCGAACATTTAGATGTATGTCGTCGATGTATGTACCATGTATCCATGGTAACAACACATACAACAGCGCCACTCTGGTAAGAGAGAGTCATTTCAGGAAGTGCTGCGGTTGCCATGGTGCGGCGTCAGCGGCTGGACTGGCGCAAAGCTCAAGGCGTGGACTAAAAAACAAAAACCAAAAAATAGCACCTGAACGCCCCTGACTGGCAGGATTACTCTCCGCTGTTGCTGCTGCTTTAGTTCGGATGATTACAGGTCAGCGCAGTTTGAAAAGACAGTCATGACCGTTGCCAAAAAGGGCGTGTGGCTGTGCCGACTATCTAACGGTACATAAGCTTGCTAAAGTTTATGCTAGTTAGCGTGCTAATAGTTGAAGCTATGTAGCTAACGTTAGCCAACAAGAAGCTGTTTATTGGTACAAAGTTAAACGCAACCGAAACGACGCCAGCAGGATTTTTTTTAAGTAAGCGCGGGGATGGACAGGTTAGTGACATCCACCTCAGAGTGGTAAAGCTAAAGCAAATCCCACCTGTTGATGGTAGATTTCTGTTGCCATCCTAGCATTAGGTGGCAGTAAGCTCACCCATCACCGTTAGCTTCTTAGTACACTTGCATGCTAACGTTTGCTAATATCAGTACGCTGAAGTGCTCTTGGCATCGTCTCCCACTTTTTTCCCTACTATTTACGACTATTTGATAATGCTGCGTATGGAGAGAGGGCCCGCAGATACGTCGTTGGCTTCAGGTGCTGCATTGTGTTGCTTGTCCTTGGCTGTTATTCTGTCAGTACCAATGGCAATGCATCTGTCAACAGCAGACGGCCTACCTTAATCCAATCTGTCCGTGTCAGGGAGAGCAGGTTGGGTATAGTTACTATTATCGGTTGTATTAAGCGCTTGGTAACAAGCATGTGTTTGTTTTCATTAGAGATTGTGACCCGTCTTCAGAGAGCTCTGAACTAACCAAACAACTGTGCCAGGAACTTAGAGGCAATCAAATATGACCACGATGAAGACGACAGAGGTGACTAGAATATGATGTATGAGGTGAGTGTTAAAACACTCAGATATTTATATCTACTATACAGTCAGATTGTAGCCGGAATATAGTGCAATATTAAGCAAAGTAATTATTTCAATCCATTTATTTAGTTCATTAGGAAAATAAAATGTTGGTTCATATGATCATCATATGGTCATTATCAAAGTTTTTATCATCAAAAATGAAAATTTGAATGATTATATGATTATAGAGTAGAAAAAAATGACATGACTACATTTTTTTCAGTTACAAATTTTAGCTTGCATGTAAAAAAAAAAAAAAAAAAAAAAAAAAAAAAATTTAACAACTACCCTGCTTGACCTACAATGATGCCCTAACTCTCTTCTCTATTTATAGTGATGTGGCTTTGTGTACTGGTGTTGCCATAGAGTAACAAGCAATTACATTATTGTCAGAGATGATGAAAGGGCTGGATGCATGCATGACCTTTACACAAAAAGTTAACATAAAGAGCATAAGGAGCATGCCCAATACTCAGTATTAAAATCTGAACAATGAAAATTCATTGTTCTTCATTTATTCTTACAGTACAAAATAAAAAAACTGACATAGAATAGCATAGAAAAAACGTTTTTCCCATACAATGTATACACAGAGAACCCATAAAACATATACACTATGGGGTACTCTAAATATATATAAATAAAAATGCAGCAATATATCTACAGTCAACATAATAGGAATATAAGTAACAAGACCTTACTTTCTTTTTTTTTTTCTATATTCTGTGACTATAGAATAAATCTGTGTGAAAGTCAGAAATGATGATTGTTTAATAAGTCACTTGGGCAGATAGGGGGCAGGCTAGGATTTAGTATGTAGCAACAGTGGTGTTTGAATAGTGGTATCATACAACATTAAGCCTCATGGAAAATTCCACCTCATGTTGATTGTCGCTTAGTGACCAAGATCCAGTTAGCTTCTTATAACTGGATGACTGACTTTTGATAATGTTTGTCTGGGTTGCACATTACAAATGCTGAGATGACTTTATCAGAGGACATTTCAATTAAATCAGGTAAGGTTGACCCTAGGCCTTTGTTAATGTTAAATTGTAATTCAGCTTTTGTTTCTTTTCCACTTTCTGTGCTTTCAACACAGTATTTCTTCTCAAAGGGACAACATGGAATCTGAAAATGGCACAGACCTGTATGAAGACAACCGGGATGTTGATCTAAGTCGCCAATCCCTCCGGAGCAAAAAAAAAGATTCCCAAGCATCATCCTTCCAAAAAGACAAGAAATATCACAATAAGATCACAGATGATGATGACGATAAAGACAACAATATTGAGAGTAGATCAAAAACCAGAACCTGGCATTCAGACCCTGATCGGGACCAGATATCAGATAGAGAGGGACAAAGAAGTAGTGGCTCATTTTACCCAGATGACTATGAGAATGAGTCTCTTTCAGAGCGTTCGCTGTCACCATACTCCCGGTCCAGGACCCCATCCCCTACACCTCAAAGAGGTGTGCGGGCAAAGAGGTTTCCCGGCAGCCCTGTTTACAAGACAGGTATGTGGAAAGTTATCAAGTAAGAATGGATGAATGAATGAAACTTAATCCACCCTGGTTTAACCCTGGTTAAATTTCCTTAACTGTCCAGGTGATGGCAGTGTACAGCAGATTTAAACATGGCTCTACAATTTCTATAGAGGAAAAAAATCCTCTTATGGGGAAAAGATTTTTATATGTACTCAGTTCCCTTTGAATAGTCTAAAAGTTGTATTGTTAGGCTAGTATTTTATATGTAGCTTCAACCTTAAATTATATTCACCATTGAATTGGAACGCAATTGATCTCCGTGTATTCCAGTAATAGCCTATAAAAGTAAGTATTGATGGACTTTTTAATTATTTCAACATCATGTGTGTTTCTATCTGGTAGGTGGTGTGGGGCGCCAGGGTGTGTCCCGCCCACAGCGTTTAGGGGGGCAACTTCTGACCCAGCAGCATCGCAGGGGAGTGCGAGCACAAAGTAAGGAGTCTACACCTGTTAAAGACCTGGACCTTGTCACCAAGCGGATGCTTTCAGCCCGCCTGCTAAAGATCAATGAATTGCGTAATGCTCTTGCTGAATTGCAACAGCGCACCAATGAGCTGCAGAGGGAAAACCGAATTCTCAGACAGGTAGGCCAAAATCCTCTAATTTGGTTGGGGTGGAATATGTGGGATCTGGAATCCTCATTTTTAAGGCCCGTGGCATCCTGAAATGGAATGTCTTTTTTTTCCCATGCTGCAGCTCCAGATTCGTCAAGAGAAAGCCCTGCAGCGCTACGATGATACTGAAAGTGAAATATCTCAGCTCTTGACCCGCCACTCCAACGAGACCCAAGTGCTGCGTGAACGGCTCAGGCGTACTCAGGAGCGGGAACGGCTGGCTGAGCGGCGACTGAGGGACAGCGAAGAGCAGCTGCAGAGGAGTCAGGCAACCATTGCCCGGCTAAAGAAACTGGTTGACCAGCGAGAATTAGGAGCCAGGGATGAGCTGAGCCGCAGGTTGGAAGAAGAGAAGGCACGGGCTCAGGAGGCAGAACGCAAGATTAAGGTAAATTTATGATGCAGTTTATTTACTTACCTAAATTATTTATTGATAAAGGTGAGGTGTCGTTTGTGTCACTTTTGAATCAATCATCAGGGTTGGCCTAAATATGTAATGTTTTTCCTTGTCACAAAATTTGTGAAGAAATAAGGTACTTTATTGGCTATAATTAGTGGAGCAGAATTGCTAAAGAAACTGTGTATATATTTTTAAGGAGCAGGAGCGTAGCATGGAGCTGAGCAACAGCAGTTACCAGAGACAGTTGGCTGCAGAGAGGAAGAAGACCATCAGTGCCCAGGAGGAGATAAGGAACCTGCAGGAAGAGCTGGAACGAATAACCAATAAACTTAAGGTGCATATACACAAAAACAAAAAACAAATCGTCTTCCTTTATTATTATCCATAAATAACAGCATGGTCCACATACAGCATTTTCATTTTTTTTTTTTTTTTTTTTTGTTTTCTTGTCAGGAGAAGGAGAGAGAACTAGATGCCAAGAATATTTATGCCAACCGCATGGTGAAAGCCTCACTAAGAAAAGATACTGACAATTGCACAAAGCGGAAAGGTAAGACTGAACTGCTGGTTGCTGGAGGTCATCTATCTTTATAAAGACATGGTTAGAAATAGGTTCAGCAAAATTAATTCTAATATATACTCTGCTTTTATTTCACATATAGTCCCCAGCAGGAACAACACCAAGGCAGTGCAGACGGAAGACAGGGCATCTAGTCTTGATTTCCCCACACCTCCCCCTGCCATCACTGATGCCAATGATTACAATGAGCAGGGACATGATGAATACTTATCACTCAAAGTAAAGTGTCTCCCACTCACCTTTCCCACTATCCACATTTTATCTTCTGGTTTAGTACAAAGTTTTTTGCTGTTATTTGTTACTCATCTGTTAGCCCTTACCTCAACAGGAGCTTGACAGAGGGGACAGACAGACAGAGACAGAACACAGGCATCCAAACTGGGAACAGCAGACGACAACAGACAAAGACATGGAGAGAGAGCAGGAGAAGGAGAAGCAGCAACTCAACCAGGAGCTGAATGTGCTTGAAGCGAAGGCAAAGAGACTAAGAGATGGTAAAGACCAAGTATACCTACATTTACTTATAGTAAAAAGCATGACAAAGCAAGAGTAATTACTTTACCTAAAGTTAACGCAGACTCATGTTCACAGGTTGGGAGAAAGAAATGGAGGAAGAAGACAGAAAGAAGGCGAGTTCCCTGTTTAAACAAAAGACAAAAGAGAACAACAGGAAGTGTGGTCATGTCCAGGAGGAGGTAGAGAGGTGGAACCAGGAGGCTCTGACCAATCAGCAAGCAGCAGAGGAAGCACGTCGCAAAAAAGAGCAACTTCTGGCTAAGATGCGTGAGATAGATCGTCAAAACCAGGGAGCCACGGACTCCATCTTTGCTGTATCAAGTTCCTCTGAGTCCAATAAAAGCACCAGTGACCATTCTTCTCCCCGTGCTCCTGAGCAGAGGAACCATACCTCTTCAATTTTCAGCCTCACAGAATCAGAGGAGTTGGCTGGTTTGAATGCTGGCGCTGGAAACAGAGAAGGTGGAAGGAGAAGACCCGGCATGGAAGGAGCAGGAATAGGAAGGAGAGCAATCCGCACCGAAATCTCCAACGACGACCTGGCCTTTGGAAGCTATGCCCCTTCTTTTGGACTTTCAACTTCCCGGGGATCGTCTGGTTTCCCTCCACCTCCACCCAAAGAGGACAGGGACTCTGCATTAGAAGCAATTGGTGTTTTTAGTCTCAAAGGGATGGAGAGAGAAAAAGAAAAGGAGATGGAAAAAGGAGGGGGGAAGGAGAGGAAGTCCAACCTCATGCAGCAGCTATTTGGTGCCGTGTCCACACCTGCTGGCGACAGTGTGGGCACCTCTAATAATATGGAGGTCCTTAGTAGTCCTCCAACTACCAATGGGGTACGTTCAAGAAGGGATGGACTCTTCAGCTTCAACTCAGGGTCTTCCACTCCTCCAGTATCCTCTTTAAGCACACTACATGTCGCAGATAGCAGACCTGCCGTCCGTGCCATCGCATCATTTGATGATGACATAGAGGAACTGACTCTATGAAAGTAATTTAGTTATGTTGTATTGAGGTTATCAGTCTCATAGTAGGTGATTTCTAAAATATAACAAAAAGATAAACTCAGTCTATAAATATTGAACACCATTGTCCCAATAAATGAATGAATACATTATCAACAAAACCAAACATAGAAGGAAAGAAACTGTCTGCAGAGTATCTAAAACACTATATGTCTATATAAATAAGAAATAATATAACCTGTCTTTAATGTATTATTGTATGTGGCTTTCAGCCGACATGAGTTGCACTTTTATTTCTTACTTTTGTTCAATTTGAAAACATGTTTCGTTGGTTGCAGTCCAGTTTCCTATCAGAGTACGACTGGTTGTTCGTCACAACTGGTTGTTCGCCGTCACAACACAAAGGGTCCTCACCCTCACCCCTCAGAACATTTATCCAATAAAGTCAGATCCTACATAAAAGCAATACAGACTCACTGAAACTGGACCCAAATCAATCATCAATTTCTCAGTGTTTCATATTTTAGCGCTTTGCCATGTTTTGTAGTAATAGTTCGAGGTTGCAGTTGTAATAGATGTTGAACAGCTGTAGCACTTAGTATTAAAACTAAGATCTACTGCACTGAAGCTTTAGTGATGTCCTTCACTTGTGAGTTGCTTTGGATAGGTGTCTGCCAAATGAGTAAATTACTGTACAATGCAATGTAAATGTAATAATTGGTTGGTTAGGCATTTTTTTTTTTTTTGGTATCTTTCTTGAAAGAAACTTATTCCATAAAGTTTGGTGAAACGTTTAAGAGCCCAAGGCACGAGAAGTTACCACTATGTAAAATGACAATCATACATTCTGATTTGCAAATGTCTGACAATTATATAAAATGGCAGTAAATTTAACATGTACTTGAAAATGGCAAGTTTCTGCTTTGAATATTATATTATATTGAATTTAAATGTTAGTGGGGAAAATGCCATTGAACACATAGAAAGTTAAATTATTTTGAATATTGGATATAATGTGACACTCACTGAAGAGTTGCGTAGTTTGTGTGTAATCTATTAAATGTTTTGTATTAAAAGGAAAAATCACCAGTGAGATATTGAGGGCTCCACTACAAATTCATACCCCCTAACACCAGCTCGGTTGGAGCTCTTAGACAGTAAATAATCTATAATTCCTTTCAGGGCCTTTGTCCCTTGCACTGATATGGCTGCGGCACTACACTGACCAGACAGTCAGCTCTTCAACAAACATACCTGTCGATGTTTAACTGTATTTCACTTCATGGACAAAATGTTTTTATTTGTATTTATTCAGTTATGTTGTATCTTACCCTACTGAATCAGCATAATCTTCAGGTTGTCACATTTCTACACAGTTTTTTGAAGAGCTCTTTGTATTTGTTCTTTTAGAAACTAATACAGTCACTTTTGTAACCTACGGAAACTTTGTGGTCAACATTTTGTACTTATCCAATTGTATTGGTATATATATATAAAAAAGAAAGTTGTATTTGTAGTATTTTGTTGAATGAGAATAAATGATAGTAAGAGTGAAACAGTTGCCTGGTTGTCGGACTGAATATCACTGCGCACTTGCAGTGATATTCATGCGGCGGGAAGCCTGATAGGGATTCCTGGGACGTCTCCAAGCAACCACGACCTGACGCAAGCGTCCCGCCCCTCCTCCGGTAGCTCCCTGCTCAAAAACAAGTGGACCGTGGAGCGGTTGAGGAGCTAATATGAGAGGGAGAGCTGGCTGCCGATGGTCCTCGCTGACTCCAGGTTGGGCACCAGCTGAACCGCCGATGGGCGACTCACTACAAAGGTAAACAGCCGCCCGCCGTTTGTGTCGGTGCGTTTCAGCTTGTGCCGGTTTGTGCATCACCTTTGCAGCTCAGCTTCAGAGCAGCTGGAGGGAAGAAGAGCAGAAGTGTCATCACCCGTTTCAAGTCTTTTTTAAGGTTTTTTTTTTTTTTTTTTCTTAACAGACATTTAGGAAATGAGGAACAAAAACATTAAATTGGTGAGAGAAAAGAGGAAATTTCATAATTCAGGAATGATGAAACGAGTAAACCGCCGCACAACTTTTTTTTAATCATAACTGAAATAGGGTCAAGTAACTTTTTAAAGTCAGGAACAGAAATGAGGCTTTAGTTGTATTTAGTGGTGGATGTTATTTCCCACAACGTTTATCCTGTAACGCTAACTGTGTGACACTAACACATTTCTGAACGTGTTTGGTTTTTTGTTTTTGTTTTTTTGTTTGTTTTTTTTTAACGTCATCCCTCCTTTTCTGGATACAATAAGAAGAGAGGACCTGTTGATGCTGATAAACATGGCTTTCTCTCTCCCTCTCCTGTGATTGGTTTAGTGTGTACACTCATATCCTCTGTGAACTTTTTTTCATTAAGTTTCTGTTGCCATAATGAAGGAATCCAATATGCCACAGTAATTTTTACTTTTACTTTGAATGGCTTTTCTGTTGGCATAGGCTATTGATCTCTTTGAGCGAGCCCATTATTAATGGATAATGCTGATATTCTCGTGTTCTGTATATCAACACTGCAGACTGAAATCAGCACCTCTGAATGGGACAGGCTCCGGGGAAGGTTGCCTTATAGACACACTAAAGCCTCATTAGTTACACTGAGCTCTTGTTTGTTGTGTAGACATGTCTGCATTTTCCAGAGGGAAGAGCCAGACTTCCTAAGCTCTTTGACCAGATGAGGTTTTGGCATCTCATATTCCAACACCACAAAAATAAATTTATTGGTGTGGCAACACTGCAGCTTGATGTTGCCAAGCAATCAAATTCTGCAGCCTTGTAACCAGAAGAATGAAAGGATGATGCTTAGTGATTTTGTTGCCATTTCGGACTTTTTGATAATGTGGATAAATCGTTTTTTTTTTTTTTCTCTTTGACATTCAATAACTTTTGGTTTTCCTGCCGGTCTATTCAGGAGTGGCTGAGTTCACAAAAAGTGCCTCGTAAATGATAAAGAGCCAACAAGTGGCCAGTTTGCTGTCGTGATCTTAAGCCCTTAATTTCCTCATAATTGCAATCACAGCTTTATTTCATTTATTTACATGGTCTTTACAGACTCTTTAAAAATGCATGTGGCATGGATTTTCTATCTCATTTATTGGTGTCCTGCAACAATGTGGTCTCCAGAGACACACTGATTCCTGCAGAAATTAAGGAGAGGATATAGTCCTCATAAGCTCGTAAATCAGCTACTCTGAAAACAGCCAGAGGTCTATTTTACCTTGCAAAACAGCCAAGCCTATCATTAGATACAAGGGCAATGACTTCACTGCCGGTCTGCTGTACCCATTATGGAATAACTGAGTGCTAACCACTTACTGAATGCTTGAAGACTTTGCAAGAAGACACTGGGCAGAAACTCTGCTTCTGCTTTTGTGTGTTTGCTATATCATTGAAGAGGTTGTATTAAAGATTTAGTTTGTCACTATTTCCTCTGTTTGTGCTGCTTGTGGGCCTTCAAACTCACCCAAGTGTTTCTAAAATAGGATATTTAACATAATAATAGTACAGGTCATGTTAACTTTTCAGCCATGCTAGCAGCCTGACTTCTTCATTTCATTGTTTTTTTTTCAATTTAAATATCTTCATGACTGTTGCTTTAAATCTTTTATGGACATTCCTTCTGCAGCTTAAGATGAATTGTAAAAAACCTTGGTAATACACAGGCAAAAAAATATTTAATTTTGCAGTTTTTTATCCATGACTCTAATTGCAAAATCAATGACATTCCCATCGACATCAGGTGTAGTTTGTGTCATGTGCTAATAAGCAAATTCTAGCATACATACTAAACTACGATGAACATAGTACTACATACCGATGAGATACCTGCTAAACAGGGACATGTTGTCATTGAGCAGGTGAGATGTTAGCTTAGTGCTGCCTATGAGGCAAAATCAATATTGTTAGTAATGTGCTTTTCTTGCTTAAAGCTACAACTAAAAACTAGCTCTCCCTGTATGGAGTTGTTCAGTAAGCCCATAATGATCAAGATCAATTAAAATAATATTTTAATGGTACATATGTTTGAGCTGTAAATGGAAGGGTTTCTGTAAAAGAGCAAGTATAGCAGACATTGTGCCCCACTGCCCGTTGTCTGTCACTTAAGGTTGGTTCAGGCAATAAGCCCTGAGGACAGGAGGTGGAAAATTGCTGATTCATTTACAGTGCCTGTGTTGTTGCTATGGAAACAATTTGTTCCTGTTATATGAAAATCTTCGAGGTGTGTTCCCTCAATGTGCTGCTCCTTTAATATTTGACACATGGGAAGCCAAATGCTCAATATAAATCTGTTTTTTCATCTTCTACTGTAAGTAGAAGATGAGCAAACTGTCATTATAATCACCATTCACTCTTCTGAGATTCAAACTGTCCTGTTATACAGCTGAGCCCGTCATGGCAAAGTTGAGGTGTAGCCTTTTTGTTACATGTCATGGCACTTTTGTGAGAATGGTTGTGCTTCTTTTCTCTCTTCTCCTAAGATAATCTACCTCTGAAACACGAATGGATCCATTAAAAATCCTTTCCTGGCAAACAGAAGGACAAGTAAATACAGAGACAGCCATCATCTGTAACAAGGAAAGAGGCCACCAATGAAGAGGAGATATCCTTATTTTGACACATTTTTGTGGAGCTTTTTGTATTCAGCAGAATTATGATGGACACCCCCTCGTCTCCTCAGATCGTGGTGGATGAAGCAGAATGTGGCGAAGATGTGGATTTGCCTACAGATGACCATCTTATGAACTTGAAGGCCTTGACAGAGAAATTAAGACTGGAGACCAGAAGACCGTCCTACCTGGAGTGGAAAGCCCGGCTAGAGACGGAAAGCTTCAGAGAGTCAGGAAGTGGAAAATGCCCAATCCAAGTGGAGCATGAAAAAAAACTAGTTGCACCTAAAGAGGCTGTGGTGAACTCTGATGTGATTCAGTGCAAGTTGCCTTCGGGTGTGCTGAAAGGATTTGGGAATATTGACGAAGCTCTCAGTTGGCTCAGGAGAGAACTGGTGAGAAAGGGCTGTTTTCAAAGTACTAACTTCTTGTGGATTTTCTCACATTGCTGTTTTGGTTGCATATTGCAGACAGTATTGTGAGACACCTGAGATTCAAATGCATGTTATTTCACATTTTTAAAAGAGTGACGTTAAAGGCCAGAAACAAAGCTGAGATAACTTCATGCTACTTAGCCAATTAGAATTAAACAATGCACACAATGTCCAATTTCTGTCTAGAAGAATCCCGTTCAAATTAGTGAGTGAGGTTGATTGGGTCTCAGGCAGTAATATCTGACATTTCTTACACACAGTTTCTGCAAGTCTAATCATTTTACTCTGCTCAATTACTCTGCACATTCACCCACGCTTCATAAGATTGAACCGAGCACGCAAAGAGGCACAGACAGAAGCAGACTCATACTCGCACAGTATGTAGCCACAAACATTTTGCACAAAGACAGTGGACACAAAAGAGGTAAAACTGAGAGAGCTTATGTTGAGTAACTTGTGCATGGATGTCCCACTGTGAGTTTTCTTTTTAGATTTTGTCTTACAATAAGGACTGAGAGCATGGACTTACAGTGAATATAAATAGTGTGAACTATGAAAAATCTGTTGTTGGATTCATACTAAGAATGAAAAACAGATATGCATATAACAAAAAATTATGTTTATTAGCGATTAGCATTTAATTTTCTATCATATACAACATATAAAAGCATTAAATTCTCACATCTGTGACCTTGCAACTAGCAAAGGTTTGACACTTTCTTAAAAAATAGACCGAAACGATCATTGTCAAAATAGTTTAAACATTGTTATATTGTTATATTAAACAAACAACATGATAACGTGCTGTTGAGCTTTAGAGGTGCTGGTAGGCAGATTTTGAGATGTCTGAACAGAGCAAGGTTAGTTGTTTGCCCTTGTCCACAGCCTCTTCTTTAAGATACGCTAACTGGCTGCTGGCTGTAGCTCCATTATCGCTGCACACACATTAGAGCTGAGTCAATTTTCTCATTAAGCTTTTGGCAAGAGAGCAAATAAGCATCTTTCACAAAAATGTTATTATTAGAACCAACAAAAAAATCTACATAATATGATTAATCAATCATTTGTTAATTGCCAACATCACAATACACGTAAATAACCAGTGTTATCGGATAAGCTTGAAAAATTATTTTCAACCTTGGAAACTGCATCTTGACAAAAAAACTCTAACTCCTGAGTTACTAAGTTGTCATGGACATGTTTTAGTCCTTCATTACTCATTTACTCATCATGAAGCAAAATGCACATACTTAATAACTTAACCATCTCTATGACAACTTAGCAACTCCTGGATAAAGGACTGAATATGTTTCCACCTTTGTGTCCCTTCATCTCTGTGTTCTTTTGCAGACTGACATGCGCTTACAAGACCAGCAGCTGGCGCGGCAGCTCATGCGGCTCCGGAACGACATCAATAAGCTGAAGATTGAACAGACGTGCCACTTGCATCGTAGGATGCTCAATGATGCGACCTTTGGCCTGGAGGAGCGGGACGAGCTGTCAGACCTGCTGTGCGAATGCCCGGTGACCCCAGGCCTCGGCCTCTCAGCTCCGCTGAGACTCATCGGTGTCACAAAGATGAACATTAATTCTCGCCGATTCTCTCTGTGCTAGTGGGTCCTGAGTTCTGAATACAAAACAGCTTGTCTAATGCCATCTTTGCTCCAGTGCAACACGCCAGCCATGGCCATATATTAGTGATGAAATCCTTTGAGCATTTAGAGCTTGACCACATTGTGAGGATGAACCCTGTTTTACAGGCCCTATAATCAAAGAGAGGGGTTTAGGTAATGCATATAATTTAGAGTTTAACTTTGGTAATTACATATATAATGTTTATGCCACTAAACCTTACACGGCAGCTATATACAGCAACCTTTCTGTCTTAAAACCACAGCTGATTTTAGACCTATAAAGCCATCATGACTTGAAATACAATACTTGGAGTTCTTAAACTTGTGTAAATCAATTTGAATCTTACTACTGTCCATTTACCTCCTGTCCAGTTACCAGTTATCTTATACATTTCCATTTACTTTGGTTGTTTGCTGGGCTCTTGTGGTTTCCATCTACAAACCAAGATTTATCAAGCACAGAGTAAATATTTAACCATATTTTTACTGCTTACAGATGTTTTCAGTGAAGGTCTTGCACATTGTACACCCTATACCTGATGCACATTTTGTTTAGCAAGTAGTAGTATCTGTTTAGGGAGCATAGTTTTTTGTAGAAAAAGGTGGGAATGGTTTATTCTTTACAATAATAGTCAAATTGAACACATGATGTTGTCCGGCCCTTTACTGAAGTTTGCTTCTGATAAATAAGGATGTCTTGCAACATTTGGGTGGGCCTTTTTCTCTAGTGGTTGAGCTCCAGCTAGGATGTAACCATTAGAGATGGCATTGTCTGTTATATAAACATTGAATTATAACAAATTTTGATCTCTGTGCGTGTACCCCCATTTCATGATTAAATGGTCCGTTTATAAGCAATGTTAGCAGTTACTGTATATACTGTATATATGCTGTATCTACTAACAGGAAATCGGTGTGAAATGCCTCTCCCTGTGGCCCAGATATGCAACGATATGACCTTATCAATAATCATAGCTTGCACACACCTCAACATCAAATTTGTTTCCAACAGAGAGACAGAAAGAACATATTGAGTCTTATATCAACTTCTGAAATGATGATTGATGTGGTTACTGCTCAGACTGGTCCAGCACAACATGATCAGCTTTCTGTACCAACACAATACTTGGCCTTTGGCTCAGTTTTCCCTGTCCACGCAGCAGGGAGGCACAATGCCACCTGGCAAGAAAATCACTGCTATGTTGACTCGATCTTGTGTTAATAAACCCATTATCAAATGGAACATGCCTTAAAACTGGTTCAGTAAAATGTGATACCCTAAATGGGTCATTGTTGGTGCTAAACTGTTTTCAAAAATGTACAGGAAATAAATAATCCATCAAGAGATCAGTTGTATTACTTATTCAGCCTTATTCACCAGTGGATCTTTATGCTTTTTGTGGTAAGAAATGTCTCTCAAACACAGGATAAGAAGGGCTTTTATCAGCACACAATATATTAAAGTGCTAACTGAAGCCTCTCAGAAATCATATGCAGTAAAGCCGCTTAGATCCAGCAATCCTTCTTAGGACTTTGAACGCTTTAAACTAACCCTATACCTGAAAGGAATATATTCCTACGTCCCTGATATGTTCTTGAGGTTTTTGATAAAACATTTGAACTGATGTTTTAGGATTCTGTATGACAGCAGACATATTTTATTAACAGAGGCCTAAAGATCACTGGGCTTTGTCTAAAGGAAGCGAAATCTGCTTGCTATACTAAACTAAGATATGTGGCTCCCAGCTTCATATTTGACAGATTTCTGTAATCTTTGAAAGACCATGAGTTGTCATGCCACCTCCTTTCCTCAAATTAGCCTCTGTCACATTTGAGCTAATGCCTTTGTTCTGCAAAAGGTTTATCTGCGTTCATCTGTGCACACTGCACAAGAACCTGTGTAAACAGCTCCCACAGTTTTAGGTACATGTGAAGACATGGGCAATGGGGGTAATGAGTTTTTGCATGTGAGAATTTGTACACCGCACACTGATCCCTGTGTCCTAGAGAGCCTGAAGTGGCATGTAATGAATGACTTTGTTGAGCCTGAGATTTTCATGCATGAGCTCCAGCTTTATGTGGGCTTATCACTGCTGAAAGCCACAACTCCTTTTGACTGAAAGGTTGCCAAAGTGGCCATCACATACATTTTCGAACAAGCTGCTGCTGGTTGAGGTGGTTTCATTTCTCTTTTTTGTGGATATTCAGATTACTACTTATCTACTATGAGATAAATTTTGTGCAGCAATTTTTCAGTCCGAGAGACGAGTTTGTTCCAGAGAAAAGCAAAAGACAAAAAGAACTTTGTGTTTGTCTAGACTCAAGCTCTGCCCAGCAGCTGTCCCCGGAGGTTTCCATTTTAATAATTTCATGCCTAAACCATCTCATTTGCATGACAAAATTACTTGACAGGCATAAAATCAGGCACCATATCTGCTGTTGAAGCATGAAGACCAGATACTGTACAAGTGGCAGTCCTGATGCCAAAATTAGGAAATGTTGAAAGTTTAAATAAGCAGTTGGTTGAGATGATTTGGATGTAAGCATTTTGCCCTGGTTTGATTTCTGAGTGTTTTAAAGAGGGATGCCATCAGTTCATTGCCATCTTTCCCGTTCGTCTACCAGGAGCTCTTTCCTCTGATGTTCACGACTGGGAACCTGCAGTGCCTTTCTGTTCCAGGAATCTAACAGATGTGACACCAGAGAGAGGCACTGCCTCACCATGACTGCACAGCAAAATCAAGCATGAATGGCCAACACAAACCTCAGCAAGGTGAACCACGGGGTGAGACTGGCGAGAATCCCAGACTGCAGTCTTTGTGTAGGAGTACATTCAGCAAAGATTTACTGTTGGGAGGAGATGGTTAAAGACCAGAACACCACAGTCTGGAGAAGAACACAAAGACAGAGGGATGTTGACTTAAATGAGGTGATGATCAGATTTTCTGACAGAGCAAGAGCTAGAGGCTGGCTTGATCACCATTAGTGGAAAACATTTAATAACAAATGACACTTTGATTTTTAATGGTGTTGAAATGAGAGCTGGATCAGTCTGCTTTTGTTGGAGAAACAAGTCGCATTGCAGACACATGAGGCTTTAAACTTGACCACACAATTAAACCCCTGGAGAGTTGAGACACCAGTTCTGACTGTGTTGGTTATTGGAAAATAGATTTATGAGGTCACAGGAACACTTGGACTGGCTCCTGCACACATATTAAACATGTTCAGGAGCTAAAAATAGCTTTCAAACCATTATGTGGAACATTAATTTGAGCAAAAGCTCCTTGCTTGCAAGTTTTTTTTATTTTGGTAGCTCTGTGTATAACTTGGTTTATGAGATTATATGTATAGGGTAATTGTTTTTACATATGTGAATTTTAGTTGGATTTTTTTGTTAGTTTTTTTTGCCATTTCCAAATAGCAGACACAAGACAATAGTGAAACACTATCACCTTTTAAGTTGATGTTATGAGCTTGTTCACAAACAGTTGCTTATTGCCGCATTGGGCAAACAGGCAGCGTTCCGTCCACATGTTGAGTAAATTTGATATTCACTCATTTTAGGTCTGTTAATGTTCTCCACCAACTCCACAGGCCTGCTGTGGCCAGAAAATATTTTTATTTGAATGATGAGTGTGAATGAAACAGTGCAGTTGCAGCCTGCAGAACAGTGAAGTGAGAGACCCTGTAAAGCACAGAACCGAGAACAACTGAAGTGGGTGATAATCCTCTACACTACAAGCGACTCCTTTAACATTACAAGTAATCATGTCATCCATTGTTCATCTTCTGAAAAGTGTGTGGTCAACCTAAACTTGACAGGATGGAGTAGCAGAAACCACCAAAACAAAATTTTTGATCAACTGAACTACATCAATAGCTTTTCTTAATCATTGTCTATTCCATCCATGTGAAGCTGCCTGTCCAGCATAGTCACAGACCTTCTCAACATTATGGCAAAAATCCAGTTTTCATTCCTGACTATAACCATGCAACTGAAACAGGTAAAGAAATTATCTTATTTTTCTTTATGAGGGAATTTCCTGCAAGGTGATGAAGTTACAATAGAGGCACTACAGGGGTGCCAGTCGTAAAGGTAATTGGCAACCATGTTATAAAACAGCATGGGAACTTTTAATGAGTTAATTAAACTAAAAGATCTATTTAATAATTATGTGCTTCCAATGAGGCAGTGTAATGAGTCAGTCTGTTTGGTCTAAAATTGGATTACAATGATAATTTACAAGAGGCCAATTAGGACTCCTCCGTGTACTGTGAGAAAACACACGGTTAAATTACAGAGGCCGTTTCAAAAACAATCATTTACTGTCCTCCTGAACTAAAACAATGTAGCAACGCTGTCACAAAAAGGTGCAGCCTGCCGTGCAGTCTGTTAGTGTGATGAGAAAGAATCTGTATTTGCACTGTGAGATCATAGGCTCCTGGATTATCTCATCCTTTTGTTCAAGGCAGACAGTGTCTCGAGTCAGAGATGCTATTTGAGCCCAGGTGTAGCGTTCCAGTCTGTGCACGCACTCTTACACCTCTGCTTCAATCCTACAACAAGCATGCCGCAACCCAGACAACATGCAATCGTCTTTTGATTCCAGTTGTTTTGCACTTAAACTTAGTAGGGAAAGATCTTGAAATAGATGTGAAGCAAATGGTTTAAAAACCTAGCGACTGGCTTCACAGAATGGAATGTGCTCAACTCCAGCTGTCCAGCCAGTTTCTTGTCCCTCAGACTCACAAAGCTAATCCCCAACGTTTTGGCTACTCAGAAACGTCCAGCTCGACTGCTTTGATGAAACCCAAACTGAAGTTTCACAGCAGCTAAGGTGCATCCAAGCAGATGATCAGTCAGAGGGGATCATAGTCAAGATTATAAAATCTTCCCCTTGTGTTTTGCTCTATAAAAGTCACAATAAATGAGTTTACTCTCACTTCAGACTGCTGATGATGCAGGAGACAGGTGTAAAGGATAATAACATGTATTTTCATTAGACATGATGATGCTAGTGATTTTACAACACCAACAGACAAAGTGTGTAAAGTAGCTGTTATTTAATAACTATGATTTGCAACAACTGTAGGTACAGTTCATAATAATCTGTCTGTTTGTGACAGACAGTTGGCAACAGTACTGCAGTGAAAAGGCACAATGACAGATGCAATGTCACAAGACACAACAAGATGACCTGCATGAGAAGAACATATCTAAAATCATAAAGTTACATCAGCCATCAACTAACTGGCTTTGTCAAATACAGTCCCCACTCAATTACATAAACTGAATGAGAATATTTGTTTTTACAGCATTTCCTTGGTCAGTTTGAATAAGGCAAAATTATATAAATGAGTAAACACATTACAAATGATAGTGTAAAACAAAGTGGTACACAAATCTTATTGAAAAACAAAATTATATATATAGCAAAATGTTACAATCTCACAGCAAATGCACAAATGTGAAATAACTGAAAATTGAAGTTCTTCTGGTGGATGAAGCTGATCAACCTATAATAATACAAAAGCACAGCTTCAGTCTTAACCTTCTAAAAACATGTACAGTCCTCTGATGGAGTCTCCAGGCTTTGAGAGTGTTCACAACATGAACTTTCTCAAAGATGCTGAAGGTTCTCGCTACATTGCTGACAGCAGTGGCAGATACTGCCAATAAATGAGTACAAAAATCAAAGAAACTTTAAAACCATATCAGAGCCTACAAATCGCTCTGAAATGTAAAAATAGCCAGCTAACTGCATGTCATCTACAGGGTCTGCATAAGTGCATTTCTCGACTTCATGTTTTTGTGGTAATAAGCTGAGGTTTTCCTGGAGTGCGTTGGGACTATGGAACGTCCTCTTGACAATTAGAGGAAAATATAAGTAATCAAATCTTAGGTCAGTGCTTAGGACCACCTTCAACTGATCCATTCAGCTCATTTATGTCTACTGTTGACTTGAGGAGGCCGTCGGTTTATGTCCTCAACTCTTGCAAATGTACATTTGTTCACCATGTCAGGGTATCACTCCCTCCTGGTCCATACTGCAGCCGAGAGCTTCAATGTCATTACTGATGTCGGTGATCATACGGTCCCATTCGTCACCCTCTGATGGCTCCTGGCCCTCGTCTGAGGCTGCACTGTCGCCACTTCCTCCCGCTGCTCCGTTGCCATTGGTGGTAGAATCAGAGGCTGAGCTGGCCGTACGTCGATAGCGACCAAAGCTGTCCGTGATGATCCCTCGGCCATCCTTGACACCAATGGTCTCGAGAAAATTCTCAAAGTGCTGGCTGTCCTTCTCTGGTATGAAGGGACGCAGGCCTGGAGGAAAGAAAAGCTACAGTCACTACTGTACTCATCACCAGAACACAAGAGTGTTTAATGATCGTGGACTGTGACAACAGATTTTTCAACAAGTATGTTTCTATTACATTTATTGTGATATGACACAAGGGCAGCTGTATAATACTAATGAACAAGCAGCTGAGATTTCTCATAAGTGGGTCTGAAACGGTTGTGGCCTAGTCACCAAGGAAGACTGTAATACTGGTGTCAACTGTTTTACCAGCATCTGACCACAACAGGACATTAATGCATTTTGCGGGCAGCTAGTTAGTGTTTATCAATATATTGCAATGTCGCAATTGGCACCAGAAAGAAAAGCTCAGGCAGGGAAAAGGATTTCCAGGGACTATATTAATAATCGTCGTACCAAGTAAGAGGAACTTCCTGCTGTCACCATAGAGTTGTCGTAGGTTTATGCAAAACTCATGGATGGAAGCACCGTTACGGTATTCATGGAGCAAGGTAGCAAACTGCTGGATCTCCTGCGATGACAGTTTTGTCCGAAGCTATAAAGGGAAGAAAAGAAAAAGAGAAATTAAAATGTGATTCAATAAAGCTTGAAAAAAGGTCAGTTCTCAAAATTAGAAAGGGATAAAAGGACAAGGAGGTGTATCATACTGTAGTCATGTAGTCCTGCAGAAGCTCCGCAGCAGTGGTACTGAGCTCTCCTTCACTCGCAGTTTTTGTCTGAGGTGATGCTGGAGTGGAAGCTGTTGGAGAGTTTCCTTCGGCCTCCACAGAGAAAGGACTGAGACAAGGAAGCGTCCTTTAAGTTATAAGCTAAAGTAAGAATCAAAAACTTGACCAATGCATTTTATTTAATAATTTATTATTTACCATATACTTACAGTGAACCACCTTCTGTTTCAAATGCCTCTTTAACATCTACTTTGCTTGAAGAGTCATCTGAAAATGGGAAGATGCATATTTATAAGTTTACATGTGGATAAAATTCTGAAATATTAAAATGAGAGGGCAAAAGTCCCATTTCTGATTCCTAAAATGTGTTGGAGAATAACAGCATTATAGTAAAAAGTTATTAAACTAAATGAAATGTTACAAATATTGTTACTCTTGGTAACCAATGTTATTAATACCTGTGAAAAACACATGTGGACAGAAAAAGTGTGATTTCAATCAGTCTGTTTTTGATCTGCGTTTTTGATCTGAACCCTCACCACTGTATATAGAAGGGTGTCCCGTAGGTGTAGTTGCGCCATCAAATATGGCTCTGTCCAAGAAATCAATGGTTGATTCTGTGTAAACAATCTGAAAGACCTGGCTGAGCAAAAGACATAGCTCCTCTGCTGCTGCCTGAAACACAAGAGAAAAAAATATATATATACATTTTACATTTTTTTGCCATAATGTCAGTGTTATCGTGACATTGCGCAACTTCAGATGAAGTTTGTTGTACTGTGTTATCTTTACTGTAATTATCATTTCTGGTCTTTACGTAAATAAGGACACACAAGAAAACAGCTAATTATGTGAATCAGTCAACAGTCCAGTCACATTTAAGAAAAAGTGGGTTGGAGCAAGATTCACATTCACATTTTAAGTCATCTCAGCATTGCAGAAGTTTGCTGAGCAGCGTGGTTTAAAAAACATTGCTCTTGCCTGTGTAACCGAACTTAACTAAAGAGATAAATGCTGCAGATTGCCATTTACAAAAATGCTTGCTGTTTATATAACGCCACAAGCAAAATATTACCTTATTATCAACAGCCAGCACAAGCAGACAACAGACTTCCACAAGCACAGCTCCACTCTCTGATAAGGAGCTCAGGGTCTGAGATTTGTTGAGATCAGGACATGAGCTAGGGCAGGGAGAACCTCCTGACTCCTGGGCTAAAAAAAACACAGCAAAACACAAAAATTAAAATCTCATTATTCAAACTTTGAATAGTTGTCAACACACTAGGCACCACTACACTACAATTCTGAAATATCTGAATCAAAACTATTACTGTCAAGCCACATTATTTGATTATAACTTCACATTGTTGCTCATTTGTCCCTCGAATAGATGCCTATACTGTATTTAACTTTATCAGATTCCTAATATTCCCTGTTAATTTTTCTTTGGTCAACATTGGCAGACAAAGAACCAGAAGGATCTGGCAATATTGACTACAACTTGTAAAAGGGAGAAGTGTGCTACAAGAGCACTGCAAGTCACTCCAGTCTAGATGACCATTGTGTGAGGAACCTAAATCTGGAACTTAAGTTTGCACAATCTTACAACAGCCTTTACATTCTAGCAAATTTTATAGCATCACGTTAATATGTGTGGTATTCTTTTGTTTTGTTTTTACCTGTTTTAATTACCACAAGGTGCAAAGAGTCATCCCTGATGTAGGAGACAGCAGCAATATCATGGATGGGCACTCTCAGGATGATGTCCTCTCCATCGCGCCATACAAGCTTGATGTTGTACGCCGACAAGCTGACCACTGCATCCTGCTCTGATGTCAGCTGGCCTGCCAACTGATGTGATTTCTGAGAATCACAGTGGCATAGAGCATGTTTAGGTATCCCATTAGACATTATAATACTAAACTTGACAACAACAAATTTCAAATTCTGCATGAATAAATATAAGCATTAAAGCTTTTATCACACCAGCAAACGCATTAAAGTTGAATCTCCTCTGGATACGTACTCTTGCATTGTCAATAAGCTGCAGCACTTCTGTGCGACTGGATGGGTTCAAGTATCCTGGAACTGACGTCAGCTGCCCCAAGTACTGAGAAAGCAAAACATCCAGTACATTAAGACTTAAGACATAAATCCAAGTAAAAGATAACCTACAGATTCTATCATTGAACAGAATAGGTATGGGTTTTATATCTCTGTTTATATCTCAAACTCACTTTGACCTCTTTCTCAATGTAATCATTAAGCAGGATGTCAGGGTCAATGCGGTGGTCAGGTTGAGAAAGTGAGAAGGTGTGGAGAGCCCTGCGCTCTGTAGCCTTCTCCTGGGCCTTCTTGTCCCGCCCCTTCTCTCCTTTCAGGAAGACTCGTTTGAACGGAGACACGATACCAGGCTAGTGAAAAAAGACAAAGAGGGTAAGGAGAAATTAGAAGTATGTCTGTATTGTCTGTATGGTAAACAATTGGTGTCAGTGTGTGCTTTTGTTGTTAAGTCACCTTCCAAAGAGTATAGTGTAGCATACCACACTCTTTAAATTATAAACCCTCTCTATGGTCCTCTGCAACAGTACATCATTATTGGATTTTTTATGTCCAAAACACACATAAAGTAAAGCATCTCCAACACAACAACAAGTTACATTTCCCCTAAAAACTATAAGGAAGCTATATCAAACTGCTTTTGACTGTGGTACTTGCATGTCTTGCACTTTCTGCTGACCCTTTTTTTGACTGTGCTGGTCAGTGCAAAGGAAGACACAGCAGACTAAGAGAGCAAATGTACAGTCCTTCATGTTACAACATATGTTGTTGTTGGAACATTAACAATAGCATGCGCAAAAGGAAACTGTATTTTGCAGTAGTGGAGGTAGAGGGGTTTGCGGGTTAAGCCAATGTAAAACGTCACCAAACATCTAAATCATGAACATCAACCTGAAATCACCAATGAACAGCTGCCACAGAGAAAAATACCATGAGAAATGAAAAAAAAAATATATATATATATATATATATATAGAAATTATTCAGCTCTAGTACGAACACAGTGCAGTGTCACTACAGCTCAGTTGAGTGTACTATACCTTGATACAGTGTCCATGATGTTTAGCCTCTGCACAATAAAAAAAACACTTCAGAGCATGTTTCTAGAGGGAAAGCATTTTGAAAAGCCTACCTCGTGCTCCATGAACGCACAAGCTCCAAGAGTCGCTTACTCAACTGCAAACACAGATCGCCTGATCACAGATGCTGCAGTGCTCACAATGTTTAAACTAGTCACCTGTTGCCTCGGCTCACTCCTGTCAACTGGTGAGATTCACACAGAGGATCAAACACCATCTGTGCATGTATGAGAGGGGTGTGACCCCTGCAAAGGAAGTGTTGCCGTTTCTCTACTCAGTCTCATGAACAGGAAGGTTACCAGCCACAACTTCCTGTGATGACACCCTTATACGTGCATTGAATGTTGAAACTCTTAACTCTTAAAACCTTCCGCAATTTCAAAACCTTCCCATATGTCCAAGACAGACAGAGGAGAAGAGTGTGGTGTTAATTATGTTTACTCCACTACTTTAGATGTTATGTTGGTGTGATTATTGCTTCCCTTGTTCAATCACTCAGTACCCTGCAACTAAAAAGTGAACAGTGCTAAACCACAAAATAATGTGTTTGCTTATGTATGTGAGCTAACCACATAGCTGTTACATTTGCAATGTGTTAAAATGACCAGAAGTACAGTCTTTCTGGATGCTTTTGAGGACCTAATTCTTTTTTCAGAGATCCACACTTTAAGTGGAATATAATTTAGTTCGCGTCTGACCTGATGACTTAAGACTTCATATTACAACACAACCAGTACAGCCAGTGCATTATTTAACAGTATGTTGCTCCTGAAGACAAGATCATTAAGATTTTATGGCTTTTCCTTGTGAAATGTGAGACAAGAGCTACCATAGCTGACCCCATTGAAGGGCTCAAGATGAACAGTGCCTTTTATGGTGAAAATCTGTTTACAAAGAAACATAAGTGAGGATAGTGTATCGCTTCTTTGTGCTGTGATGACAGTGTGACAACAAGTGTAGGTGGACTTAAACTTCCTCATACTTAAGAACAGTGCAAGAAAACTTAGATCGAGCTATTAATTCCTACAATTAACCCAGGGAATATAGGAATCACTCCATTTGGAGGCTATACTGGGTAACTAAATTTCAATTGGTGAATTGGCAGGTTCATTACTTGTTGTGGCCAGACCTGATCTCATGCTGGGTTGGACCAAATGCTATGATATTTTCCTGCCTTTCCTGAGCTAAGCTGTAGGACTTCTATTATGTAAAGTTGCTTTTCTCTCTTCTATTTGTAAGACACTTATACCACTCCATCTGGGCTGAAAAGCAAGCTAATGCAACATATGTGTATGTCAGTGAGTTGTATTTTCTTAACTTCTCCAGATATGTTGCGCTAAATTTCATTCTATCCCACAGATTCAGTGACACACATTTTAAAATTAGTTAGAAAAGTCGAAATACCAGTGGCATTCATCATATGAAGGATTACAAGCTTCCACATGAGCCCGTGAGATCTTAATCCATACAGTGAATATAAAACAACACCTGGGCCAAATGCTAATCACTATCACCACCAAGTGGCACAAACAAGAAGTGGATGCACTGACGAAATCCGTCCCTGAAAAGTTAGCACCAACATGTGAAATGGACTTATTTTCATTTGAAGACACTTCACTTTCAAAATCGCTAAAATACGAAATTGTTTAAAGGTATTTTTAAAAATCTATTTATTTATCTAGGTTTCATCAAGCTAAGAGCATGCATCAGTTATCATTTCTGGAAAAACATTTCCTTGCCACTACAATCCTTCTTGGCTATTATTTCATTTCCCTACAAATTAAGAGGAAAAATAACCTAATGTTGCATCATTAGCTTTTATGTAATGGAAAACTGATGGCATGAGCAATACAACAATAACAAAGACACTACGCAGCTCATTGTGGTGCTCAGTCTGCAAGCTTGTCATGAAATGTCCTGCCTTGATTTGCCCTGCCCTTCAGTATTGCCCCGTGCTAACCTGAAGAACAGAGGGGAAAATGCCACTTTGATAGAAACTGTGATAGGATGAACAATAGGATTATAAAGATAAAGGCATGCCTTCAGATGATATGTCAGCTGCAATTCTGAATGTAAAGGTCCGTCTTCCAACCCTGTGGGATCATTAGATAACGTGTATGTACTGTATGTGTGAGACGGAGTTGGTGCTGGTTCCGTCCAGCACGACTGACACTGACCGCTGCTTTTGACAAATGATGCTGAGCACAGTCTCCCACGAACCTGAACATGACGAGCGTCATTACTGTGGGAAAGATTTGCCCTTTTACCACAGCGGGCAATGCATCAGCTCAATTAATACAATAATAATTAATACATCAATTATTTCCTTTGACGTAGATTTAGCATCAGCAACACCCACTGTTTCTAAACACATATTAATCATATTAATCAACTATACTGCCACAGAGTGTAGATGTTGATCTTATAGAAATTTAAATTAATAAATAAATAAAAGAGCCGGAAGCTCGCAGTAATCCAGAACAATAACTTATTAAAACTTAATTTAAGACTCTTCATTCGTTCAATCTTTTGCGCTTCATATTTATTTAATGTCCATTTTACGTGCCGGATTTCTCACACTTACAGTAACGCGAATTAATCGACAACGTCGTACATAAGTCACCGTGTTGGTGTGAATGATTCGCCCTTTTCCGTCGGTCAGCCAATTGACGCCAAACGTAACTTGATGTTTGACAAAACTTAGCCAGCTAACAGCTAAGCTAGTGCTAGTGTGAGTAGCTATTTAGTTAGCAGGCTAGCCAGCCAACTTAAGTAGCGTTGTGTCAAATGCCTACCTTTTTCACTTTTTTCACATCATCCTCCATTTCTATGTAAGGGTACTCTTCTTCATATTCAGGTCAGCATGGAGGTCCAGGTGAGACGAGACATAACTCACGAAGCCTTAAACCAACACTCATCTGACAGTAGGTAGCCTGCTAGCCTAGCCTAGCCTAGCGTAAGGTAATGCCGAATTTGAATTTGATAGCAAAACGCCATGCCGGTGTTTGTCTTACTCCGCAAACATTAGAAAAATCTCCGGTGCGCCCCCAGTGTGATGATGGTATGTTTCAGTGCGGCTGAAACAACTAAAGAAACACTCTGGTAAGATGATAAACTCGGACAAAACAGGCAAAACTTTTCAACCGTGCCGCCATTTTGGGCGTTGAACTGTGGTCCAGCATGCTTTGCTTTGCTCAAACCAAAACAGCTGCTACCGTGTAGCGTGATAATGATAACACCAGTACAAGCGAAACCAGCCCGGAGTCCTGTCAGCTCAAGTTAAGAAAAATAACAACAATTTATGAAATGACATAGACTTACCTCAGACCTCTGGATTATAGCCACAAATACTGACTGTAAATGCCTTATATTATTGTCCTATTGCTACTTTTGATATTTGTTTTTATGTTTTCTCGCTGAAGGCTCATCTGTACTTTTTCGTACTGTTAAACGTACTGTTGATAAATGTATAATGCATAAATAACTGTCAGTTTGGCTCTTTACCAAATAAAAATGGAGCACAATGTCAAAAGTGCAGCAGCTTTTAAAAATAATTAGTTGTTATGAAGCTATAAGTATGACTTCTTTCTGTTTAAGTGTTCATTAAGCCACAAGATTTTAACTTGCACACCCAATGCAGTTACTATAAATATAATGCAGTTGTTATTACTGTGCTTTTCTTGCTAAAATAAGTCAAAACTTCTTGCCCTGAAAATACTTTTCTCAGTCTAAAAATAGACAGGGGCTTAAAATGCAGGCGTTTCAAATTTGTGACGGCAAAACAAGTTCATAAAAACAATATCCTGATACATTATTTACTTTTACTGTTTACTACCCTTGTTTTACTAGGACAAGACTATTAGCAGACACTGACAGGAAAACAAGCAGCAAGAGGAAAGTAGAAAAGAGACCAGTCCCTCATGGGTTTGGCCCAAAAATGAGTGCAAACAAAAGAGAGGTAAACTCTGCACATGTACAGTAACTACAGTGGTATTTGTTAACTTCCTAACAGTGTCATCTTCATCTATCTTCATATACCTCTGTGATGAAGCACATAACTGTAGTGTTTGGGGTGGTAGGCTCGGCTCTTTAGGTCAGTCATGAGGGGCGTCTTTATTGCAAGGATTAAATGCTGAACTATTGGGCCTGAATTTATTATATTCTAGGTCTGCAAATACACTTTCATCCACTGGGATTCATGTGGACATACAAGAGGACATCAATTCAGAGAAATAAGGCAAAGAAAGATCAGCAAAAGTCTTAAATCTAGTTATCTTGTCTGTGGGACCTCAAACTTTTCTTACATGCTGCAGACATACATACAAGACTTACACATGTATTTGTAAAATGTGTCCATCAAAGGGTGACTCCTCACTCATCCAATACATATCAACTGACTCTCGAACTTTCTATAGTTCAGCCTGTACCATGTACTATCTATATTTTAACTTTTTTCCATGCAACAAGAATTCCTTCAGAATTAGTGGTGGTAGTAAGTGAAATGATTAACAAAATGATATGATATATGTGCACCTATATTAAAAGCCACAGCCCAGTCGTTGTCCAACCACGGGTGTTTTAACTTCTCTCAAGTTAATGGCTATGTCGCTTACTTTTCTGTTGGTTTTGTCTCAAAAACTTTCACCTTCATCACTTATTTATAGCTAATTGGAATAAATGAGAACTCAGTTTGAGTGTACAGGGCTTTAACAAGCTAAATCAAAGATTTACTCATCACAAGCTGGAGTATGTGCTGTAAAGCATTATATCATGACGCAGTCAATAAACCCTTTCTGCCTCCCGAGTCTTAAGTGTGTAGACTCACATCTTACACATTTCCAGGTCACATATTGCAGCCATTTTCATCTGTCAAAATGTGAGACGTGCATGTGAATACAGCACTGATATATTGCACTTTCAAATACTATATTTATTTTTCTCTTCTGGGATGAACAGTCTGATATATGAATCTACAGTAAGGCTTAACATTACATTTTCAGCATAATATTTCTCTTTTCTTCTAAAACCCAAAACATACAAAAAGAACTTTAGCACCATATGTTATTAATAATATTCATATTGTTCCCAAATATAGGGTGTAGGTACAATACTGGACATCAGTTTTGCTTTTTTAAAGAATGGGGATTCCATGAAACAATTTACTTACATTTTATATTTAACAACAACAAAGAAATCATTCCTTATATGTTCTCAGTCACAACATAGGTTGTATGAGTACACCTTTATTAAGTTGCTACAGACTGTAGCAAATTTGCTTACTGACATTATGCCAACTTTTGGAATACCCCAGATAAATCATATAGCCTAGGGAGTATCCTGATAGGTTTGTGAAATACACCAACAAGCTAACACAATCTAGAAATTGATTGAATATAAACAAAGCAATATTTCCCAACACCTTTGATAACAATTTCAAAAATCAGCAGCAATTAATATGACAACCATAGTCGCTTCATTGGAATATCAAATCCATTTTTAAACAAAATATTACAGCCAATTCTACAATAACAACAAAAATAGATACACACAGATTAAGGACATATAGATGACAGGAATTTACAACACAGCAATCACGTTCTATATACTTTTTTTTACTCAGATTCCATTAGCAGAAGTACATTTGTGCTCCTGTGCTTTTGCCAAAAAGATGCATTTTTTCATCTGCCGGTTTCATTCTCTCAGAAAAAAAAGAAAGAAAAAAAATCCTAGTGCAGATTGAATCATAGTAAAACAAAAACATACTGTATGTTGAAACCAGTATAATAAACATATGAACAGTAGTGTAACTGTTGTTTTTTGTGCAGATTGGAAAATCAAAATGGCACCATTGAGAGTTGAGCTCTTCTGTAAACTGTGTGGATTTGAGGTGCTAGCTCTTGAGCATTTTGAGACTGCAAGTTTGTAGGGTGCAGGTTCTCTCAGTCAACCGGAAGGCCATGCTCTTAGAAAGCCAAAAAGTGGACTCTCCAGTCCATAGTGGTAGCACCTTTTAAATGTATTTATTCAGCACCAGGTTATTAACAAAAATCAAAGAAGGATCAAAAGTAAAATAAGAAAATGCACCGTTTTATCATCTGAACATACTGCTTCAACAGCCAAACAGATGGTCATGACACAAAGGTACAGACTTAAACCAAGTCAAACACTACAATGGCCTGCTGCTACACATTAATGCAGAAATCAGAGGGTTTGTTGTGCAGTCAAAGAGCACTTACATGCTAAATGTTGAGGGTCACCTCACAATGAGTTCTAAAGGCATGCTGGGAGGTGGTAGGAAAACCAGAAAATTAGGTTATTCAAAAGTGAATCAGTGATCAGGCCTGTTTCATCATTCCATTGTAAGAAAATGCAACATAAATGATTTTTTTGCGCATTTTGTCATCATTGACTTCTTCCATGTTTTATTCCAACTGCAGGCATTATTGTTTTGGCCAGAGGATGTATTGTTCACACAAGACAAACAACACAGAAGGTTAACGTCTTGGCACTACAAATCATTCATCATTGCAAGACAGAAGAAGATGTAAAGGCATAGACAAAAGTACAAAACAATCATTGACTAAATCGTTCAGTATCGTGGCTGGAACCTGTTCTAACTATCCATCCAAACAGTCCATAACTAGCGCTTTTGAGCTCAGTCTAAACTTCTAATTGTAATTTGCTGAATCGGCTTGAGCTGTAGTGATTCAGCTTACTCAAATGTAATAAAGATGAGGAATCCTATGTTCAAGTACAGAAGATGTTTAGTATTGCCTTACTATTTCTCCTATGTATTTGAAAGAACCAGTAATTGGGTTTCACGCAGTACCTGCAGTACTTGGTTCTGTCACACTGTGAAGTTTTGTAACACTGTAACGAGGTAACAGTGTAGTCCTGTAGATGACAACTTGGATGAGACTCTAAGACTAAATGCTGTTGTCGACTGAGGTGAAAACTGAAAGAATTGAGAACTTGGCTTGATCTGGTTTTGTGAAGACAGACAGGGGAATATCGTTTGGTGTTGTCATCTTAGTGAGAGTGCTGGCACATGAAACAAGTAAAGAAAGACATTGGCATTGTTGTTTGCGGACCTGGCTGCCATGGCTGGATTGAAGCACCCAAAGTAACAAGGCACAACAAGGACTGAGAAGAACAAGCTTGCTGTTCAAACGCTCTTGCTGTGTGTTGTGGCTGTCGAGGGATGTAGAGTTGGGCAGGTAACCTGACAGAAACAATTCTCTGTAGGTGATTTCTTTGTGACCTTTCTTATGGTATAAAGTGTGGCAGCCTGAATACTACAGCCTGAAACCCGTGTAGAATTTAAAGAAAACAAGAAAAATATATAAAAACTAAAACCCACTCATTAACTAGCTTCTAGCTAATCCTTTTTACTAGATACAGAATGTGGCAAAATGGTGATTGTTCTGTAGAAATACATAAAATATACTGCATGTTTCATAAAAATCCAGATTTGTACATATAGACTCTTTGTAGACTTAATTAAAATTAATCAGTTTAATTAATTGTCATTACTGATATTCTAATGACACAGTTAGGCAAGCATAAATACTCTGCGTTATACGACACTAAGCACCACTAGATGAAATGCAGCCCATTTGTACATAATCTTGTTTATGATGCTATATAATACTGTCATCCCACACACACACAAAAATGAATGAATCACAGTGTATTTGCACCTGATTTGGACATGTGTCCACGTCTGGAAAAGGTCAGCAGTGTTTAGAAAGGATGCACCGTATGCCAGGCAGCCAACTACCACAAAAAACCGCCCCCTCCCCCCATAACAAGAATGAGTAATCATTCCCAAAAACAAAATGCAAACCAAAATTTTGTGGTACAATCCCAGCCGAGGAGTGGTCCAGGATGCAATATGTTAAGGAAAAAATGGAGACCCTTGAGGACATGCCTGGGGATGAGAACTGCATTGAGACACCCCTGAGTCAGCTGGTTCAGTGGTCTTGTTTGTTGGTCCTGAGGAACCCCTGTATTGGCTGTTTTACTTAGTTTTTTTTTCTTTTTCAACAATACTTAAAATTCATTATTCATTCATTGACTAACTATTAACATGGCTGTTCATTCACTACAACAGAGAGGAACTACTCTGGCTACTATGGTAAACAATGAACAAGTTGGTTGTTTGCATACACATGTATATCTATACATATGGTGTGTTGGATGTTTGCTCCACCCTAGCTGACCCAACAGTTCTCAATTACTCAGGGCTGAACATCGCTTTTAAGCTGAAGGGTGGCAGACCCTGGATGTTGAAGCTCTTGGTTATGGCAGTGTACCTCATTGCATGTTCTCATGTCAGGATCTCCAGTTGTTCAGCCTCAACCCCGTTGTTCAGTTACCAGAGAGTATGAGAGTGTTTCGTGGGAGTGTACCAAGGCCCAGCACGAGCAGAGATGGGGAAGAGGGCGGAGCAGCAACCAAGGATGGAGTTGAACAATCGGCGAGAGAACAGAACTGTGGGAAAGGGCCGAAGAGACACACAGACACACAACCGCCACCACCATGCAAATGTACATAGATCCTCTGTCAATACGAACTGTAGGTTGTACCATACATGCTGAGAGGTCAACACTCACACTCTGTAACACAAGTGCACAAGGCATCATATACATACTTTAGTCAAGCCCTTTATCACAATCTGTTCTCATGTTCTTTTCCAACCCTGGCAAAAACCCCCTCTCGCCTTTAGCCTGGACTTACATGACATCTGCCTTTTACAGTACGATGTTAGCAGGCACATGTGGCCACAGCTAAGCAGAAAGCCAGTGAGCCAGGGAAAAGGAATCTCTGTTTTGTTTAGGGCTCTTGGGTCTCCCTTGTTGGGTGCATTTGTACTAATGCCTCATACTAAAGTCATGCCAAACACTACAATGTACAAAACACACATTATATATTCAGATGAACCATTAAGTAAATAGATAAAATTAGAGTATGAAATGCATTCATTTTTCTTATGAATTGTTCACTTGCTCTCTCTGTAAATTTTAGTCAAGCTCCTTTGACCTAGAAGGCATGTTTTTCATTATTATTATCTTATTTTTCTCACGACTGAATACAGTGGTCATCCCATGAGCATCTGTGGCAGAGAGCTCCCGCAGGTTAAGTTGGGACATGTATATCAGTGTATAACTGCTGCACACGAGGCCTAATTGGCACACGTGTTGCACAGATTCATTCTACTGGTTCAAGGGGGCAGATAAATTGGAAAGACAGTACTATAAGATGCAATTTGGCTTCATTTTGACTGTGCTAGAAGGTGCCAGAACAGTCGCGCTGTACACCCATATAGGGGTATAAACTCTTTGAGGGCACACTGATGTTGAGGAGTATACCTTTAACACTGCAATATGTTTTGTTATGTAAAAAAGTGCGTGCTCTGGCAAAATATAGTTATGTCAATGACTGTAAATGTGGGCACAAATACGCACTGAAGTATAATAGCATATAAATATCTTCTCAGATTTGTCATATTTTTCTCAAGACCCTATTACAAGTCTTTGCACCCAATAAGCATATATTAATCAACCTAAAACATTTCTTGATAATAAAACAAAACAGGGAAGTTGAAAACTATCAAGGATTTAGAAGGGAATGGTGGAGGATTCTTGAAGGCTGTCTTTGCAATTAAAAAAAAAAAAAGTGCTTGTTAACACACATTTGTACTCTTCTCCTCTTCATTTAACACACCTACAATCGTTAAAAAAAGTCTTTGGAATGTTTTTACTATGATTTTCTACCAATTCCACCAATTTAGAAAACATTGTGCTCGTTTTAACTACATTCTACAATCCTGCTATTGTGTTTATCACCTCAAGTTGCTGTCTTAATATTTTGTGCTGTCACAACTACAGGCAAAACTGACCAAGTAAGGCATGCTGTTACAGCTTGCCTCCACTGGAGGGCAGTCTGCACTGTAAAGATTGAACATGTGGGTGGAACTGATTGAAGGTCAGTGTGCTTCTTTTTTCTTCCATACATGATGTGATTACCATTTTGGGTTTTGAACAAAAATAGTACAGCCAGGATATACTTGAGCCACGTAAGCTCACTGAGGGAAAATCCTTTTTAAATTGCTTCTCTCAGACACAATTTTGATTGTGTCCTTTCTGGAATTTACAGTATCATGATACAAATGTTAGTGCTTTTTATGGGCTAAGGACTTGGTAAACATTATCATACATTTCAATGATTTACATAAAGAATGGCAGTAAATTTTGGGGTGTGCAAAGACCTGCCCCCTCTGAGATTCTCCTCCATCATTCCCATCCGGCTTTGCGCCAGTCCCATGTCACAGGGACATACAATATGCCCTTCACAAGTATTCACAGGTTGAATCACCATTACAGTATAATGCATTAAACACATTTCATAATGAAACATTCATATGTTATCTACACACTCATACAGAACCCTCCTGTATGTAGAGGGATTTATATGAGACTTTTGTATATATCACATAAGATACTGTAGGTTCATAATTTTCTCTCTGTACTGTATGTTTTTTCCAAAAATAAATCATGACTGTGTGTTTAGACTGTCTTGACAGATTTTTGGTTGACAAAACACACATCTCCTGCAGGAAAACTGAATGATTGTAGAGGAGAGAAGGAGAGCCGAGTGTCAAATGGAAAGAGATAATATCTGGAGAGGAGGAAGAGCAGAATGAAATAAAGTAAACGCATGTGCATCGTTGTGAGTAAGAGGGAGTGACAGGGCTGAGGATAGAGGGTATCTTCAGAGGGAAGATTCGTACTGCAGGAGTTCATAAAGAAGCGGACCGTCCCTATACCTGATGCCCACCGCATTAGGGCTAATGTACTGCAGCACATTTATGGTCCTGCGCAGACGCCGATCCACAAAGTGTGCATCCCAGGCTGGGTAGCGTTTTCTGGGCATGTCTATCTTGATGAGAGGACCCTCAGGTTGGATGGGCCGACCGGCTGCATCCACAGGCTCTGTGGACCTCACCTGGAAAACCGGAAGGCAGGTGTCCGTGGCTGTTTCGTCTGACTCCACATGTTCCCCTGCCAGACCCCGTGTAGGGGTGGCCTGAGAGCCACGGGGGCCCGGTGTGGGAGCCATGGGTTCAGCCTCGGGGGGTAAGGGAAGGCCCCACAGCAGCTCAGCACAGCAGGAGCTGGCCAGCACCCTCAGCCGGGGGCCCATGGGGTGTAGGACCCCATAATAAAGAACCATACAGGCCACACCTGAGGCAAAGCACAGGAAGATGCCACAGAGGGCAAAAGAGGCATAGGCGTCAGTGGTAGCTGGGTCACGGTACGCATACCAAAGGGAGCTGAGGATGGCATTCTCTAACAGTACTACAGTGTAATAGGCCACCATTCTGTACCGCGTCCGGCCCTCACGTACATTGAACCAACAGAAGACATAGACCACGCCCACCACCATGTTGAACAGTACCTCCTCCCACTTGGACATGCAGAAGTCGGTGCCACCATGGATGACCCAGAAAGCCATGGCACACCAGTGGAGCACCACAAAAATGCCAAAGTAGATGTGGAAAACGGAGGCAAATAGGGCAAAGGAGAGCACCCGTGAGGAGATGGTGAAAAGGCGCCAGAACAGATGCACCAGGGCACCTCTGTAACTCATGCTCTTCTTGTCGTCACGTGAATCACGCAGGAGTTTGTGGTAAGAGGCTAGCACCCAGGCCAGGGACAGGAGAGAGGACATGGCAGAAACACCTGAGAATAGAGACAGAGAGCAAGAAAGAGTGAAGGCAGAGAAAGACTAAGAATGGTAAGAATGAGAGATATTGATAGATGGTTCTAAAAAAAAATCCAGTTTCATTTGAAGTATCAGTAGTAGTAGAAGTAGTATAATCCAAAGAATTGTGGTTTTATCTTGACTAAGCTGCCATTCAACTTATTGTATACAGTAGGTTTCATTTCAGCCAAAGCAATCCATCACATTTATGAAAGGTATATTATTACCAACATCACCACAGGTCATTCAGTCAACATAGTCTCCATTTAGTGCACCAGTTGAGTTTCCTTAAGAAATGTATAATAGTAGAGACAGCAGATATGTCAGAGCCATAACCTGCTGCATGAAAAATGATAACGGATTTTCTGCAGAGCCTTTCAGCAAATGTTCAGATGGCATTTCTACAGACAAACTGGCAGAAGAGTATCACTTGTTATGGTTGCATTGCCTTCCTTGAGAAACTGTTATGCATGATGAAACTAGAGTGGTAAAAGAGGTTTCAATAACAAGAGTGATGAGTGTTGGAAATTTGATCCAATGGTGGAAAATATTGTACACGGTAAAACAAAGTGATATGTGAACTTTGCAGAAAACCGGAAAAATACAGCAGCATCTCAACATGGGATAACCACAATACAAGCACAAGAGATACAAGAGATGTCTTGAAATCAGACTCAAGTATCAATCATATAGAGCCTTAGTGGAACTCCTTACACTGCAGCCACTCAGCCTTGTTGCTCTGGATCATGATGCAGAGCTGGAGCACCAGTTGAGGGGCGCTTTCTAAGAAGGTCTCCAGCAGTCGCAGCATGTTGACATCAGCATACTCGTACATCATAGCCCAGTAAAAACGCCGCTGGTTCTCCTTCTGCCGGTGACTTTGTATGCCAAGATACATGGTGCGGATATACCTGCAGGGAGAGAAAGGACAGAGAGTCTGTAGATGTTTTGCAGCCCAAAGACAAACAGAATAAAATCACAGCTCATCTGCACATGATTGAGTTTTGACAACACTAGAGGGCATGCTTCGCTACATTTTTAATAAACAGAAACTATATCCAGCTGCATTTGTTAGTTTGTCATTTGGTTACAGGGAATTTTCAAACTTTTGTGAACATAACAGGCAATTGTAGCGATAAAACAATGATAAACCAGAAAAAATAAGGAAACCAGCATAGATGTAAGTACGAGTGATGAAAAAATAAAAACCTAGAAGCTTTAAAAAAAAAAAAAAAAAAAAAAAACTAATCTAAAAATGACCTAAACCTAAATTTAAAAAACAAATAAACAAAAACTATTATTACAACAGTGGTAGAAGAAAAAAAAAAAAAAAACACTTTTGGGAAAACTCCACTTCTTCTTTTGCCCATCTGTCTGTATCCAATTGGAGGACACTCATGATGAAAACAATTGCTTCTCTTTACACAAAGCAACTTCATGTCTTAGCAAACTTACTCCATGGTATGACCAAGTTGTGTAAAGCAGCACTGAGAGAAACAGCACTGATAAGGCCTAATTAAAAACATATTAATAATAATTGCCTCTATGGCCTCTAAAGGTGTGGTTATTGTACTTGTTACAGGATGCATATAGTAAGTAAGACAATAATCCTTCTCCTAAGTGCATCACATGACCTTTATTGTCAGTTGCTGCAGTGGCTATTTTCACAACTGATGGGGTTTCATAATGGTGGAGTGATTCTGGTGAAGCCAGGGAGATGGTAGGTAATGCAGCCGAAAAGTGGCAGCTAATTGAATCGAGCTCCTGTTGCAATCTAAGCCGTACCACTACTTTTTTTTTTTTTTTTCAAAAAAAAGGACAAGACACGGAGTAACTGTGTACTGCTGAGCTAAAATGTAATATGCTCAGGGCTGTGATATAGCTAATTAAGATCGTTATCTTCTTTGGATGTGCATTTCTTTTGAAATGTAACGCTGCAGTTTGAGACACCAATTAAAGTGCGTAGAGGAGGACGGGTAAACAATGGCGAGGAAAACATTTCGTGGATCGAAGCTCTGGACTTCACACCAAACACTTGCTCTGTAAAAACATCAATCCATTCAACAAAAACAAATCAAGGGAACAAAAAGAAAGGAAAACAGCGGTCTGACAGACTTTCATCCTCTCCAACCTGTAAGCAAGATTTGGCTCCTCAAACTTGTTTGCACAGTTTTGGCTGCAGAGACAACAATCACTGAAACCAGTATGACAGTTATAGTGGTTTTTAGTTATCTTAACTGTGACTTCAGTCATTGCATATTGGGTGATAGCTGCAGGGTCTATCTGCCTGAGCTGGCAGAGTGGCCAAATAAATCCAGCACTTGATGTGAAGGCAGTCAACCGAGGACAATAGTGTAGCACGGACAGAAATAGACTAGACAGTAGCACTCACCAAAACAAATTGAGAGGCCATGGATCTAAATTCAGTTCCTAAAAATGAGACACAAATTCACTGCAGAATAACAAACAAAACCAGACACTGCTTATGAGTGGGTTTCAACATAATTAGCTTCTGCATTAGCTATTGGGAAAGAGATTACTGTTTAATTTGAAATGAAGTTGAGAACAGTGCACTCTAAAGAATGCATCATCTAGTAGGGTCTGATTGCTTTTGGTTATTGTTTTGACTGAGATTTAAGCACCAGCCAGTGCCTACTGCAAACAATACAACTCTAAACAACTCTCTAGACTTTCAGTTCAATGTGATAACATCTGGGACGATGATATATATTGATGTCTTAAGGAGAAATTAATTATCTCCACATATGCTTTGTTTTTTGTTTTTTTCTGGGACGATAAAACAATCATCATGAAACCATGAGAAATTGTTTAATCAGATTTGTTCTGATGTCAAGAAATTGTTATTTGTTATTTAATTATTATTTTCAGTATTATTTACTTTGTTTTGACCACGAGCCAGACAAAAACATTCTTTTGATCAAAACATAAATAATAAAATTAAAAATAATTATTTCATTCCCAGGGAAGAAAAATCTGGTGACAGATCCAAAAGAAAAAAAAGATCAGCAAGAAACTTCCTCGCAGTGACACAGATTCTTCCTCTGATTCTGATCCTCCTTTTTCTTCTTCAAATCTACCTTCCAATTTGTGTCTAAAAGCGACAGGAAAACACCAAGATTATGGTGTTTTGTCAGAACATGTAGAGCCCACTTGCTGTATACATTTATTTTATGTACTTTTCTGTTGTAATGTGACATAGATACACAATAGTTCCTCAAGGAGGATCTATTATTTGCTCAGCACTGTTATAGTATTGTTTTACCACTGAGCCATGGCTGCTAATGCAAGGAGTGATCAAAATAGAGGAAGGTCTGGCTGGGCAAGGAAATTTCCAAGCACAGAGATGGTGGTCTTTCTTGGGACAGTGGACGGGGGGAACAAAAGAGGGGGAAAATGGGGATCAGTAGCTCTTGGCTACAAGAAGCACCATTATATCCAGAGGTAAAGGCTGGCATTCCGTGACATTTTCAGTCGAACTGGTAAATGTCAGCTGGAACAAGTCAACCCCCTTTCCCTCACTAATGACATGCCACACGGGCCCTTTGTCTCCAACCCCCAATTTCCATTAGTCTGTGTGTTGCACTGATGCATCTCACTGGTCTGTAGTACCTCCAACAGAAACACTACCCTAATCTTCATGACCTCCCTCGCCGTAAAATAAATAAGAGTCTGGAGCTCCGTGGGGCTACACTTGAGCTAAATGCTAACAACTCACTCACAATGCTAATATGTCGATGTTTAGCACCATCTTATGTGAGAGTTTTATCAGGGCACATAATTTGTTGCTTAGCATTAGTACATACTGCAGCTGAGGATGAAGGGAATTTTTTTTTCTTTTTATGTGTTTGTTCATAAACTTTATTGTCTGGTGAATGAAACTGTAGATAGATAGATAGATAGATAGATAGATAGATAGATAGATAGATAGATAGATAGATAGATAGATAGATAGATAGATAGATAGATAGATAGATAGATAGATAGATAGATAGATAGATAGATAGATAGATAGATTTTTCATGTTCACTGACTTAACATGAATATCAATATTGCTCAATAGTATTTTATTCAGCATCAGTACTCTAGCTTATCATCTTATTATACAGACTCACAACCACCCTTTTCCTCTCTGACAATAGTTTTTTATTTCATATTCCCTTGGTTTCAGGGGGAAAAAAAAACATGTACAGTTAAACACTTCGGGTTTCATGTCTGTCAGAAAAATCTGAACTCACTCCATCACATCTCCACACACACATTGCATGCCTTCACAAGAATCTCACACACATCCCGTGATTGTGATGCACACTGTTAACACTCCCACAGTGCCTTTTCAGATGTAGTAACACAAACAGCTCCCTAAAAATAAGCTCTCACGCACACACACATGCACATACACACACAGGCATACTTGTCAGTGCTGTAGGTAATAGGGGATTTCCTTTCTATTCCAGACACATTTGTCAGATAGATCTCTCTCTCTCTCTCCATCTTTCTCCCCCTTTCCTCCCACCCTCACTCCACTTAGGCTGTGGTCCACTCCTTGATGCCACCCCCACCCCCCTTTCCCTTTTAGCTCCATGGCTCCTCTACAGGGCTCCTCATGAATTATTTGTGGCAAGATCATAGCGATCGCTCATGGCTCGTTAAGCAGCGTATGCATGGCCTAACAGCTCAACGCTGCGCCGGGGTCGTGTTCCAAGCCCAGCCGTCTGCCATTGCTGTCGAGACACAGGCAATCATTAACCCTCTCCCCACCACCACCACCAGCACACTACACTACACATACACACACGTGCACAACTGCAAACACACACCATCTCCAGAAACATAAGACCTGCCTACTACTTGATTGACGAAGCAAAGGAAGCCATAAAGCCCAGAGATAGACGTGAAACTGTAATTACAATGTTTGTATGAGTAGACATCTTGAGATCTGAGCATGAGCTGCAGTGAGGGACAGGTGGAATGACAAACACACACACACACCCTTTCACCCACAGACCATGTGGACGACTGGCTGCTTGGCCACAATGTTCCTCCCTCTCCTCCAAAGGCATGGACTGATGAGTCATCCTGTCACCCTTATACTAATCCCTTGAGTGGGTGGTTAGAAGGATCACACACACACACACACACACCTAGCCCAGTTTAACAGCATCTGTCTTCTAAGTCATGCTTGTGGAAGACTCAGCAGCTCAGACTGCATTAATGTCTCGTCATAAGCTGATTCATAAGAAGATCACAAGAAGGCTACTATTACGGCAGCATGAAGCAGAGTTTATGCATCGTCTCTTAACAGGTGGAATGTGACAGAACACTAAGCATGGGGGACATATAACATACGCAAGGCCTGAGGGTTTGTGGAAGTGCAATTGTGTGTGTGAGTGTGTGTGTAAGGTGGAGGCAATGCCAGCTGCAATGAGTCACACCCTGAGTCACTCCGAGGGGCTGCACATCGACTCCCAATGAGGTTTAAACCTCCTTTATCAGGGAGATTTAAATCTCTCTCCCTCTTTTGCTCAGTATCTTGTCTGTGTCTTTCCCTCTTTTCATAACTCTCCTGAATACACCCTGCCCTTCGTCCAAGAGAATTCAATTTCTGCATGTAATTTTTTTTTTTCTGAGGAAAGTGGTGGGGGGTGTGTGTGGAAAGAGGGGAGCAGTTGCAGCAGGTACAGCCTTTCCGTGGTCATTCTGTTTCCTCTCTCTTTCTTTGGATTGGTTTGCTCTGTCTCCACCCTTCTGGTACTTTTTTTTCCTTGTTGACTGAAAGAAAATTAATCAGCTATTACAATAATCTATTCATTGTTTGGGTCATTTTTGAAGGAAAAATGCCAGGCCTCTGATCTTTCTATCTTTGTAAATATGTATTTTTATTTTTTTTGGGGGGGGGGGTCATCTTAGACTGTAGCATTTTTTTTGTGTGTTTTATAGACTAAATTATTAGATTGTTTCTGTTCTAATGGTCTCTCCATGTCTATTGCTTATAAACTCTGCCACTTTAACTTTCCAAGATGGTAGTGTACCTGTAAATTGCAGCAAAGTGATATGATAAGTATCAATTTATGTCTCAATTTGTCCCTCAGTTTGCTTTCTGTTGAACAACCTTGCATGGTTTCAAATACTGCGCCCTTCAGTTTTGCTAAGTTTAAGTTTCCCTTCTTTTAGTCAGAATGACCAGAAATAGAAACCATACTCACTCCTGTGAAGCCTTTATGAAGCAGCACTTACTGTACAAACTGTTGAGGCTTTTTATTAAAGTATAACAGGGACAAATTTCCCAGTCAGCAGTCAGAACACACAGATAGTTGTTCTGTCTATGAATGGCCAATAGTATTTCTAGTGATTTCTAGTGACAAAGTCATCTTTTCACTCACACACAGAGAGGTCAGTATGGGTCAGCTGAAGAAAAAACTGTTAGTGTCTTGCTCAAGGACACTTTAGCAGGCTGTCAGTCTCCTTTTGCCCTTTACAGGAAATGAATTTATCATTGCTCTGACGGGAGCTTAACAGTGATGTCAGTGTTGTTATTTATTATTCGCTAATTTGTGCGGTGCTAAAAAAAACTGTTAATATCTCCTCAGTTTAGTGTCTCAGCTTCTACAGGAGGGAAATAGAAAAAGAAAATATAGTATAGGCGTTAAAAACATTGACATTTATATATGTCATGACTCAAGAGCTGGGATTTTTGCACTTTCCAGAAACACTTTGTGGCTCAATGTAGCTCAGTGGGTTTCCCCTTTAACTGTGTACCACTGATCCTACATCAGATATGTCTTTATCCTCCTTATGGCGGTGAATAGCCCTGGATGAAAGTGTGGCTGAGCACAGATCTGAATCCCACAGGCAAGTCAGATACACTCACATACAAACACACAACGATCTGTGACCAGTGCCTTTGGGCGATTTCTACACCGTGAGCTGCTGGAATGTTGAATGGAGACAGGGTTGACATGATGCAAGCTGAAAGCGATGGGGAGCGGCAAGCCGAGATCAGCGATGCTGTGTCAACGCTGCTCCGCCCTGTCAGTTCTTTGATTGTGCACTGGTTAAGCACCTCTGATGTCTTGAATAAATATTATCACTGTAATTATGACACTTCACACGTATAACACCATTTCATGAGGTTTGTCCAAAGAGCTGATTTATGATAGACATTTTTTGCATTATGAACGTTTGGTGCTTCGTTGGTCAAATTGACTAATCAGGGCAGGAATGGTTTAAAGCTACTGAGGTGCATAACTAGAATGAAAACACTATTAATGTTATTAGTTTCCTAATATGACAAGTGGAAATGTCTGCTGCTGTGAAAATGGTCTATAGAAGTGATTTCTAATTACATCTAATTACCTTATACAAGGCTAACTGTGACCACATTGTGCAAACTACAGTTCTAGAAACAGAGAAAAATACATTATTTGCTATGTTATTTAGGTGAAGCTGAAGATGAAGTCCATTTCATAGGGGCTATACTATTTTAGAAAATCTATCTACTTAAGTTCTGTATCGCATTTTTTTGGTACTTGGATGTGCATGGCATATTGACAAACCAGTGAACTAACAGGCAATCCGTAACATATCCCTAACATTACCAACAGCAAAGACCTGATAAATAAATGTGCTTGACCACCAACACCTTATCAACATCACAGAAGGTTGCATACAAGACATTAAAGGGACATAGTTGGTATCTTAACAAACTGAAATTATCTTGTTAGCATAACGCTGACCTAATGTTAATCTACATGCAGCTGACAGTCACAGCCATTGTGATTAATGGTTCATTTGTAATACTATTGAAATGTGTTGTGTTGGCCTGTGTCCCTTTTTCCCAGTAACACCAGAGCATAATTAGTTAGCTAACTAACTAAGGATGTCCATTGCCATTTAGCCCTGCAGCTACCATCAGACATTCAGGTAAATATGTTTCCTTGCTTCTTGCCAAAAAAGATCAATACCAGTGTCATAGCTTTGCTGTAAATATGATGTTGCAGAGAGGAGACAGTTAGCAATGGACATTAACGGAGAAATGGCTAACCTGGCTCTGGGCTAAAGAGACCTACCAGTGCCTCTAAAGTCAAATGACAACATGTTGCCGTTGCACAGGAGGATATGTGCTGCACTATTGCTTCGCCATGAGCAGTGACTTGCATGAGTTTCTGACTGGTAAATTTATTGTGATGACGGGCCTGCAGGCCTTCTGTTCTCATCCAAGAAACAGTCCTGTCTTAATGCAAATGTAAGCAGTAGATCTTTTCATCTAATTCTAGTCCATCCATCCATCCATCCATCCATTATCTATACCGCTTATCCATGCAGGGTCGCAAGGGGGCTGGAGCCAATCCCTGCTGGATGAGGGTGTGGTACACCCTGAACAAATCTAATTCTGGGCAAGAAAGTCAATAAGCACATTTCATAAAATGTCAAACTGTTCCCTTTACTGTATGATCCAGAGGAAAACTGAGGATGTTTCACATATCATTAAGGTAATGTCGAAAAGCTTCTCTGTCTGCGCAGATAGGATGCACTGACCCCCAGCAGGTACAGGAGCTCTCCTCTCTGTACTCTCTCTTTTCCTCCCTGCACAGCCAGTCATTTGTCACCGTTAGCAACGGTCCTCAGGTACTCCAGCTTATCGCGCTGTGATCACGTGACACCATGCCACCACTAAGATGAGTGGAAAGCTGAGATGAAGGGTGGGTGAAAAAAGAAAATGGGAGGAAAGGAGAAAGGAGGTGAAGAAAGGAGGGGAAACGAGAGGACAACAGGAGTGGACAAGGCAAGCAAGAGGAGAAGAGAGGCACACAATGTGATGAAGGCCTCTCAGACTTCAGATAGACGACGGCCAGATGATGATGAGCTGATCTAAGATAATTTGTGGTCATTCTCCAATAATGGACAAACGCATGATACAGATAAGGAGGTGGAGATTCTGTATCAGTATTAAAGGGATGTTTTGCCCTTCAGATACAGAATCCTATTGATCACTTCAGCTGAGATTTAGCAGCTATCTGCAGCACTGGGGCTACACTGTCCAATATTCAGGGGGTAATCAAATGAGGGTCAGGCTTAATTAAATGACTAATTTGATTCAACAGTTAAAATTCAAACTACCTGATGCAGACCCATCTAATATTATCAAATACGGATTACACAGAGACTGAATATGGCTAGTCTGCAGTCACCTTAGCCTGAACTCTTGAACTTTATGGAGGTATGTGACATTTCCCAAAAAATATCATTTTTACAGCAAATTTTTTCCTTTTTCAGGCAAATTTCTCGGTTATTCAGCTAGTTTCTATATCTACGAATATCTTCAATAAAAGAGCATGTCTAGAGAAAAAGCCTAACACTGACAGATACTTGTAAGACTGCAATTAATCTTTTGGTTTATTAAATGTCCAAATATCCATCACAGTTTCTGAATAAAAGTGACATCTTCAAATGTCTCATTTTGTCTGACAATCCGACCAAAAACTTGATCATATTTTAGTTTATCAAGACAAAGAAAAGCTGCACTCACATAATTAGCTGGAGATAACTCAGAGTATTCATGTGTCTTCTGACTGAAAAATGATTTAACAACAAAATAATTGGCACTGCATTGACTTGTTTGAGCTAAAAAAAACCACATTGTAACATTAGTTCATGCAATACCCTGACTTTCACCCACTGCATGCTTTTTTTGAGAACATGAGGGACCATAGCTTTTTGATTTGTTGTTTTTTAAAGGTTGACAGTGAATTTTCTTTAACTTCTTAAACATGCACATTGCAGTTGGTTTAATGGCTCTTTGCATCCAATCTAGTGTAGAATAGTTACTTTAGGTACATACACCCACACACACACAAAAACATGCAATATGATTTTTTTCTGCCATTGGAAAAAATTGTCAGTATGGCTTATATTATGACTAAATATTAGGATTGTTTCGTATTGCAATAATTCACAACAGCAATTTGTTCTGCTACCTTAAAATACTTTTTTTTGGTGAGGAAAAAAAAAAAAAGAGTCTGATGTGAAATCCTCTTTCTCTCCCCCTTTCCTGCTGTCTATCTTTCTTATCTTTCTTTCCCTCGCCATCTCCCCGCCCCTCCTTTACTGTTTTGTGGCTGCTCTTCAAGTAGAGGCAGGGCCAGATTATACACGGATTAAGAAGAAAAGGCTTGACCCACTTGCTTTCAAAGAGCACCAAACCAAAAAGGGCTGTGTGGAGGCTGGCTTCAACTCAGTGTCAGCACTTCTGTTGTACGGTGCAAGACTCTTGAAGCTCATGTTTATTGCTTTTAAGACTATAATTAGCAGGGCTGGTTTATGGTGTTAAAATGCTTCCCTGATTTACCGATTGATTGAAAGTTCTCTGTGTAAATCTCCTTTGTGCCCGAGAGTTTGTGCCACTACTATCACATAACCAAAAAAACATAATCACCTCATAGTGTGCATTTCCCCAAGATTTGATGGGCTTTCTTGCAGGTTAGGTGGCATTATGTATTTTTCAAGCCCTGAAGATAACACAAGAATGGAGGTGAGAGCCAAGTCAGCACACAAGGAAAAAAGGGGAGGAAAAGGGGGGTGGGGGGTGGGGGTGGGTGGGGAGGAGTTGTCGGGTGGGGGAGTGGGGGAGTTTGAGACAGAGATAGAGAGGAGAGGCAGTGGCGATAACCACCAAGAAAGTGGAGGAGAGCCGGTGAGAGGAGGAGAGAATAGAGAGAAGTGACAGTGTGATGTAGTGACAGAGGAAGTGGAAGAAGGCGAGAGGCAGCGAAAGTGGCAAGACAAAGACACAAGGAAAAGCTACTAGAGGTAGAAATGAACCTGGGGAGTGAGAGAAGAGTGAGATGAGGGGAGTGAGAGAGAATGAGACCCGGGAGGTAAACTAATCACCGAGCACGCAATGCAATTTTCTGGCTCTGTGCCTCCACTCCACCATACTCCTCCCTCCTTCGCTCTTGCTCCCTTCCTCCCACCATGCACCCCCTCTTCGTCTCGGGGCTCTTTTTACTATTCCACTCACACACACTGTCTCTTGCTCCTCTATCTATCAGGCTGTACCATTTCAGCGTTCCCCTCTTTGCTTTTAGTACTGCCCATTAATCTCCCCCTACCTCCCCAAAATGGATCGAGCCACTTTGACTATCACAATTTTTCTTTAAATAAATAAATGTATATATAGAAGGTTTTGTTGGAATAATAATTCTTTTTTTTATTATTTAGTCCAATACAGGATTTCTTCAGGCATTTTCATACATCTCTAAGCTGGGGTTTGTGTGTGACAAGGTGAATGATGAGAAAATACAACTACTGTCAGAAAGATGAAGGCAAAATTATATAAAACAGCATCTGTCTGTTTGCATCTGAGCATGTGCTTGCGTGTGTGTAGTGTGCGTTTCCCCCGAGGTGAAGGCGTTTAGGAAACGTTTGATATCGCTGCAGTAAAGGTTTCAAAGTGTGTTCAGTGTCTCTCTCTCCCCCCAAAGCGTCGGCGGCGGTGCCTGCCTGCTTCACTGTTTTGCAGTGCCTTGATGATGATGATAGATGTTCACTCCAGACATGCAAATAAAGGAGGCGGCTCCCCACAACTGCACACATGCTCTCACTCACAAACGCACATACAAGAAACACACCCACACACACACACACACACACACACACACACACAAACACACACACACACACACACCAGCACATGTGTATGGTTGACTATGATCAAGTCATCCATTGATATATTAATCTTCCTCTTTAGGGAATATACCCCTGGGAAAATGCAGAAAGCACCCACACACAGCAGACTCAAAAGTGTCCTATTTTCACAGGCACGTCAAGTGGAGAGGAAGATTAGTCACATAACATGCTAATTTAAAAGATAGGAGCCCTTCACTAAGATGAAGGTGTGAATGTATGAGAGAAAAGCGAGCTAGCTCATTATTGACATGCAGTATATGTCACCTCATCCATCATAACTGACACTGGTGTGGCTTATAGACACACACATACACACACAGCAGACACACACACAGAGAACTGCACAAGGACGCACAGAGTACAGGATCAGTTTCAACAAGCTTATCAAATTTTCATTCTTGCACAATATTATCAAAGTGCACATTTTCTCTGTCTCTCTCTATCACACACACACACACACAGACTATATATATATATATATATATATATATATGTATGTATGTATGTATGTATATGCTCAGATGCAACCAAATTATGCATTAACACAGAACTACATGCCAGTTTCTGACTGATGCATTACTCACATGAAACATCAATACAAAAAAATACAAAAAAAAAATACTGAAGTAAAATAACACACCCCTGTGTCTGCACACACACACGTTTTTACACCAGACTTCACACCACCAGACACTGTCGCTATGGGAAAGCCCCCTACCCCATGTTAACCTGAGGGGATCCAATGACACAAAGCTTATGTGTGAGCCCCCAACTACTACTCACTGACAGGCCCGCTGAGCAAAACCTGTTGTGACAGATCAAAACATCAGCCTGGCAGGCGCAGGGAAGGAGTGAGAGAGACAGACAAGTCAGACGGAGAGAAAAAACACATTAAGTGGACACCATAGCAACTAATCCAGATATATTTTGGCTATGATGGGTACTTTAAGGTCACAGACTGGTACTAGTGCAGCTGAGCTACACAGTAGAGGGAGACACACATACACATACACATAGACAAAGCTGTGGTGCCCATTCCAGCATTTTCAGCCCCATAAACAGCCTCCTCCCATCACCCAAACACTGGCTAACACAATATGATATAAATCCCTTGAGACAGTAACCTCAATTCATAGTGTCAGCTTTTGCAGCTCTTAAAAAAACACACAAACATAGCACACACAAAGTAGCAGCCATAACACACATGTACAGACTCTAGGCTAGCTAGGATGAGAACTCCTGGATCTGCTCTATGCCCTTTCTAGCTGGGGGATGGTTAGATGGAGGATAGGAGGAATAAGAGATGTGGGGGATGGGGAGGTTCGATACAGGTATCCTGGGAACCCTTCCTTTCTTCCATGAATCTATGCAGGGAAGATCGGATGCTGACAGGGCAAGGCCCCCCTCCGGACACTGGATCTAGGCCTCTGTCCCCTCTGATGTGACTTCATCAGTACACGGAGTAAATGATTGGCTGTTTGAGCAGACGCAAACATCCCTAGTGCAGTAATATCTGTCATATCAATAAAAGCAGTGTGAGTATGATAGCGGCTATATCTCCTTGTCTGTGCCTCAGGGCTGAAAAGGAAAGCCCTGTGATGTGTGATAAGATACATACTGTGTGTTGAAAAAAAAAACCCAGTGAAAATAATGTTGTATGTATGATTTATTGACAATATGACAAGAGGGATGTGCTTTTTTTTATGGAATAGCTTAAAGATAGTGGTGCAATCTTACCGGACTGTCAAAAAATCCACTGTCTGACAGACACAGCCTGTAGCTTCCTAGTATAAAACATGCTGGACAGTAAGCTGTGGCTGAGTTTGAAGCCACTGTATGCATGTATGTTTTAACTTCATAATTTATATTTCTGTAACATGAGTTCCAATGAGGCAATCATATTAATAAATAAGCTTTTTTCTTATATTCTCACACTTAAAGATTACATCTTTCTTGTCTACATTGCCATATTTATCAATCATTCTCCTCTCTTCTCATTTCGCTAATGTCTATCACATTAGCTCACACAGTTTAGCTGGAAAACTTTCAACCTGTCAGACTGAATGAAGCTCATTCTGAAGCACAACTGACTTTTGAAGCTTCGGACATCATCTATCATGTGGTGGTTTTTATTTGATACAAGCTCTGACACAAAGTATTTTACCAGTGTGCTTCACATGTAAGTGAACACTAACCCTAACTCTATTATTCAACTTTCATTTAGCTCTGTTTTGTTCTCCACCAACTCCCAGGGGAGGTATCTGGCTGTTAAGTTGCGATCATTCTCCACCACGTTTAACAGCAAATCACTAATTTTAAAGTTATAATCTGAAACAAGAAAGCTGCAAAATCAAGAGATAACTAACAGGGAAAATACAGCAAAAAATAGACTGCACCAGGCAGTATAGCAAAAATCATACAAGCACCATTACACTGACTCCATGGCCTGGATTTAAATATATACACAAGTTCAAAGAAAATAATGTTTCTCAATGTTTCAATTTCCAGGATATCTGGTGTCTAGAGAAATGGTTCTTATCCAGTCATAACTAAAAGATATCAGGTAGGCACTTTGAGTGTTTAATTAGTTTTAAGCGATGACAAAAACCACCCATTGCCACCTCCTCAACACACCTCTGCATGAGTCACCTTGTTTTCCAACTGCTCAGACAAAGTGAAAAAATTCAAATGAATACTGCACACCTTCCACTTTCACTGCAGTAACACATGACAGGACACATTTTTGTCAACATAGTTTCACTCATCACAGTCATGCATACTACACTAGTAAACCTGAATGGAGCCATGTTTCTCTCCATTAAGATTTGTTCCCCATGTCATATGACATGCTAAAACACAGGTTGGCCATTACTGCTGCAGAGCACTTTAGGTCCAGTGGGTGTACAGAAATATAGCAAGAAAAAAAGAGAAGGTCTGTGGTTGTTTGGATGAGAGTTTAAATGTGCCTGTGTGTGTGTGTGTGTGTGTGTGTGTGTGTGTGTGTGTGTGTGTGTGTGTGTGTGTGTGTGTGTGTGTACTTGCCTGTAAATGTGGGCTGAGTAAGTGAATGAGAAGAAGCAATAAGTAATGGTGAGAGTGAAATAGATACATCTAAGATGAATTGATTTTTTACTTTTATTGACCCACATAACCAGATATGAAAATTGTCTACAGAATATATTTTTCTGTATTTTCTGATTCTGAAAAACTGCAGAGAAAATGATACCATGTCTATACAGTAGAATATCTGCATAACCTCCCATCATTAACTACAAATGAAATAAAGTAAAACTATACATTACTTCATTTATTTAAATTCGTAAAAAATATTTACTTCATTTTACAACTTTTAAATGAACTCTATAATGTTAGCATTGAGGTTTCTTTTGCCTACCCCTTATGTGTTTGTACCTCATAACTAACAAGAATATACTGTATATATGCAAGACATAAGCTACATTGTTTTTTACATTGTTTTTGCTTACATGAACTAAAACAGAGGGAGAGAGAGAGAGAGAGCAAGAGAGAGAGAGAGAGAGAGAGAGAGAGAGAGCATTAGAGAAAGCTGATGACTCCTGGGAGTTGCTAAGTGATGGTAACTGGACTCCAACATGTTGCAGTCTGGGAAGTCTCCTGATGAATAGGAAGGAGAGAGGGCAGCAGAGGAGGAGGGATGGGAAGGAAGACAGGAGAAAACCTAGCTGTGTAATGCATAGGCACCGTGCCAAGGCATCCATTTCATTCACAAAACCCTGTGCATGTCCAACCTTAGGCTGAACAATCTGCTCCTACTCAGCCCTGGGGAGAGATGACAGGAAGCCTCTCTTATGCCTTCTCCTTGCTGGCGTTTATCCTGTTATGTTCCTCCTTTGTTTTTTCATATTTTTGTTTTCTTCATTAGGCTTTATCCTGCTTTTCATTATCTGCAAAGTCCTAAAATCTTATTGTATTGTGCAGTATCATGTTGGACGTACCAACAGGACCAACCTGCCAAACCCATGTTGCTCTGGGAATCCCTAGCTAAGTTCAGTGAAATGTTTTCCAAAAAATCATTTGGCCTGAAACATATTGCATTTTTTCTTTTATCTTCAAATGAAATTAAATAAAAAAGTGAATTGTGCCTAAAGACTGACCAACATCTACACACTTTTGTCTTTGCTGTGTATCTGTCGCAATTAACTAAACCAAATGACTGAGGTCTGTGTGCCAATAATGCATCCTTCTAAAGTTACAGTAGATTCTTCAAAATGGAATAATGTGGTTTTAAATTTTTAATAAAAAGGATCCCATCCCACATGTAGCTGCTCTACTCCCCCTGATCCTGGGGTAATTTGAGTCAAAGGAGGTGCTTCAGCCTGTGTGATCATCATTTTGGAACAAAAAAGCGCACACGCAAAAAGATGTGTTTGTAAAAGATGATCCCACACTATAACTTACACCGCTTTGGTTGAAATATTGATATTATATCATTTCCTCCGCAACCCTCTCTCCACAGCACACACAGAGCTTGAGACCTTACTGAACCAATTCAACAGTAGAAGAAGCATACTGGGGAAATGGGGGGCAAATTGATCTTTTAAATCACAAGAGCCTCAGCCCAGTGATCATCACGAAGTAAACCATAAAATGTACAACACATGACTGAGTTTGATCTTAAATTTAGCAGTACCCAGCCAAGGTTTTTGCAATTGCTTTGACTCATAAATGGTGTGTTTATATATGTCTGTAGGTGTGTGTGTGTAGGTGTACAGTTTCAGAAAACAAATCTATGTCCAAAGATTAACCTTATGTGGGCCTGTGTATGTGTGCTGGGATGCATATGTATATTTAAGTGTGGATTTTTTTATTTACAAGCGAAAAATGCAGATCTGCTCATAGTTCAAGAAGTAATGGGTGGGTGGACAACCAACATGAGTGAAAAAAAAAGGCTCAGGGGCAAACAACAAAAGAAAATTTCTCAGGCTGTGTGATTTTGAGTCTTATGTAGCAGCTTGGAGTATGACTTTGGGAGCTGGTGGGGAGCTGGGCAGAGAGAAGGGTTGGGAGGAGGAAGAGGAGGAGGAGGAGGAGTAAGAGAGGAAGAAAAAGTAGGACAGAGATGTGTGGGCCTGGCTCTGGAAGGACGATGGCTCTAATCAGGACTGAGCAGCTGCTATTACTCCAGCACTCTCTCAGGGACGGCAGGCAAAACCCTACTCATGCTTTAAATTCATCTAAATCATACAGGCTCTCGTTAGAAGCTGCATATAGCTTTTGAAAAAGCCAGTTGAAACAGGTTTTGCTCCTGTCTCACTATATTAAGACACTGTGAGGGTTGTAAATTATTTGGGAGTATTGATGTAGAGATGATTAAGCTGAAACTGCATGAGAAACGCATGGGCTCACATTCATTATGACACCGTCTGTTAGCTAGACCCGTCTCCATACAGGTGTTTTACATTTATCAGCTGTATTTATGAGGCTGTAATAGGAGTGATACTCCGTGTTTAACAAATTGGAAGCGTGTTATATTTTTCCCCTTTTCCAAATACACAGTGATATGAACCTGCAGTCATTAGCAAGTCTGGCTAACTAGCTTAACACCTGCAGTGGTAATTTACTTATGTCAAAAGGACATATAGCACATACCTATAACTACATCAATTTGTAAGGTTACAGGTACAAAAAGCCCTTTTCACATCCAGTGCGTGATATTGGATGCTATCAGATTTAGCAGCTCTGTCCTGCTACACATCAGCGTCAACACATCAACAAGAACAATGCTGGTACTTTATTTTCTATGCGAGTCATTAACTGGGAGGGATGATTACTTATTGCCTAGGACATGTAGTCTTAACATCAGTCTTTTGGCACGATATGATGTATGAAGCCATTGAGCACATAAGACAATATGGCAAGTCAACAAGTCAACCAGAGATTCAACTAACTCATGGAGCACAATCAGCAGCTGATAAAACCTGCACACAAGTAAGTGCAAAATCAAGGTCTCATTGTTTCAAAAATGACTACAAATTCTCATGCATCTTAGCAGATTAGCAACAGTAGACCTAACTATAGGGTTTAGTGACCCAGCAAACTCAGTGTTGCTACATACTTACGTCCCACAGTAGATTAGATAAATAACTTGATAAAAAAACACATTTCAACTGTCATCAAAAATTGCTTGTCATTCAAACTTTTTCACATCAGCCTCTAAATAGCCCACAAATTGTTTTTCATGCAAGTCACCAAAGCTCCCATCCCTGTAGCAGACCCTGTAGCAACAGCCCCCAGAAACACCTCACACTGAAATACTAAATAGCAAATGGGAAGCGACACCCTCGAGAAAACTCAGCGCTTTGTGGGGAAAAACAAGCTGTCAATATTAGCGCCCTGGAAGCACATGAAACTTGAAAGAGACAGAAAGACAGGCAGACAGTGACAGAGATGGAGAAACAGAAAGAGAAAGAGATAGTGAGAGGACACGCTGACATCTTTGTCTCTCTCACTGTGGGCTAAGGTGCTTGTCTTTGACAAGAGAATGTCGATTTATATCTAAAGTGGATAGCTGAGCCAAAAGAGCCACACCATGTTGGTACTTGTGTTTGGCCAGTAGGCCATGCAGAGTGAAAATCCTGCAAAACCCTTTTCACTTTGCTCTTCTAGTCCACTAAGCTTAAAATGTTTGAAGAATGAAACTGGTCGACAATGAAGGAAAATACACTGTACATCCACAGAAAATGTTTGATACGCTCAAGTGTGATTGTGTCATCTTTAGCTGCTAAAATACAGCCACCCCCTATGTCTCAGGCAACTGTTTGTGTCAGAAGTTCTGAAGGAGTCATGCACTTTAATTTAGTCTTTAGGTTTTTGTTTTGCAAAAATGATCACAAGAAAATTCCCTGATTCATAAATGAGAACACATTTCTAAGGAGACAGTCTTTGCCCCAAGAGCCAGTTTTTCATAGTCAAAAGTCAGCATGATAAACAGTGCATTACACAAGGCGTCTACACTTCTACTGGCCCACATGACAAGATCTAGCATGACTGGTGCTAGTACATGAATAAACATAAGGATTTTAAAGCAGCAACATCTCAAATGTCTTTAATTTTGATGAGGTCAAACAACAAATGCTGTTGTTTTTTCGTATGAGAACAGTAAGACTGTTGGGTTAGTTCACACAGCAATGACGCTGCACTTCTGCTAGCTTTCAAGAGACACCTCTTCTGTTAAGCTGTGGGCCACTTTTGTGTGACTAGACATATGTTATGAGGAGCAGATTGTTGAAGTATATTGGAAACTTCCATGCCCTTTACTTTAAGGGGTGGGAGGTGTGAAGGGTTTAACAGCTGGATTACCAACAAAAAAATTGGGAATCTGGGCCATGGACTGTCAGCATCCAAGCATCATCTAAGTCAACTAGTCTTCTAATTTAATTGAAATGTACGATTGAGGCACAGTATCAACTGAAATGAAAAGCGTGGCTCCTGTTTCATCCCCTAATCTTGCACTTTGTGGCTTATTGTATCAAATTCTAGTTTCAAGAGGTTCATTATTTTAGTTTATGCTTATGTTCTTGCATATTCCTAAATCAAATTACCAAACAGAAGAGAGGCACTCAGGTTGATTCGGTCCAGTCAAACCTACGAATATGAACATCTTCAGCCACTCTCAATTTCTTTTTCCCTCCGTTTGCAGCCACTTCACTCTATTTACAATTTTTTTCTATATGCACAGTTAATAAAAAATCTAATTATGTTGACCTTTGTCATTGATGTCCCTTTATATGCAATCCCTCTGTGCCAGAGTTGCAACGCATCCCAAAACTAAACATCTGGGAGTGGATAATTAGCTAGTGTGTGTGTGAGACAACTTATGTGTGCTTGCACCCAGGTCACCTCCCCAATTCACATCAGACCACATCAAACGAATGCATCTCAAGTCTGTGACACACTTTCATCAAAGGCAGCACACAAGAGAGAAAAATCTCTTCAGAAAGGCTCAATATGTTATGGTTGGTTTGCGGTCCTAAAGCAGGCCGGGATATATGCAGCACTATAAAGCACACAAACACAAGCATACATACATGCATAAATATATATATATATATATATATACACACACACACACACACATGCGTGCACACACACACACACACACAAATGCACTGCTGTATGAAACTATGAAAGAAAAGAGACACAAAACAGGACTACACGCAAAACAATGCAACACAGTCTATGGCAAAAATATATATGCAGCTCAAAATATTTCAGAGGAGAATCGTTCCAATACGTGACCTCAGAGATTTCTGTACAGCTTTATAGTCTTGTATTTTCTTGTCTTTTCCTATTTTTACTGTATTCTGTGTAGTGTCTGTCTGTGCCAGAGTATGAGACAAGACAGAGCTGACTTCAAATACTCTTGTCCCATCTAACAACACATCACAGCACAGCCGGCCCTACCTTTGAAGCACCCAGGATGGAGCATGCACAGTGACACACAGTCAATAAGTCATTAGTGGAGGCTTCAGTGGCAGTTGCTCACCTTGTGAGGTTGTGCACTGACCCAGAGTCAGCCACCCTGTACACATCTTCATCTTACAGATCCAAAGGACAAACAGGATTGAGAAATGTCTTGGAAGAAAAGTCCTTTTTGTAAGTCCTAGACTTGTGAAATAATGAATAGAAAAGGGTTAAGATCAGTTTATTGTAGGGTAAACTCTGCTCAACATTGCAGCAACATTAGTGGTGCCTACAACTCACTGCGAAAGTAACAGCCCAAAAGATTCATTTTTTCATTTGTTTTCTCCATTCCCATTTCACAACTACTATATAGTTGACGTGATGGTTTGGCTCATGTAATTCCTCAACAAGGTACAAAAATAACCTAAAATAATGACTGACACAAGGATAAAATACGTGTCACTGATAAAAAGAGAATTACATATGTTGCATTACATTGTATTAATTAATTGTATTAACAATATTATGTTAACCTGATGAGAGACTCAACTTCATTTAAATAGCAAATGCTAATCATTAGATCACATATCATCGGTTATTTTGGGAAATACATGTATTCACTAGTTGGATGAAAAAACTGACAGAACCTTTATGTCATAAATATGAAGCTACAACTAGCAGTTCGGATTAGCATGAACGCTGAAATTCCTGCACGTACCCCACCATAAAGTCGTAAACTGTTTTCCGCATCAGCTTTTCCACAAATTAAGCAAAGAAGATGTAATGTATTAATTAGTGAGCTTTAGAGGTGCTGGTGGGCATATTTGGTTAGCTTTAGACTTACTTAGGCTAGCTGTTTCCCTCTGTTTCCATTATACAAAGCTAAGATAACCATCTGCTGGCTGGAGCCTACACAGAGTGTTGAGTGAGAGTGAAGGTCACACTTTCAAAATATTTGTTAAATGCACATCATGCTCATAGAGACATTCGTGTGAATCGACACATCCCCAATTATAAGAGTTATATTATCTAACCTTTACTAACTTATCTAACATTTACCCCTGTGAAATCCCTGCTTTCTTACAAGTGCGCTCCAAGACCAGAAATGGAACAAATACATAAATAAATAAGTGCCTCATACTACAACCAAGACAGGAATATCTTTAACCGGGTCAAGCTACGCTGTGTAGACGTAAAAAGATGTGACGGAAAGATTTAAAAGTAAAAACCCACAGCAAGATCAGTAGGCATTCATTAGGCGTGGAGACTAAGATCAAAACCTCTATGCATAGTGCATGCAGAGGCGCTTCAGAAAGTCTCTTTCATGGCTCCTCTCATGGTGACCCTCTCTGAACCCCTCTGTGTTTTTACCTTTAATTCCGTATTTCTCTGCTTTCTACTCGCAGTCATCTCACCCAATTTCCTTTATTTTCCTGTGTTTTACCCTTTTCTTCCTTATTTCTCATCTTTCCTCTCTTGGCCCTTTTACCCAATTTTGTCAAGGCTCCTTTTATGAAAGATACTGAAAAACAACCCTGCCAGTGCAGTGACAAACTGCTTTGTTGCTCTTCTTCCCTTAATGTTTCCTTAATGCTAGAAAAGTGATGTAAGAGCATGCAAATCCTTTTTCGGAATAAAGAAATAAACAACAGCACGTTTCAATATGAAAGAAGTAAAATTAATTGTAAAGAACAATGTAAGCTCTCAACAGTTACTCAAATATAAGAAATTACGAAGGCATGTATAAACAGACCCTTGTATTGTATATTTACTCTATATATTGTATCCTGTTCTGAAAAAGTGTTTTGTACCATTGGGCCATGACTGTGTCCTGCACTAAATTCACACAATACAGTCATTGTGGGAATAGTACAAAGTATGTCTTTTAAATATTTTTCAGTCCCTGTGAACAATAGGACTTTCTCACCCAGTTTTGTTTCTATTAAACAGCTCTTCGAGCATAAGCGGAGCTGGTAAAGGCAGATCCTGCCTTTAGTTAATTCATATTGAATGGAGCAACAATGGCACACATCTAAAGCCTTTTTTTTCTCACCATAATGGGATGCATGGGCTTGCATTCCTCCTTACTTTGGCAGCCAGATAAGATAATAGTTTATTAACAGCCAACACGTTTGAAGGCTACTCAACCCAAGTGTCTCCAGGGTTTCCAGCCAAGAGGCTGATACTTGATTTATTAATTGTTCATTTATATCAATAATCTTTTAATAGAAGGTAAACACTTTCTTGTATTTCAATTAGCAAATTCATCAAAAGACCCCATGTTGCAGAAATGCAGCGTCGATGTGACAGTGCACATAACAGTAATTACTGTTGTGATCTGAGGTTGGCAGCACAGAGCCCCTCGCTGATGTGACTAACATCTAGAATTGACAATTTGAGTTTTTTTCCCTGATGTGTGTCACAGCTTCAGTGGTTCAGTAAAAGTACTGTAAAATACTTATGTTTGTTTTGCTTTTTTGTTGGTGTTAACTCTGAAATAATTATGATCTTTTGTGTAATTTTCTTCTGTCCAGGGACAATCAGACAGGGAAATCAGCCTTCTTGGCTACCTCAGGCTCACTTCACATATATTTTTGCATTATTTTTGCTATAATGACCCTGGTAAGGCCTAGTAAGTCAGTGTTGCATTAACTTAAGTGATCAGTACGATTTAAATGATAGTATGAGGTTGCAGCCACTGTAGCAGCACTATGAGTTAGGCTCTGCATTTGAGAATCATACCAGTAACACTTCACTCAAAACCACAACTGTGAAAGTCATGTTGGTGCTACATAAAGTCTGGAGATCATCAGAGTCCCCCTGGGTATAATGAATGTCAATACAATCCATGCAGTAGTTGTTGAGATATATCAGTGTAGGATTAGACCAAGCGACGGACTGACATTACAAACCACAGAGCCATGCTGCTACCAAGCCTAAAGCACTATACACTGAAAAACCATATAGCCAAACTATATTTACATTTCAATGTAAGTATTACTCCCTGCATCAGCATCACATGGGTTTCTCTACATACAATACAATAATATGCTACATGTGAAAATAGGTAATGCACATTCACAAAAACCTGGCAAAGATAATGTCCGCAGGATTTCTACTCAAACTATGCATGTACTAATACCAGCACATGTCCTAGCTCCACATGTCAATTTCCTCTGTCTCCACCAGACCGGGTGTGAGCAAGTGACTGTGAGAGAAACTGTAATTTCCAGGGAGAAACGGAGAACTGGCTCAGTAATTGCACAGCCTCAGGCCTTACATTCAACTCCTTTACCCAATTCTCAGGGGAGCTGCCTGTACCCAGAATGATACCTGACATCTGAAAAATAAAAGCTGCAATGTAACAGTGGGTGGAGCCAAAAAAAGAAGTGCCTAGTCACAGGATAGTCACATGTAACCTCCACCACCCTTGAAATCTGGATGCAGTGTACTCTAGGAATTAAAACTAAAGTGAGACTGAATTGGTGGGATGTATTATGTAGGTCATTAATACAGCCCGCCATCCCGTCCCTGTGCATTGATCCAGAGGAGGCACATCATTAAGAGGCTCCACTTAAAATGTCAAAAATTACTGTACACCAACCCTACTTACACACTTTAATGAATCCCCAGCTCTTTCTCTGAATTTCCCCCCTCCATCCTTCTCACGCTTTCAAAATTCAGTGGGAGCTGAAGGGAGGGGAGTCACATTTAGTTCAAGAATTAACATATAAGTATTTAGTAACTTGAATACAAACAAAAACAAATTGAATACAAATAAAAACAAGTTTTTCATCTTGCTGGTAGTAAACCAGTGGTTCCCAATATTTTTGGTTTATTATTATATGTTTTTTTTTTTTTGGTTTGTTAAGAAAAAAGCAAATATCACAATGAAAAGGCTAGAAAAATACATATGTTTTTCTTCGTTTTGATTTTGTTAATAACCTTGCATATTTTTTGTGACATCTCAAGCAAGAGAGGTGATTTATATACAGAAAACTTACTCATAATACTTTCCTTTCATATCACTAAAAGCTTGTTTTTTTTTTTTTAATCAGAATTTATTTATTTAATACAGAAGAATATCACCATATATCATGTAGTGTGTCAGTCAATAACAACTACATGACATTATTGGCCAGAGCTGATGCACCCTCAGGCACAGAACAGAGCAGCTCTGTGGGAGGCTCCAGCCTCTCATCACCCTGCAGAGTCAGAAGACTAAAACAAAACATCTTGTGCAAAACAGCAACCCAAGAATCCACCCACCATGACTCTCCAATAATTTGAGTGGACCATGGCTCATTACAGTGACACCATCTATAGAACACCCCCGCACTTGGAGCTCGGCAGGGGGCTATGTGCTTATAAAGGGATGCTATGGTGACTAGATGTGACTCCTCTTTGCTTTTCTGAACACATGCACCGATACCAGGAGATGAGAGGGAATAGTAGAGGGACAGTGTGTGGAAGAGGTGCAGGTCTGCACTCAGACGTGCAAACACTGCATTACACTTAAGATAACTTAGGGATTCCCCCTCCTCCCACTTCCTCTCTCTCTCTTCTTCAGGATTCCATGCACAAATGTTAGAGCGACTGCTCATATCACTCACTGTTTGCTCAACAGTTCACACTGATTCCACGCATTATGCAAAGCTTCCAAGGAGACGAGCGTCTGAGAGCAGAGAGAGAAATCGAGAGACGGTGACAATGCAGGAAGGCAGGCTATGGGAGACAGTGGGATGAGTCAACGCCGTACAGGGACCACAACACAGAGACAAACGACATCTGGAAGCCAGAATGTATTGTCATCATTGTGTTGTTTCCATAAACCTGATTTCTACCACAGAACCTTGTAATCAACACAATGCCGGTGGAAGTTGATGTCCAACTGAGTGAGGATGGGGGGTATGGGTAGGGGGGCTTGCTTTTGGTGCAGACTCTTTATGAAAAACCCACAGTGGTGAGGCTCAGTCTCCTTCTTTCTTGCAACCTGGCGACTAAACGCTCTCAGGGGAGCAGTCACTCTCAGCCCACTCGTTGCCATGGCAATTAAATGTCAATCAAGTGATTGGGTTCTCTACATTAGATTTTACACCCACGCGCACCAGCACTCAGTCTCACACTTGCCTTATTCAAGCTGAAGGGACAACAGCAAATAAACATAAACATATGTAGGTGGAGTTCATTTATTGTGTCATGAAAATTATCCAAGCTGATGTTGAAATGATTCTATTTTTTTTTCCATTTTACACAGTCAGAAATAAAATATCCATTGCACTTGAAAATGTATTCACCTCATTTTACCTTAGAAACTTTTTTTGAATTTCATTACATTCATAACTCTGTTTCATTACTACTCTCTTCTTTACTTTTCTCTCTGCACACATATATATGTATACATATTGCTGTCTCCATCGCTCACTGTTTTTCAATATTTTCCATTTACTGCCCCCTCATCCTCCTCTGTCTTTGTTTCTGCGGCTCAGACAGAGCTGCTGAATCTCAGTGGGGCTGAGCGAAAGTGACCTCGCAATCGACTGCTAATACAACTGTCATCGCCTGCTGCCTGCCGGGGGCCCACCAGGGGGATGGTCTGGGAAAAGAAGCAGAGGAATGAGAGATGGAGGGAGAAAGGTAGAGAGGACTGTATGTGCAGAAATGTGAGCGAACATGGCAAAGTGGTACAAAAAACAAAAAAAAAACAAAACAAAAAAGAACAGATAGAGGCCCTGGAGGAGAGAAAGCAGTAGAAACATGAAGACTGAGAGTGGAGAGCGGACAAGCACAGTGAGACAGAACTTATGTTGGTGGGTGAGTAGGAGCAGAGTGGGGTGCAGAGGCAGACTGCTCACACTACCGTGAGTCACCGAGGTCATCCTGTGACAAGGCTGCACACTGTAGCATCACGGTCAGCAGGTCAGACAGGTGGACGGCTGTGAGCAGACAACGTTTTCTACCTCACTGGACACAACAGGATACACATGGGTTCCCCTACCACAGGCCACCGCAAAGCAATATGTTGCTACATATACACCTACATATGTGTATCAATTCAACTTTTAGTTGAATGCCGCACTGGGATATCTCCCCTTTTGAACTTCCTGTTTATGAAGTTTACAATTCTGCAGGTATAAAGGGTCTGTTTAACCAACTTACAAAAAAAAAAAGAAATTTTCTCACCCTGAATATTCTTATTCAAACTGGTTTCATAAACCATAACTGATTTTATATTTGCTTTGCATCATACATATGAGGAGATACTTCACAGATGTCAAGAAAAAACTAAAGCAGAAGGCCAAACCAGTCTGAATGAGAAAATGGTTGGAGAGATGTAGCCAACAGGTGTATGTACCTTCAGCAGGAACTGCAGCTGACATTTTTAAGGATCGGTAATTTGTCAGCAGCATTAAGGGCTAACATTAGCCTAACATTAGCTCATAATCATAAACATCCCCCAAACATATGAAACGTGGTTGACAAAGAGGCTCTGGTGGCTGAGTGGTTAGTGCATGGACCATATAAGTAGACTAAGCAGAAGGTTGCTGGCTTGACTCCTGAACAAACCATTTTCTGCACGTCAATCCCCAACTCGCTCTTTCTTCCCGTCTCCCTCCACTGTCTGGCATGAAAAAAATAAACAAAAAACATGTTTGATATCATTGGGGGAGAATTTGGGGAGGTTTAAGATTGGATCTTTGAACTGCTCACATTACAAGATAATCTGGGCCTAAGGCCAGATCTCTCCTCTGACTCTCAGGAGGAGTTAATCAGGACCAAATCAGCCCAACACTTCTTCAGTCTGAGCCCAACTTTAGCGCTGTAGACAGTCCTTTGACTACACAAAAGCTTCGTCTGAAACAAAGATAAACTAATGAAGCATTGATTAAGTTTAATAGAGAAGAATCTCATTTCTATCACATCTCTGTGCGTGAAGTCCTGCGATTTCTTTCCATTCTAATTTTCCCCATCACTTCCACTTTTCCAAGCTATCAACATCCTTTACTTTTTCAAATTTTGACCAAAATATGAACAATCCTTCTGTCTGTATTCCTCAAACTAACTGGTCACCAGAAGCACTGTGTAAGTAGGTCTCTCAGTCCTTCTTTTGAGCAACCCCCCCATGTCCCCATCACCAACTTGACCTCCAGGAGATTAAATTGAGAGTTTCCATCAACCACTTGCAGACCAATATTTGGCATCCTGTCTTTTTATACTGCCCTAAACTTAATGGATATGTCTCATTGATAGAAACTAATAGTGAAAAAGTCTTTGTGTGTTGCTCACCTTAACAAATACTTTAATATGCCCCCAGATGATGACTTGTTGTTGAAACATATTTTGATGAAAAACACAAGCAGAGAGAGTGGGAGAGATAGAGGTGGAGAGAACTATGCGCTTTTGGCTCCTCATTTCTCCCCGCATGGCTGGAGCTGAGTGTGTTTCACATGAAAGCAGTGCACTGCACTGTACAGCAGCGTTGGTCTGACTGGTCAGTGCTGGACTCCACTATAAATCTAGGTCACAGTTTCTACCAGGGCATTACCTCATTAAGCGTTTTCAATACACGTCTGCATTTCAGCTGTGTGACTAAAGGCCAATGTAAAACAAAAATAAAATTCCATCGCAGTAAGACATAATCCTTTTTAATATGACTAATTTGACCATGCTACACACAGTAGATGCAGATATAAAAAGCCTACACTCCTTTAATTGTGGAAATCAAAGGGGATGGGAGGAAATTAAGCTTAATTCGAATGAGGAAGACCATCTTTAAACTGAGGTCATTATGTTAAATTTCTTTCTCAAACTCAATCAGCTGACTAAGGGCGTTTACAGTGTTCAGATCAGATTTAGCCATGATTTCAAGTCCGAGGTCACCGGGAGTCCTGTGCCATATCACATTGTAGTTTTTGCATCTCTTTCTTGTAGTTTCATGTCTCTTTGTAGCTGTTTTTGTTGTTTCATGTCAGTTTTTCAAAAAGAAATATGAACATTCACAAATGAGGTCCCTGGCCCCTTGAGCCCATGGGCCTGTTCCCGTTAGGCCTGGTCAGTAATCTATCTGTTCTGATGACGTAATTACTCCAATAAAATGATGCCATCACTGCGATCAAATCACCAAAGCCTCCTCATACACAGTATCTATTCAAGGTTTAAAAATGACATGTCACTGATCCTTGAGTAATCCTTGAGGAAGATGCTGTCTGCTTCTGAAACCTTTTATCTCCTCCACTTACATCAGAAGCATCTGATCACAACTTGTAAACACTAATAACAAAGGCACACAACAGATACATACAGCACAAGGCATTGGTGTAATGTCTCAAAAGAAAGAAAGGAATGGTATCAGCAGTGGCTCCAGCCTCCAACTCTTTAAGTCTGTAAAGGTTCAGTACAGCTGACTGGGAAGACCCACCTGTCCCAAATTCAAGTTGTCCTGTCTGTAAATCCAGAAACATTAAACCCCTCTATTACAGATCATTCAGTCTGTTCTCCACCAACACAGCTATGATAAATTCACCAGCAATTCTGACACTTGGAAAATGAAGTGTCAGATTTTTAGTTGTAATTCTGATGGGCAGATGCTGTGCAAGAGCTAATTAAAACTGTACAGGGAGTTCAGCAGCGAATAATTAATTCCATTATTACAGTACTACCAGATGATCTATTTAATGATTCTCACTAAGGAACAAATGAATTTGGAAATTCTCCCTCAAACATCAACAGAAAGACTATTTTCAAAACCTTATAATCAACTTTCACTGCATTGTCCTGTGCTCTTTTTGTCCTCTCACCATCTTTGAACTTTCTTATCTTCAATCACACACACACACACACACACACACACACACACACACACACACACACACACACACACACAAAGAGTTTGTCCTGCTCTGATATTTCCTCTCGGTTACACACATATTTACCAAAAAAAAAAAAAAAAAAAACCCCACAAGATTCAATGTCATGTTAATGACTGATTGGACGTTTTGAGAAATCGTAAGCAAACCCATGTTTTGGCTTAATTAATTTCACAGTGTCTCTGGCAAGGACAGGTGTAAATGAAACCTGACACATCAAATCATCATCAACAGTCCAAGACCAGGAGTAAAACACACAAATACATAACCTAGCATGTGCACACAGTCACACATACACACACAGTCAGCTGAAGTGTGAAAATTACTGTACAGCATTTGGCTTGGTATAATGTATCAGGTACGTGCACTTATGCAGATGGTAGAGTGATTATGGCCAAAAAGAAAAGAAAAAAATCCCCGATCACGAGACTCATTATGATTCAGGAATCACTAGAAGTCATGAAATGATATAAGATGTACAGTATGTAATATGATATAATTGCAAGTTGTCTTTGATTGTTTAAATGACACACAGTTACAGTTTGGTGTAAGTGAACTGTTCTAACTGTCCAAAATGCACCTCTGAGCGACTGAATTCAATAATGAATTTGATTTTAAGTCAAATACTGTACTGTATGTTCTCTGTAGACACCAAAGCTCCACAAAGAAGAAGTGAAAAAATGGCATTTATAAACTACAGCTGGAAAAAAAAGAACAAACAGAAGGCAAAATAAATAAATAAATACATTTTTAAAAAATCATATTATCTTTGCATAAATATGAAACTAAAAAACACCACAGGTATATTTTGTTAATGTACCTGCAATAAGCATATGGCTGCTTTATTTTCCAGGTTTCATGTTATGAGCTTTTCTGAAATCCTGGATACTGCCCTGTTGATGCTAAATGCAGATGTCTGAGGGGAGAGTGGGCTAAAATATTGTAAGACTGTGGTGGTTAAATGGTTTTCGTCAGCACGAAACCCTCCCTGTACTCGTGTCTGCGAGTTCCAGGTAAGACGCTAACTAAAGATCTCATTACTGGGGTAGAAAATACTCTCGGTGCAAATGTACTACTGCACACGCGAGCATGAACTGATCCCAGTGCAGATTTTATGTATGCTGTCAGCCTGTGGTGCATGACAGCGCTGCATATTGCTCCATGTTTTGTTACATCCACTTGTCTTCAAAGAGCAGAGATTTGTGCCCAGTGGGGAGGTGAGAGAGAGGAGAATTTGGCCATGCCAAAAAAGACAAAGACCAGTCTACAATCTCTTGTGGCAGCGAGGGAAAAATGCCACAGAGGACAAAAAAACAAACAAACAAAAAAAAAAAACAACCTTTTCTCTCTTGGATATAAATGGTTTGGGAAAAGCCTCAAAGTCCTGCTCAGAAAACACATATCAAAAAAAGTCCCAAATAAATCAATAAACAGACACTCAAACATTTGACAGTGTTGCTTGATTTTGAATTCCCAAGGACCTCTCTCCTCAGTGCAGACCAAAAGAATTCCCGTGCCATCTTTTTTTTTTTTTTTTTTTTTTCCCTCGCCTAGCACTCGGATAAATGTTAAGCTTATTTCAAAAGGCTCCATGATTAAACATCCCGTTAATCTCGTTGCGTTCTACATAAAACTCCACAGAGCATAAATCCATTTATTGCAAAATATGAGGGGAGGCAAACACAGAAAGCAGGGTTGCTGTCAATTTTCAGGTTGAAAATGGCAACTATAAAAAGACGAGGAGTGTGAGGAGATGTGTTTGCCCGCAACTATTCATGAGGTTAAAAATGTGTAAATTAGCCATATGGCTAATCAGGAATGCTGCATGCGTGGGTGAGAAAAAGAGGCAGAGTGAGCAAAAAAAGAAAAAAAATATCTATATCTATATATCTATATATATATATATAGTCTGTTTATGTGTCTATGTCTTAGCCCAAGTTTGAAAAGTCTAAGAAATATCATAAATAAATTCCAGCCACTAGTCTTTACTTAATTAAAAATAGATGCAAACCATTGATTTCATTTGTGTTTTTAAGATAATTTATAATACCTGAATGTCTTAAGTAAACTGCAGCACCAGCACCAACATTGATGGAAATATTTATGATGTACTTTTTGTTGTTTCCTCCAAACCTGTAATCCATATGGAAGCAAGGGAGTCACAGTGGCAGTTTTGAAACTCTTATGTCCTTTAAAGGAACACTGGACTAATCCACTCAGACACGGTGGCTGAAAATATCTCACTGACTCCATTTCATCCTGAAACCACTGCAGAGGAAGAATAAAGTGGAACAATGTTTAACCACATCAAAGTTGATGGGTGGTTGATGTATATAAACACAATTTGCATACCAGATATCTTTGTGGTTGTTATGCACAATTTAAAAGTGTGAGTATGCATTGTTGAGGGACTTCCAGCCAATGGGATGTGTGTGCTAAGACATGTAGCAACAGCACTTGAACTACATGGTCGTGTGTACACAACTATAATATTTAGGCTGCTCTTGTCCTGCATTCAAATGTATTGATTTTTTATATTATATTTTGTTAAATTACATTATATTTAGTTTTAATCATACCAACTGAACTTTCTCTGTCTTCATATCAACCATTAGCATGTGCTGTGCCAGCAGGATCTATATTTTGTTCCTCTCCTGGTATCTGTGCACACAAAGCCACGTAATTTACTGCTATGAGATCTGTTATCATTGATACTGATGACACACAGTTCTATTTTTTTTTTAATCACAGTATCTCTTTGAGCAAACATAATCCAAAACAGCCTTAAATGACTTTCTTAAGCATCAAATATAATTAATCTGTGTCAGTGAAATGTCAGGTAGAATTCTGCTCTTTCCAACATTGCAAAAATGACGTCCTTCAGCCTAAATAATTGGAAGCAAGTCTTTCATGCTTTTATTACATTACTCCTCAAATAATGAAACCCTTTCTTCACCTGCCTCAACAAATCTTGTCCATCTCTACTCTGGCTAGTCCAGATCTTTGCAGCAAGGCTTTTAACAAAAAACAGGACACAGATAACACGCTACTCCACTTTTTGCTTCCCTCCACTGTCTCTCTGTCAGTTATATGAGTGATTTTATAATTAATCTTACAACATGCAACACATTACCTGGTAAGGCTCAGGAGGTGTTGTGCACCGCTGGCTGGTTCATGGTCAAGAATTGAAACTTTTTTCTGTTGTTACTTTGAAAAAGCTTCAAATTTAACTATGAAAACACATTAACACTGTTTCTGGCTTTCTATTGATTTCACACATTTTATTTTTTTACTTTGTTATTTAAGGTGGGAGCGGCATGGTGGTGCAGTAGCCAGCACAGTCGCCTCACAGCAATAAGGTTCTGGGGTTGAACCCCAGGCCTGGGGCCCCTCTGTGTGGCGTTTGCATGTTCTCCCTGTGCCTGTGTGGGTTCCCTCCAGCTACTCCCGCTTCTCCCCACAGTCAAGACACATAACTCTAAATTGCCCATCTCTATGTGTCAGCCCTGCAATAGACTGGTGACCTGTCAAGGGTGTACCCCATCCTCGCCCAATGTCAGCTGGGATTGGCTCCAGACCCCCCAGCCCTGATGGATAAGCAGTATAGATAATGGATGGATTTTGTAGCAGGTAAACTTAGTTCATCTTGTTTTTATATGCTGCCTTCCCTGTCTTTTACATCTCCTTTTGTTCTCTTCTTCCTGTACAGCATTTTGTAACTTATGATTTAAAAGTGCTGTTTACTTTGTTTTTTCAAAATAGCTGAGGATTACAGATAGGAATCTCAGATAATCTGATTAAAAATATTACACCATGTCTTTCTGCAGAACTTGACGGCAACGCATCAGATGTTTTACACCATACCATATGAGATGCATCAAGTGCTTCATAGGACTCATCGGAGCATAAGCAAAAAAAACATTAACACCTCCTATACATGCACTCAGAAACACACTCACATGGTAGCATACATATAAGCATACACACATTTGTACAGTGTGAGTGAGAGACAGGTGGCTGAAGTTATGAGTGAGACTTTTCTGTTCTTGTGTATGTACTCTATGCAGACTATATAGGAGGAGTGACATCAGTGAGCTCTTTTTGCTTTTGCCTGCATACAAACATAGTGACCACAGCGTATTTTAATACCCTGCAGGGTCTGAAGCATACAGGCTGCTGGTAATATGTAATTTACTCTGATGGCAAACAGACGGGGAGCAAGGATGCAGTGGAAGCAAAACAAGAGATAAGAGGAGAAAAAGACTGATGGAGGCGATGAGGGAGGAGAAGTGGCAAATAAAACTCAGTGAAAGAGCAAATACAAATAGAAACAGAGGCAGACAGAGGGTCAAGAATCAGAGAACAGAAAGAAAAAATAACTAGGAAGCAAAGAAAATAAGTTTGAGTTTCAACGACTGAAGCACACTAGGTATGGACCCAATCCCTGTCTGGCATGAAGAGGTGGTGATGTGTGACATCTAACTGATCACTGCTGGACTCCTGAGCTGATGACCTCTCTACTGTGATGGTCTCAGGTCCCCCTCAAGAACCCAATTTAGCTCTCCTGGCTTGCCACGGTCACCCAGAGAAAGGAAAAAGCCACCCAGCCACAATCATGAGAAGGAGAAGAAGGACACAGGAAGGAGAGTGATGGACTGCTGAGCAGGATGCCTGAATATGGGCTGTCCTAAATATGAAGAGACCCCTTATATTATGTAGGCCAGATCAGATTTTTCTTACAGGAAATGTCCAGTGAAAAAACAAAATGCATGTTAGCTTAGTTTAGTTTGCCGTATAAATGTGAATGTGCTCATGGCTGTATGCTACATATGAAGTTGAAACCAGGAGACAGTTAGTTTATCTTAGCAGAAAGACTGAAAACAAAGAGAAACAGTTAGCCTAGTCCTCTCTAAAGGCAACAAAATCTGCCTCAGAATCCTTATTTTGGACAGACAGGCATGAGAAATGCATCCGTTTTCTCACACAACTCTCTGCAAGACAGCAAATAAGTATTTTCCAAATTATCCAGCTACTCCTTTTAAAGTTTCTATAAGTTAACAAATAAAAATATTATTTTTGCATGTTAAGTGCACCTCTACATGCAAAGCACATGTATTTATAGTAAATGAGAAATTTACATGTAATTTTCTAAGGACTATATACTCAATTCTTTTCAAACACTCACTAGTGCAACAGGTTATTGACCAACTGACGTCATAAATGTTGTTACTTGCAAACCACCCATCCATCCATTCATCCATTTATCCATTCATCCATCTGCTATAATGGATATCCTATTGGTGGAATAATAAAGCAAAAAATATTAATTACACACTCCTTTATTGTAGGTGTTCTTTTCTAATTAATTTCTAAATACAGTTAAATTTAATAATTTTGTGTCTGTAACAATCCAGTGTGTATTTGTTTTGCATGTTTGCAGATGGAGATCTGTGGAAGAGTATATTTGACTGTAGCTCTGTTGCTGTCACAGTGTTTGCATAGTTTTGTCATAATTTCTTTTCATTCATATATTAGCACAGTGACACCCTGCTTAGTGAGCTGAGATAGCGCACACACTCAGCACAACAGCACTGATTTTGTGAAAGGAGAGTGCTCTTCTGACTTCGCATGCAGCATATTCTTCATATTCCTCATTTCTCAGTGAGTCTAGCAGCTCACTAAGCAGGGTCCCACCATGCAAATACGAGAATGAGAAGAGACGACTGTGAAACCCTGCAAGTGAGACACTGTGAGAGTGAGAGAAAACTAACGGAGCTGTTCAATTATTTATAAGCAGAGATTGTCTGTTTATCAAACTGATGCCTGGAGCGTCGACCATGATTAGACTCAAACAATGGTGGTCTTCTCTGAGCACTGCTGATGCAGCTTCCAAGACACAACGCAGATATGAATAAAACACAAACAGCGTGAAAAAGAGATGGGAAGAGTGTGTGTGTGTGCCTGTGTGCCAAAACTCATCAGATCAGGATTTTGAAAAAAGTACATGTAAGTGATTTTCTTTCCATTTAGACTGGACATATTATATATGGCTACAGTTATATTACATGGTATTATCAAACTTACATCTTCTTATGACTACATTATAGTTTGTTATAATTAAGGCTAACATCCATCCATTATCAGTCTGTTTTATCAATCAGGGTCATGGGGATGGGGCTGGACATCGTACGAGGGCACGGTACATTCTGGACAGGTCGCCAGTCTATTGCAGGGCCAACAGGTAGAGACAAACAACCATTCATCCTCACACTCATGCCTACGGGCAATTTAGAGTCACCAATTAAGCTAAACGTGCATGTTTAGATGGTGGGAGGAAGCCAGAGTACCCCGAGGCACAATGCGGGCACAACAATCGAACCCAGAATAAGGCTAACAGCTAAGGTCAAAACTAAGTGTTTTATCTGTCTGATGTGCTGCTGCTGCAGTGTATTTTATAATTCTAACTGATTCTATACAATGAATTGTTAGACTGATAACATGGATTAAATTATTCTCAAGTCTCACCAAGTGCAATAAAATATGGATTATTAGTAAAACAATTTTTTTTTAATTATTTTAATTATGAATTAACTATCTGTATGGGGTGGTCAGCTGCTTCTTTTCGCCCCAAGAGGAAGAGGCAACGTTCTTCACCAGAAAGACGTAATGAATGAATGCACGCACAGGTCCACACTTCAGGTGCCCGAAAACACTACAATGACAAGTACAGGGTCCCTCGCTGGCTTCCCACTTGCAAACTCTTCAGACTCTGTTTAATGAGTGCTACAGGAATTTAACAGTAGCAGGTAACTGCTTTTACCCCTTTTACCCCCTCTGCCATCCAGGCTGGACCGTCTCTTCTTGACTATGCACGGATCTATTTTTTAATGCATTAAGTTATGCTCTCCTGAGGTGTTTTCCTTAAAGCTGCTGAACGAACTCTGACACCAAGAGGTCAGAATAACCCACCATCATCTTGTGCATTACATTTGCGTTCAACTTTGGTTTTTGTTTTTCTTCTCCCTGTGAAGCACTTTCTAATTAAAACATATTTTGTTAATAAAGAGGCTATGCAAATAAAGTTAGATATAATCGTTATCACTATACTTGATATTTGACTTTCTTCACATCACTAATTGAATGCCTCCTCACACACTTGAATGAAAACTAATATTGTTTTGAGTTGAGATGAAAAGTGACTGAAACCTGTACAGCTCTGCAATTGGTTGTTAATTCTCAGTGGGATTTCCAGCATCCGTAACTTGTTCATAATACAGAGGTAATTTGAGTCTGTGGTAACATCAAAATACTATTTAAATGCACATTTAAAGACCTTTCAAATGTTGGTTATAACCTCTCCCTTTTTGAAATGTTTTGTATTGATTGACTCTATTGTGTGCAGTCTTTTCAATAGAGTATAAATAAGTGCCTGCAAAAAGCTTTGGATCCAAAGGAATGGCATGTAGTGTGAGAGGAGAGCCATTAAGCCACAGGTTGACTCATGAACCAAGGTATCACAGTTCCCCTCAGAAATTAGACACTTTGTCAGAAAAAGGCAGCAGAAGTGAAGGAATAAAGGGATGTCTTAATGTGGGGAGATCTGAAAGGGGCTCTGTGGGGAGTAAAAGATGGGTGGTATGGCAGGATAAGGGAGGCAGGCGGGGAGGAGTTGTACGGGGCAGGAGCCAGATGCTCCAGTTTCCTTGACAGAAATGGAGGTCAAATGCAGCTTTATGTGAAGGCAACACAGGGAGAGAGGCACAGACATAAAGAGAAAGATGGAGGGGAGGGAGCTACCATGATGACTTTAACTAGTGGTAAGGGACACAGCTTTTGAGCACACAGTGTAGAGAGCCTCTAACTATAGCAAATAAGGAGAGGATAAGACAGGGGAGCACACAGTATGGTGTCTCCTTCCAAGATGGATGGAGCGGGATAAAAGGCTTATGAGGAGCCTAAGAACATTAATAGGTGTAAGTGATAGGGAGGGATAAAAATAAAAACATATGTTAACTTCCTAGGGAGGACAGATGGTAATGTGGTGGCTTGAGCTTATGAGGAGCGCTAATGGAAAGAGAGAGTGTATGGGGAGAACACACAAGGATCTTAAATAGTACTGGAAGTGTGGGACTCACCTGTTTCAGGAGAAAGGGAGGCATAAATATACATTAGTGTAACTATTAGGCTGGGGACTGCAGATGAATAATAGCCTTTCTGTGTGAGAATTTAAACGCACACTGGATATCCTCTGAGTAGAATATACTGTACAGTAATGTAGAAAACTCACAACACAACACTCACACAACATGTGCACATTTGTTGTGAAGTGGCAACAGGACAGATTAAGAGTTTTGTTTAGAGGAGAATGGGAACAACAGACAGTTGTTGGGAGGATTGAGAATTGAACTGATGCAGCCAATATAACTGCCAAAGAGAACTAGGCACACACCACACTGAACAAACAACAGACTTCAAAGTCAATGAATCCTACATCACCATGAGCCAAGTTCCACAAGCATGTAAGATACAACTGTAGCAAACAGAAAAGAAGAGTGTAAACATGTTAGCATACACAGAAGCAAATTGGAAAAATATTCAGAATCTAGCAAATATGTGTCTAATCAAATTTTCAAGGATAAGCCTGGTTTCAAAATATTTTTCTTACTGTCCACAAATCCAACAATTTGTTAGTCAATACTTTCTGACTTCCCTGTCCTATATGTGTGTTTTTGGGGAACACTTTAAGATGAAGATTAATACATTTTAGTGCTCTTTTAAATATTTATGAGAGGAAGGTGTTTGTGGACTCATCTCAAAATAAACCAATAAACCACAGAGCCATATTCAGTGTGATGAAGGACTATGTCACCTAGTGAATTGGTGTGTGGCTCACTGATGTGTTTTTGGACAACACTGGAGCCCTATGACACTGAGGAATAAGTTGTGAGGCTTTGGCTATGCAGATAATTATTACAGTAGGTTTAATTAATTACCTGTTTTGGGGGGTTTTTGACAAGGAAACATAAAACAGTATCACTAGTCTCCTTTATTGTTACATGAAAGACAGGTTCTGTAACTAAAGTCCTTGGTGTTTATCTATGTTTATGAGTACCCCACTGATTACAAAAATATAAAGTGACAGACTTGCTTCTCTGTGCTCCAAGGGTAAAAGTGCAGGAGATGACTCTTGGTAAAAGGAGAGAGCCAGGGGACTGTGGGAGGACTTTATTGTCCATTGGCTGCACCACCTCCCTCTGATCTAAGTGCCTAAAGAAACAGGACATGGAAATGTGTAATTCTGCCAAGGTGTGTGTTTCTGTGTCCCCGTGGGCAAGGAAGCGGCTGTGATGTGAGACTGCATTTAAGGAGGTATATAAAAAAAGAGCACCCCTCTACTCCCCCGAGGTGTGCTTTGTGTATGTGCGCGTACACATATCTATGTGATCTGCATACAAATGTCTGTCTGGTAACCCATCTGTCTGTGTGCTTAATATTCCTTCATGGGTGTCAGACCATTTCTGTCTGTTGACCAGTGAGGCAGCAAGGATGCAACATCAGGGCCTTCAGGGTTCTACTATAAAATATTGTTTTGCTCAGGAGGCAGGCCTGAGGCGGTTAAATCAAGCATCATTATGGGCTCTTTATACCCATTCATTCACCCTGAACTTAACTTAAGAGCTCTCTGCTGTAACAGCTGATGTTATCGCCTGTAGAAATGGGAATGCTATTGGCTAACATGGTACCTGCTCATTTATTTAGGGTTTTACTCACATACAAAGGTAAGGTCACCAACAAGATTCTGATAAAATGTTTTTTTTCCTGTCTGTTTAAGAAGAAGTCAAACATGCTGAATGTAAACATATGGCACAGGTTGAATCAGACATTTTCCAGCAATACCCTGTAATACCATTACCCAGCTTCAACTCCAATTCTGATGACACTGGACCAAAACAGCAACTGTCAATTTTTTTTGATCACTCCTTCTTCTCCCCATCTCTACCACTAGAACAACTGATATATATAACTGACATATTTCTGTGTCATTTACTGCTTTCTGTCTCTTTACCCCCAACTGTGATAGGTTCCCACAAAAGCTGGCCTTTCCTTGTCTTGCATTCAGATAGGATCCTCTGTCTCATAATTGGAGGTTTTCTCTGAGCGCTGAATTTAAAAGCTTGCCCCCTGTTATCAGTGCTAATGAGAAAATGAGCAGTGTTTCACTGATATATTCCGGAGCAGCAAAGGAAGTTTAATGTGCTGTCTGCAAATAATGCACAACAGATGTGTACCTTAATAAAGATAAGTATTTTCTGTGCCTCTATGCTTCATTCATCTTTTGTTCTTTGTAGAATATAATGCATTTGAGGGAATGTAATTCTATATATTTTTAACCTGTTTTTTAATCTTATAAAATGAAGTATGCCAAGATTAAGAGAATATTTCTTTTCATATGGCTTTACAACAATGGAAAACAATTGGATTTTTCTAAGGAGATTTTTGGGCTTATTTATTCTGCCAGCCAACCGAATAAGCAGCTGAGTAACATCCAGCTATCTATTAGTTGTTTCCTTCACTTCAAAAATACTCCAATGCGGAGGGAACAAGATGTTCTCATCTTTCGCCATTTTTAACTCTCAATACAAAATTATATGGATTGTCACCAATTTATCCTAGCCTTCATCTTTTCCCTCTTTCACCCTCTCAGCTGTTTATTTTTTACTTGACAGGGCAGCTGGTTGCATTGTATCATCTCAATGTCTCGCTTCGCTGCATGTACAAACCTTTTTTTGGCAACTACAAGCAGCCCAGCCAGCCAAGAGGGGCTTTTGTCGACTCCTTCCCAGTCTGTATTAATATTTACCAGACTAGGAAACAGAGGCAGATGTCAACCATGAGGCAGTTTTTCGTGTTACACGATGGAGAGCCCACTCTTTTTTGGACTGAAGCATAATCCAAGCACCAGATTTAGGGTGTCAAAGCATATTGCACACTTGCAAGGGGGAGTCTCTACGTCTCTGGCTCATGCTGAACTGGAGAATTTCTTAATAGTAAAAATGAATGTGCAGTTTCAGTAATACAAGAACAAGAACTAAAATTAATTTTAAAGATTTTAGGGAAAAGTGTCAGTTGTGTTTACCAACTTATTAAGCAATCTCACTGTGGCCTTGTTTGACCCATGCCAATTCAGCCTGATTTTCATTGCATTTTTGCACTGATCTGGAATATTTTATGTTTTTATGCAATGTCAAACAAACAGTGCTAAAACCCACACACTCTGATTCTCATGGACACAATGTAACATCATGAAAGCCAACAAGAAAAACTTGCAAACATCAAACATCTATTTAAGTAGGCCAACACTGTGTACTGCAGCTGAGTGTACAGTCAAGAACTGACCCTATGTCCACAGTCTGTCCCACTCTTCACTATACTCAGGTGTCTGAATGTGCCCTTAATACAATATTAAACCAAATATCATTTACAAAATCAAAGCATACACGTCTTCTGGGCATCATTTTCATTGAGGTTAGGTTGCTGTGCAACACAGTGCTGTATTTGCCAGGGAGACAATATGACACCCAGTGAGACACAATGAATCAATACACATTCATCATGTTTATCATGTATACACATGCTGTGTGTACCTATATACCTATAACACTCAGTAAAGTCAATTTGGTGCAACGCTGCTTAAATTAAAATAATACCAAGAAGATGCTGTAAAACGAAGTTGGGATTTCAGCACTGGACAGCTCCCACAAAGAAGAACAAGAGAAGAGCAGTGATTTCAGGAGAGACAGACAAATAATCACCATCTTTCAAATCATCTTCCAAATGTCATGTGACAATTAAAACCTACATGAGAACTGAGAAAACTAACTTGACCATTACAGACACATAGCAAGTCACTGGCCAACTTTAAGATACACTTTATACACACTTACAATACACTCAAAAAATGTAATACATTCAAAATTTTATGTAGTCACCCAGAAAATGGGGCAACAGGGTTAAAAAGTTCAGTGGCCATGGGTGTTTTAGATTAGCCATCATACATGTTGAATCAAAATGCAGAAGCTTTGTTTTTAATTCAGAGAAATGTAAGAAAATACTAAGTGCTATGTGTTGAATGATGACTGCTCAGTTGTTAGTAACTAACAATGGAGTCTGAAAATTACAGATACAAGATGTTCACCCAGATATATATTAAAAAAGGAAAGAAGTCAACAACACCCCATGCAATTCTGTAGGGATTTCCCAACAAAAAAGAGCTTCTAAAACTTTCTACATGGATTTCCTCAGGGGGAGGAGATGGATGCAGTTCTTTCTCAGTCAGACGCTAATTTGGGTTTACACTGATTAAGCTGTCCATCGTGCTGCCAGGAGACCTCCGTGTATGTGTGATCCACTCTGTGCCTGAGCATATGTGAGTGGAATCTCTAAAGCTTAAGGAGACACTGTCAGCAGTGCCGGTGATTCACAGCCAGGAAGGACATGAAAGAGCTGTATAGAGCCAGTGACATAGTGGGATTACAGATGGGAGCGGAACCCTCTCCGTTCTGTCAACAATTAACAAGGAGATAACTACAAAACAAGCCTGGCGATTCTGCCATCAGCTCAGTCCTCAGGTGCATGGGGGGAAAGCAGCTAATTGAAAGTAGAATTGAAAATAGAAGCGAGTAATGAGACATGATGAGGCAGTGTTTTTGACTCCTGTCAGCACTTCAACTTGTTTTCTCATATTAACGAAGGCAAAGTATTCCACACAATGATGCTTGGGTTAGTATTAGTATCTTATTAAGAATGCCCAAGAATGGCCATGATAGCTGCTTTGAGATCCGGTCATGAAAATGTATTACCTATATGATACCAAAACACAGGTTAAGAAAAGTTCCTATGCTGTGGAATTAAAAGTAAGTAATGTCCTGATATACTGTTTAATATATATTCGTAGCCAACAATACCTTGGAATATGATAACATATGCTACCTATTGGCAGGATGGCCTTTCACGGTGGCTAATAATCTGCATATCAACTTTTAGCCCTGTGGGTCCTAGGTTGTGAACTCTCACTAAGCTGACAAGAGCAGCTTTTGACCCTCAACCCCAAACCAGCAGCCAGACGGATCATGTCCGAAGGGAAACAGTGGCCTGACAATGATCCCTTGCCCCAGGCTTTGTGCTGTCACAACATACACACCAACACATTATGTTTCCTTGAGTTCCTTATAAGCAAGTTACAGTGCTCTTGTTTCAGCTTTTGCTGAAACCTGATTTAGTTTGATCCATCTAAGGCCATTTTTACTACTATACCTGAAGTTAGTTAAAACTAAAGTTGGAGTAAGTATTGTAACCTGGTTTGACTATTGTCCCTGAAACATCTATCACTGTAGGTAGAACCAAAGTCCTGCTGTCCTGTCCTATATACCCCCACAAAGGTTATTCACAAAAGGCATGTCATGATTCTCTTCAATGCTCATATACGTGAGTGCAGACATAAATGTCCATAACAGCATATTCCTGACGAAAATATAATGTCTATAATTTATGGGAGGTTATGTGGCATGGGATATTGCAACAGTTGCCAAGCAACCAGCAAAGACTCCAGTTATCATCGCTCCCCAGCAGCAAATAGTCCAACACATGACCCCTGTAAAACCACAAATCATTGTTTTTACACTTAGGTTTCTTTACAGATTGAACAATCAAAATATAATGTGTGAATTAGTGAGCTTTAAATGTGACGCTAGGCAGATTTTCTCACCTGAGACAGGCTAGCTTTTTCCCCCCATTTCTAGTCCCTGTGCTAAGCTAGGCTAATTGATATTATTTCCAAAACAAATATGGAAATGTAAAACAAAGCTAATACGCATATTCACAAAATATTGAGATATTCCAATTTTCTAAGGTACTACTTCACATAACATAGACACAATCAGCCTTTTTCACCTCGTACATTTCAACTTGACACGGTAGGAAAAGCACAGCCTTGACAAAAAAAGATGAATGATGTTCTTTAAGCAGGCCAGTGAGCCAGAGGACACAATACCAGGATCCTGAAAATTACACATCTGAATGAAATACAGCATAATTAATGTTAGCATCTACAGTTAAGTGAGTAGGTGTCTATTAATATCTTTTCCTGACACTGGTGTATCCTGTCCAGTATTCACCTCCAAGACCTGTGTCTTGCTTGTGCAACATTGGTTACTGCAGATTGCTGGGGTTTACTTTATGAATTACTATAACCACCTGACCAATGAGTTTGACTAGGTACCTCTTAATATCTATGCCTCCATGCCTTCTTCCCACTACAGATATGAGTGAAATGATCAACTGGACCAGACTGGAGTAAATAAACTTGAGCCAATACAACTGCAGCTAATCAATACACCAGCTTTCAGGTGCGGTGCAAAATGAGTCTGATGAGGAATGAATGAATAGTGGATTGTCTCATTCTGGGAAAACCCATTTTGACAGGGGATGCAATGGCATGGACTAAATTTAATTTGAATGTAAGAGTGAAGCTCTTTTCAAGCACATAGAAGGGAAATTGGTCTTATTTTTAGCCCCAACTGTGAGATGAAACTGGATGAGAAGGTATCTCATTTAAGGCTTGTGGCAGCCCCCCCCCCCCCCCCCCACACACACACACACACACAAAAAGGTCAGTGAGTTTCACTTTAGATTTTACTCTTAGTGCCAGAAAGTGAGTAATTTAGTCTGTGGCACAAATGCTCTCCTGTATTAGACTACAACACAATCATGACTTAGAAAATCCATTCCTTTGATGAGCTGTCAAACACAAAACATCTGTCTCTAATGCACAAAAACACTACAAACGTTGCCAGAAAACCTGAAAGACAGGATGTGATTATTTGACCTCCTCCACTGGGTCTGGTGCTTTACATTTGTCAGCCGTTGGCAGTCCTCCTTAGAGCAGCCGTCATGCATTACTTTTTTCTTTTTTTTTCTTTTTTTTCCATTAAATGCCAGCCACTGCGTCTGTCTGCACCAAAAACAACTCGCTGCTCAGAAGCGCCGACTGAACGGTCTAAATGGAGGAGATAAGCGGCGCGCACCAGTGTCACATTTTACTACTATAGCCCCCTACATGTCACAGATTACGCGCAGACACGGACGCCTTCGGTATCCGGACGCGCCAGCGCGTGTGGACGAAACGCGGATTTGGGGACCAAACGCGTCGAGCGTCGCAGAGGAATCGATGACATCATGTCTGTGGGGAGAAGATGTAGTTTTGAGAGCCGTGGAAACAGATGCTCGTCTGGCCTCTAGTTGGAGAGTTGGAGTAGCCTATTTGATGCGGGGAGGGAGAGCGGGTGAATCGAAGCGACGGTGTGCACCGTGATGACAGACAGACAGACAGACACACACACACACGTACACACGTACACACAGTCATACACACAAACGAGCTTTCGGCTTCTAGGCTACCTGTCCCTCTTTGAACAAATAGCCGTCTTCCCTTCCCACACAAGCGCAATGGCGCACTGTGATGAAATAACCTCAGCGGTGCATTTTCTGTGCAGCTGTGAGACCAATAAATTTGTTGCATATATATATTTTTATGTGTGTGCGTGCGCGCGCGTGATATGCAAATACGGGCAAATAGCCCAGTGGAGTGGAGACTGTGAGGGAAGCGTAATGGCATCACCACGGTGCTGATTTTCAACCCGGTCATGTACACAACATGGGTTATACCAGGTGACAGCCAAGAAGAGGTTAGAAGGCTGAATGAATGGATGGAGTGAGCGGAGCTGGAAACACTGTGTTTTGGGGGGTTTCGCTGATTTTTTTACGGGCTAAACTTTAAGTTTGTCTTACCTCCACACTTGTCCCATCTGAAAGATGTGTATGACAGTCTGCCAGACCCAGACAGAGAGGCGGCAGCACCTGTCTCTTTGCAGACAGGCTGTAGCTCTACGACTACTCAGCCCCTCCACGGAGCCCAGTCCGCCCCCTGTGTAATCCTGCACAAACCACCTGAAGCTCAGGATCTGGACCAGAACCGAGGGCACCAGAACGAAGAACAGGGTCAGGCCTGACCACAGGAAGTCCTGCTTGTGGTAATAATCGATGGCCAGCCACAAATCAGTCCCCACATCCCAGAAGAAGACCAGCAGTGCCAGAATGATCCACAGGCAGTCCAGCCAGAGGCGCTCCTCCTGCGGTGGCCGCGCCGCATCTTTCCCCTTCCCCTTCCCCTTCCCCCGGAGGTAATGCAGGCAGGCGCTCCGGCAGCCCCAGTAGCACGACGAGGTGTTGCAGCAGTGGCAGATGTGGAATGAGCTGCCGTTCCGAGTGTCGTCCTCTCCCGTCCCCACCACCTCGTCCAGGTTGTGCAGCTGGGCGAAACCGGTGACGACCCCGCGACCATCGGATTTTGCTGCCATCTTTCTCTCTGATGTTCCCACCTCCTCCGGCTTCCGGGGTTCGTGACGACACTTCCCTGACACCTGTTTTGCACCCCAAATGTTGGAGCCATCTAAAAGCGGGGTGTCAGCGCGTGGCCGTCGCTCACTCTGTCCCCAGATAGCGCACCAGTGGCGTCGCGGACGCAGCACATCTTTTCTCGCTTTCCCTCCACTGCAGATCTCTTCTCACCTGGCAACAACAATCTAATCTGCAACTTCAGTCAGTTTAATTTGTAACTTATACATCCAGCTGTGGTCGACCAATTTTTACCTGTGCATTAATCTCATTCCCCGCTATTCATCTGTTCCCCCTCTCTGCAGCTCTCCTCCAGCTGCAAGCTGCGTGCCATCAGCAGACCGTCCCTCCACCGTCCCACGCCGACGTAATTCACCCCCCCAACACCACTAAACCCCTACCCCCCACCCCGCTCCCCCTCCTCCTTTCTCACATACACACTCACTGTCTCTCCCTCTCAACGTGGTTGCCATCTAGTGTCTTGTTTGAAGCCCCCAAAATATGCAGAAGACCGCATGATGTAATGCAACATGCCTCTTCACCAATAAAGGAAGTCTTTCCTGTTGTTTGAAAACATCTGGATCAGTCACAGTGGCACAGTATGGCGTCACTTTTTTGAGGAAGTTTAAAAGAAGAATTTTTAGTGGCATTTGTTTTGTTTTTTTTTTTTTGCATTTTTATGGTGTGTAAGTGTAAAATGTTCCTATGTGATGTTATCAGCATGGTGATTTTAGGAAGACAATATAGGGATTTCCATCCACCTCCATCAGCAAACAATTTAGAGTGTGCAAATTCTCATGAGAAAATAACAAGCCATATAGGCGACATCCACACACAAGGCAGAATTGATCTATAGGTGAATCTATAGCTCTGTGGAATGGTTGCTAAGAGACATGTTGGGTTTTCTCTCCTTTCTCCCCCCAGCAGCAGTCAAGGGGTTAAGCATTTGCTGAAAACTGACGCTTTCCCCTCGGGTAGCATGTGTGAGCCAAGAGCTGGTGAGTGCGCTGCAGGTTCAACGACACAGTGATTAGACTGTGCCCACAGAGCTGCCTGTCATGCAGGGTCATAGCCAGGGAGATGATTGGATCATGTCTCCTGCAGCCGCTGCTCTGCTCCGCCTGGTCGCTGGATTTCACGGGAGCTGTCCAGTGCTGAAATAGTGCTGAAACGGCCACTCCTCTCTCTCTCACCAGTGGTGGAAAGTAACTAGGTACAGTCACCCCTGACCTGTACTTGTGCACAGTTTTTAAGGTACTTTTGTCTTTACTTGAGTATTTCCATTTTATGCTACTTCATAGCCTACTTTTACTCTACTCACTACATTTGCTGGACCGCTGGTTTGCAGTTACATTTCAGATTAAGGTTTCACAAACAAATGATAAGATGAAAAAAAATTTCCAATGCATTATTAAATTATTGAATCTGTAGGTTCGAATGTTTTATTTAAAAAAGGATGAACAGATAGAAGAAAATCAAGAAAATTAACTCAGATCTGTGTGTTTAAGTTAAGTTTTTAATGTTTACCACATTAACTGCCTGGCAATCACTCAAATCAGTCACAGGAGGCACTTCTCAGGAATATACATTCAAAGTGAGTATTTTATTGTTGTAATGTTGCATTTACTTAAGTAAATAATCTAAGGACTTGTTCCAACAACCTGTAAATCACATGACTCAACACACATTACGACCCCACTCAGATATAGTAAAAAACCTTACACCTTTGTTTAATCAAGGAAAATAAATGTGATCAGTCTCCTTTGTGAGAGACTTGTGTATAGCATGTGTTTTTCCAGGTTCAGTATTCACTCATACTCGATCTGGTCTGATTCTACATTTGAGAAGCAATGTAATTTACTGAGGTAGATTTTATTTGGATATATTTGAATAAAATAAAACTGAGTTCTGCTCTTGAGGGTTGTAAGATCTAGTTTTTCTAACAGGACACTCTGATAAGGACTATATCTATTTCAAGTAATGAAACAGGGGGCACAACAGTAAACTGCACCAAAATGAGCAGCATGTAAGTACATAATATCACAAGCACAGACAAAATGATGTCTCTTTCCCCAGGAGAAAGATGTACTTTTTTATTTATAAAAACATTTTTTATCTTCAGATTGTGTGACAGTTGAGCCACAAGGTTTAAAAGTAAGAGCTAATGTTGTTGCTCCGTTTCTCCATAGTGTATTTCTGCTATTGTTTCTTTCTTCTGTTGAAGAGGGATCCCACCTCTAATGCTCTTCCTTAGGTTCCTTTCTTATTTTCCCCAGAAGAGTTTGAGGAGAGAGGATAGCCTGAGGATAGATGGTGTACAGATTGTAAAGCCCTGTGAGGCAAAACGGTACTGTATGATATCGAGCTGTATGGATGAGACCGGCTTGATTTAAATATGATTTTTAAAAAAAAAACACTAGTATATAGGTTGGGATCATGATACCGACTTTGATATTGATGATGACATTGTTCACCAAAGAGTTTCATCGACTCATGACACATGAAGTCGACCCCAAACACAGGTGAGGACTGTGGCTTCATCATCGACGTCAATATCATTCAACATCAAGCCGCCTGGACAAGAATGAGATATTAGGGCTTTTCGATAGCCAGGGAGTTTATACAATGCCATTTGACTATGCATGTATTATCTACGAGTATGTTTTCTATTTATTTAACAATATAAGTGATATTACACAGGAGGAAATCTCCATTTATCAGACAAGATTTGGACTTCAATGTCACTGCCACTACATGTGTTACCAGACCACAACAAACCCTCTTCACCTCCTCAGTCAGCAGGGTGTTACAAAGACTGAATAAAGCACACTGTGAACAGAAGAGCCCATAAAAAACAATCCGGCCACAACATTAACCCACTTTAGCATTGGCATGATCTGCACCACAGCAGTACTGGCAGTTAGCCAGCTAGCTATAGCAACATTAGCAAACAAATCTGTAACATTGTTAACAGTAAGTTTAACAGAAAGTTAGCTGCTTTATCGTGTTTCCTGCAGCCAGTCAATAGTGAAATTAGACATGTAACATTATGCACAAGCAAGTTACTCACAAGTAAGAAGAGCCAAGAGCCAGTTCCGGGTCAAGCTGGAGCCCTTTAGCAGCTTGTGAGTCTCCATTAGCCCAAACTTGTGTTGACTGGGAAAGAAATTTCTCCTTGGACCTAAAATGCACAGAGTCCATAAAGACACAGGGGGGAGTTGGTAAAAATGATAAAAAACGGCATCCCTATGGTCAGTCCGCCTGTGGTCTTGTCTTTGGCATTTTTGGAAAAACATGTGTAAGAGGTGGCTCCCACCCGATCCCTGCCTCCTACTGTGGCCCATCTCTGGACTGGGCGCCTCCTCCTTTATAAGGACTCATCCTTATAAACAAGGAAGGGGCAAAGGTTAAACACCAACTTGCACAAGCTGTTCTGCCCACCTTTGAATAGTTTTGTGACCAGTGACAATAATCCAGTTTGCAGTCCTTTTCTCTTTGAACAGTCAAGGTAAGAGATAGCATTAAGTGTGATGGAGCCCATGATCTAACTTAATTCACTTAATTAATCCTGATTGGGTTCATTTAACCAGGCGTCTTGTGGTTTTACAGCAAAACACCCATACATATTTTACCCAGTCATTATAACACACTTCACGATACCTAAAAAAAAAACACTCTTTCGGTCTCTATTCAAATGATCACAGAAATACTGTGTAGGCTGCGGTATTATGTCTACACAAAATGTGTTATGTCCCAGCGCATGAATACACAAATACACCATGTGAGATTAAAAAGGTTTCAGTTTGTGTTTAAGGCTTGGACTTGTCATGGAGAATTGTTACATAATTATCTATCAAGGATGGTGAGCAGTGGGAGAGGGGAGTGTTTTGTTTTAGAAATGCAAGAAAAGTCACTGTGATGCTGGATGAAAAGAATGAGGCCATAGCCGTTCCTCCGGGCCAGATAACATGGGGGAAAAAAACTCTTTAAATGTGATCGAATGCACACAAGAGAGTATGGTTATGTGCAAGGGACTGGCACATCATAAAACCTGTTTCATCTGAGTAGCCTTCATTTCCTCTTCTTCCTCAGGGCTGTAAGGCCTCCACAGAGCCTTTTGAGCAGCACAGTAGATGCACACTCAGCTCTAATGTTCACAGGAGATGGTAGGCAGTTTAATTCAGACAAGGCCTGCAGCAATAAAAACAATCAAATCAGATGACATCAATTGAAATTATAAAGCATTTTAACCAATTTGTCACAGGCAGCATTACAAGGCAACAAACAATCATTTTAAACAAAAGAGAAACAAATCAGAGGCCTAATATGTGCATGCATGAGGCAAAGAGACTGGATGAATATTAAAACAGACTTTAAACAGATTTGTAAGAAAAACTCGGCAGCCCTTCAAGAAGGCAATCAGGATGAAGGCTGGTTGGATCGGGGGGTGAATGCCACCTACAGACATGGAACCTAACCTCTGACAAGTCTGTACTTCAAATGTTAATCTTTCATCCTGTGAGCAAAATGTTCAGGTGGAGTGGATCAATGGTGCATTTTGGGCAAGGCTATTTTATGCCTTGAGATATAATCAATACAAGTGGAAATAAGAAGCTAATGTCAAGTCCGTGTGACAACTGCTGCTCAGGCTTACCAGAGTGTTGGGATCATGGCAGTTAACATGGAGTTGGTGCAATGCGTTAACAGTTCAGAGTGCCAAATATGTATAGTTGTGTATTTACATTTAAATATAATGCTATGATTTTAACCGAATTATGAGTTGTAAATGAGTATATTGCAAAAGAGTAGAAACTAACCAGGCTGAGGGAAAAAAAACTTTATATTGCTGAATATTTTGCAAGATATAGTGGCTGCATTGTATCCTGAGAAACAACTGTGAGTTGTCATTCATTTTACCAAATTTCCCCAGGGATTAATAAAATATTCTGATTCAACCTGCTCCAATACTTCAACAAGCTTCTCAAAAAAAAAAAAAAAAAGAAATAAGAAAGAAAAAAAAGAAATAAAACGAAACCAGCTCTCAAAACATGAAAATTTAATGACAGCAAATAGGCGAACATATTGCCATGGGTTACACAGTTTACAGCAGCATACATGTAGCACGAGCTATATGTGCTAAATAATGCAAAGAATGTAATTAGTGATGAATCCAGCGAGAGCTTTTGCACTTTTCAGTTTTTCACAAGGTGGTTACTGCAGCTGTTGTAGATTTGAGTCAAAAGATTGTAAAAAGACTATACACTCCTAAAACCTACACATAATGTGATTTTGGATTATCATTGCCTGATTAGGTAGCTACTGTAAGGATAACAGAACCATAGAGCCTCTAAGTGGTGAGGCATTAAAACACTTGTATGCAAGAGTCATTTAACTATTTATTGAATGAGGGAAGTTGGTCAATAAATGGATGGAGGAATGGGTGAATGGTTTTCTATATAACAAACAAACAAAAGTCATTGTCATGCATACCATAACAAAAATAATAGAGAAAAGGTACATAGGTCAGTTTACAAAGTGAATGCATCCACCAAGGTACAAAGGAACCTCCTCTGTTTATGTGCTTTACAGAAAACTATTTGCCTTACTTATAGGGTTCAATTCTGCCTCAAAGGCATCAAACAGATTCAAACAATACATTTCCCATGTATGTACACATAATGTTAAGAAAATAAACAATCTAAAAAGGTGATCTCAAGCAATGGCAAATCATTACAAGCAACTTTCTTCTGTGACAGTTCTCAGACAGGAGGATTTGTAAAGAACACATCATGTCCTTGTAATACCTCCCCTACCTAATCTCCTCACTTGTGCCTTGGCAGGTGAATCTCTCCACCCACACAGTCTCACTGAATTGACACTTAAGCTTGAGATTCTGTAACATCCTCCATATGACAGACATGACTGAAGAACCACAGCCAAGCAATACCTTAAACTGAACACTGGAATCGGTTTGACAACCAACGTGGCTACATTCAAATAAACAGTCTCAACCAAAAATACTTGACAGTGTAATGGAGAAGATTCCTTTCATCAGACTGATGAGATAGAAAATAGTCCAAACTTCCCAACCACAGTTGGAACAAAACTGAAGTTTCTCACAGAGCTGCACAACAAGTTTTGGTATTAGTCTCTGCACCCACGTTAAAGTCATCATTTTCTGGTATGACAGAGTGCTCTGATTCACTGGACATGCCTGAAATAATGAAATATCATATAAATAGTAATTCAAAAAAACAAGCCTCTAGAACAGAAGGTTAAAGGAAGAGAATGAATCATGGATGAGACATTGTCTTTATTGGAAATTGAATGAAATGCTGGGAGTGAGTAATGGTTTAGGTGTGGGTACAAACTGTCAGTCCCTAAAGTTTGATGTAGCAAAATGTTGTCAATAAATGTCAAAATCTGATCTATGGTATGACGCCAGCAAGTGCTCAGCATACAGTGCACTCAGGACAGATTTGGAAACTCATTGATAACTTAATCACAGTTTGACAGTTACTGGTTGCAATTATGCAGCTTCATCCATTAATGCACTTAAAAAGGAAAATGTTGATTTGTGTTTGACAAGTTTAAGAATATTTTTTCCTACATTCCTCTGAGACACAGAGAGCAAAGTGTTTCCAGTTTTATCTCTTTAAACATTCAGCTGCTTCCTTAAATATTAACATTTTTACTGCTGAACCTTTCTATAACAGATGCTAAAGAAAATAATCTCCTCCAGATCCTGCACATTTGTCTTAGCATCCTGCTAAATAAAACATAGAAGTCAGGTTAGTCTATTGTCTCCTGTGTAGGGCTGTCAAGTGAATGTTTGCTTTGAAAGCTTTTTTGTTCAACTCATCTTCTTAAAAGAAAAAAAAATCCATAGCAAAGCATATTTTCCTCAGAAGAAGGGCAGCTATTTGGTTTGTAAAGCAATGCTGGGTTTCACATTCAATTGAGCTCTTGTGTCTATACAGCCTGCTGTATGATGTGGGCTGGAAGGGCCCAGAGCAAGCCATCTATTGTGAAGCCCAGACAGGCTGCAACTGAAGCAAGTACTGCACCGATTTGCAATACATCACACACATCAGACACACACACACGCACACACAGACACACACACACTGTCCTGACAAAGATGTGTCTAAAAGAAACACTATAGCCTCTGCCAGGCCATCTGCTCTTCTTCTTCATCTTCTTCCTCTTTCTCTCCAAATGTGTTCCCCTCTTTAGAGAGTCTCTAGTTCAAGGTCAGTGTGTGTTCCTTTATGTGTTTTTAGATCTCAGCAGGCATGCCTCATCTCTATCCCCACAACTATGACAAAGTCCTCAGGCAACAGCTTTTTCCTGCTGTAGCTCCCTTTTTAAGAATAAACTCCCAGCTGCTATTAGAGAAGCTGGGTCTATTATGATCTTTTTATCTCAATTATCTCCACTGATTATCTCTGTGTGTATGGGCGTGTGAGGACTCCTCTTTCCCGTGATTATTCAGTCAGTGTATACAAAACAGAAAAATGCAGTTTTGGAGTAGCTCAGGTTTAGTCTCAGCCTTCCATTATCAGGCTGAATGCTCTTTACAGCTGGAATAAATTTATTTTATGTTATGTAATAATACCACCCACATAAATTATTTTACCTAGACAACATAAACCTTTATTTCTCACATCGAATTATAAATCCATGCAGTCCAGTCTTCAACATGGAACATTTCTCAAAAATGGTCCAATGTCACCACCTAGTGTCTAATTGGGAAATAATAAAGCAAACTGTTGTTTGTTTGTTTGTTTTTTGTTTTTTTGTTTTTTTTACCCTAACACCAAAAATGTTTACTTTTCTCTTATTTGTTGGATTTGAAACAAATCTTTTTTTTCGTTTGTTTGTTTGTTTTTTAACACAAAATAATCAGGGATTATCCGATAATACCCAGACCATATTTACAAAAATGTGTTCATTTTTACCCCATTGAATCACCTGTCAACCTTATAAACTCTGTAAACTCTGCGTTGTAAAAATAATAAAATAATTTGACATAGCTGACTTTGTGGGAGGGGGGTTGTCCTGAGCTAAACTTTATGCTAGTTGTTTCCAGTCGGCGTGTTATTGTGAACGTACCAGTCTCGCCCATTATCAAAATAAAGGAAAAGGTAACCAGGTAATTGTTCGGTACGTCGTTTTAACATTAGCGAAAAACGTGCGTTTTGGTTTTGTACATTTACAATACGAACGATGTTAGTATTTGTATAAAAATTTAAAAGGTGTCAACGGCTAACGATCCTTCCTCTGTCACGATTAGCTTGCTAGCTGCCGCTAACCGCTTCATTTCCTGGGTCAAGCTAACTGTGGCTAGCTGACAGATGGTGCTGGCTGTTCATTTAATATAAATTGACTTGCACGATATCTTTCTTTTGAAGAAGCACGGAGGGGCGTGGGTTCGCGTGTCTCAGCAGAAGTAACACTGGCTTGTCAGGCAACTGTCGATATGTTTCAGTAAAACCAGCATGTTACTTATCTTTTCTGCAGGTCATGGAGTTTGCAGAGCTAATAAAGACACCCAGGGTGGATGGGGTCGTCCTGCACCGGCCTTTTATGCCCACTGTGGAGGGGACCCTGTGTTTGACTGGTCATCACCTCATTCTCTCCTCCAGACAGGACAACACGGAGGAGCTGTGGCTGCTTCACTCAAACATAGACTCTATAGAGAAGAGGTGATTCTTATTAGCTGTTTTTTATTTGCTCTATATCTCATGTTCAGCCAATATCATTGTCAAACCGCAGTTTCATTAGTTGTGCTTAAAAGGACCCTGATACTCTAAATCAGCCATGTTTAGTGTGTTTTTGCACTGTGTGACTTTTTAATAAAAGTCATTTTAGTAAAAGTGGCAAAGGGAGGAAACAGAGAGTGAAAATACAGTTGTTGTTGTTTTTTGGGTTTTTTTTTTTTTTGCTGCGGTATGTCTTGTCAGTGCTACTCTCAATATAAATGCACTAGATCTTAGTATTACGCTGCGTCTATTCTTCTCTGTAATGGCCTCATTTTTACAATGGAGAGAAGACCTAAAACTGTTATGACAGGAAGTTTGTGTCTGACCACGCTTTCGCTGCCATGTCCCATAGTCTGAGAACTGATTTTGAGAATGGTGGGGAGGTGTAAAACACCATTGAGCATTAAATGTTGATTTAACAAGCAAGTCAATATAGCAAGTCTTTTTGATCATTTAAGTTTGTGTAAATAAAATTACACCAACGTCCCTAATAGTTCACATGCACTTATTTTACGGTGGGGTAACCCAGATCCCAATGGCTATTGTGCTTACTATTAAAACCAACTTTTTTGCACTACTTTTTAACTAAATGTTGATTAATATATACAAGTACTTCAGGTGAATGCTAAATCACAAACAAATTACCTGTATGTGCAGACGTACTTGGCTAATAACTGATCCTGATCCTAATTCTGAAACCAAATCTTAAACTATTCTTTCAGATTTGTGGGGTCTGTAGGAAGCATCATTGTCAAGTGCAAAGACCTGAGGGTGATCCAGCTGGACATTCCTGGTATGGAGGAATGTCTCAACATTGCCAGCTCTATTGAGGTAGACAGGGCATCACAAAATTATTGTTCACTGCTAAATGTTCACTTTTAATATTACTTTTATCAGTAAGATTTTAAATGCAATTTACTAGTGTATACTTGTTTTGCCCTTCTAGGCTCTGTCTACCCTTGATTCAGTCTCTTTGATGTACCCGTTCTTCTACCGGCCCATGTTTGAGGTCATAGAAGATGGCTGGAATTCTTTCCTTCCAGCGGATGCCTTTAAAGATCTGGAGTCTATGGTATGTTAAATTAAAGTATGTTAAATTCACTCAATCCTCTCTTGTACTTGCTCAGTACCTGTCTTTTAACCTTGAACCCACCATCCCTTTTATCAGACTGATGAGTGGAGACTGAGCGAAGTAAACAAGGACTTCAAGGTGTGTCCATCCTACCCCCCTCTTGTGGCTGTGCCTAAATATGTTGATGACGACACACTGAGAAAAGTAGCTACTTTCCGTCACAGTGGTCGGTTTCCAATACTCAGTTATTACCACAAAAAGAATGGCATGGTAAGCACATGGGAATGGAGTTTATATGATTCTGTTTCTGTTTTTGTAAAATATTCCTTGAGAATTTCAGTTGTGTGATGGCTGCCTATGTCTGTACCTCAAATTGCTTGTACTTTTCCTTCAGGTAATGATGCGAGCAGGACAGCCTCTGACTGGAACCAATGGGCGACGGTGTAAGGAAGATGAGAAGCTCATCAATGCTACCTTGCGGCCGGGCAAACGTGGCTACATCATTGACACGCGCACTATCAATGTTGCCCAGCAGGCCAAAGCTCGGGGTGGAGGATTTGAGTCTGAGGCTAACTACCCCCAGTGGAGGAGGATCCACAAGGCCGTTGAAAGGTGGGCCACTTGTGTTTTCAAATTTTTTTTCATATTGTTTTTTTTTTTTTTCTCATGGATATGAGAAAAAAAAATCTTTAAATAAAACTGGATACTGATTCTATGTGTCAAAAACTGTTAGATATTTCAACATGTATTTGTATTACTATATTTTATATTCAATATTTATGAAAAATTTATTATTTATCTAACAATTTATTATTGTGGCACATCTGTTATTTCTAGGGCTAATGTCCTTCAGGAGAGCCTGATAAAGCTGGTGGAGGCTTGTAACGACCAGTCACACAGCATGGATCGCTGGTTAAGCAAGCTGGAGGCTTCCAGCTGGCAGACTCATGTCAAGGAGATCCTCACCACTGCCTGTCTGGCTGCCCAGTGTATTGACAGGTAAGAGAGCTTGGGTTGATTTGCTTGGTATGTTATTCATAGACCAGCAAATACCAAGCAATATGGGCAACACTCTCATTATTCCTCTGCTATTGTACATACTGAACTGAGAAAATAACAGTTCTCAATACTGCATCTGTGTTGTTCTCTGTTGTTTAAAGCACTGGCATGCCAAGTGACTCTGAGAAACTGTCCTCTGTATTTTTCTTTAGGGAGGGAGCATCAGTGCTTGTTCACGGTACAGACGGGACAGACTCCACCCTGCAAGTGACCTCTTTGGCTCAGATCATCCTTGATCCGGCCTGCAGGACGATTAGAGGCTTCCAGGGTTTGGTGGAGCGAGAGTGGCTCCAGGTGAGCTTCTCTGTGCTTTGAAGTATACTACCTAATCTTAATCATGTTTTTTGATAAAATTAATTACTGAAAAATATAAAAACATCTAATTTTGAGAAGCTTTAAAAGACACCCTTTGTTTCATACATGCATTCTTTGCATTTCTTCTCATCCCTCTCATCTCTTCGACCAGGCCGGCCACCCGTTTCAGCAGCGCTGCGCCCAGTCTGCTTACTCCAATAGCAAGCCTCGCCAAGAGGCTCCTGTCTTCCTGCTCTTCTTGGATTGTGTGTGGCAGATCCTTCGCCAGTTTCCCTGCTCTTTTGAATTCAATGAGAGCTTCCTGGTACTGCTATTCGAACACGCATATGCCTCTCAGTTTGGTACGTTCCTGGGCAGCAGTGCAGCTGAGAGGTAAGTCTGAAGTTTGCTGAGCTCGGTCTGACAGCTAACACAAGTTCAATCACATGCTTGATTTTGCTTCACATGGGATTTGAGGGCAAGGATAAAACATTTTCTCCAATTTGAATTTCCCTATCCACCCCCATATCATTGTACATGTGACAACCCACTGTTAAAACCTGTGTTTTTATTTTTAACAGAGCACCCTCTCACACCTTTTACAGAGCCAAACTGTCTTTGCCTGAGAAGACTGTGTCCCTTTGGTCGTGGGTGAACCGGCCCCAGGAGCTAGAGCGTCTGACCAACCCGCTCTATGAGGCTAACAGTCTTGTGATCTGGCCCTCTGTGGCCCCTCAGAGTCTGCTGCTATGGGAAGGTAAGATTTAAAAAGAAATTGTAATGACTTGAGAGTAGGCAGCATAAACTGTAAACTACTTAAAACTATCATTCTTTGATATCGTAGATATAATAGATTAATAATCAGACTTACAAGTAAAAAAACCTACAAAGGTATAAGGCTAAAGCGATAAATAAGTTTAAACTGGACTTAAAAACAGGTATGAGTATGACTTGTAGCTGAGCTGAGTATAAGTAATAACTGGAACAGGTAACACGAGATGGTCAGGGTTGTTCATCATTAAGGTAGTATTAAAAGTCAAACCAAGACTTTGCATATTGTCTATATCAAATTCACAGGACACACTTTTTCACTACTTACTACTGCCGCGTTTGCATGTTTACTCTTTACAGCAATTTATACCGAATATTATTATAAGCTGTAAAACACTGTGTGGTACGTTTAGGCCAGAGCAGACAGGCAGACTGAGCTACTTGTTTGACACTGAGTCAAGTTTGACGCTGCGTGTACTAAGTCTTGCTTCTGGCATCAGCTAATGAAATCACATGTTGTGCAACTACATCATGACGTGATAGTTGTCATGAGGGTTTGACTCATGCTTTGGGTTTATGCTTCTCCTGAAGACAGGCTCAAACCTGAAACCAAGTCTGACTAAGTCAACAGCTAATACCTATTACTAACAAAACTCCCATTAGTAATTGGCAGGAAAACTGCCATCATAACCACAGGTATGCTGCCACAAATGTTTCATTGTCTCGTCTGTGTATATACAGTGGCTTGCAAAAGTATTCATACCCATTGAACTTTTCCACATTTTGTCACGTTACAACCACAAACATAAACATATTTTATTGGAATTTTATGTGAAAGACCAACACAAGGTGACACACAATTGTGAAGTCCAAAGAAAATTAAACATGATTTTAAAATGTTTTAACTAATAAAAAAATGAAAAGGCATTTTTTTTTATTTGTAAAAAAAAAATTTAAACTGTATTTCAGACAGATTCTCAGACAGATATTCTGAACTCTCACCAGAAGGGGGCAGCATTAATTTCACCAGTTGCACAACTGATAAACTTGGTGACCCTGAGAGTCAGTCGTAAATATTATAGCGTGGAAAATTAATCAGCATTTTACATTTAGTCCTGTGCGTGTAAAGTTAAATAAAGACTAAGACTTGCATACACTATTTTAAAGGGAAATTTATCACCATTTTAAAACATCCCAGCATGCCATGAAACATCAGAAGCACACAGAGCAATTACTAAATATATATTAAATATTAGAAATTACCAGGCAGATTAATTGTTAATTAAAAATACTAGTCTCCTCTAAAATACTGTATAAAAATCTCTGAGCCTTTTCTAGCCTCTCAGCAGTGAACATCTTCTCATATCCCACCACACTGACCTAGTTACATGAAGAGGTTGAACTCTGCATACGGCCGTTGAGCTCATATGACTTTTTCCCTTCATCTGGCTTTCACTACCTTCGCATTTTAAACATTGCTCAGATTGATTCTCGCACACATCAGTGATGTGTTTGTCCAGTGTGTTTGTCTTATTATATCCCGGCCACAAGGTTTCCTCGCTGACACCTGAGCTCCTTGACACTGGACAGTGACGGTTCACTACAAGTCATCAGTTTGCAGTCATATGCAGGCTAATCTTAGTCCCGTGGAACACTTTATACTTGTCTGGAGTAGCATTGTGACATTGTGTATATGTAAAGATGAGGCTTGTATATCAAAGCATTGTTGCTGTGAATAAATTGTTCAAATGGTGGTGAACAAAGCAAGCAGCGATGCAGTGGTGGTTCTGCGATCTGTGTGGATAATATAAATGCTTGCTACTCCTTTCTCTTTCATTTGCCTCCTTTAAGGTACCCTTGAGTTTTCTAAGCAGAGCCATTCTAAAGACTTCAGATATTTTTCTAGTAACTCATGCAAGTATATATAACTCTTTAAATATCCACTGCGGGAAATACATTTTCCAACCTTTCATAAATTCCAGGGTATGAAATGATAAATTTAGTGCGACAAACCTATTAAATAAGTCTGAATGAGTTCACATGATTACTCTCTGAACTAAAACATTCTTGCATATTGTTTAAAATAAGAAAAAGGATTTGTTGGCGTTAACTCCATCCCATCTAAATCCCATCTAATCTTAAAGATGGGACTCACTAAATTTCACCTGTGGATTAATAAAGTATTCTGATTCTGAATCGCATATCAACTAAAAGCAAAGGCCATTCATAAAGAACGAAAAGGGGGGGCGGGAGTCTGGACTGATCAGAGGTCATTAGGTTCAGTCGTTTCTGTGTGGGGGGCCCCCCCTCCCTGCCTAAAGCCTTAGAGCTATACCCTCACTCAATATGAAGTGGAACATATGAGAGCTGACTGAAGCACATGAAATGCAACAGACATCCTGCTTACACAGCTCTTTCATAGAGAATGACGCACATGCCTGGGTCGACTTAACCAACCCTATGGAAGTCAAAATCTCTAGCTGTTGACACTAATGAGGACTGATGGCTTGCACCAGTTTTTTACACAAATGCCAAGCAGCATTGTAAAGGCTTCATACTCTAGAGGTTGAAAACTTGAGATGGAGTTTCTATACACCATGATTTACTGCGTAGTCCTGCCAGTAATGTCCGTGTCATATAGGGACACACAGCCATACACGTCCAGCCCCCTCCCCCATGTCATGCTATTTGTACCATCCAAGCATTTTGTTCCTACTGACCTGGAATCAAAAACTCATTTCTAATTTGCAGGCGCATAAACTAGAGCAGTCGACTATTAGGGCTGAACAATTGGTCTTAAATTAATAATCACTATCTCTATATCTGTTCTCAACTAAACTTCACTGGATGATTTTTCTTTTTCTGAGGTTTATAATTCCTTCATGGATTTAAAGAGGCTCTTTAGACTCATTTACAAATATCAATAAATAACCCAATGAAATAATTGAGATTTCAATAATGAGTGAGATAAGTGTCATTTTAGTCATATGTAGTAAATACCCTTTATCTACAGGTGTTTCACTGTCCTGTCACAGAGTTTGATTTGAGGAAGCTCGGGCCATTTGATACACTTCCGCACATCTTCACATCACATCTTCACTGTGTTACATTCCAGACATACAGCACATCTCTGTGGTCACACTTGTCTTTCTGGTACACCAGTCCCAAGTCAAAAGTACCACACCTGCTATACAAGTCTAAGTATGTGAAAGCAGTTCACACAATCAGTGCGCTTTTAAAAAAAAAAAAAAAAAAAAAAAAAAAATTATATATTTATTGTGTGTGAAAGCTCTCTATTTTCTCATGCTTGATTTGCACACATTGCTGTGCAAGTGCAGTGGTAAGAACAGAAGCCACTTCACTAAGATAAGTCTTACTTACAGCACTCTCCTCTTCTTCTATTACAGGAGTATTCCTTCGCTGGAACCGCTCCTCCAAGTGTTTGGACGAAGCCTATGAGGAAATGGTGCATATAATTGAGTACAACAAGGAGCTACAGAACAAAGTAAACAGCCTACGCAGGCAACTGGCCCAGCTGGAAACTGAAGATCCTCTTCTGCAAACACCATAAGAGAGACAGCTGCAAAAGGAAGCATGATGAGAGAAAGAGGTAGAAACATGGAAATAAAACAAAATATAAACAGATCGGTGTCATACCAGTTTTAGGCTTAGTTAACTGTAAATTATTTTCATTTGTTTTATATTTCTGTTTCTTGCACAGATAAATTACAAAAGCAAGGCTTGACGCCTATATTAACGTCAAAATCAATTTCTCTTTGATTTTGCTTGAATGCAGTTATTTAGAAAGCCAACAAGACTTGCCTCGTTGAAACTAACAAACAAACAAAACAAAAAAGCACTAGTTATTTCTAAGAGAGTCCCGTTTAAAGCCAAACAGTCCTTCAACTCACAGGCCTCAAATATAACTCTATGTACTGAAAACAACTTCATTTTCTTGAGTTACACTGTCTCAAATCAAATTGTCATGTCTCACACCAACTGACTGTCATTTACACACACAGATATCTGAGCATCAAGTGAGTGAAGCCATTTCTCTCCCAAACTGTATGTTTGACTCCTGTGTGTTCATGGGCATTGATGTTCATGAAAGAAATACATGTGGCCTCTGAAGGACAGCTGGAGAGGGTGTGTAGATGTTCACTTACTACAGGGTACACATTTTCACCAAACATCCTGCTGAATGTATACGCCACTGAAGTACTGCAGAGTAACTATGGCAACATATCAGGTGCTATAAGGCAGCATGTGACTTTGCTGCATGTTGAGATGATATAATATGCGTAAGTAGGGTCAGCCCCTACTGTACTGTACAATGAGGGGGGGGCTTCTTTAAGGCCATTCTGACCAAAATATCCTGATTGTTGTACATTTGTCAGATCATTATTTAACATTCCAGTTAGTAGAGAGCCATAGAGTTAAATTAATTATACAAACATTTATAATTATACAAACAGTGATATTCATCATCTTGATTGGAAATGTCATTCATTTTTTCCCAATCTTATTATGAGTAATAGTAAACTCTTACAAAGTGTCTGAGAGCACGATGTGGGAAAAGTATAATAATGGTTGTCATGGTTATGGCAACAAGACCCTGAGTTGATCACATGTTGGTTTGTCTGTTTAATGTTAGAAACTGCTTTAAAGATAAGTTATATAATTGTGTTGAAATTAATTATGAATCAAAATGCATATCTGCTATTTTGTGGTATAACATTCAAAACTAATGCACTTTGTGTAAAAGTCATTTCAATTACTTAATGTCTATATATGTGTGAAGCCATTGTACTATACTACAATATCAGAAAAATACTCTTAGAATTATAATTCTTAAAATTAGCATTATGTTCTTTTGTGAGAGCTCACTAGTGGCTGCAATGATAATACAATGGATGTCTTAATATTAAATGTAAAAACCAATATATGCCAATATATCAAACTAATGAAACTCTTGTTACTTTTCTCTGAACAGATGTTTAGTAAATGTAACAATTTTCGCACTAACTGTGGCCTCATCACAGGAAAACTGTGAGGAAAGCCACATGATAACATTGTTGGTGTTTCTAAACCTTTAATTTTGACTATTCTTTAAGAAGCAAGTAAATATGTTTAAAACAGCATGACCTCTCTTTGCATAGTGGCATTTAAGGTCAATTGTCTATAGATAAAGTTAGCTTCAATTAGCATAACATCATAAAGAAAGCTTTATTCTGCAATGTGAATACAGTCTGAGAGTAAAATTCAATCAGCAGTTAGTATCATTAGCTATTTCCATTTGTTTTGCCAGTAATTGTATTTTCATCTGCTTATTCCATGTTCCACATTTCATCTATTTTGCTTCAAGAATGAATAATATAATAATCACACTAAACAGAATAGATTCCAGCCACTACAGCAAACTGCTTTGTAAAGGAAATGTTTACATGTATATTTCATGCCTGCACTATGTACATTGTTTCCTTCAGCCAAAAAGACACCTTATCTTCCTGCTGTGTGCATGAACGGAACAATAAGTTTCACCCTTGTGATCGTCTGATTTTATGGTGATAAAATTGACTTTGCATTTGCCCTCTTAAATGCTTAAATGCTACAAAATTCAAGATTAACAAGATTATCCGCACTGTTGACAAATAATATTTGTGTCTGTTGTTGTTGCACTTTTCAACTTTGTGCAAAGCCTTACTGTAAAACCAGAATTCAAAATAAAAAAACATTTTTTGTCTGTAAAATTATATAGTTCAATTGACTCAACGTTTTTTCAAGTTTTCAAACATTAAAAATGATGGCACAAAAGATGATTGATATTTAGTAATTTTTTGTTCTCACAGCAAGATTTTGATGACTTTAATTCACCAGTTTCATTTTTATTTTCTAAATCGCTAACCTTTAAAGCTGCACAAACTGTGATCTACGCTCTATGAACTACGTGTGATGTGGAAGGTGTCATGTCTGTCAGCCCTCCGGTGACAATGGAGCAGCTTTCCACCATATAGAAATGGAAAACAGGTGACATAGTGTTCAATTTTCCCATGTCCCATAAAGCCTGTCCGGAGATTAGTAAACAGCACCCCAGTCACCTCACGAAATGTTACCACTGCTGTGACGAAAGCATCATCTATTGAGGTGACTGAGGAATAAATAGCCTGAGATCAGCTGCCTCACGGAAGCATGTGATTGCAGTCAGTGTTTACAGTGCTACTGTTCAGCCACTGTTGTACACATTCTTGTGGTCTTGCTTCTATCATGACTGTGATTTCATGGCTGGAAGCGTTGATTTCTATAATTAAGGTAGTGTTGTTGTATGTAACCCTCATTTAAGTATCTAGTAAAAATGAGAAATAGTATTGAATTCCATCACAAGTGTAATCCCTGTTCAGCTGGCACATCGGGTGCCATCACAGTTATCAGGTGTCAGTTTCCTCACATGCTTGTCAGAAATTAAGAATAGAGGACTTGAGTTATTGGAGTTCATCTATTTGGGCCCTAAATAATAGTGATTTTCATAAACGAAATGGGATATTTGTTTTCATCAAAGAAATCCTGGTTTTGTTTTTGGAAAAAGTGTGTCAGTGTGCAGGTTAACTTGTTTTTGAGTCAGTCATGACTTTGCCTCCCTGTGATTATAGCTGGGGGGGTGTGCTCCTGTCCACCACTCACATGCCGGCACAGATCTTAAGCCCACCCTTTTCTGGCTCCACTAAGAGACACTCCTCAACCCCTGTGGACCTCCCCTATCTACTGCAAACAAACCTCAAAGTCAAACAAAGGATGTGTTCGTGCTCACATCCTACTCTGACCTAGGCCACCAGAAAACATGAATGGAGTCTGTTACTTTCAATTTAAAGAGGCTGTAGAGTTTCACCACCGCTCCCTTTAACCATCCACTCCCTTTCACCTGCAGCGCAACCACAATGATTTCATTATCTAATCATTAGTTTGATTAAAAGGCTGCATCAGGTTTATCCTTTGTTTTGCTTCTTGTTAAGTCCAGCTACTTTTAAAGTACTGATCAACTTGTATCAGTGTTTGTACAGTCCTTAAACTCTATATCTAGAAACACGTGAGCTCATTTGTTTCAGGGGGCCCTGCTTGTTTTTGATGTACTACCTGAGGACACGATGGTCTTTTTTTCACTCCACTGTAATTCACAGTTATATTCTGATGTGAAAAAAATATTACCACTAAACTAACTAGCGGTTGTTATATTACAGGAGATAGACAGGAAAATAAAAACCCTGCTAAAACAATAAAATCAAAGGTCACTACAAACTGGGCAAACTGCTCAAACTCACTGAACTTTAAAGCAAATTCAAAATGCCAAAGTTTTCAAAGAAACAGCTTATGTGGAAAATGGTGCATCAGAAATTTGATGAAATGGAGATGCCACGATTAGCAGACACCGAAGACTGTAGTACCACATACCTAAAGGTTAAAGGCCATTTCTGGATGCTTGAAATTGACACTAACAATAATTCAAAAGATAAGTATTCACTCTTCTTGTTGGTTCATCTCATCTGACTGAATACTAGATGTGTTTCAGCGATAATTGGGATGTTTTTAGGCATAAATTTTGATTTAAAATACCAAACTGCAAAGTGTGTAGACTACTTCAGGTTTTTCCTATTTTGAGAGAGTAAGAATGGGAGAAAGCTATATTTCTTATAAACTTGTTGTAGATAGTTGTTGTAGATAGTGACTAATCTATTAAGTATATAAAAAACAAAAAAAAAAAAGTGAATTCAACTGCTCTGGCCATATATATATATATATATATATATATATATATATATATATATATTATTGTTATATATTGGACAAAATGTATATCTAAATAATTTATATGTAAATAATGGCTCTGAATCCTTGTCATTTACACGTCCATTACCCGATTAATCGATTAACCGAGTCGGTCACCATTAACGTCCAGTCCAGTCACAATGACCACCGCGGTCACGTGGCTCCCTGGCCGCGTGTACAGTCAGTTTTTGGAGACCCCCCCACCCCCCACCACATCACCCCCACCCCCGGGCCTAAGAGTTGACCGCCAGTGAATAGACGCATTGCAGGCTAGGCTTAACCGAGCTGGGCAGCAGGGCGCCGGGTGCTGGGCGCTGGGTAACTGTGACGCTCTGTGGGAGGGGTCTGTGAAGGAGGACCGCACCTCCGAGGCTCCACCAATCCGAGAGAAAGCCGGCTTCCCCTGAAGCCAGATGGCTGCTGATATATAGCTTGAAGACGCAGCTGATGCAACACTGGACGGAGATAACAGGTCAGAGCGCCACGGGACACGGGATCAGCGCAGAGGAGGAAACCGCATCTCACCCACTCTCATCGAGCCAGTCAGAGGATTTTTGTCCGCTTCTCCTGTGGATCGACGGGTGAGTAACCGCTCCCGTTGTATTTCCCCTATTAGACCGCGCACGTGTGGAAATTGGAGTTAAATTAACGTTTTATTCCTATTATCGATATGAGTGAACAAGCCTCTGCGACCCTCCCGGACCAAAGACCCCCTAAAATTATACCAGGACCCAGGCTGCTTCAGTCTAACGGAGACGGCTTCACTCCGGCTCAGTGGCCTGCTTTCATTTGTCTGGATGGCTGAGCGCCAGTCGCGCCCCCACCCCCCCTTCCTAAAATGTGGCAAATCTCCTGGTGGATGTCAGCCTCCAAAACGTAGCCGCCACGTGGAAAAAAAGCTGCCAAAACTAAACGGGGATCGACGACCCTGTGTCACCAAGGAACCAAATTATCGACATTTCTTTAAAAATGACGCGCGGCATCGGCGGAGGGGGGCGCAGCTCTCCCTGTTACCCAAGAGGCTCTACGTGGTGTCCACGTCAACCCGTGTTGGCACAACAGTGAACGGCGCGTGCTGTGAGCGTGGCAAAGGGTCCGGAGCGCGCGGCTTTTACGCACAAAACCCTCAAAGTTTAATATTTGCTTGTGATACGATTTCCCTTACAATAACGCGGATGTTGTATTAATGGTGCTGTAGATTTCTTACTCCAAATGAGAATTTCTGCCAGATGAGTTCAGGACAAACGATTACTCAGGTGATTTGCTCAACCGTGCCAAAAATATTTCCAAATCCCGTCACTGTGATTGTCGACCTGATCTTGACACTGTTTTCGTCCGCTGCTGTGTGCCACAGTACGCCCTCTCCTCCTGATTGGTTCTCGTTGAAGGCAGGGCAGTATAAATACACTCAACTTATTCCCTTACTTCCTTTTTTGGGAGCTCCAAGCGCTTTCGGTAAGTTCACTTCTGAACAGATGCGGTGCGCAGAGATTGAGGTGGTCAAGTGATGATGAGGGGGGGTATGGATCCCTTTTCTGTAGAATAAACTTAAACTTCATGGTTAACTTCTAGTGTGGAAGTAGTAGCCTGGTATACGTCTTAAGCTGTTTTCAGTGCGCTGACATATTGTTCCATATGCTCGGCACAGACCTGTGAGACGCGCGTCTACAGCATTGTCCCGTTTAAGTTTAGTAACAGACTGCGAGTCAAAGGCAGAGGATAAAGTCTTTGTCGTTGCTCTGCGCTTCAGGCTCTGCTATACCGATTTGGGAAACAATAGCCTATCATTTGCATTTAACTGAAGGCTATGTTTCCTCCCCTGCTGACACTTTTTTTTTTTTTTTTTTTTTTTGGCCACATAAGCTCTTTTCACTGCAAAGGGTTTCTAAAACAAATCGTTTCCATCAGTGCGAGTTTCGCCGTCCAGGCCTCTGTGTCTTCTGGTGCCTGAGGTCTGGAGCGGAGCCCAATCCACTGACAAAGCTCTTTATGCTTTGGCCAAAAAGTAGAGACTTCATGCACCAAATTGTGCTGAAGTCTATGAAATTTGTCAGCCTTGAAATCACCCCAACACACGCTTTTTCTTTCTTTTTTTTTTTTTTTTTCCTGTAGGTACCAGTATGGCTGTCATCAGAACCCTCAGCAAGGTGACCAAACAAGCTCTGCTCAGCACCCCAGGGTGCGGCTGCCAGCCCCTAATGGTGGCCGTACGCAACATCAGCTTCTCCCCTCGACAGGTGACATCCGACGCCAGCTTCCACTCTGTGTCCTTCTCAGAAACAGACCACCCCAAGGTGCTCATTACAGGTACGTAGCATCTGTTTTTGGTGCTTTGCTGACTATAGCAGACTGCAGTGCTTTTTAAAAAGAGGCCTGGCAGCATTTTTAAAAAACAATGGACTGTGGTTTAAATGAGGATAATGAAATTCAGTCATGGTGACTGCTACAGGGACTCGAGACCAGCAGGTGCTCTAACAGGTTTGGCAATAATAATAATTACTTAAGTCTCCATGGAAACCAGTGCTGATGAATATTAGCTGCTGCTGATTCGGTTTGTTTCTGTCTCTCTGTCTAATGGCAGGTGGCCTTGGTCAGCTCGGGGTGGGGCTCGCCAAACTGTTGAGGTAAGACTTTGTCTTTGCACTGATTGAGCCATCATTTGTGTACAGATAGCAATCAGTTGTCACTGTCACTGTATTTATATTAATTAATTTTCAAGTCGTATAATCATGGTTTCCTGCTTTACAGGAAGCGATTTGGCAAGAACAATGTAATTCTGTCTGATATCAGGAAGCCTCCAAGCAACGTTTTCCACAGCGGTGAGTAAACCATGTACAGTGGTGTACAAGAATGGACTTGAGGCATTTGAACTTCATCAGTTATACAATAGCTTTGTTTTTGTTTTTTTTTGTTTTTTTTTCCACAATGTGTCATTTACTTCCAAGAGCGGCCAGTTTTTTTTTTTAAGGGTTTATCTGATCACCTTACCAAAACGACTTTAAAAGCCTTCAACCTCGTCATCGCATTAGAGTTCAAGTTTAGTTCCTATTAGGACTCATACCAGAGACATTTGAAATTTCAGGTATTTGGCAATACAGGACAAAGTGTTAAAATGTGTTACAAATTACACTAAAGGGAGAGGCACATCTTCCTCTGGAAGAGGTTGATAAATGACTCTTTGTTTTGTTGGTTGTCTGGTAATATTCCATTAAAAGATGTGATGAATGTAGTAGTAGCTGAAGTCTGTAGCTCTTAGGACAAGAGGAACATGCATGTAGAGATGAACGGACAGAAGAGCAGTCTACTAGAAGCTTTACAGTCACCCTGAAAAAGTTATTAGTCCAAGCCAGTGCTGGTTAATATTCTGTATTTCTGCTTCAAAATCTGCATAAATATATAAGAGGATTCATTAAACCCTCATTCATCTCTGTCACCATCAGGCCCATTCATCTACTCAGACATCCTGGACTACAAGAATCTGCGGGAAATTGTGGTGAACAACCGCATCACTTGGCTTGTTCACTACAGCGCTCTCCTCAGTGCTGTTGGGGAGGCTAATGTGGCCCTAGCACGTTCTGTGAACATCACTGGTGAGTGATATTTTTATTTAGTGCTAAGTCTCATCACACCAACAATATTGTTTTCTTAAATACTGGTTTAAGTGGAATGTCTTAATTTGAAGTGTTTGTTTTTCAGGGCTTCACAACATCCTGGACATCGCAGCAGAGCATGGCCTGCGTCTGTTTGTCCCCAGCACCATTGGTGCCTTTGGTCCTACTTCACCCCGCAACCCTACGCCAGATCTCTGTGTGCAGAGACCTCGCACCATCTATGGTGTTTCCAAAGTCCATGCGGAGCTGATGGGAGAGGTGAGATCTCAGATATTTATGATCAGCAGCATTGATGTCTGATCTGGGACAAATCAATAATTGTATCCTTTCTCTCCTCCGACAGTACTACCACCACCGCTATGGCCTGGATTTTCGCTGTCTACGCTATCCAGGAATCATCTCTGCTGACTCCATGCCTGGGGGCGGCACAACAGGTGAGAGAGATGTAATTTAGACCTTATACAAGGTTTCACTTTTAATGGATATCTATTCCTGTACCACTCCTGCCATGTCACAAATTTGTTATGTAACTGACTTGTTCCAGAGAGTTGTCGTGACTTGTATTTTTAGGCCCGCAGATAACGCCATGCACTATTTCCACTTTCCAATTTTCACTTGTCTGAACCGCCACCACACCCTGAGCTATGCCCAAATTCTGTCTGTTATCAGTCTGGTTTTTGATGAATGCAGTCTTGTTAAATATTTTGGAAAATTCTAATGCGTTGTTCTGATTTCTAAACTGGTGCTGATGTTTTTCTGTCTCGGACCCAGACTACGCTGTCCAGATTTTCCATGATGCGATCAAAACTGGAAAATTTGAGTGCAACTTAAAAGCTGACACACGGTTGCCCATGATGTACATCGACGATTGCCTTCGTGCCACGCTGGAAGTGATGGAGGCACCTGCTGACACACTGAGCATGAGGACCTATAACATTAATGCCATGAGCTTCACCCCTGAGGAGCTGGCCCAGGAGCTCCAGAAGCAGATGCCTGAGCTGGAGGTCACATATGACGTTGACCCTGTCAGACAGGCAATTGGTAAGTCTTTTAATGTGTTATTTGAGAGGAGCTAAAATGTAGCATAACAGGAGGATAAGACATCGAACTTGCTTTTTCTTTTAATAATTAAATTTTCTGTTTCTCCCTCTGTGCCTCCCCAGCTGACAGTTGGCCAATGAACTTTGATGACTCCAACGCACGGAAAGACTGGGGCTGGAAACATGATTATGATCTCCCAGAGCTCGTCCAGACAATGCTCAACTACTTTGGTGCAGAAACGCGTATGGCTCGTGCTAACTGAGGGAGCACAACATCAGTCTTGAGTGTTCTTTGTATATAATGTTTAGACTGACCAAAGAGAATAGAGGAACTTGGCCTGTTCATAGTCGTTCTCTCACTTCTCTATGTAAAATCAGAAGGGCTCTGCTTGCCTGGCACAAGGCTATCATGTCTCCAGAATGTAAAAGTCAGTGTGGGGAAGACAATCCTCCCCGCTCCCGTCTCTACTCCTGCTATGGTCTTTTTGCTCTTTTTTTCTGCTTTGGGATTTGGGTGAAGAGCAGTCTGTCAGTAGAAGGTTATTAGCAGTATCAGGGATATCAACGTGGCCTGTGAAAACTCGTTTGGTTTAAAAGGGGAAAAAAAAAAAAAAAGAGAGATGACTTGCATGTTAATGAATTGCGCAAAATTTTGCAATGTTTCTGGACAAAAATCAAGGGAATGTTGCATTGTGTATTTGTGAGCATTTCTACCCGTTTTTCTTTAGAAATCCAATCAGGGTTTGTCTGCCAAATTTCAATGGATTGTCAAAGTTCAAGTATTCAGGGACTAAAGCTCACAGGGCTAAAATCATGTAACTTTGGATTGAAGGGTATTCAAATACACAAGTTGTGTCCTTTGCACTTTAGATGGATCTCTCTTAAAATTACTGACAAGTAACTGAGCCTGTATGGGCAATTTTTCTGATACAGTGCAACTGTATTTTGAGCTGTGCGGAGCTATAATTTTTAAAGTATTGTTCTTCTGTTTATTCCACATAACATTATTTATTCTGTCTGTTGGTGTTAAATGTGTGGGAGCTTTGGTAAGTGAAGGCATTTCTTAACACCTTTTTTTCTACGTGTTTCTGTCGACTTTTGTTACATTATTTGTTTTTCATTAACTCTGTGGGATTTATTTTGACACAAAAAGGGAAATGTGACACCTTGCGTCACATTTACGTTTAGCCACATTTGGTGGTTTTCTGTATTTCAACTTTCTGCAAAAGAAATGTGGAAACTGGTTTGGTTTGTAAAAGTCTTGGCAAGTTCTGTCTGCCTTTCAATTACACAATGAGCTTTGACAATTAAAACTTTTCCACGTACATCTGCCTCTACCTGTGGTTTCGTTTTTTTTTTTTCACACTGTCACATGTACAGACGATATAATCTTTCCCCAAATTAGTCTGGATTATCTTAAACAAACTGTAGACAATGTTGGCTCAGTTTTGACCCACTGGGTGGTGGCGTGCCTGCCATAGCATTTTGAGTACAACATGTTCTCTCAGTTAAATGGAACATTTCAAGATTGGGTGCTCATTTACACAAGACACTGAGCATTAGATATCACTCATGTTTCCCAGCAGTGTATAACCATCAGCAAACAAAATCCATTCGAGTGTGTATTTAGTAATTGTAATGACTGTTCTCTGGAGTAAGGTTTAAAATGCAGTGACCTGGAGAATGACCTTCAAAATAAAACATCAAAGTCACTTCAAATTTGGCCACTGATTGATCTGTTAATTATTGTCAGGAAAAAAAGTCAGATTACATTTTCAGCATTTCATGAACAAGTTGATTCTTGTCTGATTGCAGAAATATGAGTATAGAGGAATGTTTCTCTATGAATCTCTCTAACTATGTATGTCACATCACACAGCTGTCAAGAATCTTTAACAGGCATAAACCTGCTTTGATTGACTCTACTGTGCTCTAATTTAGGATTTAAGCATCAAGAAACTTTTTGGTTTAAAGAATAATGCAGTTGCACAGGTAAAATTTGGAGCTCTTGGTTTTCTGTCAGAATCCTTGTGTAGAGATGAGTGGACATTAAAGTGCATTTTCTTCTGTCAAAGAATCCAGAAAAAAGAAATTGATACTTAATACCAAAGGCCTTATGAGCCTGTGAAAAGGAGGAATACAAAATAAGAATCAGGCCAAGGGTGTATAATATAACTAAAACTAACTAAGAAATAAACTAACTAAGAAATTGTTGTTTATGAAAATAATCATAACTGATTACTTAGAAGTTAACAAATTAATAATCACTGTGATCTCAAGAAAATGAGTAATGAAGAAATGATTCATGCAGCAGCTGCAGCAAAACTGAAGCAAATTCAGGGATGAACTGTTTGGTTTGTTCCTACTGACTCTACTGTGCCTGACTGATGCAGCCACACAAAACTATTTCCCCATGGTTTTAGTTGAGAGAAATCAAATTCAATTAGCAAGCAAGCAAATAGAGCCACAGACATATGTACAGAAAGGAGCTACAGTTTATTTACTGATGCATTACTGACACCGATCTCCTGCAGAAGAAGAATGGGCAAATGAACAACCCAAATGGGAAACGCTCAGCACATCAATAAATACACTAAACCGAAGCTGCTGTAGTTCCTTCATCAAATGAGATCATGAAGTGTGACCTGGAGGACAGTAGTGTCTCTCACTTCATGCTTCGTAACCTTTCTTCAATTTCTTTGTGTCAGTAATTGCAGCTGTTCCAGGTGACCTTGTCTGGTTTTGTTTTGCAGTTGTGCTGCAGAAAGTAGGAGCACAGTGGGAAAACAGATCAGCTGAGCACACAGAGGGATTCACTTTATTCAGCTAAATTCAGTGTTAAGCAAGGTGAAGCATATTTTCCATTCGGGTTCTGTCATGAGTCGCTGAACCTAAAGCATGGCTGGCCGTCATTTAAAAAACCTGTGTGCTCCGTGGCTGGAATGATTTTCTCATTACAAATCTCCAGATATTGCAAGCAAGCTTTTTCATACATCCCCATAATTTCAAACTGCACAATTTCACTCTACTCTCATAGTCAGCAGACACTCCACAAATAAAATAATTTTTGATTTCCTAAGAATTAGCAAGTTTGCTCAGCAGAGGGAACATAATGTGAAAGACTGCCACATCATTTGCTCTCAGGACCTTGGCAGAAATGTGAAATTGCAGATGAAAATCAATATTTGCACTAGATGCGCAATGTTCCAAATATGGCTCTAATTCAGTTTTCCTGCTGTTGGGAGTGGGTGTCTGTTGCAGAAATTTAACTGTGTACATGAGAGTATAGCTTTAACCAAGTCAAGACACATGCACAGACACATGTACATGTAACTGTAATACATACATGTAGATCTTGTGTGGAGGTAAAAAAATATGAACATAAGCGAAGTATGTTTTGCCTGCCTCAATGCAAATGTGACTGAACATAAGTGTGTCTCAGATGAAGCTTTTCAGGAAGAGGCACTGGAGGGTGGTGGATGAAGGTGTTTTGAAACAGAAACAAAGAACCATGTGACAAGCCCCTCACTTTTTACTCCATGTTCTCTTTCTAGTAAGGGAAACCTTGCCTCTTATGTAAGACATCTCACTGGATGTGCACACTCACCAGCAGGCCCTCCTTCCACTGGCCAATCAGAGGGCTTCCTCTGTTTCCTGGGCCCCAGTGTTTTGTTCGTCATCGTGTAATAAGATTCACACAGTGCGCAGCAGCTTACGTTGGACTGGAGCAGAAAGTGAAGGGTGAGACATAAAGAAAACCTGGGGGAGGGAGCTGCTGGGCAATGGGCCAAGAGTGCCATAACACTCTGTGCCACCGCTGTTATTCCACATGGAGACCTGTTGCCATGGCAACGGGGGCCAAGACCACACCACAAGTCCCCCACCCTCTAGCGTCAAGAGAAATGTAAATGCCTGTACTGTACAGTATATCACTCCCTTACAGATACAGGCTTTTAACCAGCTGAGTCAAAGCTATACAGTCTTCCGGCTACTGTATTCCTCATTTGTAACAATGTCTGATGATTACAGACAGACAGAGACCTGTATCTCAACAGGGGCAACAAAGAACAGATTTTTTTCATTGTTAAGGAAATGCTTAACAGTTTTTTACTCCTTTTTTCACTGCTCCGGTGGTCTGGAACAGGACTGATGCTATAATGTTCAGAAAATCAATTTTGACTTTGGGATCATGGCCACATTTATGAGCTCTATGAATCAGTGATCTGTACATCAGACATAAATCTAGAATATAGTATTTGACCTGACATGACCTTTACAATGGGAGTACATTGTGTGTACTCTGTGTGATAAGGGACTTTTTGAACCAGGTTACAATGGCTTTAACATGGTAAGAACTCTATAAGTAGTTGAAAGAACTAACTAATAAAAAAAGAGTGGAATGACAAGATCAGGTGCAACGATACCACAGAGTGTCAGGAGCTCTGTTGTCATTCTCTGTGTTGTATTCAGCTGACTGTATTTACTGGCACTGATCCCTTCCAGGCATCTGTTACACAACCTAGCTTTAATCCCATGTGTAAGGTGGAAACTACAACCACAGATTTAGGGTCATCTTAAAACGTCACAAAATTTAGTCTTGACCATTATAGAAACAAAACAATGTCTGACTCTGGGACAGTAGATAAAGTGAATCTTGATCACTTTAATCCCACAAGCAAAGCTGTACAATTAGAACAATATAACTGTCAGTATCTTATATGGAGTATATTTGGAGTATGTACTATTTTAACTATTATCATTTGACGGAGTTTTATGATATTATATATTAAAATTTGCATTTCAGACTTAGATTGATTTGAGTAAAAAAGCAAGTACATCCAGTGGAAGTACGATGAAAACCCATATTAACTTGGTACAGTGGCTCCTTCTCTTGGAAAACAAGTCTTGAAATTAAACTGTCATTTATTTTTTTTTATCCTGAGCATAATTTTAAAGAACAAAACAATTGTAATAATATTAATTCAGCATAAATAAATGTAATGTTTGCCTGGAGCACACACAAATTGTTAACAAGTCTCATAAATAGGACTAGGGTTTTTCCTTCTGATAAGGCTAAAAAAAAATGTACCCAGACAGCTTTCATAAGCAGAAGTAACTCAAGGACATTCTGTCGCAGTAAGCACAATTAGACATGCAAAACAACCACAAATAATATGGATAATATGAATCCTGGAGTGTGCAATTAATATTGTGTTTTAAACCGTTTAATACCATAAGACCTTAATAAAGACCAACTAGAAACGACCACTCTCACTACAAATTTAAATCCATTGATTTCACTGCTGCATCTGTAAATTTCCTTCATCTGGGAGCTGTAGGTCACTACTTAAGCCTTTGTTTCTGGTTGTTTATTTGGGTTAGTATGTTGTCTATGTATGTTGATTACAAGTTACATAAGAGGACTTTAATATTCATGTGGAATCCAGTTGGTCCACATCTCAGCAACAGCCTTTTGCTCTGTGGTTGTTAAATATGCTGCCCTGAAGTGCTGCTTGTAAGCTCTTGTTTCAGAGTTTTAGTAGGTTTGTTGGCAGTGAAAGAGCTTGAAACAAAGTTAAGAAATTTAGGCTGATGTGAGTTTCTGGAGCTGTGCATCAGGACAAAATGCAGCTTGTCTACCTGCCAATTCTCATGATTAATAGTATGTTTGCATAATAAAGTATCAAAATTTGATTAAAAAAAATTCTGTGTCAGCTGCTTATCAAAATAGTTTGAGTTGGACTCATAGTTTAGTTTTGGGTGGAGCTTGGCTGATAATCACTGGGCTGATATCAACTGATATTAGCCGATCACATACATATATTGCTAGTGGCATACATACAGGGAGACTTGCAAATGTTTTAAATTTATCAAATAATTGATCCCTGCTTCAAGTGTAACATAAGCTGTATTTGTATTTCAAATGTTAATTTTTAAAAATCAACATTTTAGTCAAAACTCTGATAATTTTAGTGTCATAAATTAAAAATAATGCTAACCTTTTTATACTGACCATATTTTCTTTATATTTTTATGTCAGCATTAGATAAAGTTAAATTCTCAGTGAGTCAGGTTATAGTTTTGGGTTCATTGAACCTGTGTGACCCAGTATACCTAATTTTGTGTGTGTGTGTGTGTAGCGCCCTCTGTTGACGAAAACATGACATGCACTAATTCGAATAAAATCAGGGATAATATCAAAAATTGAAATAAAATACTTATTAATACGGTTTCGTGCGTGTGGTATTGACGCATAATAATAATAATAATTACATAAATTGATGTTTACATTAAACATAATCAAGTGGTCACACATTGTCGTCAGGCATTTTAGAAGAAGCCTACTCTCCTGTCGTCAAGCTGTTTAAGGACCCCAGGATGTCCATGCTTGCGGAGCGTATGTACATTTCTTCTTGAGTTTTGATGCTTGTTTTCCTCTTTCTTACATTTTACCTATATTTATTTCTGTGTTTCGTGTTCGTAAAAAAACACACCGCTAATTACTGTCAAAGATACTAATAATCAGTGTGTTATAGTTAAAGTAACCCGGTAGCTAATATTAGCATTAGCGATAGCATTCCGAGTAAACACGTGTTTTCCTCTTGTAACTGCATCGTATTAACAATGACCCGTCGTCGGCTCATTTTAAAAGATGTTTTGTCCTTAATGGTCGAATATTTATAATTTATGTATAACCCCCTGTGCAATGTTTTTAACAAACTTGCCTCACTGTTCTCACGGTGCACGATTGGTACTTTGCCTTTGCTCTCGTCCCCGCAACGTTGACAGCTGCCAGTCACTGTGTTTACAGACTCGATGCTTCATCCTCCAAACATTTTTATCTGAGCCGGAAAATCGGATTTATTGACCATGCAAAACCAACCAGCGTAACCAACCACCTATAATATTTTGAAATGACAGAGATACAGGGCAGTATCTCAGTGAGAGTGTAACAGCCGTGTGATGGGGCTAAACCTGGTCTATGATTATTTGCGTGTTCATTACAGATGTAGCTTTAACTATTACAGAACATTTATCTATCTTATTATGATTCTGCACACCAGGTATTTGTGTTAGGTTGGGGTGTGAGTTAACTCCTCTGATCCATTATGTAATGTTGTATTGACTAACTGTTATGTAAAAATATCGCTGCTTTCTTTCCAGCTCGGAGGAAACAGAAGTGGTCCGTTGACCCCAGGAACAGTGCCTGGAGTAATGATGACTCCAAATTTGGCCAGAAGATGCTGGAGCGAATGGGCTGGTCTAAGGGCAAGGTAAGTGTAGACAGTGGAGTGGAGCAGTGATATATATATATATATATATATATATATATATATATATATATATAGTATTTTTTTACATTGGCAGTGAATGGATGAGTTTGGTGTCCCATTGTTGTTATGTCTTTACTTCTCATGTTAAGGGCCTGGGCAGGAGTGAGCAAGGTTCCACCGACCATATCAAAGTAAAAGTTAAAAACAACAGCTATGGACTTGGAGCCAATGCCAGCTATGAGGTGAGCTCATTTAAACTATGTAATTTAGCACCTAGTGTTTGGGAACAGTGCATTTTTGGTGATGCATAAAGGGGGTAATATAATCTTTCTCATGGGCTGATAGTTCAAGTTCATTGTTATCAAAAACATTTACAGGTAACAACTTTATTTCACTCAAATATTTGCAGCTCTGTTGTGTTGTTTCCCTATGGTGCTGCTGTCAGAAGCTACTTGTACACACAAGATTTAATCATAAACTTTGACCCGTGGACGGCAGGTGTATTTACAGATGAACTGCTCCTCTGTTTTAAGGAAGCATGATTATGGCTACGTCATTGTCAAACGGAAGGTTTTGGTTCTGTTGTGATGAGATCTGCTGTGTTCACAGGACAACTGGATTGCCCATCAAGATGATTTCAATGAGTTGCTTGCTCAACTGAACAGCTGCCATGGTCAAAACAACAGCAACGGTACGTACGCTATGTCTGTTAAGCTCTGCAGTCCTTGTATAATAGAATTTGTGGTGTCAACTCTGTGGGGTCATCAGGGCTCTAGTGGTTAGCAAGTATTGCTGGGTACTTCCTCTGCTGCAGCAAATACCTCCTCAAATGCATTGTCATTACTACAGCAATGACACGTGAACTATTGTGGCGTTATCTTCAACTTCATGTAGACTTCTGGATTTGCAGGTTGTCATACTAAAAGTATACAACAATAACTAATGCAAGTGCAACAGGCTACAGAGAAATGTGTACTGTTGGTTTACTGTAAACTACTTTGGGCTTGTTCAGGATATCCTGTCTACCACAGTGACGACAAAGTAGTAATGAACCCTAGTAAGTTTGTCAATAAATTATATCATCACACAGTCTGACACTGCATTACAACATATATTTAATATGTCTTTTGTTTATCACCATTTGAAGTTGACTGATGATAATTAAAACTAAAAGATGTGAATGCACTCACTGTTAATAGTAACCTCAACAGCAGCTACAACCTCATCAAGCAGTGCTTCACAATTCTATCCAAAGAGGATGGTTTGTCCATGTGTTGTACAGTAGGGGGTGCCATTGTGCAACATTTTGTAAAGTCTGGATATAGTTACTATTAGACAATGAACATCATCATCACCACTATGACACAAGACAAAGAACGTGTAGACTAGTGTTTGGTACAAGTGTGTGGTAGAGGTTCAGTGGAATGATACTGAACATTTTAAATATGTAATTATATGTGACTACAAATACATTTTCTTTATTATCTATAGAACCTCCTCTAGATGAGCAGAAGGGCTTCAGTTTGGAGGAGAAATCCAAGACTTCCAGAAAGAGGGTCCATTACATGAAGTTCACTAAAGGTGGGTTTGCTTTGTGGCAATGGACAGAAACACAGAAGAATATATATATATATATATATATATATATATATATATATATATATATATATATTCTGTTACACACACACATATATACACATGGCTTGGAAAATATTCAAAATGCACACAATTTTACAGGTGAAAGATAAAGGTAAAAGAACTGATCAGAGGGAGAAAAACAGTTTCAACAAATTAAATTGGACTGAATCCTCTTTTCATTCCTATATTTCTGGTTTCAAGGGAAAACTGTGAACTGATTTGAGTTCAGTGTCCCTGCTTTTTCAGTTTTACCCATGTACCACCTGCTCATACAGGCAGACAATCAGACTCCCTTACCCCTCATTGAGCCTTGGGTGCTTGGCTCAGCGCACAGACACTGATCAGAGCTTTGTCAGCCTATGCTGGGTCAGTTGGCCCAGGTCAGTGTTAGGGAAGGTTATTAATAACTCTTCCCTTCTACTTTCATTACTCCTTTACACGTCAGGAAGTCGAGATTTGCTGGTCAAGGCCAAGTACACTGATAGGCATGAGGAGGAGTTTGGTGTTCAGGACCAGTGGAGACCAAACTCAAAAACCAGAAGCCACATATTTTACTGCTGAGTTGCTTTAATTGAGCATGCAGCATAGTTTAGTAATTACGTGTAGGTTATCAAAGTATTCATTGATATTGTTGTTTTGTGTCTTAGGTTTGCACGTCTTTTAACTTTCAACACATAGCTGATACAAATTCATATTGTTTTCTTTAAATTATAGAACTTCTGCAAGTCCTTATCAAATGCACATGTGTAAAAGTAATGAATCTTTAATTGTGTTATTGTGTTCAGATCTTCCTCATCAGGTCAGCATACATGGGAAAACAAAATCTCAACTTTTGCCTCACCTGGAAGAGACTTTTTTTATTCTACGTCATTCAATAGCAACTTCCTATTTCCTGTTTGGGGCATCTGGCATTTCCATTTACTGCCCCCCCCCCCCCCCCCCAAAAAAAAAAAAAAACACCTCCCAGGGTCTGCACGACCCATTAGATGACCCCTTCAGATAATGGGTGGCCTCAGTCTCGCCCCCAGACCCTCTCGCCCTGTTTTTGTGATCTTAATTTGGCAGGAGCCAGAAAAAGCATGTCCCTGACAGAGGAGATGCACCAAGGCCCACTGAAGATATGAAGCACAGATGCCAGACCTATCCTCTGTGCCTTGACTCTTATTAGATATTTTATATGAACAACAAACAGCATAACAACAAGGTTTCTGGCAAATTTAAAAGTTTTGAGACTCACACAGACACACCTCAGTTTGTCGCCTTTTGTGCATCCATATCTGTTTTGACAATGTCAAGTGATATTAAGAGAAATTACCTCATCACATTTGCATTGGAAATTTGGGTTTCTGCACATTTAAGGTGTTGGGAGAATGTTATTCCAACTAAATCCCTAGTTTTTTTTCCCCCATTATCTTAATGGGGACATTCTTATCTTGGCATGATCAGAATGTGAGATAAGATGATTTGGATCGTGAACTGAAATGATCTCATTACAAATATAACTTGTATAACAATCAAATGGCCTCACTGACCCCATAAGTGAGGACCTTAAACAATACACTGCTCAAGACGGCCATAATTGTCTGTTGTTTGCCCCAGAACATTTGTGTTGACTGTGAACTTGGGCTTTTTATCGACTTTGCATTAGGATGCAATTGTACCCCAATCTGTTGTCAACTGATAAAGTCTGATCCCTCAAGGCTTTAAGTTCTAATCCATTTGTGAAGATCCCTTCCATTATCAATGCCAACTGTTTTTAATGTCTGCTGAGGCTAAAGAGAGCAGGGAGCACCTGTCAGAAAACAGATTAAAGGGCAAATGCAGATGGTGATGTTTTCACTGAAATTCAATCTAGGCAGTAGACCTGTCTGTGCTGCTGTGTTTGGCAACATAACACCACTTTAACCTGTCTCTACTCAAAGAGGCCCGCAACTGTTGCCTTGAAACTGAAGGGACGCTGGCACTACTTGTTTGTCCATAAACGGCGCATACCTTAATTGAAAACTTGAGAGTTCAGTTCTCAAGTTCTGTCTTAAGTGGTCTGACAGGAATCAACTTTCAGTGCGCTTTAACTGTGAAACCAAGAGTTCTGAGAATTTTAATATTTTAAATATTTTTGATCTGACAGACACATCTTACGTATGTTATGTATGTTTCTTTTTTAAAATCATCTCCTTCTGTTGACATTGCCTCAGTGTGTCCAGTTTGCGGTCTGGCTCAACATGGGCAACCAGAGAGTTACCTGGCAACATGTTACCTGCCACGCCCGCTTGCATGCTTCCACTGGCTGCCCCGATGTTGGCTCCCCTCCCAGTGAAGTTGTTGCCAAGTTAAGGCTTGGTAATAGATTTAGTGTTGTTAAGCTGGTTACATGAAAGATTGAAAAAGTCAGGTACTACTCTCATAGTTCAGGATGTGCAGAGGTTCTCCATGGGATTACAAAGGTCAACCACTGCCATTGAATGTCTGAGTTCATATCCTGTTAGATAAAGTCATTATAAAATGCTCAGTCTATAACCAATTACTAATCCCAGTCCCCTAGACATTTATATCAATTATATATTCATTGAGTGATTGCCCTTGATATTAAATCTGCCAAAAATGGCTGCAATAACATCAGAGAGAACCTAACATCTTGGTTTGCCTCTCGGCGCAGGCCTCCTCCTTACCCTCTCCTGCTTTTTTATTGATATCCTGTTCATGCTGGCTCCCTCACTGCCACCACTGAGGATTGATGGCCTTTGTTTGTGGGGAAAGGCACCAAATTCTCTGCTGCTGCAGTCTGGGGGCCCACAGCATAAACCAGTAACCCAGTTTTAATTGCTGCCTCCATCTATCACCTGTCAGGGAAGCAAGGGTGGCTGATGCAGAATTTAACTACAGCTCTCCATCCGCTGCTCATTGCGGTTGGTTTGACCACGGCCTTAGGGCTCTTGGCTAAACAGAGTTTTACCTTGCATACAACTTGCATACAACTTATCATGCTAAAGAGCTGAGGGCCACAGGACCTGCAGCTGTTCATTAATTCCCCTAAAAACAGCACATCTGCCCACAGATTTGAAGTTATCACAGGAGGCATTGACATGATTGGACAATTTTATGTATTTGCCAGTTAGAGCTCCAGATTTGTTGGTCTGGTTCGACCAGTTATATGTACTGACACTTGTTGTTGTTTCACCGGTGACCATGGAAACCAGCGTGTATTCAATAACACTTGAGCAACGCTCATGCCCTCACCATGCTGCATAATGGCATCTGGTCACCTTTGAACGTTTTAGGGAAACATAGGGTTAAGTAACTTTTTATCAGAACATTGTTATTTGCCCTTTCACCTGAAAGCCTGAGTCAGTTTGACAGGTACTTCCTCGACCAAATGGCAGGAGAGGTCAGATTGGGCATAATTTCACATTTGACCTCGGTTCACTAGTTGACAAACACCACAGCCCCACTTCTCATTTATTTTAGTTTTCAACAAACTTTCTTGGTTTTACCTCTTAGACCTGCATGTGCAGTCACTTTCAAAGCCAAGCGTAGTGGAGATAGAGGTTTAAAAGCAATAAATAACCAAATGTTATCAGAGCCCCTCTAAAGGAAGAGGATGCAGCTGTACGAACAGGACCCGGGCTTGAGACAGGCGACTATGTGCTCCAGGAGTCTTTGAGGCCCGGCTTGAAAATGGGAATCCGGAGGCGTGGCATGGCAGACCTTGTCGTTGGTTTATTTTTCTTTGCCTTTTTATCCCTGGAGCAAGAAGCAAGTCATGCAAACCTCTTCTTTACTTAGAGATGACCTCTCCCCCAAACGCACAAACTAATGCACACTGAAACTATGACAGGCTGTCTGGATAAAACCTTTTGTTGTTGTCTATATTTATTAATGATTAATAATTCATTTATTAATGATTCTTTGTGGGCTGTGTTTGAATTGTCTCAACTCACCTCTTGATACATTCACAAAATCCACTGTATTGATTTTTTTTTTTTTTTTTGGGTGTGTGTGTGTTCACAGTTGGGCAATATTTGTTTGATTTTGAAATTAACCTTGTTTCTAACATCCAGAGCCACTGAACAAACTAAAAATTTTAAAATGTTCTGATGTGTCTGTGTTCTTTTCTTTCAGGAAAGGACCTGTCTTCCCGTAGTGAAACAGACCTAAATTGCATCTTTGGGAAGAGAGCAAGAGCTGCTCACGACCAGGTAAGAGACATGAAGGTTTTCTCTCTTACCCTAAGATGACATTTAGGCAGCAAAACAAGCAAAAAAGCAAAAAAAAAGCATATCGTTTTTGCTTTTTGCTCATGGTTTGATTTTTAACCTGCAAGCAAAGTCATAACTTTAAAGTATGCATCGCTTTATTCTGTCATAAAACAATGAAAGCATAAAACATATGCAAATGTCTGTAGCGTCACGGTAGTTCAACAAGCAGCAAGGCCTTGTACCTAAATCAAAATGTACTGTATCCAGTTACATTTACAGAGAATATTCAAAAGTCAAAATCAAGTATGCACCAGAGGGCGGAGAGGGATACCTCTGGCCAGGTGGCTTGTGCTTTTATCTGCCTCTGTCTTGGTAATTAAGGATGACCACTGGTGCTGATGCGTGTGTCAGTCACTGCAGCATCATGTGATCCAAATGCTTCTACAAGGCCCAGCTCCTGAGCAGCCCTTGGCCCTAGATTAGCCATGTCACAGCATGCAGCTTTCACACTGCCAACAGGCCACTCATGGCGGCAACAGCACCTAAATCCAGTTAAAGGATTTGCACTCTTGCCCCCTACTTCTCTCCTTCACACACACCCCCCTCCCCCTTCTCTGCTTCTTGTCTTGGAGCACTCACATCAGGCAGTTAAGTGTGCCAGCGGGCATTATTAAAGGCAATTCAAAATTGCAGTGAGGTGTGCAGAAATCTGAAATGATGATGCTTGCAAAAAAAAGTTGTCTCTTTGCTCTTGGCATTGGTGGTTGATCACTTCAAATGTCACTTTGGCATGTGGCGTTATGCTGGCCCTCATGCTTTTGAAATGTAGCTTTCAGGCTCAGGCAAGTGCAAGCTGAATTCAAGCCCAGTAAAATCCTCTTGCCTTACTATTTAAAAACAAAACGAGCCTTGCATTTAACCTCTCCATTTTGTATGATCTTGTCATTAGAAATGTGATGGGGTTAAATAAAATGGTGCTTGAATTATCATTGTCACATATTACACAGGGACATAAATGGGGACTACAACTGAGCCACACCCCACATATCTCTACATTTTTTTTTTTTTTTTTTTTGACTTTGCATTCACTTGAACTAGAATTTTTATTTATTTTTTTTTTATGGATTGATAAATCCTCATTTCTGCAGTAATAAGTTCTGCTGACCCCATACAGAGCCACAAGGACAATGATAAATCTAGCTTTTGGACTGAGAGACCCAGAAAAGCCTCTTGTTGGCTTCCTCTGTTTATCTCAGGCATTTGGCTTGAAGAAATTGGCATCTTGAAATCCATAAATTGTACAAGGAAAAACCCTTGTCTAGTCCCCTGCAGGTGCTGAGCCATAACATCACAATGGCTGCTGCTCCCTCGCTGATTAACATTGGAAATGCAGGCAATATACACCATCATTTTCTCCCTAATCGTTTGGTTATGGGTTGTTATTTTTCCGCCAGGAGGGACACCATTGACCATATCGAAAACACTGAACACAATTACAATGGCTTCCCATGAGGCCTTGTGTTGAAGCCCAGCAACATCTGAGGTTGCTGGTAAGAGGTAAAGAGGGTGATGGACCAATCAAGCTTTAGGCATTGTGCAGTGAGTGTCCTGTGAGCATGAGCGTGACACTGCTAGCGACCCTCGACTCACACTCATCTATGCTTACAGTTGTCTGTCATGACTGTTCCAGCACAAAATGAGGTCTACACTGTACACATGCAATAATCTCTATACCCCAAAGAGCTGTATTTCTGCAGAGTGACTGCACAAACACTGTGAGCTTAAGTTTTGGTGGTGGAGTTGATTTGTATGTTGCACAAGCTGCCACCAGTCGCATTATCATATATCTGCACCCTGGCAAGGTGAGGCCAGGAGAACTGACCAAATCTGGATCAGCTTCTCCAGGACTGCCCACCTTCCCCCTCATGAATCTTCCAGCACTTCATCCACCACCCACTGCTGTCTCTCCAGCCCCCCTTCCCCACTGCTGGGGTTTTCCTTCCTCTGCAGTGATGTGCTTCCTGCTTGCCTCTTATCGCTGCTCACAACACTCCCCAAAATGCGCACACACACCCACGCACACTCGGCAGTCCCACATGCCTCTGTTCATCAAAGGCTGCAGTGGATGTGTTGAAAAGAACATATGAGCAGATGGGACAGATTATAAACCACTTCGTATTGATTGGTTATATTTAGATAACCTTCCAGTCTCATCATGTTTATCACATTTTGTTTTTTGAAGTTGTTAACAGACAAACCTATATAATTATTAAAGGTTAAAATCTTATAAGTTTTGAATAAATAAATGAATTTAATTATCTAACTTTGATATTATGATGATTTATAGTGTGATATTTGAAATGCTGATAGTAAACTATGATTTTTTTTTTTTATCGCATGAGGATGCCTTAGAAAACGTTTTAGTTTTTAATTGTTAGTTTTTCTTTTTACACACTTGAGCTACAAAAAAATTGATTGGACCTTAAATAATTCTGAATAAAAATGTTGTGCCATTGTGCAGGTAATTATACACATTACAGCAAGAGAAGCAAAGCTGATTTAGTGCACCATATTTTTCATGAATTAGTTCATCTAACATTGTTTGTCAGATGATTCAATGATTCCACCCATTCATGTAGCCACCTGAAAATTTAGGCTTAAAACCATTATTTACATTCCCTGACTGGTGAGGGTTATCAAGTTGTGTTGGAGCACCTGTCCATCTACACGGCTCTCTGTTATCAATCACCCATCCCACGCCTGCGAGCCCCCTCCTTCTCCTGCCTCCTCTTGTGCCCCTCAACACAATTACTCACTGCATGACAAACGACAGGCTCTCTCTCTGCCGAGATATCAAAAAGCCCCGGCCACTTCTAAATGAAGGCACTTTGGCAGCCCTGTGCTCCCTGTGCTTATCGACGGGCGAGCAGTGCCCCTGGCCGTCCTATGTCCCCCCTATTCCTTCTTCCTCCTCCTACTCCACCACCCCCGGCTCTCCATGCCCTCCTCAGGGGGTTTAGTTAGGGGAGCCACATGGAGGGCCAGCCCAGCTTGATTTATCTCCCTTGCCCCTCTGCCCGGCCACTCAGGCAGGCCGAAAGAGCCGACGAGGCTCCAACGGGCCTCAGCTCGAAAGCCCGGCATTAGCTGAAATAAACCATTCTGCCGCCCAGTGAAAAATGTCCTCTGATTGGCTAATTAATCAGTCAAAGGGGAGCGACGCGGCTTGTGACTTGAGGGACCCAAGCGGGCGACCGCAGAGGGCCTGCTGATAAATAGACTCCCCGCCGATTCATACATCAACAAAAGTTAGTCATTTTTTAAAGCCCCCAGCTCAGATGAAAGGTGGAAACAAGCCAGTTTTATGTTTCCACCTACATTTTCTTTTGCATTTCTTTTTTGTGCAATCAAAATGACAAAATTCTTTTTTTTTTTTTTTTTCTAGTCTAAAGTCTAAAGCCACATTTTAAAACAATATCTAATTCAGATGATGTTCTGAATATTGAATGTAAAGAAATTAGTTATATTTCAATAAACTGTTTTTTAGTTTTATGCCATCAAAATTGTTTATCATGTAAAACTGTCCTGACACTCCTGAATTTTCTTCAGTTTAAACTTCTGAATTAGTACAGTTAATAAAACTTACATCAAAGTTTCATGGTGGACTAACTGTGACAACTATTTAATTATTAGAAACACTGAAATTGCTAAAGCATAGACCAGTTCATTAGCTCTGTACTCCCTTAATATGTCAGGAAAGAAAAATGGTTGAGTATAATTTGGTACAAGCTTTGTTTTGATGTCTGAACCTTCCAGTCAGACAGTTGGTATGGCGCACCCTGTTCTTGGGTCAGCATGACCCCTGCGGCCTCTCCCACTCCCACTCCTGCTCAGGCACAAAGGGCTGAGGATCAGGCCTCATCGGGTGTCACCTGTTGCAAGCTTTTCCTGCCCACGCGTCGTCCACATGAAGGATCGCACGTCAGCAGGGGCTCCCCCGATACCACCATCTTAAGGCGTATGGAGCCGGGGCCAAGAAGGTTGGGGGCCCTCACCGACGCAGATGCGTCGGCAAGGCATCTTCTATGCTTTGCTGACGGTACAGAAGCAAAATGTGTTTTCATTATAGAAATCATGTGCAACTCTAGTAACGGGTACAGGACTTGTAGGTTGTTTTTGATGCCTTTGAACAATGTGAGGTAGTTGTGAACTTTGATTCAGATTGTTATTGGCTGTTGATAAGGCATGGAAATATTTCCATTAACATGGCCATAGTAACTATAATCACTAGACACACATTTTTATTTCAGCTTGACTTCATATAGTCAACTATTTATATCTATTATCTATTTTATATACTATTTTAAAGCTTTGTATTTTGACTTGCAATATTAGATGTAAACTGATGTTTGAAAGCTTGACATGGGGCTGTTACACCATATATTCCATCATTTGTTCAGCAGTTTTTTTTTTTTGCATTTAGCTTATTTTCTTCACAGGGTTAAGTGTCTGTTTGTCGACACTAACAGGATCATTCTTCACTTACTGCAGAGGCCCACTGCTCTGTATAATTGACGGTATAAATAGAAATACAGCAACAAAGGAAAGTTTTTCTTTTTGGCTCAGTTGTCCATTACCTCACAGTGTTGATCTGTTGAAAGGTGACGACGGTGTAAACGTGTGTTGTCTCATTGTGGTTGGCGCAGTATGAATGGGCCAGTGCACTCATGCAGACAGTTTAGCTTATTGTGAAGCTGAAGAACTCTAATTCATTCTCAGATAACATCTAATTGCCTCAAGCAGGAGCTCTTGCTTTCTTGAGTACGTTTGTTGACAGGCCCTTTTTGCTTCTACCGCTGAAGATATCAAGACCCGCCAAACACCCCCCCCCCCTCCTCCCCTCTGCAAAGACACACATTTACCACCTACCTCCCTGGCAGTTCTGTGGACTGCTCCCTCCTGGCCATGCCAGCTCGCTGACACTTACAGATTAGTGCAGGACAAAAAAAAGAAAAAGAGGGCGTCCGTCTCTTAGTTACGGGCCTAAGCTAGAAAACATGGGGCCAGGGTAATTACCGCCTGGTGAAGCTAACCGCCCAAAGATTTTCCAGCCCTCTCGGCTGTTTACAGCCACCGACTAGCATTTAATCACTGACTCTTTAATCTAATAAATCACATCTGGGGAAAATAATCACTGTATCTTCCTTCTCTGGGGTTGGGGTGAGGGGACCCCTATGCTCTTGAGGAGGGCTTTGTCGGCAAGCGTTTGCAGTGTTGAACAAGCACAGGGTAGTCACGCTGCATGCATAATGTTGTCTTCATTTGTTGCTTATGATAAACGTTCTAGCACTGGGCGCAAAGTGCAATTTTTCAAAAGCCATTTTTTTGTGTTTTGTCTTAACTACACACAGAAACTATGCCTTTAGCAAATGTATGGCTTTGTGTAAGTGTCCGTGTGTGGCATTTAATGCACTTATGTTACATCCTTTTATAGTTTTTAACTTTGTTTGTGTAAACATAATTTCAGAAGAAAAGGAAGATAAATATTAGGATGAGTTTGAAGGCTTTTAAGTATTAACAAAAGATATTGATCGTCAAATGAAGACTTTTGCTTATTTACCAGTGGATACCAATAAGGTATCCACCTGTTTTTCTGTCCGCCCACATCAGGCTCATGAAGGATGGGCTGCTGGACCTGTGTGCTCATCAGGGAGAGACAGCTGGCTAATCAGGGCCTGATCCATAGACCTTGAGTATCGCCAAATTTATTATTGTGGCAGGACAATGAGGGCACACTCATGCAATTACAGACCCAACCGATATTGGCTAGAATTTATCGAAAAAAAAAAAAAAAAAAAAGCAAGTATTGCAAACAGGCAGTTTTTAAGAAAATAAATGAGCAACTGCAGCTTTGTCAAATGCTAATTAACATGTGAGCCAGGAGAACTTTATACCTTGAAGAACTGATTAGTTAAACGCAACTGTTCATATTCACCATTTTTAATAACTTAATAAATCTAAAACAGGTAAACTTTGCAGCGTTATTGGTTTGAGTCTTGTCCAGTTCTACGATATTGCTTGAGGTTCTGAGTTTTCACAACTGATACACAGTATAACCACTCAACATTTTAATGCACTCTGTTCTTATTGATTTTTTAGCCTGACTTTATTTAGACATGTAAAAGTATGAATTATTATCTTAAGTTTATTTTACCTTTTACAAAAAAATAATGCACTTAATGTCTGTTGGTTTGTACATCAAAACCCTTCCAATGCTGCAGACAGTTGTGTGACCCAGTTCACACTCTTTTTGTAAGCAACCAGATTCACTGGTTTTATCATTGCAGCATCAGTATGGGGCTGCAATACACATTTCTCCAGAACCTCTGTGTTCATCTCGAATTAATTTGTGATTTAAGTGTGATTTAATTTTTGTATTATTATTGTAAAAAGGTGCAGATAACCGTTGGGCTCATCATTGTTTAATTTGAAAATTTTTTCCCCCAACAATCAATCAGTCTGTAATCTAGTTTAATTACAGGTCTATAATGTCAACAATCATGTACTTATGAGTTGGATCGTTGTCTTCAGATTCCTTATTTTACTCAGATAAATCATTTAATTTCAAACAGAGAAGACTGTAAGGAATTATTTAAAGTTGAGCCATATGTTTCCATTTGTTAGACTTTAGAAGGGCAAATGAAAATATTAGGATGTCCTGCGCTGAATCACATAATCAGGACAAGAAATGATCCATGCATTTAAAATAACTATTGGTAGGTTTCTATCCACCTGTTTTCTGCCAGAGCAGAAATGCCAATAATAATAATAATTTTAAAAAAAATGCTGTGCAAAAAATACACAAACTAGAAATAGACTTTTTTACACTTGGCTGAGGTGGAAAAGTTGGCAAAATGTCATAAAGTGCACAGTTATCCAAACGTCCCCTGAAGCTTCTCTCAACTGAAAATACCAGCAAGTACCAGCAGACAAAAACATTGCTAACTTAAGAAATGTTAGACAAATATCATGTTTTACACATTATTTTTCACCGTTAGAGGTTTAGCGTCCTTTTTAATTGCATCATTGCATTTCACCTTCTGTGTTTTAATGGCATCTGACTAGATTGTTTCAATAGAAAACCTCCAAATGCCTTAAAAAAAAAAAAAAAAAAAAAAAAAAAAAAAAAGTTGGATTTGACTCTGTAATAGCAAAGCCTGTGTTTTAAAATGCCTTGGGTTAAAAAGAATTTCATTTCATTAGGACACTTACAACAAGTATTGATTCTGGAGTTTCATTCTCTCTTTAGCAATAAATAGACATGCAGCATTTTTTGTTGGCCCCTAAATATTTCAGATCTAGTCAGTAATTAATTTTATTGAAAACATTTCTCTCCTGATCTTGTATCAAAAAAGTTTCACATGTACTTTAGTGAACCCTCTCCACCATCCCTCTACTGGCTTGATTGACTCTCTTCCTGAATATGTTGGCCTCCCTATCTTGGCACCTTGGCACATGTCTTACTGTTGGCTTTCCATTGGCCACATTAGCAGGGAGAGATAGAACTGGAGTGTCTTGAAGGAGGCGGCCTGTTGAATGTCTTCCCACCCTCTCCTTTTCTCTGGGACCCTCTGCGGGCCCTCCCTGTGTTCCCTGCCCAGCCCCAGCCCCCGCCAGGGGGGAGCGCAGAGCAGGAAGAGCCCGATAGCCAGCCAGACCGCTCCTCTGCCGAAGGAGCCTTATCTCAGACCTGCACACAGTGCACTGAGCGCATCCTTTTCCTGGGGTTTTGGGTTTGGGAGGAGGAGGAGGAGGAGGAGTAGACATGGCTGGATATAGGTGTGTTCTCCAACCCGCCACTTGTCAACCCCACTGTGTTACAGCCTGGGACGGCCTTTTTTTTAGTCACTCCTTTCTTATTCCAGAAATTATGGAACAACAGGGAATAACACATTTTATAGCATTTAGTGTAACATAAAATAAGAAATTCTCTTTATAATTTTCATGTAGTATGTACATTGCCAATTAAGATTTTTTTTCTTACTCCTTTTTTTTCTCTTAGAAGAATTAATCATTACTTCTTCAAATGAAAGGTTGAATTTATAATATTCAAATACTTGCTCAACTCAGTGTTTTTCTTCTGCAGCTTTTAGTCTAGAATGACCAGGAGCTTATGTGAGCAAACTTAAGATATTGCTGTATAGATATTGACATTAAGTCACAACACTGACGTTACAACTTCCAACAACACGTCCAAGTGTTTAGCCTTTGCCATTACCCCTTCTCTTGTGGGGCAGCTGGATTTCTCACAAATGAGAATCCATCCTCCCTGTTTGCTTGTGGCCAAACGAATCGTTCACACCAATCAGAAGCTACTGTTTGTGAACAGCAATTGTGGCTCCTAAAGAAGTTTACCAACTTGCTCTGTTAGTAGTGACAAAAATCATAGTGATGTAGAATCTGATTGGTTAAAATAAGCCTGTGATCAACGTTAAGACAGATAATTTCATCCAATCACTTGCCAATTGTGTCTGAAAGTGCCTGCCCAAATGGTTTTCAACATTTTTCGCTTAAATATCTCCGTGTAACAAGCTGTCCGTCCTGTCTGGTTGCCTTATCTCAGTAGCTGTCTAGTAACACCTTAGGTATGTAAATTAGTGATGTACTGTTTGATTTGATATGAACTAATAAATTACAATTTCTGCAGAGAGAAAAATCACACTAGATGAGAAGCAAAGATCTGTATAACATTTTTTTTTTTTTTATATATATATAGTTGTTTTCTTTTATTCAATATATGAACACTTATCAACACAAAATCATTTTCTTATTGACAATGGTCCAAATATATTTAGACTTAAATTTTGATGAGTAGATTGGAGTAATATCAACTTGTGCTTGCTGCATATGTTCCATGGCACTCACAGCCATGGATTCCTGTAGTAATGGAGACTGATAACAGGCCAAAGAAAATAACACACACCTGGAAACAAGATCTGAAGATCACAACTGCTGAGTTGTTTCTTAGTGACACGTTGCCCTCAGCATTCGCCAACAAAAACCTCCAGGGTTGCCAGTAAAACTGAATGGACCTGTAACATTCTATTCATATTACATGCGTGAGTCCAGCCTACGCTCAGCACAGCACTTTCCCCCTTGTCAGATCAGAGTCTAATTGCGATCCCCAGGCAGTGAGGATAAACATACCAAGTTGCAGCCACTTTCCCCTGATGAAGATGTTTCTCTCTCAGTCACTCGCCTCTTCTCCCCTCTCGCTCATTCACCCTCTCCCTCTCTTGAGAGTAATTTCACAGGCAGCTCTAAAGTGGCCCCCAGCCATCTTACCAAATCCCAGTTACATGTTGTTTGGTGCTGTCAGCTCTAAGCCCCATCTCCACTTTCCCAAGCAGAGAGGATGCCATTGTGCAGTAACAGGGAGTATAGATTTTCTCTGAGAAGTTGGAAAGTTTTGTTTAATGGCACCTCACCTGAAGGGCCTTATCCCCCTTGTTAGAAGTTGGGGTTCTTTCTCGTTGAGTTCTGAGGTGGCAGAAAACTTCTGTTTTAACACCTGCAGTGTCTTTTAGCCTCAATCGTGTGCTCAATGTCAATGTGAGGCTTCTGAATTCCTCCATCGGCTTGTAATGTATTACTGTTATGTAATACTTGGTGAGATCAGTTAACATCTTAATGTGACTTTTCTTGCATAATTTAAAGTCTAAAGCGAGACAAATTATGCCTGTGGTATATTTGCAGAGCAATCTTTTTTAACCGTATTAATCAATATATTAGCCTGCAAAAACAATGCTCTTTTCCTTTATGGAAATATATTGACTTTTAGTGGGTTAAGACAAATAGCTTGCAGGGTTTCACAGAAGTCCCTGATGGCTGGTTTAAAGGTAAAAAACACTTTTTAGAATCCTGAATTTTCTATGAAACCAAATTATTAGCCTAAATCTGATATAGTATACCTAAAGCCCTGGAGAAAGCCTAGTGCATGTAGGTATTTCAATCTGCTTGATCCCACAAGGCCTGTTTGGATTTACATCCACATTGTTTCACCTAACCATCAGTTAGCTTGTCTATCTCAATCAGTGTTGAGGGTCAAAATAGTGTAATCTGCATGTAAAAGTTTAAAGGCCATACCATAAGGTGACTCGACACGAAAATGCTTTTCAATTTATCTCTCATCTGTTGGGTTTGAAAAATGCCGTCCACTTGGGCATCTCTGAGGTAATACACACAGCGGCAGTATTGTTTAGTGTGATTCTCAGGAGGAGCTGCTGTATTCTTTTGGACGAATCATTATGCATTGAGTAGGCCATTAGGAAAATGAAGACAAATGGGTCACAGGGGTGAGGTGACAAATTGTTCATGCTGTACAGTTAGAATCTGGACCGTGTTGTGCTTCACAGTTGTAAACTTGTTCGGTTTAATGTGTAGCCTAAAGGTCGCAGAGATGAGTTGGTGACCAGATTGACTGATATCCCCAGACTGCAGGTGGTTTAACCAAAACAAATGAGACCTGCTCTTACCTAAATTTCAACCTTTAACGTCGCTGTAGGTGTCACTTTATTTTTTTAAATGTTTCTTTTTGTGGGCCATTTCCCTCTCAAAAAAAAGACGCTCATACAGCAGCCCACCAAGCAGCTAAGACCTGCATGAATTGTTTCATCTGTTACAGGCATTTACATCATGGCATAAGGGGCAAGATCTCTTGTCTCAAAATCATCATAGTGAACACGTCGATGTCCATTTTCATACTGTTAAATGGAAGTAGTTCACTCAGTAAATCATTCAATAATTTGCTGATACTGATGCACTGTAAATATCAGGAAGTGAACCTGTGTCACCATGTGCACTGAGGAGTGGCTCCTACATGTCGTCAGCACTTATGTTTTTGTCCGACTGCCCTCATCAGACACAGATATTGTTTCAATTTGGTGGGAAAAGTCAAGTCTTAGCTGTAGCTTGCTTTACTCTCAAATAGCCAAGGGAGCGCAGTAAAGGAGCTGACTGTGCAAGGACACACAGCTGGATGTGTGAAACTTCATAGTGCCGTTAGAAAAAAGAAAAAAAAGATGAAAATGACAGCCCCATGATGCTTATTTTAAGGTGATCCTTTTAACACCCATTGTTACATCAGCATCCTATTTCTCTTCACTCACTTAAATCTTTCTGGTTAATCTGTGCATGTTGATTGACGGTCACTTAAGCTTCTGGACAAACCATTGTCTGCTGTCTATTTCTGTGTAGATTGTCTAAAAGCTGTCATGCCTAACTCTGTCATGTGTGTGTTTTTTGGTGTAGGACAACAACAGCAGTGATTCTCAGGGTGAGGTGGAGGAGAGTATGACTCCTGCTGCTTCTGAACTGGATCCTGAGTCCATCTCCAAGACTGTGACGAGTACTCTGACTATGCAGGAGTATTTTGCGCAGCGAATGGCTCAGCTGAAAAAGGCTCGGGGACAGGCCCAGAGTGTGACATCCCCAGAGAAGGCAGAGTCCCTCGAGCCATCGTGCCCATCCGAGGAACCCAGTCCCATCCACAGTAGCAACAATGACACAGTAGAGCCCAAAAAGAAAAAGAAGAAGAAGAAGAAAAAGGCTGTGGATGAGGCTGAAATCGTAGACAGCAGTGATGCTCCCATCGTGGTGGAATATGACGAGAACCAGGAGCAGGAGCGTTCAAGAAGAAAGAAAAAGAGGAAAATGGCTGAAAGTGAAGGAACTACAGATGAGAACTGCAGCTCCGCACCTGGCATGGAGCAGAACTGTGAGTACCTGCCACCTTCTAAAAAGAAAAAGCATAAAAAGCACAATAAGGAAACCGAGGTGCTAAATGAGGAGCAAACTGTTGAATCAGAGGTTGTACAGAAAAAGAGAAAAAAACAGGAGGGGGCAGGCAGTGTCATAGAAGAGGACAAGGAGGAAGTGGTAGAGAAGAAATCCAAGGACAAGAAAAAGAAGAAGAAGAACAAGAAACATCAAGAATAGGAGTTATAGTTTCTGCTGTTATCCTCGAGGCCTCCACCTACAGAAACATGCCTTTCCATGAGCCAATCAAATGTCTTGTCATGTACAACCTAACCACCTGTCCACGGCGAACACTTAGCTACGGTGATGAGAGAGTTGTTAATTGACAGAGCTGCCCAGCAAAACCACAGACTTGTACCGGTGCACACTGGGATACGCCACTGTTCCTGCAGATAGTAAAATGCCTTGAAGAGAGGAACAATGCTACTCACCTCTGCACAGTATATATGAAGCAAAGAAATCACACGTTGGCTTTTGTTCTGTTTAAACATCCAAGTTTTACTGAGTCTTAAAGGTGGGTTTTGTTGCCTTAAGTCAGAGCCAGGCTAGCTGTTTACGGTGCTTCTGCTAAGCTAAGCTAACTGCCTGCTTATTGCAGCATCATATTTACTGTACTGACATGAGTGGCATCAATATTTTAATTCAACTCTGGACCAGAAATAAAACATGTCAGCCCCTAAAATGTTATATTACATATTGGAATCTTTCTCAATGAGTGACTTGTTCCACTAATACAATGTAAGTCTCATTTGTCTAATGAATAAAATATAAAATCTCCTCCTATACTACAAATTGGTTTAGGACATTATTTGCCTAATTTTGGCAAACAGCTTGTCAAAATGTGTTTTTTAGGAATGCCATTATTATTATACTTAATTAATGCAGAAGCATTACTGTTGATATAAGTAATATTCCAATGGCTTTTATATTCTTGACAGGATTTCTTTTAATCCTTGGTGTCAAATGAAAGTCTCCATATTGATAGTGACCCAAAGACAGTTATGAGTTGTCTCTTTGATGTAATTTGATGGGTCTCTCTCTCTCTCTCTCTCTCTCTCTCTCTCTCTCTCTCTCTCTCATCTAATTCATGAGCTTAAACTGTATCAAATCCCTTTTCAAATAAATCCAAATTGTGAGTGAATGTTTGATTTCTTTTTTTCTTCATAGGTGGAGTGAAATGTAGGTGGATAAAGAAAATAGAGAAGATGCTATGGAGAAAGCGCTCGCCATTTCAATTTTCAAATGTGATTTATGAGGTTATGAAATCTTTTCTCTTAACAAGTCAGTTTTGCTGAACAATGAGTGGGTGGTATGAGTCAAAGAAGGAAAAAGGAAACTACAGAGTTTTTAAGATGCCTGACACTGAATTGGTTGGTTTGTTATCCTGGAAACTGTCTTAATGTGACGCAAGTGTGAAGGTGTTTAACCTTTTCCCTGTCATACAGTATGGAGCTGGATGTTACTCAGCTCAACACATTACTAAATTTGTTTAGATAGTACAAAAAATATGAGGAAATGCTTTTAGAAACAGCTCTTAAGGCATGCAAAATTAAAATGTGCGTTGTTTTCTCCATTAAATTTTTTGAAATTAAAGACACCATTTTGCAAACAAAAATCTGACTGTGACAATTCTCAAATGATTTTTTTTCCTGTAAAAGTTATTTCTTGCCCCATCATTTATTGATGGATGTGCCCAGAATCATGAAGCCCACTTTTATTTTGAAAATTACATTAAAACGATACAATAGAAAAATTTCAAAATCCTTTTTTATTATCATTTTTGCTTTAAAAAAATTTGTTGCTCCAGTATATTTTTCTGTAATACTAAAAAAAAAAAAAAACTCCTCCTCAAATCTCCAGGAGCCACATGTGTTCTATACTGAAAGGGTGAACAACAGCAGGCTGATACAACTCTCACCCACACAGCGGTGACCACACAGAGCTGTTTGTCATTTTCTAAACCCCCAATGCTGAGGTTTCAGATTTCAAATTGCAAATATGATGTGAAACTCACATGTTGCCAGTCTGCCTCCTTGTCTTCTCTGACTGTCTATGTCTGATTTGCCTCCATCAGCTCACACTTGTTCTTCAGTGCTGACTTTCACTGACTTCTCAACATGGCCCATGTCAGCCCAGCAAGAGGAAGTGCAGCCCTATATATCACTAATGTGCCTGCTGTATGCACAATCTGTGGCTTCAGGTGTCGTATCCTGTTCCTGTGGGGGGCAAGTCTCAACACAAAGCTATAGAGCTGACACTTCAGTTTGACTGGTGCTGTAGGGCACTACTCATGAAAAGTTATGTATTACACCTTAAGATGCATGTTGCCTGTGGGTTAACTCTGGAGGAGCTCTATCTGTACTCAGTTTACTTTTCTCCTACATAAATATCACAAACCAAGATACTATCTGACCTGTGATCAGAGGCGAGTGTTTGAATTGTGTGTGTGTGTGTGTGTGTGTGTGTGTGTGTGTGTGTGTGTGTGTGTGTGTGTGTGTGTGTGTGTGTGTGTGTGTGTGAGTGAGAGACTGTGTGAGCTACTCAGTGGCTGCAGCCCAAGAGTATCCTGTCAACAGGAACTCCTGGATTTGATATGGACACACAAGGAAACTGATTTGTTTGTATTGTGTGTCCAGTAGTTTTATCTCTCCTCTCACCCACAGATGTGTGCAGACGTTTTGCTTTGAGATGAACTATGAAAAAAAAAAAAAAACAACAGTATGGTACTTCTGTAAGTGGGAGTGTTGTGTTTTTGTTTGCTTGTGAAGACCATGACACATTTGCTTTGAGGTTCATTGGAAATCTGAAAACGACACTTCTGTCCAGGTTGCTGTGTGACATTGTCAGCTCACTGCAGAACAAGTTTGTCAGGTGAAGGTTTTTCCTTGTTGGTGTTGCCAAATCCATGTATGTCACTACTACACAAGAGTTGTAATGTTTGCAACAAATGTGTGTGCTTTCTTGTTTGACAAACTTAAAAAGATAATCGGTGATCAATAACTCAAAAATAAATCTGGATTATGTTTTGCCCTGTAAATTGGATAGAATCCACATTATCTGCCAGTGTGCTGTTGTTTTGTTGTGAGGCCAGTTTAAGTAGTTGGTAGTGTTGAAATGCCGCCTCCTCTCTCTTCCCTTTCACGGGGCTCAACTTGCAATCAAGGAGGAGCCGAGAGTCCTCCGGGGTTTCTCCTGGAACCCGCTCCTCAAATATATAAAGCGCTTCCCCCATCCACCAGGAAAGACTGAATCATAACTCACAAGGAGGAGCCGCTGCCTGAGCGCGACCGTGCTGTCTCCTGCAACCTGCACTGGCATCTGACTGCAGCCTGTAGCCCCAGTGATCTAGTCACCGCTGGATTTATAAAAAAAAAAAAAAAAAAAAAAAAAAAGCAGAGGCAGTGTTAGTGGTTTTCTAGTGTTTTAATTAGTCCACAGTGAGTGTCCCTCACTCAGAGAGCGAGAAACGCAACTTTGTCCGGGAGAGGCGCATCTGAAGTTTGGAGCGCGCAGATGGCAGCTCTCATCAGCGCGTACTCGTCGTGGCCGGAGTCCTTCGAGTGTCCTCCAGGAGACGGGGACGTGTCCGACGGACATGGCCCGCACAGGACCCCCGTGGACAAGGCGCCGGAGCCGCGGATCAGACGGCCCATGAACGCGTTCATGGTCTGGGCCAAAGACGAGCGCAAGCGGCTGGCTGTTCAAAACCCCGACCTGCATAACGCCGAGCTCAGCAAAATGTTGGGTGAGAAGAAGAAAGTTCTTTCAAGATTTAATCTATGTTAATACACAAGAATGAAGTCATCATTATTATTTCTTTTATCATTGCTGCTGCTTCTTTTTTCTTTTCTTTTCTTTTTTTTTTTTAAATCCTCCTCGCACTTACAAATCCCCTCAGGCCTTGGTTGTTTTTAAAGTTTTTCTTTAAAGTTGTGTCTGATGTCAAGGTGAATTAAAATCCGAATTAAATTAAAAGGCGTTAAAGAAAATCTACTTTTAATTTCTGCTTTTAATAAATTTAGACCAGGTAAATCATAGCCAGATCATTTTGGAGCCATTAATGTGTCGTTAAAATCTCCTGAATTTAAAAGTGACTGTCACCACATCATGAAAAGAGCCACAGAAAATGTTTGAAAATGTGTGATTTTGTGTTGGGTTTAATGTTGGCCGTTTGGATTAGTGTTTAATGTTAAGATCCAGATTTGGCATTTGCGCAAGTCGGAAATCATCTTTTGGGCCAACGCAACAACAACAACATTCAAAATGAAAATGTAAGCGTAAAATATGTCTCTATAAATAAATAAATTATCTTAAAACAGGACATTCACTAATTGCAGGTTAGTTTCCTTAATACAATTCAGAGCTGAAAAGGAAGCTGATTGTTGAAGTAACAGTTTTTAAAGTTTTCAACCGGATGATTCTTTCCTTTTTCTGCCCTTTTCTGTTTGTAATTGTCTCTTTAAAACTCTTTAGAAAAGTTTGTGAAGATTTATTAGATTTTCTGGTGAAGCATGGTTTAGGAAAATATTTTGTAGCCTAATCCCACATTTATTCATATTAATTTAATACCTTAATTTTCCATGTAAGATATGTAGGCCTGCAACTTTTGAAAACAATTTCTTTAGGACCTTTTATAGTTATTTTGCAAGTTACAGAAATTGTGATAATGTGAGAAAAAATGTTCAATCATTTTGATGTTGTGATATGACACAACAGATGAGAATTTATTATGGTAATTTTCCTTCTGCTTTGTTGAGCAATGTGCAGGAATTTTGATTAAAATAAAAATGTGTCCGTCTCCTCTTCATCCAGGCAAGTCATGGAAGGCCCTGACTCCCCCGCAGAAGAGGCCCTATGTGGAGGAAGCAGAGAGGCTTCGGGTGCAGCACATGCAGGACTACCCCAACTACAAGTATCGGCCTCGCCGGAAGAAACAGCTGAAACGCATCTGCAAGCGAGTGGACCCTGGCTTCCTCCTGAGTGGGCTGGCTCCTGATCAGAATGCCCTGCCCGACCAGCGAGCCCTCTGTCACCCCCTCGACAAAGATGAAGGCAGCCCTAATGGTGTCAGCAGTGGGTTTTCCAGCCCGAGCCCTGCTCTGCCCAGCGTCAGAAGCTTCAGAGACCCTGCGGGTTCCAACAGCAGCTTCGACACCTACCCCTACGGCCTGCCCACACCCCCTGAGATGTCCCCCTTGGATGCCATGGACCACGAGCATGTACCCCCCTCTTATTATTCAACGTCTGGTAGCTCCTCCGTCTCCTGCTCTTCCTCAGCTTCATGTCCAGATGAGCACCATCAGAATCAGACACACATGTGCAGCCCACCCCCTTATCACACTGACTACACTCAGACCCCAATCCACTGTGGGGGCACACACATAGGTCACATCTCTCACATCCCCCAAACTGGAGGAGGCGGTGGACTGATCCCTGGCCCTCCGCTCCCTTACTACAGTACCTCATCTTTCCCCCAGATTCACCATGGGCTCCACCAGGGCCACCTGGGTCAGCTGTCCCCCCCACCAGAGACACAAGGCCACCTGGAGACTCTAGACCAGCTAAGCCAGGCTGAGCTTCTGGGAGAGGTGGACCGCAATGAGTTTGACCAGTATCTGAACTCCACTGGTACTGGGTTCCACCCTGAGCAGGGCAGCAACATGACCGTCACAGGACACATCCAGGTGGCGTCAGCCGCCACTGCTCCTGCCACTGCGTGTCCCAGTAGCACCACGGAAACCAGCCTCATTTCCGTGCTGGCAGACGCAACAGCAGCATACTACAACAACTATGGCATCTCGTAAGCTTAGTCACACCCACAATAATTGTGACTGATAAGACACTACAGGTTTTAAAATGGGTGAAGAAATTTGGGATGATGTTGCACTTGGGTGCTGCTAAAGGAAAGATTTCTGTGCTCCTATGTGTAATTTCAAAACTTATTAGCACCTATGGGCAACGTCATCCCACCTGATTTAAACCTGGACTGAACTGATTACTGAGCAATATGATTGTCTGGAGCCGAGGAAAGAACAAAGAGTAATTGGAGGAATATGAAGAAAGGGAGATGGACACCTCAGGGATGCAGACACAAAATACCATAGTATGCCACCTCCAATTGTCATGAAATTTCTAAACCAGAAGAACAATCGTAAAAGACTTGTTGTCCACTTGTAAATGTCACCAGTTACTGTTGCCACCTAGGTGTGTACAGATGCTTTTTAGAAGCTTATTTAAGTCCTTTGATGTTTTGCATAATTGCTAACTGTAATGCTATTATCAACGCTTTCCATTCGAATGTTTGTATTATATGTTCTCACTCTCATTAGTTTGGGAGTCTTACCTCAGTAGTTGTAATTGAATGAGGTTTTAGTTGGACATTTCTTATGCAATTTAACAAAACAGTGTATAATGAAGTAAAATAGGCGTTTATACTTCCTCTCAAGTACTTAATAATATATAATCATAATCTCTATGATGAAAATAATAATGGTAACTATAACTGTATGCTGATTTAGGTTTGTGAAAGACAATAATTTAAAATAAAGGTCAATTTTTTATATTATTGCAGGTCTACTTGGATAATGTGCCCACAGACAATACAACAACAAAGCTTCTTATTTTTTCATTATTACACATATTATTGCTCATAACTGATAACACTTAAAAGGCATTGTGTGGTAGCAAATGAAACACATTTCCACTCATATACGTAATGAATACAATCAGATTCCTAAATAAAAACAATACATGAAAGTAGGGCTCCGGCTTTTAGTAGTTTTTGAAAAATGGTGTGTGCTACTTGTCCATCTTTGAAGTCAGTGTCGCACCATTTATTCCTCTATTTCGGGCTCTGTCTAGCTGTTGTACTGCGAGTGGCCCATTATGACACCCACACCCCTGCTTTTTCCACCCTCCATCACATCATCCTTCTCCATCCGTCTCTTCTCGCTTTCATTTCATCCCGGTTCAGAGGATTAGTGTAAAACAGGCACAGCCGTCGCCACCCGCCTCCATCTCAACCGTCCTTTGTTTTCCTGGAGTCTTATTCTGGGTGCCATTCTTAGGCACTCAAACACCCTCCCCCCTCCCCCATTCCTTCATCCCGAGTTATATCTTGCTGATGCAGACCTTTCGTAATCTGTGCAAAATAAATAAAAAAATAAATCCCGGGGCTTCGTTGACTGTTTTACATGCTCCTCATTTTTCTCTTTTTTTCCCCCCCTCTCTCCTCACCACTCCTCCCCTTCTCACCCTCTGTTCTCTTGAATTTTTCTTTTTCGATAAAAGGAATTCAGGGGGCTTTTGACAAATCCTGGAGTCTGGCTGGTCTTCCTGCATTTTTTGGGAACGGTTGAGTCGTGCTTCTTGTAAAAAGGATGTGGCAGAGGAGCGGTGTTTCCTGACTGATAAGGGAAAAGCCTCTCTCCGTCAGGATGTTTGGGCCTGGCTGGGCCCTGCATTAAAGAGCCAGAGTGAGGGAAGGGAACCCGCTGTTCAGTGATCGTGAGGAAACATGGCCGCGTAGATTAGTATCTTACTTACCCGTCTTTACTCACCCACCATTTTTCAGGATAGGCTTTGTCAACCTGCCCTGCTGCACCTTAACCACAGACACACTACAAGAATCCATACAATAATGAGAAAAAAAGAGGTTTTCAAGCTGTGAAACCGGACAACACACTTTGTGGTGAACATATGTACAGTAAAATGACCTTTCCTGGAACACTTATACAAGCATGATCATGCTTTTTTGATAGACCTTCCAACACGTACTGTGATTGTGATTAAAGTGACCGCAATGACAACATTCATCATGTACTGGTGTTTGTAGCCCGCTGAATACTGTGCTAATTTCTTTGGGGTTATATCATTACCCTCTGTGTCTGCAGGGGTTCAAAACTCTGTGGAGGGGCCATTTAAGTGCAACCATATTTTGGATGTGGGATCTGAGCGGGTGGTGCCCCAGGCATTCAGGGTGAGAAAGTAGTCTGTGGTGCAGCATCAGCTCCAGAGTTGTTAGGTTCAGGTCAGGGTGCTGCTGCAGACTCCCTTGGTAAAGACGTTCTGTAATGTCTCAACAATCACATCCACCACCTCAGGGTAGGACATGGTAACACGGACAAGGACACAGACTCAAGCGTCAACAAATCATCCTCATACATGACAACAAAAGTTAAGCTACTGTAGCTATTTAAGCATAAACTGCTGAACAGAATATTAGAGTTGATTAATATGTATTCATAATATATAAATCTCATTTTATTTCATCCAAGATATTACATCCAAACAGCTTCGTTTGGATGAAATCGTTTTGGAGACAAAATATATCAACAAGATAAAATCCAGTGAAAAGAATGTATCTCCAAAATGTAATAATTTCACAAATTAACAAAGACAATCTTGCTTTCACCTTTGTGGCAATGCATTTTTCACATAATCCTTTTTTTCTCTTTTCTTTTTTTACACTTAATCTTTCAGTTTGACTGAAATATTCAAAATCACCAGAACCAGTGAAACAAAGTTTGAATTGGTCAATAAAAGCAGATTTTACGCAGCTTCAAATAATTAAATAAAATTATTACACAGTGGCTTATTCATAGATGAGCTATAATGTGTATGCATTTCATATTAAAAAGTATATATAGTGTTGCTGCTGTTTTTGAACATGATCATCTTTTATCTAATGGGATGCCTTTGCAGTGAGATAATAAACGCTATTTGGTATCTAATCCATTGACTATGAAATAGTTTTCATTGTAGTAATAAGTAATATCCTTATCTTTGATTAGCACAGAAGAACTGTACAGGAATATAATCTGAGTTCTGTGACTGTGACTTTTAAGTTTTCGGGAAGTGAGGGCAAAACACTCAACTTCTTAGCCTCAATCTTTTCCTCCCTAGAAGTTGACCCATTGTCATCTTAACCTTTAGTCAGACTCTTCTGCTGCATCAAACACAGTCAACATTACTTATTTAGCTGCAATAAATCAAAAAGAAAGGAAAGAGAAATACATAAATTAATAAAACAATTGCATTGCACTCTTATGTCCTGTTCAAAGTTTGCTGTTCATACATACAGGCATTCATAAGAATTTCATGAGAGGAGAGAATATATTCTCTTAAATTTGACTCATTGAATTTTCAGATATGGGATCACAAGGTTTAGAATATTTGAGAATATAAGGACATAGGCTGAACAAACAAAAGAGCCTTCTCTTGTTATTTCGTTCTGATTGCCGGCTGGCTCAGTTCCAGTCTCAGGTCAAGCCCGTGGAATGAGTCTGTCAGGTAGTCTGTTATGTTTCCTATTTCCTCCCCTGCCGTCATGTCACTTCCCTCGGCAAACAAACAACTCAGTGGTCTAACTCAACACCAACTGTCAAGGTAACAACGTAAGGCTTGGTGTGTGTGGACAGGGCCCAGAGCCTCCACAGCTGTGTAAAGTATTATCCATCTGCTGGGACTGAGGTGAGCACTGATCACTTTAAATATCGTGTCCTCTGGAGGCATGGAGGAGGCTGACTGTCTGGTTGGTCCAGCGTCCATTGTGTAGCCAGCGAGGCAGCATCCAATTGCGTCACATTTTGAAGTCGGCCATTTGTGCTATATGACGCTCTTTGCGTATTACCTGTAGGTCAAGAGGAAGTGGCTAATTTGAACTACGTGACTAAGACATATTAATGCATGAGACAGAGATGCAATTAAACCTACATGCTGTTGATATGTTGTGTGGTGTTTGAGTGCACCGTTGTTTTCTTGCTGCATTATGAACACACTATGATTAAGGTCCTTATACCATCAGTAGTTATTTGCACCTGAATGGAGCAAAGTCAACATTCAAAGTGATCCTGTGGAAAATATTACATCCTATCCTTTAAAGGTTTGCAAATAGAAAACAACAAACCCATTACAACATCCTCATCACACTAAATGCAGTGAACTTTACACCAAATTAAACAACTCTGTGTGACGGATGAAGACACATTTACATCAGTAAATACTAAATGTTGTCGGAGTGCATTTCCAGTTGGAGTGTGTTACAGCAGCATAATAACCTGTTTACAATTTGTACTTGGCCCCAAATCTGGCAAAAGGAGGGAAAAGACGGGGGAAAAAACACACACATCTCACAGCAAGGGATTATGGAGTGCAGCTATTCTTCATCTCATTGTGGCTCAACAACAGGCAGAGTGTGGGGTGGCGGGCAGGCGTGTACGTTGCCGGACGAAGAATGGACCAGACTCGTCGAGGGACAGGTGCCATGTGGCAGAGGATGTGCGGGGACACAGATGGGGACCCCTGGAAAACTTGGGGGACTGTACGAGCAGCCAAGGGCCTCCCACCCGTACCTGGGCTGTGAATGCTGCAGCTGAACAGGATCCGGCACCTGTTCTAAGCAGATACAGGCAACCAGCAAAAGCACAGAGGGAGGCCAGCACATGGCTGCCAACCCAGGGAAGGAGAAGGCTAGATTTCCATTTACCCATAAGCGCAGCCTGATTACCAAACCGGCACAGGCAGGAAAGCCTGTGCTCTACTGCAGAATGTACAAAAAAGGATTGAGAAATGTGCTTTCTTCCAGAAGTAAGTGCATTTTAGTAAACTCCCCATAAAAACACTTCAATAAGAGTTTTCTAGTTGTGTATTAATTTCACTCACATTGAACACTTGGGTTTGAAAAGTTATAAAACATATATTTATTATTTGAAATAAAAGTGATTGAAAATTGGAGCACATGTCCTATTTTTACAGCTCGACCTGCATTGGTCGGTCTCTCTCTCTCTGACTCTTTTTCTGATAGCCTGGCTTGCACTGGTCTCCACTATGTATGCTGCAGCGCTATTTGGCTTGTTTTTGACTGCTGCAGATTCTCCCAGGGGTGGTGTAACTCTTCACCTCAATGTGGAGGAGGATGTTCCTATTGTGCTTCCTAATTGCAACGTGGTTGTTCCATTTAAGAGATAGAGCAGCCTTATCTGTTCCGTGTGTGATCTTGTATTCTGGGAATTACTGGAGAAGGTATTATGTATTTTGATTTGTTGTTTAATTGAGCTAATTACAATATTTAATGCAATGTTTTCATATTCTGCTATGTTGAATCATGACCCAGTCAATAAAAATGCAGCTACACTGTAAAGTATACGGCTAATTCCTAAAAAATTTAAAAAGCTTGACATTGGTTGTCCGAGATGTTGATGTTTTTTTATTTTACATTCACAATTGTGAAAAACACAATTTAATACCAAGCTCAAACATTTAGACATTTAAAGTACAAGGGTGACATGTCTTTGATCCTAAGTCACTCCCCATCTTTTCCATTTTAGTGGTGCTACATATTACAATCTGGCCCTGTCATCCTGCACCAACAGACTTTACTCAGCGTCCATCCTGAAATGCAGACGCGCTAATGAGTTAGATGAGTGATGTTATAAATTGAGAGAGCCCCTTTTAACAGCTACTGTGGAGGATAGACAAAGCAAACTACCAGGCTGTCTGATGACAGCTTGAGTGACATACTGAGGGTTTTAGGTTTTAAAGATTTCAGCAAATATCAATCATAGGATTTGTGCAATATAATGTATATAGTGTGTACCAGATTGATTGGGGTTAATAATAATAATAATAATAATAAACTTTATCGTTATTAGTCACAGCTCAAAGTGCTTTATAGGAAACAGGTTTAAATTTAATTAAATGAAAACTAAATTTAAAAAAAATAATTGTCAATTGACAATTAATTAAAAGGAACACAAGAACTATTCACCCAAGTTTTAATTTTTTTTTTACAAACATTACCACGTTTTAAAATCTCTGAACATACCATCATGAAACATTTCAAAATCATCTAATATATAACCAAGGATTTAATGGCCCTCATGAAGCTAGAGCCCACGGTGGCTCTTGGTCTCCCCAGCTTCCAGTATCACATTTGATCACCCAGGTTAAGAAATTTAGTATCATGATCATTGAGACTCAGTGGATCCAGATGGAAGTAATTTTTTTTATTCCTTAACTTTATAATGTTATATATTTATAAAACACTTCAAAAAGATATAAAAGTTGGAATTGTTGTAGCTGATCTTATATTAGAATAAGAATACATTAAATACACAATAAAATGCATATTAAGACCAGTTTTGGAAGGAAAAATGAGACTGATATTTCTCTGCTATGTTAATGAACGAGTGTCTATGCCAGTAATTGCAAATTAGCATATGATCACTTTCTCAGTGGTAGTTCAGCAGAAAACAAATCATTTCTTCCTTTCATTTGTTACAATTGTTTTTACAAATGCATTTGTTTTACTGTTTTTTTTTTTAATGATTTTTAATGATTTTCTTTTATTTATTCTTTTTCTATTACCTTTTTAATCCCACATTAGATGAAAATGACACCCACCCAAATCTTAGCCCACCACCATGAACATGGAAAAACCTTGGCAGGGCCTCCAAAGACGGATTCACTGAACCTGGCTGGGACGCATTTGTCGTTCAATGATTTGTGACTTTTGAAGGTAAAACAACATTTAACAGTGCCTTTGTGGTCTATGCGGCCCTGAGAGGCCACGCGCAGAAGAATGGATTGGGACAAAGCTACTGTATGATGCTAACTTTGCAAGGTCACCAACAACACAGCCTGTCATCTTTTGATAGCCATATTTGTTTGTGTGCACTCATTTTAACATATTATTTTATCCAAATGATCTATCAAATATACAGATATGTATTACAGACATCAATTGGGTTTTGTTGATTGTATTATCACAGACAAAACTGCAAAGCATGAGTTGGCCACACAAAAATGCCTTCTATATACTGCACAGTTAAAACTGCTCTTTTACCTTCCCCTCTTTTTATTGGGTTGTCCAGGGTTAAAAACCAGAGATGACTGCAATTAACAGTACAAATGTGGTTTCATTGTGGTTTCATCTGGCTTCATTCTGCCATCTACAGCAAAACACAGTTCAAATCAGCAGATGTGAAAGTTTTTTTCTTGTTTCATTATTGTAAACTTAATATGTTTGGTGTTGGATGTTATTATGATAGTGTTATTATTATGGCAAATATCATTGTTGTTCTTATCTTTAATAATGCTATTAGTCCCACATCTGGAGTCTCATGGCTCATGCATGGCCTGAGTAATAAAAAATATGTGTAGGATGACTAATCAGTGATGCAAAATCTTACACACTGGAACAACAAACCTCACCTACTGCTGCTTATTCAGAGATAAAGTACGTCAGCCTTGACACACAGCATTTCCGCTGCCTTGATGTGCTCTGTTTACACGCAGAATTTCTGGGTAAGAATGCTCCTGACTGACCTTGGCAATGGGTCACTGTGGCATAATTTCCATGCTCACTCCCATTCCTCTGACCTTACGTTATGAGTGTAATATTCGGGATGTTGCTGATGTCTGAGCTAGAAGGAATCCCTTCCTGCTGGATGCTTGGCCCCATTTCCTTCAAGACTTAACATCAAAAATGAGACGCACGGAAATGACTCACACAGTTGTCCCAAGAGTTCAGACACTTCAACCAAAGTACCATGTTGACAGGTTCAAAACAGGATATGAGCTGGATAGGTCTATGTTTATTGCAGATGGCGGAATACTTAAGAACAGTGATAGCTGAAAGCTCTGATAAGCAAATCAAGTAGCTACAGTCACGTATCCATTTCAACCTACAGGCTGAACTCACAAACCATTTGCACCAGAAGTGCAAACTTACAGCCAGTGCAAGTCGTTACAAATACAGCGGACCAACGTGCAAACACATAATAGACTACAGTAATTTCAGATTCAGCTGCATCTCCAGTCAAAAAATAGCAACACAGCAGCAATGCAGCATATGTGGGAAAATAAAGTTATATGAAGAAATTTTCCTTTCCTAGTCTTTTAAGCAGACAGAACTCACTGCAAAACTTGGCCCAATAGTTTGGTCAGTTCTACTTCTGCAAAATATTACACAGTTTGCACTTTCACAGGCCAGTTTTCCCAGGTGTTTAGGACTAAGAATCTATAAAAAGCCATTAATTACAACATCCCATGACCTTATAGGCTAACTCATGCCATTTATAAACTGACCAATTTCTGCTTAGTGGTGGGATAATGAGTCTAAAGTGAAGAGCTCCTCTCTTACTCAATAAGTAAGAATAAGTTAAATAATAACAGAAGAATTGCAGGCTACACTTCAACAACGGGAATGTGAGAGAAAAAAAAAACCCCAGTAAAGAATTAATAATTTACCTGATGCATTTACTCTTATTTGTATTGAGCTGTGTGCAATGATTAGTGACTGATAAAAATAAAGAAACTCTCTTTGTCTGGATTTCTGCCCAAACATAGCTACTGTCATGCCAGTGCATTGTAGAAATAACACAGTAATAATTACAGAAATAATAAATAAATTAAACAGATTTGCTTATATTTCTTCGGTTACTTTGTTTGCATTGAGGCCTAATTGGTAATTAATTAAACTAATTGGTAGATAGCATATTAGAAAGAGAATTTGTCCGGCTTTTACTTGTTATTGATAGGTAGTTAGTGTGGTGCACAGAGACAATGCACTAGAAAAAAACCATGGTTGAGTTTGAGTCTGGCAGCCGCGACCGGCGCCGTCATGAAGGGGCATCAGACTGGAAACGCCACGGTGGAGGAGGGCAGTTGTTGCGCTCCTGTGGCACAAGGGACCGTCGGTCTCTCCCCGGTGCACGAGCCTGGGCGGCAGCTTCCTGTCGCTGTTACTTTAACTAGAAACCACGAAGAAGAAGGAGAAGAAGAAGGAGAAGAAGACCGCCTCACGGCTGACGTAGGCATTAATGTGAGTCCCGCTATTGAAGGCGCTCAGCTGTCAGGATGGCCGAGCGGTCTAAGGCGCTGCGTTCAGGTCGCAGTCTCCCCTGGAGGCGTGGGTTCGAATCCCACTTCTGACAGAAATCCTATTTTTCTTTTTTTTTTTCTTCTCGCTCTTCATAGCTTTACACCCACAACAAGGAACTCTGGGTGGACGAGGAGAGAGTCCAAAAGCAGTGGGTGATAAGTCAATGAGCTTATATTATATAATGTAATATTGCCATTAGTGTTTTCCTCTTAGTTCAGTCTCTCCTGGAGCCGTGGGTTCGAATTCCACTTGCAAGAAACATGAGGTGACTGCTGAGCTGATCTTAATCAAATAGGAAACATGGTCATATATTACGTTTAAAAATACAGCCACTTCTGTTTTTCCTCGAACTCGTCAGATGACAACTGTGATTATAAAGTAGAAGAAGTTGTTTGAGTATTTCTATCTCTCACTAATCTGACTGCCAGCCCTAATATCACAAGAGTGTTACAACATTAGTAACAGTATTTTTCTTAAAATAGAAATGGTGATTGCACATTCTGCACACCACAAAGGCATGCGCACACTGGTGTGCAGTGTCACACACGTGGCTACACTTGCTAATGCACTGTACAATTTGAATTTATGGTCAACTTAAACAAAGACGGCGAGTTTGTCTATGATTTGATGAAACATAGTGAAACATGAAAGTGCAACAGTGAAATGAACATTCTCCAGAGGTTTTCTGTAAGTGAAGCAGGATTTATTCTGAGTGTGGGCCTGTTACAGTAGGGTTGTGTAAATGTGCGTTGTGTGTAAATGGCTCCTTCTCTTGGTTATATTTATACACCCTCCCTGTGACCTCACTGTGGCAGGTAAAGGTTAAAGGCTGCACGGAGGTAAAGCCTGTCTGGACACTCCTTAGTATGAGCTTGGCACAGGTCCCTTATCATATAGCTTAAACTCTAGTGTTCCTTATATCCTCCCTTGGTGATTAATCTTGGTATTTAGGATGTCTAATTTAACATTCAGTGTGTTTTCTTGTTTTTCTGGTTGGAGACATTGATGGAGGTATATGATGAATACTGATGGATGGGCAGCTCTCATAATGGCAAGTTGTGTTTTTTTTTTCTAAAATCTATTTTTGAATCACTTCATGAACTTAAGAACCTGCAATGAAATTAGAAAAATAGAGGCTATTGCTATCAGATAATAATAATAATAATAATAATAATAATAATAATAATAATAATAATATTTCAAACCCCATAACTTGTTTTCCATAAAAATTGCTGGAGTTTGTGTAATTTTAATGATAATTTATTATTACTTTTGATGTGAAATGTCTGGAAATATAGATCTATACAGCCTAAATAAATCTGGCTACTTAAAATTTGTGATCATTAGTCTTTTAGATGAGAGTATTTATCACATTTAACTTGGATTTAAATGTCCAAGTCTTACACTTCACCTGCAGCCAGTTATCAAGTCTTTAACTTCCTAGATGTAACACTTTAGTAGGACTATGACTTAACATAGTAGGTGTCCTGCTGTGCAGCAGGTTGCTCTCTGATTAGCTGTGATATTTTAACTGCAGCCAGGAGGGGGGGGTGCTAAGCCTGAGCATCAGTGCACACGTGTGAGCTTGACAGATGAGCCTCATGCTGTCCCTCTGTGACTGTGATCTAAACTACATCTGCATAGCTAAAGCTAGATGGCTGACAGGACACCAAAATGTTAATACTGAGTCTGCATTAAAATATGTTTAATGCAGACTACAGGCAGCTTCTGGGAAATGATTTCATTGTGGGCACCTGTTGGCTGATGTAGTGGGTGGGGATATTTGGTTGATTTTAGGAATGTGATAGTGCTTGTATAGAAAAACATTTGTTTCTAAACTCATTCAATTCAAATATTTCAATATACAATCTGTCAGAGTTGACACACTGTGTCATGACTCCATTCAGAGCTGAGTCACACTGATAGTAAGTGATTGTTTGCTTCTGAGGTTGGAAACCAGGTCCTCAGAACTTTACAGAAAACATGACTCAACAGGAGTGGGGTCTTTCTGCTGTTTTCTCCCATGAGTCAGGACACAATAAATCTGCCCACCTTGAGTCAACTCCACCCCACTATGACCCATCAAGCTCCTTACGACTGAAGACAGATTGAAGCGTGAGAGCCCCCCGTCTTTGGGCTCTCACGTGATTAGGCACTTCTTGAAACTCCCAGCATCATTGGGAGGGATCGACTCGCTGCCTGTAAACCCTTGATAAGGGAAACCCCGTCATGTATTCTGAGCCAGCTCTTTTGTCTTTGAAAAGACTGAGATGACCCCGAGTGACATTTAGACAAGGAAAGTAAAATAGCGATTCTCACCTTGGTAGCATTTCACATTGCTCTGCCTCAACAATCTGCTTGCAGTGAATGTGCCAGCCCGGCAGCTGGCTTAAAGTAGGCTAATTAGCCAAGGGCATTGCTCTTATCACTATCACAGTGGCCTAGAAAATGAATGGGTAATTTTAACACTGCCATCTTTGCCCATTTATCTTGATATGACCCCTGGGACAACTCTGAGGCCTGGCATTTGGTACATCTTAATTACATCTGTTTTGTTTTCATGGTGATGATTACACAGTATGACACAGTAATTAGGTGTGTTTATGATAAATGTGTAATTGACAGTTTGACTGAATATCACTGGAAAACTTGTTGAGCAGTACAATATATCTGATGACTGTGCTGCCCACACAAAACAAAACAAAACATTAAGTGAAACTTGTGACAGGAAGAGGGAAGGAGTCAAAAGATGATGGTGATAATTATGATAATAAGGATTCAATATTACTTATGGAGCTCTTTTAAGGATGCTTAAAAATGCTTTACATGACAAATGTCAGGACAGAATCATAACTACTCACAGGGTTGGCAGTTTGAATCTCAGTAGGACACCTTGCATTACACATTACTGCATTCGTAGTCTGAGTGGGTGGATGAGATGCAAACTGCGATATGCTTTGGATTACAGTGCTGGATAATAAATGCAGTCTTTATGCACCCATTACAACCTGAAAAAAGAAAACACAATACAAATGCAATGTAGAACAATTTCTGAAATCTAACATTACAAGCATGATTTAAAGTTTAATGATGTAGTTTCTGCTGGCACATTTGAAACTGTAGTCACATAGTCACCTTTAAAATATATATACAATACTTCCCTAAGATTGAAAGAGTAAGCAACAATTTATGGTGGAGAAATCTGCCACAAAAGGAAAATATCAATTTATCTCCCATAATTCACCAAAAGATATTTTGGTGATTCTGAGTAAAATCGCATACATTAGACCATAATGTGTTTGTCCTTAATAATATGAAACCCAAATTATTGTGGCAAGAATGATTTCACATCATAACAACACAAGTTGGTATATAATAGGTTTTTGTGACATCTTGCTCATGTGAAAGACATAGAGAAGCAGCCGAATCAGACATGCAGTTAGAGACAAAACACAGCAACTAATGATGACTGAAAGGATAAAAGAAGGAACATTATGCCGAGTCATAGATTGTCACTGAGCCTTCAACTGCTTTCTAAAAGCGTGTTTAACTCCCTTTATGCAATGGTGAAGTCCAAGTCATGTGTCCAAAGCCTCAGCAGATTTCAGTCCAATCTCAGAGTGATTAGCAAGGCTTTTCATTCTATCCTTAGCTTCCCATGTATCTGATTAGCAGGTAGGCCCGCTTCTGGAGGGAGGCTTTTGAACTGCTTTCTTGTTTCTCTGCTTGCAATAGGTCTGGTGTTTCTGTGGGAGTTTACATCTTACGTTCTGTGGCTTTGGACTAATCATTTTCAGTTTGGTTCTATTATCCTCTGGATTATGACTGTGGATGATGTGAGTATACATACATAGTCCATCTACTGTACATTTTGGCTGTGCTGCTTTATTTATTTGTATATTAAATGTTTGCTAATAACCACAAACTGGATATTGCACTTGCAACTAATCAAATTCATTTAGAATTTAGGACATGGTGTGCAGATATAATTCTAACAAGGAAAGGATACAATACTCCATGTTAAACTGGATGAACTTGGGCTGGCCTGTATGCAGGATGTGTTTTTTATTTTCCTTGTTTGAACTCTTTTAGGAGCCTCTGCTGGCAAACATGACACCTTAGGGATGAATAGCATTATTCTAGGTATCCAAGGCCACATATGTTTCCTGGTTCTGGTGAATAAAGAAAAATACTTTTTGCATTTGTAATCCACTGAGTAGAAACAGGCACTTCATTTGTTTAACAGCTGCTACAGCAGCTAATTTGCTGAATAATGATCTTTGCCAAGTATACCCTACAGCACTGAGATATATTTTACATGCATTTATTATTTATCCAACACCTTCTGTAGCACCTATGGTATCCTGTAAAAAAATATTTTTTTTCTTTGTAAACACAAATGTGTACATTTTTGCATTTACATGTTGTTTTACTCACTACATGCATTTTTGTAATTTTATATCCAATTCTATACTTTGGCTTATTTATAGGCTCATAACACATAAGAACAATGTCAGCTTTCAGTGTAGGAACTTCAAGTATAGTTGGCCATACAGAACATTTTTTGCTGTAGGATATAAATGATAAGATGTATATTATAAGCACAGTTGATTGAAAATTGTATTCAAAACTCTGATTTCACATGAGTGAGACAGAATTCATAAATAAATCATTCATAATCCTGTATTATGATATAACTACCTTTTCTACTCAAGTTACATTTTAAGATAATCAAAATTGCTTTGTGGGCGATAAATGGGTATAGGTTAAACTCAAGACGTAAGAGCGAGGTTGGCAGCATAATAATATTTGCAGGAATCTATTACTTACTTATGTTTGCACATGTTGTTCAGCTAGAGGAAACACTTACTGCTAATACAAGAACAAGGACAACAGCCAAACCTACTCTTTACAGGTGTCAGTCAAGCTTAGCCTATTTTTTTAGTAACAGAATTTGACTCATCTTTGTTTGTATTTCATAGTGGGATTGCAGCCCTTTCCATCAAGCAACAATGAATTATCTTTACCTCCTTGTATTGTCTCAGTGAGAATACATGGTGCTTATTGCAGATATTCTTGCTTTTTATAGGTAATCCTTGCATTATTGATTGCAGGAAAAGCTGGCTAAGAATGTATTTTCATCTGTGATAGGGATGTTCACAGAGGTAATGTCCACTTTCACTGCAAACAGGGACTTAAGCTCGTTATTTAAAGTCACTTGGAGGATTTATTTGTGGCTCTATCCTCATTATCCCTGTCTTCATTTACTGTTTGATCCTCACAGCAGTCTGTACATACTGTATTTAACAACTGTGCCATACATATTGCTTTTTAAAAATACAGTAGATACTTGCAGGGAATGAGATTTTAACATCTACTGAAATTGAGATAAATGCATGGCTTGTACAACTAAAATAACAATAGTCTTACATGCTTTTAAAAGTGTAGTAGTTATATTTACATTTTAGTAAAAAGTGCCCTTGAGGTTGTCTCTCATCTAATCCCATTAAAAGAAATGTACACAAGCTAAGTGTCAATGAATATTTTCAGCCATTCCATCCTATCCATCTCCTAGTACCTACTAGGAGATGGAGAGGCTCAAAATCCCTCAAGAATAAAACAGCAAGTCCAGTCACCCTTGACTTAGTACATCAAGAAACAAGACAGCATTATACCAATTATATCCACGGACTTAAAGGTGTCTCTTTGTAAGGATTTTCTTTTTCAGATAAGCCTTATGTCAGCCCTCATCAAACATGTTTAGCTACTAGTTTAGACTTAAGCACTTTAGAGGAGAAGCTGAGGAACCATGCCGAGTTACCAGGAAAAGCTAAAATGTATATAAAAGTGCAACTGGAAGTTGATTGTCTGACACAGGTCAGCCTAGGGCAAAGAAAATAGGTTACCTTTGCTGAAATATGCAGACAACAAGAAGGTGTCTTTTGTTCTTTAGCCTGTTCTGTTTCTTTATGTTGTCTTTTAGCCTGGGATGAGTGGAAGCCATGCAGATGTGTGGTGCATTACCTTTCCCTAGGCAGCTCAGGAGAAACATGACAACCTCCTTTCACTACGCCTTCTGTCTGCTCACGTGAGACCGTCGTTCAGCTTGAGCAAGGAGACTACGACCCAAAATGTCCTCACACAAACGTAATTTTCAGTGTTTCAATGCTGTTGGAGGTGAAGGCTCCCACAAATCTTCACTGCCCTTCAAGCATCACACCACCCGCCTCCCCAGGATCCACCAACATGGCATGGTGGCCCATCATGAACCTCTGGAAAAATGCTATCTTTGCTCTCAGTACAGACACACCCAGGCCCTGGAAGCATTGGAGACACAGGTCTTACCTTTGTATCACACTCACGCACCGTATCAGCACCATCATCCACACCAGTATGTTCTCAGGAGGCCAACCAGGCCTGAGGAGGCACATTCAGGCCACGACCGACACATTCATCATAACAGGTACAATAAGAGGGTGATGCTGGTGAAGAACAGTGACCCCTCCTTCAGGAAGATCATCATCTTACACCGAAGGAGTCTACGCAGTTTTGGGCTTTTCTTAGAGGAAGCTTCTGAGCTCATGCAGTACCACATCAGGAAGCTCTACACTCAGGAGGGCCGCAAGGTGAGGTCATAAACACCTGGAACTAGAAGAAGATATGTTAAGCATTCATGTTCTTTATTATTATTATTATTATCTTACATAACCTGCAGAGGTTGAGAGCACAGGGATTGTATAACATTTTATTCTGTGTTCAGGAAACTTCTTTTTCCAGGAGGAAGTTTCTGTGCTTGACCCTGGGTAAATACCTTCCCTTGTGCTTTAATGAACTGAAAAGGAAGGCCAAATCTGAAATGAACAGTAGTACTATGAGGTGTGATTGTTGACACTAATTTAGCATTAAACTACTCTGAAAAGCATGCTAGTTTAAAGTGTTGTTCCAAATTGCTTTTACATCAAAAACCAGAGTGACTGAGAGGCATCAAGTGATAGGACTGATTCCCTAATAAATCCAATTCAAGAGCTTTGAATCGCTCTAATGCAAACACCCGGATAGTAATTTTATGACAACATTCAGTTTCAACACCTTATTTAACCCACCTTTATTTTCCATATTTTAAAAACTGAGGTCAGGTGTGTAGCTACTATTATATTTTAACATTTGGATATGATGATGTACTTTATTGAATGTTTAAATATGGCAGCATGTGAGTTTAGACTTTTAAGTTAATATTTAAAAAACAGAAGGTTGAAATGATCACGAGACTAGTAGTAATTTTAATATCTCATGCAATTAGATTATGAATATTAGTATATCACATGCAATTAGATTATGAATATTAGTATATCACATTTGGTTAATCTCATATCTATTATTTGAGGTATTAGAAATACTAGATTATTGCTTCTATGTTGAAAACAAAACATAAATATAGAGAGAAAATAGAGAGAATATATAGATAGATAACATTTAAAAAGTAACTATTCCCTACTGTGCAAAAGATTTTCCATAATTAATAATAATAAGTAAAATGCTCTTATCCTATGTGAAATGTAAACAAATACCCAATAGTTAGCTAGTTATAGTTATTTGTTTGCACCCAAATCCTGATGATTTACTGCAACTAGATGTGTTAAATCTTTAGTTACACACTCAACAAATACACTCCACTTAGTACTTTGTTATAATCTGAGGTTGGTGGGATAAATATTTTGAGTGTGTGCATAAGGGAATGAAACACATTCAGATTGTGGGTATCTCTCCAAACCCCATTAATCTTGGTCAAATCAGAGCTATTTTTGAGAGAGGAGAAACAGGTCAACGTTGAAACTCCATTCCCCTAGTTTGATACCAGAGGTGTCTCAGAAATGTGTTTTCCACCATAGTAATTAATTATCTTCACCTGGGCTTTGTGTGACCATGGATGAAGCCATTTATCTGCCTTTATCAACAGCAGATTTCAAACTCAAAACTGCACTGTCATCAAAACTGACTGCTCGCAGGCAAAATAAAATCAACAAAACTCTCAATATTTCGGTCTACATGAGTTTCATAGCTGTCACTAAAGAACAGAAGCACTCATATTGAATATTGAGTGTCATGAAAATGGGAAGGCAGACTTACATAAATAAAATAAACAGGGATAGCAGTATTTTATACAATGTATTTGCTGCACAAATAAAATCATAGCTATCCAAACAACCAATGAATCTGCATATATAATTTACATAAAGAGTGTAATCCCAAAGCCTAAAAAGATGATATGCTCTTTTAAGGTCTGTAGCTACTTTTATTAGGCCAATGTGTGGAGATACAAATGGAAACAGGTCGGTACACATTCACCCCCTAGATTAGCATTCAGTCATGCAGGATGATAATCTGTGAGACAGAAGATTTATATTTTAATGCTTTGTGTTGATGATGATGAACAACTTTCACGCACTCAGCTGTCTTTTGTTACTGCTGAGCAATGCCGACCTCTCTTACAAGTGTGACAATGGCAGCAAGAATGCGCTGTCATCTGGTGAAGTCTCCCAGAGATCATCCTGGATTAGGATATTTATCTTGTCTTGACTCACTGTTGGACTCAGAGTCTTTACAGGGATTTAGAGCACAAATGAGGGGACAATACCTTGACCCAATTAAAAATATTCTCATCATGACATTTATATGTGCCCCTATGAATATTTTCTAGTTGATATAGTCCTATATGTTTGGTAAAATAGAATAAAACAGACATTTACAAAAATCATGACTACAAACTAACATCTGGATAAAACATTAGTTTTAAAACTTAGTTGTAGGACATTTTCAATATATTAATGGCATAAACCCTGTAAACTATGCTATTTGTAATAAAAATGTGATATGAAAAGTGGCAACAGACTCAATCTTAGCTCAAATCTCAATAATGTAAAATGCAGCTACAATATAGGACAGGTTCTGCAGCATTTAACACTCACTTTGAAAATAGTTTAATGAATACACACTCAGCTAAGGTTAATAATCCACCCAATGGCATTTTATAATAAATAGGTGTCAAGAGGGGGAAAAAAAGAGTGTGAGAAAGAGAATGTGTCTTGTGCTTAAAATCTGGTTAAAGGATCTTGGGTTTTGATTGTAATCATAACAACATCTGCCAGAAATCTTCCTAGAGTTTTTTTTTTTCCAAATCTGCCTGTAATTCCTATTACCATTATTTTGCTAAAAACGTCAGTAAACCGAGTCACTCTTAAATCCTTCCTGTTCTTCGGTTTCAGATTGACAACGTTCAGAGTCTGATGCAGTGCCCCAGTGTCCTTGTCTGTGTGGGACGTGAGCCTTCTCATCCTTCCATCATTGAAAATTTTAGGAAAACACCTGAAGAAAAACTTCCGAAACTGAGTGTGAAGTCACGCTCCAGTGGCTTGGCTGAAGGACATGAGGGTAGGAGAAATGGTTTGTCAAAACTTTATCTCTGACACAATTTGTTGTTACAGTCTTCTTTACATTGTTAAGGCATTAAAATCCATAATATTAACTCCAATCTGAGTAATTATTTTTTAAAATAAATTATTTGTCATATTCTACCAAGTAATTCTATTGTAAAATTAAGTGGTATCTAAGCTGCATTTTCAGGATTGTTGTTTTTTAATCGTATTGATGACAACATGATGAGCAAGAGAGCCCTAATTCCTGTCTCCATTTCTTTCTTCATGTTAAACCAAGGCCTTTTAACAAAGAAAAGTGACATCACTCCAAAACTAGAGACTGACAACAGAGCTAACAGGCAGTCGGTGTCATCTGACAAGTCATTACCAGATGGAACTGACTCTCCAGATAATGTGGATTCCTGCCCACCCACCGGTGATGGAATGAGGGATGAGGATATAGAGAAACGGGTCCGTGTTAATAAAGATGGCAGTTTGTCTATGGAAATGAAAGTGCGCTTCCGGCTACAAAATGACGAAACATTACACTGGTCGACAGAAGTAAAAAAGTCAACAGGCAGAGCACATGAGTACCTCCAAGGATACAATAACTTCAATTTTGCACAGGTTAGTGATAGAAGCTATTCAGAATCTGAAAACATCTCTACTGCTGAGCAAGATGAGGCTTATATTACCAGGCGCTATCAAAGACATACAGAGGAACCCCATTGTCCTCACTGTTGTAGTCACTGCCAGGAATATGAGATCTGGAAAAATGTCCCAGGGCCACATGGAGCAAGTCGCTGCATTCAAAGGTCCAGCTCAAGTGCATCATCACATACAATGGTCTCCAGAAAGACGGTGGTTGAAAGGCAAACCATGTCTCGATCAAGTGAAGAGTATATAGGACAAGTGGTGGAGGAAAAAACATATATGAAACAATCTGTTGAAGCATCTGAAACTGTAGAGTACTGCACCATCAAGAGTGGCACTTGCTCACCAAAATGCAACGTGCAAACCTCCACACTGGACAATTGTGAGGTGTGTGCTGACAGTTCTTCAAATGGTCAAGTCAAAACATCAGAGCAAGAAGAAGGAGCAGGATCTGCTCCTAGTGTGTCCATGCAAATGTTAATCGACCATGAGGAGGATGAAAATGATGAGGATGATGATGTCCAACCGAGTGCATCAAGTATACCTACAAGGGAGGAGACCACTGGAAGTGCAGTGTCAGATGAAGAATCGCTGAACCCCCTAGACAGAGCATCAAATGCTTCAGTGCACTCTAGCAAATCAAGAAAATCAAAAAATTCACACACTTGTCTTTGTGGAGTATCAGATGTTCCTGACAATGATTCAAAAGAACAAGACAAGGCCCAAGGTGGGGAAGAAGGTGAGGTACCAAGAGATAAATCAAGTGCCATGTCTGTTGCATCAAATTCCTCTGGCCGATCAAATAAGTCTGAAAAAATACAGAACACAGAGTCTGACGATGTAGAAGAGAAAAGATCCAAAAGTGCCATGTCAGTTCAATCAAATGCCTCAACAAAATCCAAATCACATGAAGTAAAATCTTTAAGTAGCATGTCTGTGAAATCTTCTAAATCTGGAAAATCAAGGAAGTCAGAAGTGGCAGCTGAACAACATAAATCAGAACAGGATGTTGATAAAGAAAGAGCATTAAGTTCCATGTCTTCAAAATCCAAAGCCTCTATTAAATCAAAGGGATCACGAGTCTCTTCTCTCCCAGATAAAGAACAAGATGAGAAGGAAACTGCGCAAAGGGCACCTAGTGCCACGTCAGCTGCATCAGACTCTGCAGAATCAAAATTAGATGAAACTGCACAGAGAGCACAAAGTGCAATGTCAGAGGATAAATCGGAAGTGAGTGTACATTCTTCTGTGTCATTAAAGTTAAAAGATGATGATGAAAATTTGGAAGAGGAAGAGGACGCTGAAGAGCCTGGAGAAGATCAAGACAGAGTGCCAAGTGTGATTTCATCAAAATCAAACGCCTTTCCAAGATCTACACATTCAAAAGTATCTAAGCTTCAAGATGAAGAAAATGCTATAGAACATACTCAAGAGAGAGTGTCAAGTGTTATGTCAGCAAAATCAGGAAAATCTAAAACCTCTGAAATCGAGGAAGTGCAAAATACAGATGCGAGAACACTTAGTGCTTTGTCAGGTGTGTCCTCAAACAAAGCTGACGGTGAGGAGGTGGTAGTGGAAACTGTGGAGAGAGCACCAAGTACCTTGTCAGTAAAATCAATGAAATCAAATGCATCCACAAGGTCCAGAAAATCTAGAACCTCCAGAAACCATGATAATCAAGATGAACACGAAAATAATTTGGAGCAAAATCAACATAGGTCGCCCAGTACAATGTCAGACAAATCAAATGCATCTGAACAATCATCAGTGTCTGATCTTTCAGCTCAGACAGAAAATCAAGAAAGTGAAAGAGCACTGAGTGCAATGTCTGCCAGGTCGATCAAGTCAAATGTATCTGCAACATCTAGAAAGTCAAAGGGCGATGAAGAAATTAGTAAAGTAAATGCTGAAGATGTAGAAGGCCCACTGGAGAGAGCAACTAGTGCAATGTCAACTAAGTCTCATGCATCTGCAAGGAGATCACAAAGTACAATGTCAGCCAGATCAGAAAAGTCAGTTAAGTCAGATATTTCAAAAAAATCTGGCAAATCTAAATCTTCTGAAGTTCCTCATCAAGAAAGTGATAATCATGATGATAAAAACGATATTGAGCAAACTGAGAAAAACGGATGGGATGCTGAACCGGGGGCCAGCGAGAGATCACCAAGCTGTATGTCAAGTGTGTCAGTCAAATCTGCCAAATCAACACGGTCAAATATTTCTGACAAATCCGAAATGTCAAAGTTCAGTGATGTTTCAGTGGTAGACAAAGCTGCAGATTATATGGAACACAGAGAAATGTCTCCAAGCAATTTGTCAACCAAATCTGCTAAATCTGCAAAGTCAAATGCTTCAGCAATGTCCAAAAAAGGTTCTGCAATTCCTTCTGCAAAATGTGCTGAAGAAATCGCAGCGACTGAGGGCAGAGCAACAAGCTCAATGTCAGTCCAGTCAGTTCAATCAAGGATTTCTGAAAAATCAAATAGGTCAAAATGTTCTTCTCAAGGTCCAGCTGAAGGCTCTGAGAGCCCTGATGAAGGAGATGATAAAGAGCAAAGTGAAGAAAGAGCAGCAAGCAGCATGTCAGCCAAATCAGTCCACTCACACATCTCTGAAAGATCTATTAAAGAGAGACCACCAAGCGTTTTGTCAGTGAAATCAGCAAAGTCACGTGCCTCTACAAAATCTTATTCTGAAGTTCATTCTGCCAGATCTCCTGGCATTGATGATGAGGTAGACAATGAAGAGGACATTCAAGTCAGAGCACAGAGTGCAATGTCAACCACACAGTCAAAGGGACGTAATGATCCAGCTGAAGAAAATACATCTGATCACATGGAAATTGCAGAGCGAGCCCCAAGTAAAATGTCGGTCAGATCAGCGAAATCAGCAAAGTCAAATGTTTCTACAGTGTCTAAAAGATCAGAAGTTCCTTTGGAAGATGGTGTTGATGATCATAAAGAAAGAATTATTGAAGGGGAGAGTGAAACAAGAGCAGTGAGCCCAATGTCAGCCCAGTCAAATGTTTCTGCTGGATCAAATCAATCAAAAGGTTGTGCTGATGTTCCAGCTAAAGAAAAATCTGAGACATCTGATGAGGACAATGACGAAGAGCAAACCGAAGACAGAGCAACAAGCAGCATGTCAGCTAAATCAGCCCAGTCTTATGTTTCTGAAATGTCTATTAAATCTGCAGAGAGAGCACCAAGTGCTTTGTCAGCAAAATCAACAAAGTCACATACTTCTACAAAATCTAATAAATCAGCTGCAACTGAAGTTAATTCTGTCAAATCTACTGGCATTTATGGTGAAGTGGATAAAGAGGAACCTCAAGACAGAGCACAGAGTGCAATGTCAGCCAAATCTGCAAAGTCAAAAGGACAGGATGGACCGGCAGAAGAAAACATATCTGACGATGAGGAACATGCAGAGAGAGCTGCAAGTAATATATCTATCAGATCAGGAAAATCAGTTAAGTCAAATGTTCCTAAAAGATCAGATGTTTCAGAAGTTCCCTTGGAAGATGGTGTTGACAATCCTGAAGAAAGAATTATTGAAGGGGAGAGTGTAACAAGAGCAATGAGCCCAATGTCAGCCCAGTCAAATATTTCTGCTGGATCAAATAAATCAAAATGTTGTGCTGATGTTCCAGCTAAAGAAAAATCTGAGACATCTGATGAAGACAATGACGAAGAGCAAACTGAAGACAGAGCAGCAAGCAGCATGTCAGCTAAATCAGCCCAGTCTTATGTTTCTGAAATGTCTATTAAATCTGCAGAGAGAGCACCAAGTGCTTTGTCAGCAAAATCAACAAAGTCACATACTTCTACAAAATCTCAAAAATCAGCTGCTTCTGAAGTTCAATCTGTCAAATCTACTGGCATTTATGGTGAAGTGGATAAAGAGGACCCTCAAGACAGAGCACAGAGTGCAATGTCAGCCAAATCTGCAAAGTCAACCATTTCTACCAAATCTACTAAGTCAGAAAATACTCAAACGTCTGATTACAAGGAACCCGAACAGAGAGTTGCAAGTAAAATGTCAGTTAGATCAGCAAAATCAGGAAAGTCAAATGTTTCTACAGTGTCTAAAAGATCAGAAGTTCCCTTGGAAGTTGGTGTTGATGAACCTGAAGAAAGAATTATTGAAGGGGAGAGTGTAACAAGAGCAATGAGCTCAATTTCAGCCCAGTCAAATATTTCTGCTGGATCAAATAAGTCAAAATGTTGTGCTGATGTTCCAGCTAAAGAAAAATCTGAGACATCTGATGAAGACAATGACGAAGAGCAAACCGATAACAGAGCAGCAAGCAGCATGTCAGCTAAATCAGCCCAGTCCTATGTTTCTGAAATGTCTATTAAGTCTGCAGAGAGAGCACCAAGTGCTTTGTCAGCGAAATCAGCAAAATCACATGGTACAAAATCTATTAAATCAAATGCTTCTGAAATTTGTTCTCGCAAAACTACAGGTGGTCTTGAAGAAGGAGGTGGTGAAGAGGAATCTCAAGAGAGAGGATGCAGTGCAATGTCAGTGAAAAGTGCAAAGTCAACCATTTCTGCAAAGTCTGGAAAGTCAAAAGCATTTAATAGTCTGGCTGAGGAAAACATATCTGGCCATGATGGAAATCCAGAGAGGGCTCCAAGCAATTTATCAGTCAGATCAGTAAAATCATCAAAGTCAAAAGCTTCTGCGACATCTAAAGTATCAAACCTTTGCTTAGTAGATGGTGTTGACAATCCCGAGGATGGTGAAGGGAGAGCAGCAAGTCCCGCATCAGTCCGGTCGAATGTTTCTGCTGGAGCAAACAAGTCAAATTGTTTTTCTGATGTTTCAGCTAAAGACAAATCTGAGACCTCTGACGAAGAAACTGACCAAGAGCAAAGTGAAGACAGAGCAGCAAGCAGCATGTCGGCTAAATCAGCCCAGTCATGTGCTTCGAAAATATCTATTAAGTCTGCAGAGAGAGCAATAAGTTCTTTGTCAGTTAAATCAGAAAGGTCACATGCTTCTACAAAATCTATCAAATCAACTGCTGAAGTTTATTCTGCCAAATCTAGTGGCATGCCTGATGAAGGATACGAGGGTGAGGAAACTAAAGACAGAGCAGAGAGTGCAATGTCAGCCAAATCTGCAAAGTCAGCTCTTTCTACAAAATCTAAGTCAGAAAAAACACTCACATCTGATCACAGGGAACCTGAGGGAAGAGCTGCAAGCAATATGTCTGTCAGATCAGCAAAATCAGCAAAGTCAAATGTTTCATATGTATCTAAGAAATCAAAGGCTTCTGAGGTTCCCACCGACTACGCTGCCAGTGCTCCTGAAAAGGTAAATGAAGAGCAAAACAATGATAGAACATCAGTAAGCTCCATGTCAGTCCATTCGGTGAAGTCAAATGTTTCTGCAAGATCCAGTCAGTCAAAATGCTCAGCTGATGTTTCAGCAGAAGAAATCATTGCCAGACCTAGGTCACATACTTCCACAGTATCGACAAAATCAAATGCCTCTAAAGTTCCTGCTGATGATCCTGATGTCAATATTCCTAAGGGGGGGGATGACGAAGAAGAAGCTCAAAACAGTAGAGCAGAGAGTTCAATGTCTGCAAAGTCAGTTATTTCAGAAAAATCAAATAAGTCAGTGGAGAATGTAAATGATGATGATCATGTGGAAAGACCTTCAAGCAATATGTCTATGAAATCAGTGATATCTGCAAAGTCAAATATTTCTGAAAGGTCTAAGAAATCCAAAATGTCTGGCATCCTGTCTGAACACAGCACTGAAATTGCTGATGCAGAGAATGCAGGGATCTCAGTGTCAGCTCAGTCAGTCAAGTCAAACAATTCCGCTACTTCAAGAAAGTCTAAATGTGCTGAAGGAAGTTTTAAGAGCCCCAATGAGGAAATTGACAAAGAGCAAACTGAACAAAGAACAGCAAGCAGCATGTCAGCTAGATCAATCCAGTCTCATGTTTCTGAGATGTCTATTAAGTCAAAAGCCTCTGGTGTTGCCACTGATGATGTAGCTGAATGTGAGAAAACTACAGATAGAGCCCATAGTGCCTTGTCGGCTAAATCAGCGAAGTCACGTGCTTCAGCAAAATCAAACGCTTCTGAAGTGTGTTCTAGTCAAACTGCTGTGATTTCTGATGAAGAAAACAGTGAAGAGGGCACAGATAGGGCACAGAGAGCAATGTCAGGCAAATCTGCAGCGTCAAAAGGACAGGATGGTCCGGCTGAAGAAAATATATCTGATGATGAGGAACATGCAGAGAGAGCTGCATGTAATATGTCTGTCAGATCAGGAAAGCCAACAAAGTCAACAGTGTGTGAAGGTCATTCAGGAGAAAACTCTGCAAATGAGGAGGACACTGTACAAAGACCAACAAGCACCCTGTCAGTTAAATCAACAAGATCTGCCAAATCAACACTGTCAAATATTTCTAGAAAGTCAAAGTCCAGTAACTCAAAAGCCTCTGCTGCTCAAGGTCAAGAAAATAATGAGGAGAATATGGAGCGAGCACCAAGCAGTACCTCCACTAAATCAGCAAAGTCAGGAAAGTCAAATGTTACAGCAGTATCAAAGGAGTCAAGAGCCTCTGAGGTTTCTGCTGAATATAGCGGTAACATTGCTGATACCAAAGAAGACAATGAGAAGACGGAGAAAAGCTCAATGTCTGTCAAATCAGAGAAGTCAAATGTAACATCAATATCTACAAAATCAAAAGCTTCTCACAATCCTGAAACTGTAAACAATGAAGAAGATGATGGAACTGAGACTGGAAATAGGGCACAAAGTGCTTTGTCAATTAAATCCTCAAAGTCTAATCTATCTCTGAGATCAAGGAAATCAAAAGTTTCTGAAGGGCCAGCTGAGGAGACAGACATGTCTGAAGTTATGTCTAGTGAAAGGACCGGTCGTGACGAAGGCGCTGACCAAAGAGCACATAGTGCCATGTCAACCAAATCAAAAAATTCAAGGAGATCCCAAAAAATAATAGCTCCTATAATTCCTACTATTCAAAGTTCTGACATTCTTAATGAAGGAAATGCTGAAGAGAAATCAGACAGTGCCATGTCAGCAAAGTCAACTATGTCAGTGAGATCAAAAAAATCTAAAGTCTCTGATATTACTGCTGAACAAAATACTGAGGAAAAAGAAGACAGAACGCTTAGCCCTGTGTCTACAAGATCAAATCGATCTGAAATGTTATGCAGGTCTGAAGTCCCGGCTGTGACAGTTGAGGAAACTGAAGACAGAGCATGTACACCCATGTCATCAAAGTCTAAGGTCTCAGCACGTTCAAAAAAATCAATGTCTGGTATTAAACAAAAGACAAGTGAAGGGCGACCTCAAAGTTCTTTATCTGTTAAGTCAAATCTGTCCATGAAATCACAAAAACCCAAAACAACTGATATTTCAATCAATGAAGATGTGGAAAATAAAGAGGAGGTGAAAATGTCCACAGCCACTGATGTTCCTGCTGATGTGAAAACCAATGTTTCTCAAATAATCACAGGGGAGGATGTGAATCCTGAGGACAGGCAAAATCCAACATCAACAGGTCTGCATGAGCTGGAGAAACAAGATGATGCGATCGATAAGAAGAGCTGTCACTCTAAGACAAGCAAGTCAAGCAGGCAAGATAAATCTGGTGCAGCGTTAGAAACCTGTCAGAGTATGCAACAGTCAAAAGGAAATAAACGTCATGTGATTTGTCACACAGAGTCAAGTGAAAGTGATTTGTCACAGACTCTGTCCAGTTCAGATATCGTCAAAGAGGTTTGTGAGGCTCCAGCCACCGGTGAATCAAACACTAATGTGTCTAAGAGGATAACAAAAGCTCCATTGGAAGCTATGGACATTAGTAGGAGTGTTGCTGATAACAAAAGTGACAAAAGCAGCAAATGCAAACAGAAGAGCACAGATGTCGACGACTTTGACCTGGTCCCATCGAGTTTACCAAATGCATCCCCAACTGAGGTTGTAAACGAATGGCTGAAAACCATACCAACAGATGGAGATGCGTATGACATGGAGGAACTCAATGAAAACTGTGATGGACAGAAAAGTGCCCACCCAGCAGAAGAAATGGACAGAATGGAGGGTAATGAAAACAATACCTCTGCGGCTGAGAATACAAACGACGCAGATGAAGGAGCTGTGGTGAACACTGTCCCTAATGACGACTGTCAAACAAGCACAGAGGCGCCAAATGCAGATAATGCCTGTACTCAGAGAGACGATACCTCAAAAATATTCCACTCCTCCGTACAGGTGATGAAAGTACTATTAAATCCAAAGCTTGACAGATGTAACAGTTTACCAGAAATTTCTCCAGTGTATGGACGTAAACTAAGCACTTCAGCTAGAGGTCTTTTGGATTGCCTTGTGAAGTTGCAGTTAATAGACCATGATCCTAAAAATGCAAATGAAAAAGATAAAAGATACCAAGAGCTAATGAATATTCTTAAATCTCTTTGGCTTTGTGATCCTCCAGAAAATCAACATGTGTTAAAGAAGCGTGATCGCCATTCTGTGGATGATGAGTTCAATCATACGTCCTCCTCTGGTGTGGATGTCAACAGTGGATCCACTGGTTCTGGAAAGAGTAGCGATGGTGTGAATGTGTCTCAACCACATACAAGTGCAGATCCATTAAGCAAAGTAGAAGAAGTCTATGAAGGTGAGGCCGAAACAGACACTCAATGGACCACTGAGAGAGACACAGAAGGAATCGATAAGGACAAACAAAAAGATGATGATCCAGCAACGGATGACACGATTAGAAACAACGATAGTCCAAGAGAACTACCTGAAACACCACCCTCCTCAAACAAGAGTTCGGGAAATGACAGCAATGGCCAAAATGTTCCAGAGGACGTTGAAACTGAGTGCCAAGAGGACACCAGCTCTACCAGTCCTCCCACCGTTGAAAGAGCACAGTTAGCCAAAAGGATTTCTCAAGATCCTGATCCTGTTTGGGTCTTAACCTTACTAACTAAAATAAAAAAGCAGTTCATGACACATTATATTAATGCAATGAGAGAGTTCAAAGTCAGATGGAACTTGGATGATAATGAGCAGCTTGACATGATGATAAGTGAACTTAAAACAGAGGTCCACAAAAGAATTGAAAAAAGTATAGACAGAGAACTGAGGAAAATTCAAGGTCGAGCAGGTCTACCAAGACCTCCTAAGGAAGCAATGTCTTGTGCTTCAACCGCAAAAACGGAAGAGAGAAGATGGAGGCTGAAGATTTTCAAACAATCAACTGATCCACAAGTGGACAAAAGTGATGACTCTGCAACAGGCACAACTTGCAGTGACCAGCGCAGTGAAAATGATGATGAATACTGTCCATGTGAAACATGCATGAAGAAAAAAATGATATCTACGCTGCCGCTTCCTGTAGAAGTTAGGAATACTGCACCTGTTTCCATGGACTTTGACCTAAAGAGGATTCTGGTGATGAAGAATGGCGATCCTGGCAATACAACCAAATGTACATCTCATTCTGAAAATTATATCAAGAGGAAAGCAGTGGAGACACTCATAGGAGAAGTTATTGCCAAAGCTGTTAGAGAAGTGGAAGAGGATAAAGCAAATCATGGCACTGAAGATGACCCTGCACTTGTAGCAGATGAAAAGGATGCAGATGATGTATATCATGATCCAGGTCAAGAAGATGGGTCTGAAATCAAAGAAGCAGAAGAAGACAAATACATCAAAGAAGAGACTGAACAGACTGTCGCTGAGGAAACAATAGAAGCCTCTCCTGCAGATAGAAATGAGGAAATAAGCAAATCAGGAGCTGAAAGGGATGAAAATGAGATAGCAGACAGTGAAGGCATTAGTGAAGCTGAATCCATTGTAGAGGATGAAGAAAAGTCTCTGGAAACTCAAGCAGCTTTTGCTGAAACTGAAACATCAGAAAACGAAAGAGAAAAAGCAGAAGACAACCAATCCGACAAAGACAAGGCTGAAGAAGATTCCTCTGAGAGTATAGAAGCCACCTCAAATGAAGATGAAAATGAAACTACAAACGAGAATGAAACAGTCACAGGTGATGAATTGCCAGATGAAGATGAGATACTTGTAGTAAGAGAAATTGTGATCACAAGTGAAGATGAGTCCAAGGAAGAGGCAGAAGAAGTTTCAGCCGATGAGTCTATTCAGGCGACCACAACTAAACACAAACCCGACGGAGAAAATGCGGCTGGTGATGCCGATGTGGCAGACACAACTGAAGATGAACGTGGCAAGGAAGAAGCGGTGGAAGCAAGAATGGTTGATGATGAAGAGATTCCTGCTACAGCGACAGATGACTATGCTGATCAGAATAAAGACACAGCCTCAGCTGATGAATCAACAGAGGACTCAGCAAACAGAGCTAAATCTGAAGATGAGTTTGCAAGTGAAGAACATCTGGAGGAGGCTTCTGAGGCAACTGGAGCTGAGGATGAATATTCAGCAGCAGAGGCCACTCTCGCAGCCACTAGTGAACATGAATCTGACAAAGATAAGGCTGGGGAAGAAGGAACAGGTAGTGATGAAGAAAAACTTGCTTCCACCAGTGGAGATGAGTCCGAGGAAGAGGAGGCAGTCGATGAAGAGGAGATTCCTACCACCACTGCAGACGAATCTGCAGATGAGAACTATGACACAACCACAGCGGATGAATCATCAAAAGAAGCAGCTGAAGAGGCAACAACAGCAGACGAGATGGCAGCAGAAAGAGAGCTTGTTGTCACAGCTGAAGAAGAATCTAGTGATAAGACGACTGAAGATGAAACTACAGCAGAAGAGACATCAATTACTGAGCAAGCATCTGAGGATGCTGTGGCAGCAGGAGCAGCTGCTGACATGGAAGAGACTGCCGCCACCAGTGATGAAGGTGATTCTGCAAATTCTGAGAATCTAGATGTCCAAGAAGATACAGCGGAAGAGGAAAATGCAGAAGAGACTGCTACGGCGGCCACAAGTGAATATGAATCTGACAAAGATAAGGCTGGGGAGGAAGGAACAGGTAGTGATGAAGAAAAACCTGCTTCCACCAGTGGAGATGATACTGCAGATGAGAACAATGTCACAGCCACTGCTGGCGATTTATCAAAAGATTCGGCTGAAGAAGCAGAAAATGAAGATGAGATGGCTGAAGGGAAAGAAATCATTAGTGAAGATGATTTAAAGAAAGAGACTACTGAAGATGAAATTCCAGCAGAAGAGAATTATAAAGCTGCCACCACTGAAAATGAATCCGACAAAGAAGAAGCTGTGGAAACAGGGATGGCTGACGATGGAGAGGAAACTGCTGCCACAAGTGATGATGATTCTGCAGAAGACGCCACCACAAATGAAGATGAGACCACAGAGGACAATGATGCCATCATTGATAAAATGTGGAAAGGACCAGATGAAGTGGCAGCAACTGAAGATGAGACAGCTACAGACAAAGATATGGATGTCACAAGCGAAGATGAATCAAGGGAGGAGCCCATGGAAGACAAAAAAGTTGAAGGTGAAAACCCTCCAAAAGATGTGGCTGCCACATCTGCAGAGGAATCTGAGGAGGATGAAGCTGTGGAAGCAGAGGTGGTTAATGATGATACTGCAACAAACGATGAAGATGAAACTGCAGACAACGATGAAGCAACAACAGCTGAAGATGAAAGTGCTGGGGAAAAACACACTGCTGTTGTGAGCGAAGATGAAGCTGCAGATAATAGCGAATCAGAAGAGGAAGATGTTGCAGCTACAACTGAACATGAATATGACAAAGATGCAGCAGGGACAACTGAAGATGTGGAAGAAACTGCTGCTAGCAGTGAAGACGATTCTGCAGAGGGGGTGGATGTAACCACAAATGATGAAGCCCAAACTAACATACTGTCAAAATCATCTGAAGCAGAAACTGAAGACGGAGAAGAGCTTGCAGACGAGCATGATGATGTGGAAGATGACCCTGAATCTGCAAGAGAAGAAAGCTCCAGAGCTGTGACAGAAAATGAATCAGAGGAGGAAGAGAGGAAGAATGAATCATCCACAGATGAAAATGAATCCGTAAACAATTCAACAACAGATGTGAATGAAACAGCAGGGGAAGAGGATACCTCAAAAGTTACAAATGACAATGAATCAGGACATTCAGAGGCCGAGCCTGAAGATGAGCCTGCTGATGAAACTACAGGAGAGGATGAGGCAGCAGACCAGGATAAAGTGGCTTCAGATGAAAATGAGACTTCAAATGATGCAGAACATGGGGAAGCTGAAGAGCTTCATGAGACAGAACCATCTGAAAAAAACACAGAAAGCAGTGCCAATGAAGAGTTTGTTAAAGAAGAAGAACAGGGTGAAGAAGAAGATGATAAATCTCCTGTCGAGGAACTAGTAGAAGGTGAAACAACTGAAGAGGGATCTGAAGAGGATGAAAATGAAAGTGGAAAGGAGTCTGGAGCAACGGCTGATGACTGCACAGAGGCTGCAACAACAGGAGATGAGACTGAAGAACATGGAACAGCAGATGAAAAGTCGGGAGAAACTGAAGAGCCAGGGAACGAGATTACTGATGGTGAAGAACAATCAGGAACTGATGGTGCACCTACAAGAGAGGAGGTTGGAGAAGATGAGACAGGAAGGGAAGAACCAACAGATAACACAGAGGATGAATCTGACACAAATCATGAAACAGCAGGCCCTGATGATGTGGTGGAGCTCAAACCAGATAAGGATGAGGATATGGAGGACATATCAGAAAACTGTAATGAAAAAGAACCAGTGGAAGATGTAGATGAAGGTTCTGATGGACAGACGGAGACTCCTACAACAAAATGTAAATATATTAACATGCCAAAAGGAAGCCACGATAATGATGAAAACCATGTCAAACCTTTTAAAGAAGAGGAGGAGGAAACTGAGACAGTCAATGAAGACTGGTGTGGAAACCAGGGAGATTCAGCTGATGGAGAAGATGAGGCAGAGGAAGATTCAGAAGAATCAGAGGAAGAGACAGATGATGGAGAGCAAGATTTCACGCCAAGCAAAACAGATAATCAAGAGGCAGCTAACAGGGCACCTGAGGAAACAACATTAATCCCGATTGATACTTTGACCACAATGAATGCAGAATCTGAGGATGGCGCTTATGCTGATGTTGAAGATTCTGAGAGTGAATTAAACAACCAAGAAGGAGCTACAAGCCTCGAGTCAAAGAGTTTGAAAAATATTTCGTCATAAATGGACTGTGACCTGTTAATCATGCACCAAAGAAATACAAATACATTGTTCAAGAATTTCTATTGCAGAGATTGAACAACTACCTATAATACACTGATATGAAGGTATCTAAAAAGTATATACTTGAATCCATATGTAAGAGATTTGCATAATTTTAATGCAAAACTAAACAGGGCTTTTATTTTCATGAAACTATGAAACTCTGAGCCTAAAACAGAACATGGCAATGTTCACAGTTGATAGGATGGAGGTTAAATTAATGACAAAAAATGTCATACATGCACATATACTGTAGTTTTTCTTCAAATTACTACAGTATATTTACACTGCATTTGCTGCTCAATGTTCTTATGCAGGATTAATGAATGTATTTAATTGAATCAAAAGTAATATTTGAAGAATTGTGTTAAAATTTAAAGGTGCTACATGTAAGTTTTTGCTGTCACTTCATAGTCAACATTAGCGGTAACTCTTGTCTTGTAACAATGGCTGAAGCTTTTGGCAAGTGACTGTCACAGCAGAGAAAATTTATCTGTAGCACCTTTAAAATAGTGCAAAATTATATATTTTTCTAGTTAAAATTGTACTTTCCTGGAAAGCCAGAAAATATTAATAATATTCATTTTGAATGTTTAACTGAATGTTGCAGATACAGTACTGTTCATGGAAATGTATTGCTGGATCTAAAGAACTGGATAACAATTAACATCACTATAAACATCTTCACAATTCCATCAGGTAACTGCATTTTAACTTTAATTGATTTCTATAGCAGATTAACATGAATATCTCTGGAAAGTAGCACAAGTCATGGCAGGGTTTTATGTATTATGAGATTCTCCTATTCTGTATTTTAGACCATTCAACAGTGTTTACGAGTAAGAAAATACATTATTCTCTTTGGTACAGAGTTTGCTCAATGTACTGTACTAATTGTCTTTGAAATTAAAAGTACTTCAAAGTCTTGTGTTATTTTTTTCTAAGAAAACAAAATCAAAACCATAATACTGACACGTGATGATTTCTTCACGAACTGAGGCTCCTAATTAAAGTTTCTAATAAAAGAAACACTAGTTTTAGAAATCACTTATCTATAAGTTAAAAAACTGCCACTATAAATGCAACACTCTTGGAGTAACTAGGAATATTTTATAAATATCAGTGCTTCAGATCAAATGCTTGAGATAAATCTGTAAAAAAAAAAAGCATATGCTGGATGAACAAAGTCACAACCAAATCAAAACTGTTACACATAATCCATACTTAATTCACATGCATTTTTCTACACAAAATAGTGTGAAATTATTCATGACGTGACAACGATCACTGTCTTCTGATATAGAAGGTCACGATCAATATTATTTTATTGAACTCAGTAAACTAAATTTGTGGGTTATAATGCTTTTCTTTTGAAAGTCAATGATAACAAATATTATCTAATAATAATAATAATATGATATTAAAAGTGGTCACATCAAGTCTTCACTATTTACTGAATTGTCCAAGATATTCAAAAGCATAATAGATATTGCATACACATATAATCAACATTAGTGTAAAGGTCTGGTGAATGGGTGTGTGAGGCTGTCTGTTCAGACTTCATTCATTCCCCCACTACAGTGAGCCCCCATTAGATGGAGCTGATGGATGTGCCCCGCTCAGACTTTCCATTTGTGGTCTACTGTGGTTATGTGACATACATAATTGGTGTCACTCTGATTGACTGCATAACACTACAGTGCGGTGCAAGCATCTCTTCTCAAGCTTTGATATTGAGATAAGATCATCTTGCTGCATGTGCTGCCTGCATGCTACTTTCCACTACTGCACTACTACTGCACAAAGATGAAGCAATACTTCTACTCAAGAGTGGAGTCGGTGTGCAACTGAATAAGATGCAGTGAATGTATAGCATGTGTATCATTTATTCTGTTAGCAATCAACATAGCAACCAATATGATTAAAAAACATCTGATCAATACAGAATTTAGTTAGCTTGGGAAGACATATATAGGTTTTACAAGCTGAAATTTTTTATTTACAACCTATTTTTTATGTCCTTCCTAGCGCTAAGTGGCACACAGATTTAGCATCTAAGCTAGCCACTGAAGAAAGTCAAATTCATAGGAGAAGAATATTTTACTCAGGAGTGTGGTGGAGATTGTGGAGCTAAACTGTTAAGGGACTCACATTCATCTTGTTCCAAAACGACAAGAAAATGTTGCTTCACTTCATGTTGGAAGTGCAAGTAAGCTAACATGCTAGCAAAAAAAGGCCTTTCTTGTAGCTTGTTTTAGATTTCTTGTGCTCTGTAGTGGCCAAAATTGAATACAGCTTCACGATTTTCTTTTCTTTCTTTTTTTTTAAACTTCTATTTGCAGTGGTGGGTTTGCATTTCAAGGTGTATTTAATTATGTGCTAATTATCTCTAATTAGCTGAATGTGGACAGAGCTTTGATATCACCAAATTAGTCTGAATACCTGTAATAACTAGTCTACGTGTTTAGGAAGAGCTTGGGATTGTACAGAGTGTGAGGAAATTGTATTTTTGTTCTTTTGGCATTAGGGATAGTCTTTGCTTGTTCTGTTTAATTTGCCTTATTGTCTTCACCCAGAAATGTTTTTTAAGTAAAGAGTAATGGCAGCAGGTTCAAGATGCTGGCTCGTCATATTCGTGTGAAAGTACTGTAGGTATGCTGTGAGCATAATGTGACATTGTTCCTCAAGGAGGAAATGTGATAACAGTACTCAGTTAAACTATTGCTGAGATCAAAACCGGCTATAAAAAGTTAATGTAAATGTAAACGTGATGTAATGATACGATACATGTAATTAGTATCATAACCGATTTCATACCAATGCTTGAGAACCAATGTTTGTTTTGTTCAAATGAATTTAATCCTCAAATCTTCTGGAAAAGCAAAGCGTTTTTTGAGGAAGCACCTGCTTGCTGGCACAGAGTCATTTCCATGGTAAACACTGGAAGAGTGAGGAACGTCATCCGCAGCACAATAATAAGGGGCTTTCCCGCAATCATGTTTACCTCAGAGCAACTTGCCACTGGAACAGCTGCATAGGTTTGCTGCTTCTTACTGCATTACTACAAAAGCCACTCTAGATGTGTTTTAAGCAAAGAGAGTGACAGGTACCATTTAACTGGGTGAAATGCAGGTTTTTATACTTAAATATATTTTAGTGATGGCAAATATGAAATGAATAAGAAACCATAAAATAAATAGATACAATAATAATATATAACATATACATAATAAATGCAATTACAGTAAATCTCAGAAATGAAGCTACATTGTGGTTTTCCAGTGAGCTTGATGTCTGCTGTGCTGGAGGAAACACTATACCAAGGAAAAGTGAATTTCTCCTGAAACTCATGAACATCCTGGAGGAACAGCAGAAATGGCAGCTGAATACATCGAGGGGGTTCAATTGTTCCTTGTTTATTGACAATCACTTTGTCTTTTTAAGGCAAATGTAGACGCGAGACCTTCTCTCACTCAATGTGTGACAGAGGATAGAAACGGTTCCCACACAGACAGGAAGTCAAAGAGGGGCCTCTTGTGATGTAGAGGGGGATCAAAATTGAGGAAAGTGTGGGCTTGTGTGTTGATTTCTGTGTGTGTGTGTGTGTGTGTGTGTGTGTGTGAGTGTGTGTGTGTGTGTGTGTGTGTGTGTGTGTGTGTGTGTGTGTGTGTGTGTGTGTGTGTGTGTGTGAGTAAATCAAAGCTTTGCTAAACACTAAAACAATGCAGACAGAGCACAGGAAACTGCATCTAGCAAATATTCAATTTCTTCACGTTCATCTTCATGTTTGATATTATAAATGTTTGGCTTTGCCAGACCCACACACACAAACACATAAGCACATGTACACATATTTTGAGTCACACGCAGTGCACACTCACATTAATAATGGGAGTTGAAAGCAGTTATTGGCAGCGTGTATGCTTTTGGCACAGAGGTGGCCAGGACTTCGATACTAAAGGAGACCCACGCTCCCTTTCTTTCCCACCGTTGTTCAGGTTATCCTGTGGGGCCACTTATGACCCTTCTGCAGGCAGGATGCAATGTCTGGGGACCCCAACAGAGCTGCACACAAGCATCCGCCAAAGCCCTGGGAAGAAAACAAGGGCTGATGGAAAACCAGAAGAAAGGAGTATAAAGAGAAACAGCAGTTAGTAACCAGGACGCACTCAATAACACTCACCATGCACCTGCAGCCTGTGTGTGTGTTTTTGTGTGTATGTGTGTGCAGCAAAGTAAGGTTGTTCCTTCAGAGAACTACAGCACAGCACAGTCCCCACACGCAGCACAGGTGGTCCAAACAAAAACCTGTGAAGTGTTGCCCAGAGAGTAATATCCCCACGTTGTGTGTTGTATAAAGCCCCCCATAGGAAACAAACACTTCCGGTGCTGTAAGATTTATTGTTCCCTGCACTTATAGGTCACAACATACCGTGATGATATCTTCCTTACAAATGTCTTTGATTCATTCTTAATAATATTTAATAGTGATTTAGCCTGTAAAACTGAAACAAAAGGGTCATATACACTGCTAGATAACTCCATATTGTTTTTTATCCATTGTCTGTAGAAGGTGGGTGTTTCGTTTTGTAGTGAGAATAGGAAATAGCTGGTTAACTGCACTGTGCAGTGTGTAAAACCAATGCATTGTTATACTTTGATGGATTGAGCGCACATCAGCTGGCATTTTTTTCCCCCAGTGTGACACAATGCATCTGTATTCACATCCGCAGGCTGTCCTCTGCACTGCATACAGACATACAACCATTACACAATATCTCCAACATGATTCACACTATTGAATCATTTCTATATTGGAGGTCAATGTAAGGGTCATCACCTAGTAATAGAGGATAAAATTTGGCATAATTTTTGGGAAAAGCTGGTATTGTGCTGTCAGACAGTGCAACTCTAAAGAAATAAAACATGACTTTTTACGCCATCTAGTGTCAGTTCTGGGCAACATAGCGAACCAGACCACAACCATGGATTGGAGATTAATACAGAACCAGTACACACACTTAATCCATGTTTATTAATTGATGACTAAAGGAAACTTTAAAATAAGGATACAAATTAAAGCACTTTGCAGAAGAGGCAAGAAAGAGTCATCCTCAAAGAACAGTATTATTAAATTATACAACACAAAATCTTGCTTAAAAAAATCTTCACATTAATTTATACCTGAAACAATCATTTTAGTGTCTGAAGTGATCCAGTATTACTTTGTATCAGATTGAAACTGTGTGTAACATACAGTCCTACATTATTACATTACCCTTACATTATGCTCTAGTTTGTGATAAACAGACAATATGGTAAAAGGAGGGTTGCAAGGATAGAAGGATAAGCAATTGGGGGGCTTCCTTATCTTACTACACTTTACTAAGAACTTTACTTAGTACTTAACTTTAAAAAAAAAAAAGTGGAAAGAATGGGGATAAATATCACATGCAGATCTGACATAAGGTGATTTAACAGTGCAATAATACTTACCTTGCACAGATATATGAGAAAAAGTACTTTCACTCTTAAGCACATACTGTAATACTATCTCTCAGTTAGTCCTGTTACCAGCTTACCAGTCCATCTTGTGGTGAGAATGTGTACTGCTTTGCTGGACTACTGAATTGTAAACATGTACCATGGCTGCTGATAAGATATAAACAACATGATGAGCTGAGAAATATGCTATAGTATCCAACATTCAACTATGCACCAATGCAGACACATTGGTGGATAGTACAATATTACAGTACAGCTGCCCAGTTTACATTTTAACAGGAGTTATGTCCACCAACACATTCAGTATTTACTTGATAACCTCCCCCCCTTTTCTAATTTGGCCAGTTAAGCTGATGTTTGTGTTGTTTTGTGTTGTCTTTTTATTCAGTAATTAACTGAATGTTTGGTGGAGGCTAACAAGCTGAAGTTTAATCACCAGGTGATTAAGGCATGGAATTACCAGAGAAAATACATAAACCGATGTCTTTTACAGTAAAGTCAGTGTATATAGTCGCCCAGGGGAGGCCCTGGTCTTTATTGGGTGTGTGTGAGAGAGAAAGAGCAAGAGAGAGAGAGAGAAGAGGAGGAGAACAAAAGAGAGAGAGCGCTTTCAAAACCAAAATGAAGAGCATGTGAGACTGACATACTGGTTTTCAATAAGGAACTTGAGGACATTTTGCATCTGAAGTACTTTTGACAACGCAAGCCTGGGGTACAAGGTCAAGGTATGTATCTGTTATCTCACAATACACAGTATGGCCGCAAGTAAAGATTCTGATAATGGTAGTAAAAAAAAAAAAAAAAAAAAGGAACAATCATACCAAATAGTATAAAACTTAGAATCAAAAGGGATGATTTTAATGATGCTGAAAACTGTTAAAATGTTGTAATTGAAAAAAAAAAAACACGACAGACAAACACTGTTAATAACTTAGTTCATGATAATCATGACAGAACATTTACAGCAATTATTTGGGAGCATAGCATTTATTGTACAAGCAGTTACAAATGATCATTATTTTATACATGGAAATAAAAATAGACTAATGGATATGATGTTAATTCTCTTTGAAATTATCAATTCTTCCTCATGAAAATAAATACGGTATGTACCCCTGAACATGTAATGCTACACTTAACACAATAAAGAATAATAATATAAGGTTTGCTCAGTGCTCAATGCAGTGTGATGTCCAGTTACACTATTAGAATTATAGTTTTACTTTCACATCATTGGATAGTTTAGACAATAAAAGCACCAAATCATCATGAGTTGCTTTTTAAAGGGTAATCTTGAATTTCATGTGTGATTTTATGGAAAAATTTGAGCATGAAGAGAACATTTTCATTAGTCCTGTTCATGTGCTGACATCAAGAAATGTCTACTGTACATTTTTAGGTTTTGGTTGTGCTGGACATTATCACAATGTGTGTTGACACATGTGAAAGTACAAGCGTAAACTTTGACCTTCACACACCCTCCAAATATTGGCAATGAAATAATTTTTATTTATATTTATATTCATTGGAATCAAACACAAATCTCTTATAGGGCTATCTCTTAGGTTCAATATTGACAAAAATACAAATGCAAAATGAAATTCACTGAAAATATCTTCATCTGTATCTTATCGATTATTTTTAGCATTTAATTCTTCCTCTATTTTTAACTGTGACATGCCTTTGTGGCTGCATTGATACAGTGCAAATGCAAATGACAATGTACAAAGCTATGAACAAATTTCCCACTTCCTCATATGCAAGGCAAATTTATCACAAGTGTACACTTCACTTGAAAGAGATATTTTCAGTATTGATTTAGTTATTTTGAGTAAGTTTAAGTTTAAGTTTTTATGTTTTTTCAGCAGCAGGTATGAACTCAGAGACCGGGCCCTGCAGTGGGAGTGGGAGTGGCGACTGAAAACTGCCTCAGTAAAGCTCTGCTTTATCAGGTAAAAACATAGAAATGAACATATTGTGCCTATCTAAAGCTTGGAACTTGATATAGATAATAACATTTGATATTAAATGAACAATATTATGCAGCATTTGCTGTACTTTTATATTAAGTAAATCATATTAGTAGTGTGCAGTTTAACTGAAGAAGGTAACTTTTGCCTTTATACATTCAGGATGGGCTGCACCTGCAGTGGCCACAAAGAAGTAAACGAACGCAGCTTCTACAAGGGAAAACATAACTCTCAGGCCTCCCACTCACTAAATCACATAGTAAGTAGACTGTTTAGAGCAAAAAGATTTACTAATTTTAACTAAGAAGTAGTAAAGTAAAGTAAATTCATTCAATGTGTTTCGAAACTAGTCTAGATTCATTTCTTCACGGTTGACGACTCACTGTGAACATATATAAAAAAATATATATTTTTTTGTTCTTTAGGCACGAAGTGGAGACAGCTATTTGGACAATGGTAATCACTGGACACAACTCATAATAACAAACCAACTATAAAATAACTGCCTTGCGTTTAAGTCTGTGACTGTTGCTATGCAGAGAGTAGTTGTAAGACCAGGCTACATTTAGTGATTGAAATCTCATTTGAATTTCCTCTGTGCTCTTCTGGGGAAGAGATGAGATTATTTATGAAAGAAGAGAAGAAAGCCATGTTAATGTCACAAACAGTGTAGCAAGTGTAAGCAGCTGAAGGAACTGCATAGAGAATAATAGTAATAATAATACACTACTTTGAATACCGTACTATGAAGAAAAATGAGGGGTAAAAGAAAAAAAAAACTTCTGCTGCTTACTACTGCTTACTGCAAAGTGAAACTTCTTAAACCTATTTCTTTGAAATAACAGTTTGTTCTACTTGACTTTAGATGAAACCTTGTTTGTGGCACAACATGACTTCAAAGCAAACAACGACAGTGATCTGCCTTTCAAGAAGGGAGACAAACTTAAGGTTTTGCAAGAGTAAGTGTCATCACATTCTCTACTGCATAGTGTACCGAGCAGTAGTGGCAACGACTGCATTGTATTTATATTATAAAGAAATGTATTATTTTTGCCATTTTTGTCTTGTTTGTAGAAATGGAGAATGGTGGCTGGCTAAATCGTTGTTGACTGGACAGGAGGGCTTCATACCATCTAACTATGTGGCCAGAGCAGATACGCTGGAGGTGGAAAAGTGAGCAGCAAATTCAAGTTATTATCAAACCATGTGGCAAAGGAAATTCACCACTCCTTATGGACTGAAAATATTTTTGAATATATTTTTGAGTAGTTAAATGAAGTGTTTTATGGTTCTCTCTTCTGTAGGTGGTTTTTCAAAGACTTGAGTCGAAAAGAGACTGAACGACTGCTACAGGCCCCTGGAAATAAACCGGGTGCCTTTCTAGTTCGAGAGAGCGAGACATGTAAAGGTAAATCCCATCAGTCCCTTTTTGTGATTGTGGCATAAATAACAGCATAAATCGCATAAATCGCAGCTCAGGATGCATTAACACTGAACTTTAAAAATTGTGTACCTGTTTAATTCATTTGTTTTCCCTTTAGGGTCTTTTTCATTGTCAGTCAGAGATCATGTACCAGAACAAGGAGATGTGGTAAAACACTACAAGATCCGCTGTCTGGACAAAGGTGGCTACTACATTTCTCCTTCCAACACGTTCCCATCCCTACAGGAATTGGTTAAATACTACACCCGTAAGTAAATAACAGAAATATATTACATTCACACAGAAAAGTTCGGTCAGATTTTTTTTAGATCTACAATATCTGAAAAGAAGCAGATCTATGCACAGGGTCCAAAACATTTCTGAATTAGGCGTAATAGCAGATCCCGAATGTGATTGTTTTGAACTGGGTTTGGATTGGGTTTGGATTGGGTTCACTGCTGTGAATTATATGATATCTGCACAGAGAAGTTAGACCCTTGTGTTTTGATGTGCATTTCCTGTGTGAGAGGAGTGATAGTCTTTCCATTCCAGTGACTAAACCACAAGATAAAAAGGCCAGATCTCTAGAGAAGAATGGCTGCAAATGCACAACTTATGAACTACTAAGCTTAGACAAAAACATTTTCAAAATGATGGAAAAAATAACGTATCAGACCTTCAACGTTTGAGTTATTTAATTTAGCACAACAGCAAAGAAAAAAAACGTGTCACACTTGGCTGCAGGTACAGCTGATGGGTTGTGTCAGCGACTGTATGCTCCCTGTAAGCCTAAGATGCCCCAGCAGCCATGGGCACATGATGAATGGGAGATTCCAAGAGAGACGCTGAAAATGGTGAAGAAACTGGGAGCTGGGCAGTTTGGAGAAGTGTGGATGGGTGAGAAAATGTTACCAATTAAGCCTGTTATTTCAGACATTTTACAAAACAAGGCAGCAACGTGCAGTGCGTTACTGTAAGCACCCTCAGTTTTCTTATTCTTTCTGCAGGTTACTACAAGAACACCCAGAAGGTTGCCATTAAGACCTTAAAAGAGGGAACGATGGCGCCTGAGGCCTTCCTCCAGGAGGCCAACCTGATGAAGCAGCTGAGGCATGAACGACTGGTGCGCCTTCATGCTGTGGTCACAAAGGAGCCCATTCTCATTGTCACCGAGTTCATGATTAATGGTAAGAAAAAGGTTGTGAAAGTTCCTATTTGAAAGTATAGAGAAAAAAAATAAAATAAAATAAAATAAAATAAAAATAAATATATAATATAATATATATATATATATATAAATCTTCTTTGTCTGATAGAGTGGTACTTCTTTATTTGTTTGCAGGATGTCTTCTAGACTTTCTAAAAACAGATGAGGGGAAAAAGCTAAAAGTGAATAAGTTGATAGATATGTCAGCACAGGTAGGAAACTTTTACTTACAGTCTTATGATTTTGTCTCTTGCATGACATTTTCATTACATTTCTAACCTGTACCTCTCTGTGATAATATGAAATCTTTTTCACAGCGGATTATAACCTTTTTTCCACTTCTGTGGATCTGTAATTCTTGTGTTTCTGAAGTTGTGGTTGTTTGACATTAGAATTCAATTCCCTGATTTCCCTGATCTGTCAGAAAGTTTATTGTTGATCTCAAAGTTTATTTATACACACTAGTTGTTCTACACTAACACTGTGAACGCCTGTTGTAGTACACTTTGACACCAATCAGGATGTTAATACACGTGGAAACTGTCAGCAGTAACTGTGTGGTTTCTGTAGTGGTGCTTTTGCTCATCTGGCTCAAAGCCTCACCCTACGTCAATTATTAACATCCGGACAGGAAATCGTGCTATTTTTCCAGTCACAGTGAGCTCCCCCAGAAGTCATGCCCCTCCAAAAAAAGCATTTTGACTTCCTGAGAGTTGGCACTTCCTGTTAAACCCACTTTACTGTCATTACAGCACATGTAAACAATATTCACACGAACATATACACACATAGTGTAGCTGCACTACTGCATGTGTTAAATTATTCTACATATTGAAGCAGAGAAAATATTTTTTTTTATTCAGCTGATTCACTCTAAAATTGAGATATTCTCTTATTTCTTGGAACAAATTGATGAATTAACAAATATTCTCTGATGCTGCATTTGATCTGAAAATTACCACAAACAACTCTACAATGTTGTTTTCCTGATCTTTCTATATGACAGATAGCTGAAGGCATGGCATATATTGAGAGGAAGAACTACATCCACCGAGACCTGCGTGCAGCCAACATACTGGTCAATGAGACTCTGCACTGCAAGGTAGCAGACTTTGGCCTGGCCAGGATAATTGAGTCAGAATACACAGCTCAAGAAGGTACAGTGTGTGCAGTGTTTTGAACAGAACACAAAAACCCCCTAACAGACCCTCAACCTCGCCGGACAAACAGTTTTATTTATTTATTTTATGTTTCTTGTTGTATATATTGAGATGGTTAAATTGTCTTTTGTGTGAAGCTTCTTTTCTTCACCTACTAGATTGATTACATTACATCACATTAATTTGGCACTTTACAATTTACAATTTTGCAATTTAAAAAGAGCATGATGCTGCAAGTGCAAACCTCTCAAAATTGTGTAAGAGAAACCTCTGTTGCAAACGCAAAAGAATGCAAAATAAAGAAAGTAGATGGAGCTAGCAGGATTTGAATTTACCCCCTAGGCTGCTAAAACAAATTCCCAGAAGAAAGGCAAATGACTTGACTCTACAGTAACTACAGATCTGAAAGCGTCATAGTTTTAAATTCTGACAGCGTACTCTGGTTCTGAAGCAAGTCTATTTTACATCGAGGCATAGAGAAATCACAGTGGAAATTATCGATATAATCTGGGATCATGACACTATGTGTAACTTTATATTGTGATACATCAGAAATATTAATAATATACATTTTGAGAAATTAAATTGAGAAACAATATTTTGACAAAATAACAATCAGGAAGATTGGATTTTTTTTTTGTCTAATCATGTGATGATTTAATTGAATTAAATTTTTAATTTCAATTTATTTTAATTTTTTTTATTTGCCTGCATTCCCCCAACTGTAAAACATTTTATTTTTTACAATTTATTATACATTATACTGGTTATCACAACTCTATAATTTTAGGGGTTTTGTTGTCTTCACCAGATGTGGAGAGGAATAAACACACATTGAGACACACACACTCATCTACATGATCTCTAGAGTCATGTGTGAATAACAAAATCTCACATCTCCTTTTCTCACCCTGCTTCTAACAACTAGGCGCTAAATTTCCAATCAAGTGGACGGCACCAGAAGCAATCAATTTTGGCACATTCAGCATCAAGTCAGATGTCTGGTCCTTTGGGATCCTGCTGACAGAAATAGTCACCTATGGAAGAATACCCTACCCAGGTGCAGGACCTGAGAAATAACATTTTAAAAAAGCATACAGCATCCAAATGCTGTGTAGCTATTTTGTAGTCAGCTACATTGCAATATACTATTGTTAAAAGTTAATCATGATCTCACACTAACTGCATTTTTTTTTTCTAATCAGGTATGACCAACCCAGAGGTGATCAGGAGCCTGGACAGATCGTACAGGATGCCATCTCCTGAAGGCTGTCCAGAGGAACTCTATCACATTATGATGATGTGCTGGAAGCAGAAGCCTGAGGAACGGCCAACTTTTGAATTTCTGCAAAACACTCTCAATGACTTCTTCATTGCCACTGAGGGACAATATGAGATGCAGCCGTGATTAAAGAAAAAGAAAACGTTCATCGCCAATAAAGAGATAGAGACTTGAATGAATACAGGACCAACAAACATTTTTTTGACTGCTTCAATTTATTTTTTTATAATTAAGGAACACATGTTTTATGCCTTTTATGTCTTCTGAGTGAATGTACAAGCTATTTATGTCTTCTTCTGTCTCTAGCAGCTACCGTAAGACCATCTTAAAACATGTCACAGCCAGAAAGAAAAAGTTCTGAAATTTCATTGAACTGACTGTACTCCTGCTACTATTGTCTCCCGTTCATGCTGACATGCAGTATGAGGAGATGTAATTAAGATAAATGATGGAAAATACAAGTACAGTAAATGTATGATGGAAAGAGATGTTTAGAACCAGGTAAATCAACATACAGTTACAGATGAAATATCTTCATGGTACAGAAATCAGTAACCCGAGATTACATGCACAATACTTTGCACTTTCTATTCCTTCAGTCATTCAGTGGATATATGAAGAAAGGGGCTGTCAAAAGAGAATTTAAATTCTTATAAATGTTTTTGTAAATAAAATATTTACATTATTTAGAACTGTAATTTATTCTTGTATTTCAATCCACTTATTTTCATTTTACTGGCTACAATCACTTATAAATAGTTTGCTTAAATGTACAATCTTAAAAAAAGGTACCATTTTAGAAGCATTTCACTCAAAAGCTTTTTTGTGGTCAACAAAAATGTCACCAGTGTAGCATTATGAAGCAGATGACACTGAATAGGATGTGACATAAAAACACAATAATCACAGGTTATCGCTTTTGCGATATGAAGACTACATTATAGTCTTGGTCTAATTTAAATCTGGATTATATTCAAATTTAAAGTAGGTGAATTGAAAAATTGCAACAGTAAGTTGAGTGATAGTGACCCAAAGATAAAGCGCTACATTTACCCCAGCACAGAGTGTAAGAGGCCACAGCAGCATACAGGAAGCCTTTTAAAAGCAGCAGACTTTACTAAATTACAGCGGATCCTCTAAGTAAACCATCCCAGGAGGGTGTTGGGGGCCTCAGACAGCATCTTGAAAGATAAGAAATTGGAGTGACCGCGGCTGCCAGGGGCTGAACACTGCCATTTCCTGAATGAGCCGGAAACAGGAAGTATGATTCAGCATTCCACAGATGCCACACAACTAGGACATGCTCACATGTGAAATTAGTTGAGATCCTCACATTTTTGTGGCATAAAAACATGTTTTTGTTATTTGGTGCTTGAGAAACAGTCTGTGGAAAGTCTTTCTCTTGATAAAGTGTCTTGAAATTGGAAGGAAGAAAGAGACTTTATGTTACTTAAGATAATATCTAATGTGAATAGGAGAAGAAAAAAAACCTAAAAATATATTCACCACAAATGGTACACAAAACTTGAGATGCTTCATCATCACACTGAGTATTGTAGCAATATTATTATTATAATTATAATTATAATTATAATAATAATAATTATTATTATTATTATTATTATTAGTGACTCTAACAAGTGACTATAGATTTGAACCACTGGCCAGTTTTCACATTGCTTCAGCAACACATTGTACTAACAAAACTGGAGAGTTTCCAGCTGACACAATACAAGGGTCTCGTATCAACAGGGTCTTCAGCACCTTTCACTATTTAGCTGCCACTTTGGCAACCCCTGACTCGTCTTTCTTATGAACACCAGCAAAGACATTTTAATGGGGTATTGGGGGGGTGGGGTGGGGGGGTAAATGAGTATTTAACACTTGTGGTATCTGAAAAATCTAACAAAAAGTACCAGTTTCAATAACACTATGTCTGTCTTCCTGCAGAGGTCAGTGTTAGACAGTGTCACATAATGTATTATTGTATTATTATGTATTAAACTGCAATGAAACTACTGTGTTCTGCTACTTAAGAGAGTAACAGAGTCAAATTTTAATCAGACAAATCAAAGTTATCTGCATAATGATAGTTAGACTTTATATACCATTGTTTTATTTATGTTTTGGACATTTAATGACAGGAAATGAGGAGGGGCATGGGATGACACAACCAAGTTTCCTCAGCCAGATGAAAATTGTTTCCTTAAGTTTACTTAAACAGTGTGTGTTCACTGAAAACTGAGCTAAGGTGTGACATTTACCTCTACAGCAGGGAAATGCATCCTCAGCACAAAGTATACATTTTCCACATGGAATTATGCACATCTATTTGGGTTCATCAAACCCACTTCTATAGTGTCCAACTGTGTACAAGCTAATATCATGCATGGCCCTCACAGTCACTCCAGTAGTGGTTTCAAACAGCTGAGCCACGCACTGCTGCCATCACAGTTATTTGTATTCATTTAGTCTTTATCTTTTCAATTGTCTAGTTTCTGCATCTATTTTTGGTGGAAACACTTTTAAAAAGAGCAGATGATCTTTCATTAAAAATCCAGTTAAGCTGGAGGGCTCAAAAGGAATAATTATTATGATAAAAAATCTTCATCTTTACTGTAGAACAGTTGAATTACCCCGTCTGCTTTAAAGGTTTTTTTCTTGTCACAAGTTTATTGATTTATACCTTTTCCTTGGCTAAATCTGCTGTTAACCTCTGGCAACATAACCAAATATAGCAGGATCAGTGGTGAATTATCTAATCTATCAAATATCCCAAGAATCTCTTTGTTGAAGCAAAAATTTTTATTCCTTAATACAGTGCAAGATACTATCAATGTCAAGGGATGCCTCAAATATTTGATCACTGTTTCCAAAAGCTTCGCCACAGGTATAGACCATAATGACATCAATCTGAAGGAGATACCATCAATAAATCTCATGCTATACTATGATTGATAAGCAGCTCACCTTGAAATGAGCCATGATGTTAACACAAGACGACAAGACATGTGGGGTAAAGGTTTGGAGGCTTCGTCACCCTCTCCTCCCCCTTCCGTTCATCACTGTTGCCTTAGAGAAATAATGACAGGAAACGGGGGCATGTACACAGATTGATGACTGATCCCTGCAGAAGGCAACATATCATTAGCATCTTGTAAGGATAACCCCACGTTGTCCTCAGGGATAAAAATGAGCTTTTCATCTGTGGTGATGTGCTTTCATCTCACAATAATGTTGCTGTTTTCAATGGTGTTCAGTTGGCATTATGCTCCTCATAAACATGTTTTCTCTCCTGGGCTTTGATGTCTTTAAATTAATGGAGTCCATCAATCAAGAGTGCTTGGTCCAATAGATGTGTGGGCTGTTGAAACAGTGACAGGAGATGGGAGAAAGGAGAAAAAACATTTTGCAAAATGAGCAGCTGTAAAGTAAATACACAAAGAAAAGGGTGGCTTTTACTAGGGTTTTTTATGAACTGTTGAGACTAATCACTTTTCTCTCTTATTCTAGAAAGTAGAAAATGCCCTTCATAGCCATAACATTTTATTTACTTCCAGACTCTTTTTTCTGTGTAATTCAAAACAAATTCAAACAAACAGCGTAGCTCAGGCAGTCAACACTTACAGGACGACAAGGTTGAGTGTATAAAAATGAGTATAACTGGTAATGGCTCAATAGCATGCAAGCTCATTTTTGTGTTTATGTGAAATTATGTTTTTTAATGTGCACCTTTAAGTTTTTAAAGGTGCACTAATATGTAGTACATAATTATGTAATAATATATCAAATGACTACATATGTTATGGAAATGGTTGAATGAAGTGACAAACCCACAGAGAAATATCAGCCAGCTTTGCAGTTTTCCTCAACTTTACAAAATCATTTAATGACTTTCAGCTCAATGTTTTGGTTATACATATCAGCATCTCCACCCTGACACATAAAAAAACACCCATAGCTCATTTCTATCATTTCCATAATACATGAGTCGCAGGGCCAGACTTCTGAACTGCACATGAACTCCACTTGAAATCAATATCTAATGATAACAGCTGCTGGTCCCCTGAGTTCTGCTGAAATTTGAATGAAGCAGAGCGAGATCAGACCAGCGTGTATTATATTCTTTAAATGTCCTATTTACGTCTAAAAGACAGCATAATGTAAAGCTTCTTCAATGCGTCTGAGTACGTGAGATTACTGCCACATGCAGTGAAACCACGTGGCACACACAGATGCTGACATCAGTATCCTTGAAAAGGTCTCAGCTCCCTGTTATTATTTCTCTCTTTATCATTATTGTCAGTTGCCTAGAACTTAATCATGAACATAAAACAAAATGATGGAGACAAGAAAGAAGGAAAGAGAGTTTTTACTTGGCTTACATTGGTCTACACAGTACACTGAATATATTCTCTTCTTTTGAGCCAAAAAGAGGTCTTATGGAAAGGCCTATTATCCTAATGATATTTACGTTGATGAAGTCAGTATAAAAGAAATCTGCATGCACAATTTATGGAGGTCTGCTTCCTTTCTTTGTCTTGAATGGGAAGGATCTAGGAAACCATCTGCTAGATTGATATTTTCTTTTGATGTATGACTCTATGTCAATTCATTTAGTGTATGCCTTAACACCATGACGTAGCCCTTAAGGAGCTCAGCACACCCTCCAATTGTATCTGGTAATTGACCACTATGGTTGTGCTCAATGATGAGTCAAGGGCACCGGTAACTAGAGGGAAATTTAATTATATGTGAGCTGGTGCAGTAAAAAAAATACTGAAGGATACTGCTGGCTCACACAAGGGCTGAAATGTGACCATTCAATTTTCTCTTAGATTTTTTGTCTCCACTGGTTTATGAAATGATCAGATTTGTTTTGAGAGAATAGTCACTTATGAAGAATCAGACTAATTATTGAATCTAAGCATGAGCGGGAAGCTGTATATCTCGGCTAAATGAACTTCAAGCAATCACATAAACCTTTGGCCGGACAGTAAATCACTCAACTACATTACAGCTACATTTTACGCAGCTGCAGACTTACGTAACATCTTGTGATATCTTGTGTCATGGACATATGAGTCTTTTGTTAGCTCCCCAACAAGACGGCTCATCATCCCTGATCAGTATGCAGTATTATGCTCCTGCCCATGTGAAGATCCTTGCTGTCGCCATCTCCTGTATCCCAGGGCTTTATGTACCAAATCTCAACGTAAATATTCATATATGTGGCTTTGACCTTGAGTGGTCGTCTTTCTCTCTGCCTATCTAATATCTATCTATCTAATGAGCAACTTTTTAATATAAGTAACAGAATAGAAACTTTTCTATCCATTCACAAGTTTTTCAGTGTAGCTACTGTATATGGAAGTTATACAAAATGCTTTTATCCCATCATGTAATTTTACTAAATGGTGACTAATACTTAATGCAGTTGCTTTATGTCCAAGCCAAAAAAACTCTTTGGACTTTAGAAAGTGTCATCCAACATAATGTTTCCAATCTTGCACTTTCAGTATTTGGGAGCCATTGGGAGGACGGACAAAATGAACTATAAACAGCCCTTGTGTGCCATCACTTATTAAATCCCTGCCATCTTTCTCCCTTTCATTACTTATAAAGATCTTTTACTGGACACTGAGCACTAAGCAATTAACAATTTGAGTCTTTTCTTATCCCAGGTGAAGTTATTTTTGATATTTTTAACCGTGTCCTTTCTGGATCTTGTCTAGTTTTAAAATAAAACGGTGACTGAGGTTTTAAGGTGACCCCCTGTCTTACCTTCGTGCACCTAATTTATTCATTAAAAACAGGCCCTTTAAGACACCACCTGTGTAAAACTATACCCATGTTAGTGTTTGAGATTAATCCAACGGTCAAATGAAGGTGACACATTCCCTAATGTACACAGTGGGAGGTATAGCTGTGTGATATCCTTTAGGGGATAGCCAGAGAATGAGAGCGAGGAACAGATTCTATTCATTTTGCCACCAATTTTCCAGCAGCCAGTTGAGAGTTTTAGAACTTTCATTACACTTGTTCATCACTCTGGATGTCTAACATGACTCTCTCTGTCAGTCTCTACCTATCTCACTGTGTGACACTGTGGAACAGTGATTCCCACATGTTAACACACTTTAATGATTTTTTTCAAATCACAATTACTCACACAGTAGAGTAAATGTTCATTTTAATACTGGACTTTGACACCGCGGGAAAATCCAACTATATCTACTTTCAAGGTATATGAGCTATGAGGGCCGCTATCTGTAAAACTTTCCCCTCAACACAGGAAGTTGACATCTGACTCTAAATGGAAAGATGTCTCATCAGTTGAGAGAAAAACAGAGCAAGTGTAACCTTTGGTACAACCTTTGAGACAATACATTGGGTCTGCAGTCGTTCTAGCTCCTTCGCCCGTGAACACAGAGCCTGTGATTTCTTAAGTTTCAAAAAAAACTAGCGACACCATATTTTGCTGACAGTCTATTTCCATGTCAAGGGAAAATCTGTCCATTGTGACGAAACACGTGTTTGTTACATATAACATAAAGGAAGACTTGAGCAGCAGCGGCTAGTGGTGCAGTTCAGCAATTATGTTCAGAATAAACAACTCAAAGCAGGGTTGTTGTGTAGAGCATGTTGAATGCTGCTAAATTCAAAACCTGTAAGTCTGAGTGCAGCTTACATAGATAATTTCTGTTTTAGTATGAGCCGTTCATTTAATTCATTACAGCGCGTTTTCAAGTGTGACAGAATTTTTTTTTTGTTACCTTTATAACATGCACTTACTTATTCTTACTTACTCACTTTTTAAAGCTGATATAAATAATTTCTGAAATCTCTATGACTGATCAATTGTTAATTTTTTTTTTTTTTACCCTCATATCAATTATTTTTACAAGCTTTTTTGAACTCCTTAAATAATATGAGGTCCTCCCCACTTAAACCCTGTTTAAACTTTAACTCCACTGCCACCTTTACTGGTCTTTTATTAAGGTAGACTGACTGAGATGTGAATGCAGAGGAAGTTATGTATTGGCTGAAAGATTTATTTTTGTCGAGTAAATGTGAAGAAATGGTGAAGTATTTTTCTCTTGATGACCCTTAGTCTGCATAAAAGGAAGGAGAAAAGAAGTAAAGGTCTGAGTCAGTTACTGTGATACTGATTCCGGACTGACTGAGGTGCTTTTCACTTGAGCCTGAGAGGTTTGACAAAAGTTTTCTCACATGGCGTTAGTTGTGTTATTTTCCAGTCAGCAACTAACTGACTTATATCTCTGTTATTGCTGGAATCAGATAAGAACCAAAGATAAGTGATAAGATTTATGAAAATAATGGGGTAAATAATTCAGCAAATCAGTCCTGGCTCATGTTACTGCTGAAGATTTTAGGGCGAGTGCTACATCACTCAGTGGTATTTCAGTTTAATGTGAGATGGTTAACAGGACTGAAAAGAGCCTGTAAGGAGATTTTTTTTGGTCCAAAGACTATAAATCCCCACCACAGGACAGTGAGGTTTAGTTGTGTATGAGCCAACGTTCTCTTCTCTGAAAATCCTGACAATTTCAAAGCTTGTGCCTAACATTAAGCACATTGTTCACAGATCATGTCACTGCAAAATGACTTGATCGTGATTTGCAGTCTCACACTGAGGTAATGCCATGGTTGGTTCTGATTAAACAGGATTTGTAACACACCGTGGAACTCTTAAATGTCGACCGTAAAACTGTAAAATGACATTTACATAAAAAGAGAAAATTCAAAAATTCAAGTGATTCCTGATTACAGTTAAACTCAAGAAGCAGGTTGAACAAAGTCAAGTTTGAACTTCTATCTATAGTCACATTTAGGAAGAAACATTGAACTAACCACAGTAACCCCATGTTTCTGCGTCTTTGTTGAGGGAAAACTGAAAAGCTTTTATTGTGATAAATGCCACAGAAATGTCAGTTACAAATAGGCAGCTGTCATGGTAACTCCAATATCTAATATCTGGCTTATTTGGCTTTTTTTTTTTTTTTTTTTGTTCTCTCTCTTTGTGCTCCGGCTCACAGATGACTGGTGAGAACATAGAAACCATGGCAACACCTCAATGACGGAAAACAATCTTTCCTGACGGCTAAAAGGTTTTGAGTGGTTAATTTAGTTGGCACAGCTATATGAATATATATATGAAAGCAAACACACACAAAGAAACATGCACATGCTCCTTTTTTATTCTAATTATTAAATCCTATTTGTAAGATCTGATTTCCATATCCAGTAATACTGGAAAAAAGATTAATCAAGTGCCACACACACACACACAAAGACAGACACACAGATTTTGATGACTTCTTCACTGTGTCAGAACAAAGACTGCAGTCTTCAGTCAAAGGCATGTGCTGGCAGATTCCCTATAGACAAGCAATCTGACGTGCAAGGCTCATCCCATGAGGCAATGCACTCAGCTTATCAACATGATTCATCCTTCTGATAACACTGAGTGTGTCTTGGGGCGCTGCTGCAGTGTATGTTCATACAGTATTTACCATCGGCAGTTTAGTGAATGAAGTAGAGCAACAGAACTGTACAACGATGCTTTACAGTCATTCCTAATGGCCTCTCTCTCAAATTCCTCTGCAATTCAGCACAGCACGAATTCACTCCCTGTTGCTTCCCGCACATGCCCAACAACCTCGTAATAACAACACTCCTCACCCTATTGCGGTAAATATTAGCTCCTGGCTTTCCCCCCCTCTCTCCTGCTGAAATATTAAAGCAGTTGAAGATGCATGCTCCAGTGTGAGTGGTGGCTGCAGCCCAGGTAGGCGGTGTAGCTGCTGTCCTCTGATGACACGTGGATGATTAATCGTGCCATGCTGCGCGTGCACTTGAGCAGAAACCCGAGGGTCTTGCAGGCTACGGGGACCGGGAGAGGACTGCAGGGTGACCAGTGAACACGTTCAGGTCTGGGCCGTAAAGCAGCGAGCTGCGGAGCGCGACACAGGGCAGGCGGAGAAACTTAAGGCGCTGTCCATGGTGCTGAATCGCCGCCCAGCGGTGTCCCCTCAGTCCGTGAGGGGACAGACGACCCCGTGAGCGTCATCTTTTCAACCAGACCTGGTCATACCTGAGCTCACCGACGACCCACGGTCCGTAGGGATGATGGAAGTCCACCAGACGCGGTCGGACATCTCTCGGTCTGCGTGAGGACATGGGTGAAGGACTTGTGGATTTAAGCCTTAAATGAAGAATCCGTCTGGGACTCGACAAAATGTTAGTGAAGACATAATTTGTTACACACTTTCACCGGTCATCTGTCTATTGAACTGACCAGCTCGGGCCCCGTTTCAGCCAGTGACCATTCATCCACCCCTCCAAGGAATTTCCAAAATGTTATAAAAATGAACTACAGTCATTTAGTTACCCTTCAAGCATAAGAGACCTGCGTTTTTTAACACAAGAAAAGAAACGATATCCACCGAGACATGGCTCGCCTGTTTGTTTTGGTCAACTCCGTGGTCCTGTTGCTTTTTGGCAGCGACATGTTCTTGGTAGGAGCAAGTAAGTATTGAAGAAATTCCTTATTATGCACCATAGGCCACTTAAAGTATTACAAAACGTAAATAAGTCATGGTGTTAGTTATTTCAATCTGCAGCTGGGGATGCAATTATTCTGCCTTTCATTAATACACACAAAACAAGACAAGAAAGACACAAGAAATAGATTTTTAATTCTCAGATTTACTTATGTATAATGGAAATCCTAAATCATAATCACACCTAGTTAACCAGATTCATATTGTCATTATTCAGACTTTCCTTTACTTTTTTTTTTAAATCATTCACAAAACAAGTTAAAATGTCAATTCTAAAACATTTGTGTTTAATTGTTAAATTTAACAACCATAATAATAACCATAGTTATGCATCTAATAAATTTTGAGCACAGGTTTTAACACAAGTTTACAGCAATAAAACCAGGTAACAATTTTCTATTTAGATAGAATCCTAACACAGCCTCATTCAGGTTATTCCCATTGTGCCTGCTCACTTGGAAGGCACTTTCCTCTTCTCTTTGCATCTTGTTTGACTGCAGAAATGCCACCTCATTCTTAAATTGTGGTATTACTGAGCAATGGTTCCACACGCAGGCCAGAATCATATAGTCATGCATGCGCCACAGAAACACCAGTTGCAAAGCAAATGAGTAAAAATGATCATGTCTGCTTGAACTGCACAGTCTCTCAACAGTTGATGTATGTGCAGTCTAATTATTTTTGTGTGCTTATCAGTGCAAGCTTGGTTTCAGACTTACTGTTTATGAATCTATCCTATTCCTGTCACAGAAATCTTCTCTTGGTTCCTCTGTATGCATGCATCTACAGTATCTCTGTCTCTTTATCTATCTGTCTACCTCTATCACTTCCTCCCCCTTTCTCTTAAGGGAACTGAGTCCTACATGTGATAGCGCTTTGAGAGAATGAGATTGGCATTTCACTGATTCTGTGGGTGTTGTGTGCCGTCTGCCTGAGAGAAAGATTCAGAGCTTTTGTCATGTTCTGAAGTGACATGTGAGAGGCAAGGAGCATCTGTGATCTCAGTGGAGTTCTGCATTGGGGTTGTTGTCAAGAGCAGAAAAAGCTACTGTTAAAATAATAAACATGACACTCATAAATATACATTACATTTGGGTGCTGCAACAAGCTTCAAAGCACATGGAAATAAATGAGGAATTCAGTATTGACATCCCTGCACCTGCAATGAGATTACGGGACATGTAATTCAGAGGAAGATCTAAATTAATCCTAAATCTCTTTGGGTCATGGCGAGGTTTGTACATGAAAACGTCAATTCGAACAAGGCAGGACGAGGGAGAATTTCACTGAAGTCTCTTAGGTAACACCATTATTGAAATTTAGTTAAATGATTCAAAAGTGGCCCAAACTTAAGTAATGGTATTGAAAACTAGCATGTAATAAAGTCCTTTTTTGTTTCATCTCACCTACTGAGTCTTATCCTTTGAGCACGTTTTTCAACATGAGTCATGATGCTGTACTACATGGCACAGTCTTTAAATTTGGATTGGTTAAAATTGTATTTGTAATGAAAAAACCCTGTGTAAATGGCACTTGGAACAGATGTTCATGTATTAAATTGAGCATTGAGTTTCAAATGTTTGAATGTCATTGAGCAAAATCCCAGACTAAACCTAGACAAATGGTGCAAACCTGCACAAGATGTTTGAGTTTTCTCATTTTCTAGCTCCAATCTGACAAGAAATACTTGAATGTGAGTAACCGTATTTACATTTCCACGGTCTGAAAACAAGCATGTGAGAAAATTAATTCTGCATGAGGCCGAACTGGAGCTTAAGACGCTAAACAAATGCAAATTAGAGGTTATTGGATTTATTTGGACGGCCAGGCTCATATCAGTCGTCAAATTGGCAATCTGCTGTTCATAATTCTGGTGACACATTCTTGGCAAATAGACGTGCAGTGTTGGAGCCACTGTTTGCTCCCCGTTGTCATAATTTTACCTGCTTCTATTTTACCTGGCAAACGTTTTTACAAATACACAGAAATAAGTGTGAAAAAACTGGGTTTCATTCAGCCCTCAGTTTTATATCAGTGTTTTTAGAGTCATACACTAGATCCTCACTTGTTGGCAAAACCCACTGCAGCCAATAAATTTAATGCTACAAACTCTTTTCCTGATCGTAAATAAATCTGCTCCTGTGTGTCACTGCATGCTGGGCTTTACAGTTTTGGGATGATGAAGTAATTTTAGCCTCAGGGTTTGGCCAGTGATTACATTAACCTTAGACTGGCACCTGGTCCCATCTGGTTCCACTGTTGCTTCACAGCCTCTGGGTCTGTGAGAAAGACAGAGTGTACCTGAAAGAGGAGGCAGTAAGTGCCACTTCTGGAAAAAAAGACTAAGCCACACCTGGTTAGACACATCTTTCAATCTTACATTCTACATAGGTGTTTCATACCCTTGTTGCTGCATTATATGGGTGCTAATGAATTAGAGTATGAGGTTTAGGAAATACGGCGTGTGAAATGTGACAGAAAAACAGGATGGCAGAAGAGGGTGGACTTAGACGTGAAACAAAGAAAATGGTCTTCTACAGAATGTTGGGGCAGACAGTGTTGCAGCTGAGATAAAAACCAGCAGGCCACTGCTTAAAAGGCCCACTAGCAGGTGATTTGCAACACCTGCAAGCATCTGTGTGACAACCTCACGCTGTGCAGAGGAGAACATTTAGACTTCCCTCCACAGAGTCTGAAACACATGCAGATGAAGCTGTTTGAAGATTGACTGGGCAACACATCAATATTCATGGCACCTGTTATGAGTTACTGCCTTTATTTAGAAGATGTCAGTGAACCAGACTTTATAAGTATTAGAAAAGGATCACATTACATGCAGCCCTTCAAACTGTCACTAGCTTGGAGGTAACTGAGATTGAAATATGATCGATAGCACAGAAGTGTAGAGATGATCACTTTGGTAAACTGCGTTGTTCTGCCTTTTAAATGTGTTCGAAGAAACATAAATTATTCACCTTTGGGAGTTGTATTTAGCAAAGTGATTGGAACTTTTATGTTCACGAAATATTGAGTAAAGCTCTTATTCATATTAGGTTTGATGTGTAAAATCAAGTGGTCACAGCTTCTGTCTTTGTGTAGAACATTTATAGAGCAACAGAGAAATTGTCAATTTATCACATTCCAAACTGTGAATGAGCAGCTGAGCTTCTAAAATACCATGTTGTAATTATATTATAAATGTTTTTATGTTGTTTCGACCAACCATCCAAAGGAGAGAAGAAATTGACTGTGACAAACCACTACATATGAAATTGATCAATTCCATGTTAATCTACAAAGGATTTCTGTTACCAAACAATTAGAATAGGTCACTGCGTCTGCTTTCACCCTTGTCTACACTTTCTATGGCAGTGATGTAAATTGGAGGTGACAATTTTATTTTCTCATCAGTGCAATCATTCAATATCCCACATCAAGTGCATGAAGCAAACACTGAAAAGCAGATATATTACACAAATTTCCACCATAATGCTTTTCTTTGGGCAGAATAAGATTAAACATAGAAGTGACTCCTGGAAACAGTACAATGGAAATGACACATCGCCTGTCAAAGTGTTTTCCTGGTAAATCTCAACGTGTCATGGTTATCCAAGGTGGTCTGTGATCAAAAGCTGCCTGGGAAAATCTAAAATCTAAAACTTCATAGTCTGACCGTAAAAAAACATTTCCAACCATGTTACACTGTGAACCAACTCATAAACTGTGTGTAAATTTTACCATTGCACAACTGTGCAACACAAGCAAATTTGGAGGTCAAAATACATAAGATGCCACAGCTGTACCTCAGAATAATAAATTAAAACTGGGCTCCTTTCCATGTGGCTGGTCAGCCATTCAGAGATCCCAGCAGCACTTTCACTATCTCTCTGCTTACATGGGGAGCAGCTAATGTGCTAGGCTTTGGCTATATGCTATGATTCATCCTGGCAGTGCACCCACATCCCGAGAGGGTCATACCATTTATTTACACTGACACACTCCTCGGCCGCTGTGACCTATTGCTGTTTGATTTCAGATCTTACATAATGCATTCTTTGGAGTAGGGCTTACTCTGGACATGTGGCCAATAACAAATATTGAAGTGTCCACAATGACACTTATTACTGCAGAAGGAGACATCAAACAAGATACAGGAGGAACAATGCGAACAGGATTCAAAAATTGGACTTCGCATCAATAAAAATATTTGCATTAGGAAATCACTGAGCTACAGTTGTCATCTGTTGACTGCTCGTGAGCCACCAGTGATTTCATTTTGGAAACATCAAGACAGTTCTTTCTTATATATTATGGGCTTCTAAAATAGAAAATGAATTAAAAGTTTTAGTTTTGTTAGCTTCATCTCATCTGACTCTCTATCTTATAAGGTCACTTCGCCAAGAGAGTTGAAAATATAGTGGCCCTTTCTCAGCCACCTGTAATGGAAACATCATATACTGTAGGAGGAGGGCACTTATACATTAGTGATGATTCATGGCCGGCATCAACTGAACCGTCACTTGCTCCATCACCAGTAAATGACTCGCAGACAATGCATCATGGTTACTGGGTGCTTTTTGGCCCGTGTGTAGCTGTGTATAACCCCCATTACCAAAGGACAACGAGCTTCAAGAGAAATGAATGTGACCTGTCTTAGATTAATGTTGCACAGGATTGTGATGAACATGCACTGCAGAACAAATGCTGACGATCGAGGCTTGATAGCATTTGCTTGTTAACTACAGAATCAGATATATTCTTACGAAACAAATTAATGCTCTTGTTATAATTTGGCAAAGTGTGTGTGGGATGATGCGGCTGCGAGAATCAAAGCTTCAGTGCCGCATTTATAAATACAAAGCTGAGATCTAGTGGAAAAAAATGAAATTATGTCAAAACCATGTGCAACATCTGAGCAGTAATCTGTTACATGTGTTATATGGACTGAGAGTGTTCTAAATTTTCTGATACATTGCACTATAGATTATAGGATCATTGGCATGATCATCAAATGTCCGTGACACAAAATTAGTGGTCGTTTAGATGCTGCCAAGGCACAAGGACGCAGGAACCATTATTGTAAATGTATGTATGACTCACTCCCCCCTAGCTCTCCAAAGATCAAGGACAATTTATGCTATATGTGACTCAACCTCCCTCCTAACCTATTGTACATCTATCCCAACATATTACAGCACCTGCTTCCATAAAGGAGCTTTTCATTAAATGGACAAATGAGACAGACGTCACCTCTTAACCTCTTGATACCAGTGCTACCAACAGCCGAGGCCCGTCTTCTTTCCCCACTCTCTCTACAGTTGGAACATCATTTCCTCTCACGCTCAGCATTACTCTGGCCTCGTGTGCAGCTCATTTGCTCCCCCTCCACAAACCAATCTCTGAGCATGTCATGAGCCTGAGGAACTAAGCGTCATGCCTGTGTTTGACCTGTGGCTCATAGCGCCACAAGGGCGTGAAACAGGAAGACTGATAGCCCTCGTCTGACCTGGGGGTCTCGAGATCTGCCTCAATGTCACCTTTTGCGCTGAACACAGAGGCCATCATTGATTGTCTCTGAGATAAAAACAGACAGAAGTGCAAGAAGTGAAAGACAGAATGAAAAAGGGACAGACAGAGAGAGATAAAAGGGGAGACACGGGGAGATAAGAGGAGAGGGATGTGAGAGGCACTGAGCTAGGAAACGGCAAATCATTTGAAATGGCTCCCAATTTCATCATTTTGTCTTTCATCTTTCTCTCTCAAGTGCACTTTTGCGATGAAATATTGTCCTTGTGCAGCACATGCCTTCAGCTGTCATCTCAGACAACTGTATTATAGGTTATTACATTCATGCCATATGAGTTAATAAAAGTGCTTTGAAATATAAATTGACAATACAGCCGTCAATTAATACCGGCTTTGAGGTAAACTGCTGCAGAAAAATATAATAAAAAATCTTACTAGTACTTAAAGATCAGCTGTGGTATTTGCATGTTTCTTCCGTGTACTTTCACACTGTGTATTTTTCACATATCTGACAGCGCAAGATATTTCCACTCACTTGACTCTCTCCACGTAGCATAAGTTACCTTTTGTGACAACACAAAGTCCATTAGACCTACATTAACAACAAAAGCCCTGTGGTGGGCCTCTAGGTCCCCCATTTGCCCGGCCAATCCCATCTCACCTATCCATCTGACCCAAGCGATTGCTTGGAGAGTGTAAAGCCATACAGGACCCTCTATTAGATCTGTCACCCTCTGTTTCTCCTGCCTTTTGCTTCCCAGGCTTTTGTCCCCACTTCGCAATCAGCGCCTCCACCAGCAACCAAATCATGATAGATGGCTGCAAAATAACAGGGCGAAGAGGTGTAACCCCATCTGAGGGAGGTGGACAAGAAATGAACACAGTGGTTACTTTAAAAAGAGGCAAACTAGAAGGAAAAATGTAGGAAGTGACACATATCTGTGATTTTTAGTTATTCTGCAGCTTACAATTAAGTGCAAGCAAATTCAGTATCTTGCCTGTTTAGGCCAGGAGTGTTTCAGTGTGAGCATTACCAAGCTCATGTAATGCATCTTTGGATTTTGGTCTTTTGATCAGGCAAAAATAAGGACGTCACGTTGAGCCATGGAAATTTACAGGTCTTCTTGACCATTCTTTAATGAGTAAATTATATATAGAATAAATCATTATTGGCTGATTGAGGTAAATTATTTGGTAGATAAATCACTACTGAAAATGATCACTAGTTGCAGCTTCTCCAAACAGATCCCACTTCCACTTTGTGCTAATGCTACGAAACTACACAGCACAGCTAACCTTTAAAAATTCCACTTTGAGGCTGGATCACCTCTTGCGTCGTACCACGAGAAAAAATACTCTTCAGCTTCGTTGTCATATGATGTCAGAGCAGTTTATCGTAGGGCTGCTGCTCATAATTTCAAAGTCTTTCATGCAACATAAGTATTAGCACCACACCACGATAACAGCTTGGATGAGGGTGGATACAGATTTTTCAATGTAATTCCATTCATTAATATATCCATAACCCTCAGCAAATGAACATTGACAGTAGGAATGATGAGAATTAGCTGTTCCCACTTAATTCAAACACCTGTGGTGAGTTAGTGCCAAGGTAATGCTAGAGTCTTTCCAGGTGCAGTAAGGGCACAGATGGCATGGATAATTCGATATTTGGCGGTTGGATTAACGGACCTCTCTGTTTCTGTTTCCTTTCTTACAGACCGGCCTCCAGCTCCCGTCAATGTGTCTGTCATGCACCTGCGGGCCGACTCGGCAACTGTATCCTGGGAGGTTCCGGAGGGAGACATAATAATTGGCTTCTCTATCTCCCAACAGGTAATTCTTAAACTTGCCATATCAATCAAAGAGACCATGGAAAAGTCAGCAGAACAGGTCCAAAAAAGAAAATGGCACCAGATTTATTTTTAGCTAAAGTCATTTGTGGTTTGGCACAGAGCCTTCATCACGTCCTGTTGAAATTATGTTGGCACACCACACAGGCAGTAGGTAGAGGAAATATAAGAAGAAATGCACCTGGAATCAGTTTTCTATTATATCACATACCTTGATATCCTCTGAAATACACTGGAATAAAAGGTGGTTGGTAAACTTGATGATAAACTGAAACAATAATTCAATCTCTGACTGGATGCTATACAAAAATCTGTGCGCTTGAATTCTGACTTTGTCCAGCATACGGAGTAAGTAGTAGCACATATGCACAAGATGAATAAAGAGGTTTGTTTTCATTTCAATGCATATTCTCAGGAACCCCTTAAAGCTTTGCTCAGCATGGAGAAAGCCTGACTAAATCTTGCCCTAAAGCCTGGAGTTAGAATAAAACTTGGCATGGTCGATTTGTCAGGAGAAAACAAGGATGCAGCATGAATGCATAAAAGCATGTCAGGCTGCCAAACAGCATTTTCCAAGATGAAAAGATTTCAAAGGCTGAAAATAGGAAAACCAATGAATGCAAAGACTGAATGATGGAATTCCATATGCCTTGTAATCATGTTTATGGTTTATGCAACTAAAAACATTATGCGGCCCTTTAACTTTGCCATCGACTCAGTGCGACTGATGGGCTGCATACAGCTCACAAACGTCTCCTTGGGGCTGTTCATCACGTTATGCAGCTGAATTAGTACATTCTTGGTAATTGCGGTGATTGTATATGGGCTCTTAATCTTTACATTATTTATTGTTTACCATCACTAACAAGCTTTTTTTTTTTTTTTTTTTTTTTTTTAAATCAGATCCCTCAGTCAAGCAGGGCCATAAAAACACATAAGAAAACAACTGGCTCAAAGCCACTTCAAGTTCAGATGGGCTAGAAAGCACAGAAAGGAACAGAGCTGTGCAAGCGAGCCGGAGGAATCACTTTCACAGCTCTGGGTCTTGACTGCTCCAAATAACACTCTGAAAGGTCAAAGACAAACTTCGAGAGCTTGTGTCTCGAAGTACTTGGAGTCAAAATTAATCAGAATATTGACTCTACGCCTTTTCCATTTCCCGTCAAGACTCCATATGGTGAAAATAAAGTGCCAACTGTTAATATAATAAAGTACTCAGCATGTCACTCTCTAGCACTCTGAATATTTTCTGGTTGGTCACCTCCACTTCACATCGTCATGCCCCATATACAGGTGCATGATTGTTTTGAGACTTTTTTTATGATGTTGCAGGGTGATACATCATTGACGCAATATTGTCTTGTAAAGATGAAATTCATAAAGTGAAGCAACAAAACTTTTTTTTTTTTCATCCTCAGGGACACATTTGTGTGTGGTCACCTTCATCACCCCATTGGCCACTGTATTGATTATTTAATCTACTCAGTTGTTTTTCTACCACTCTTCTAATACCCAGAGGCAAGACGGACACATGCAGCGATTCATTCGGGAAGTCAACACCACCAGCCGCTCTTGTGTTCTTTGGGACCTCGAGGAGGAGACAGACTACATCATCCAGGTCCAGTCCATTGGCCTCTACGGGGAAAGCCAAGCCAGCAAGAAGGTCCATTTTCGTACCCTCAAGAAATCAGACCGCTTCCCCTCCAACAGCTCCAACCAAGGTACACTGCTCAGAGACACACTTATAAATATCTGTGACAAAGTTCATTGTCAGCATTGTCAAAAAATGTTTCAGGAACAAAATAGGTCAGTTTTTGTGTACTACGAAAGCTTTAAAATAAACAAAAGGGTTTTGTCTTTTCAGTATTGGCATCAAATCATTTAAAAACACCAAAACTATAAGGGTTTGTAGATATTTGGTAATAAAGAGTAAGTATAAAAAGTACTAGTGATAGTGCCAGATGAAAAATTGGGATATCACCAAGATCATTCACCTTCTTGGTATCAATAGCTGATACCAATAGTTTGCGATGTTACAGTTTGGACCAAACTGATGGGCAGACCAACAAACATATGCCTGCACTGAGTGACATGACCTTTCTCTTGGTGAAAATAATCAATGTGCTCAAACAATGCTTAAAATGCTAAGTGAAGTCTACCTTACGTAGATTTGTCAAAAGATTTAAAAAAAAAAAGGTTTCACAATATAATAATAACAACAAAAGAAAAATATGATTTAACTTCAAGGTATCATATTATTTTTTGAACCTCTCCTCAAGTCAACAAGATGCTGTAAAGTTTGTCAAAATGCAGCACTGCTGAGGTCACAACAGGTCACTGCACTAGTTTTTTGGGGTTTTTTTACAGTGCTGTTACATAACATCATAACATAATGCTTTGCTTTTAATTTTACATGGGCTGCCTCAGGCTTTTTTCCCAAGGCACAGACAGCAGCAAGCCATTACAGACACTTTCCCTGCTGTTGCGCTGAAGCCTCTCCTGGCCATTGAATGCTTTTAAGCATCCTGACATTGAAAATGAGGTACAGTAAAAGCTAGTGCAAGTAACCTGAAGGGTCCTCTCAAAGCGTCTCTTGGGGCATGGGGGTGGGGGGGTGGCCCTGTGTGCTTCCCAGCTTCTGGTTTATTTTCTCCCAGATACCAATTCATTATTGACAGACTCTTCGAGGATGGTTGAAGGGAATCTCCTTTCTGAATTTATGCAACTCTATATCACTTTGGGTACCTAATCAGGATTCTGACACACACTCTAAAACACTTCAGACTCAGTGTCTGGGCTCAGCTCATGGGCTGGAGGAAATATGAGGATCGTGACCAACAGAGAATAGGTTTAGTATGGCTCTGGGTTTCTTACAGCACAGATGAGGAAAGAGAGAGACAAAGCTATTTGCTTTCTATTATAAGCAGTTGGGCCAAGTCTACATTTCAGAAGAAACTGAACTGCTAATCTTCTCTGCATTAGTTCAGCCATGATTAAAGGATGAGTCAAATACATTAACTGTTAAAATAAAGGCAGCTAGGGTTTGACATTGGTCTAGAATCAAACAGATTTTCCTTAGTTCATTTATGGTCTGAATACAGAAAGTGCTGAGGCGAGTGAAATATGAATGTTTTCTTAAGCTGACTCAGGTCGGGTGCCATTAGTTAAGCTGGCAAGATCATCCAAAGTGAAAGAAACTAATACAAGCTCAAGTTCAACAAAAGAGCCATTTATTAGGCTAATACAGACACTGGCATTCCACTCCCTGTAGCTTGACAATAAATACTCAGGATATGATTTTCTCTGCTTGTTTCTGAAGGTAAGAGCAATTGAATTTAGAAAGCTACTAACCATCAATATTGGAGCAAAGTGCTGAGCATGAAAAGACTTATGGCAGGGACCTCAGAAATTTTTCACCAACAGTCACTACACAACATTAATCAAGATTTCTGCCCCCCTTGAGTCAGCCAAGTGGGTCAGAAAAACAGCCCATTCAGTGGATGAGCTGCATTTGTGGGAGTTTGTTTTTGAAAGTGGCGAAGCAATCAGTGTCAGCATCCCATAAATCTAATGGCAGCACTGCTGACTCCTCATGCCCCATTTTCAAAGTCCAATCACATCAAATTTCTTTGTGTAACTCTTCTCAAATGTATTATTCAGCTTCTCTTCTCATGTTTAGCTCTGTGTCATTATCACTCTGATATTATCTGATAAGTTATTGTGGACTGAGCTCTGATCATACATGAGAGGGAGAAAGAGAGAGACCCACACATTGAACACTGAGAAAAAAAGTCACACGTAACAGCTGTGACTAACACTCAATTAATAGCTAGCCTAATGTACTGCTATTTCTATTTATTAAAGCAGTTTGAGATAAGTGCCCTCTTGAGTGACTGCAAATACAAACATAGTGAGCAAATTTATTCTGCTGGTGTGATGGAAATTTTTTGTTTTACAGATGGTGGTACAGGTGCAATCTGTAAAACAAAAGGGCAGCCTGAGTGTCTGAGTAAACTACACTTCCAACAACACATACAGTAACTAATAGTACTTCAGAGATACTTCCTGAGGTTACATATCCTAAAAATAGAAAGGCACAGCTCCATTAATTAAGTTAATACTTACATGCATCTGCACGGTGTAAAAGGTCACTTGATTATGGTGTAAGATAAAACAATTCTGTTCATTAAATGTTTGACATTGTATCTGTGTATTTCAGTCAAGTGTAAACTAATAAACTTGCAACGTTATGGCAATTGTGGTTTGCTATCTTATGTGACTATGAGTTATGATAGCTACAATTTAGGTTGCATACCCCAATTCTACTGCTTTGCAGAGACGCAAAGTGACTAAATTTCACCAAGCGTTCACCCACATTTTAAGACCAGAATTAGGTCATCTGGTTGTGATGATGACCTATAATTAGGATATATAGTTTGCCTGGTCTGGGCTTGAGTCTTCTCAATATTACAATATAAATGAGCTCATTAAAAACCTGTAGGGACAAATTATTACCCCAACAGAGCAAAAAAATTGTTAAGTTAAAAAGATAAGGGATATAATAATTCTTTAGTGGGCCCCAGGGTCACCAAAATGAGAAAGCAGGATTTTCAGCCAAATATTCCATTAAGACACATTTTTGGCCACAGTGTTAATTTCCCATAACCTCTGAAAATTAATTAGTTTTTTTTTTTAAATCGAATTTCTGTGTTTTACCTAGCGTGTCCACTTGGAAAAGATGTTTACATTGCTTCTTCCTACAGATAACAACATATGTATCTTTTATTAACCTTAATTTGCATTAGTTTAATATGACATTTTTTCTTTGGTCCTTGCTGCCATTTTTTCTAAAAAGACTTTTTGATCTAGCCGGCAGTGGCATCACAGAGCCTTTCCAGCGAGCCTTTGTCACAGCCAAGTGCCTCCTATTGAAACTAAATTGAGTTGCTGTATATAGCAGACATCCCAAAGAGCCAGACCTATGATACCCACAAATCAATAATGCTTTTATTTTTTTTTTCTCAGTCCAATGCTCTTTGATAATATGATTACATATCAGTGCATATGTCACTTAATGTATACTTGGCCTGGTCAGATTCAGAATTAATCTACTTCATATAAAGCATTTCCTTGCAAGATATGCACCATGTGTTGCTCGAGAATTTGAATTTAAATTGGCTACTGTGGATTTTCTTTTCCAGAATCAATAGGTCTTTCCAAAGTCTGTTTCAATTCCATTAGTTCCATGGAAAGCTTTTAATCAGAGAATTTATGTATGTGCTCTGCCTGCCCTTCAAGAGTGAAGTATGTTGTGCTGCAGCTCTGGCTTTTCAGACTGAAAAACTTGCTGTATGTTGCCGCAGTTTTGACGATTTCTGCAGCATGCCTTCAAAGCAAAAACACTGAAATTCAAAGAGAATCAATTTTACACAGTTAAAATTTGAGCAATACAGAGATAGACTCTATGATCTATAATAACGTGGGATAAATGAACACATTGTCTTTGTTTGGACAAACAATGTTGCCACAGTCAAAAAAATAATCTATATAAATAATTCCCCCAAAAAACACATTATCCCGATGAAAAAGTTGTCAAACTGCTTCACACAGGAGAGCGAAATGTGATCATTTTCAAAGGATGGATGCCTTGAGCAGTCAAACCTAACCAGGTAGGTGGTCCCCTTAGACACAATTACTGTGTGATACTTCAAAGAGATGCCAAGCTGTCTTTGCTGAGTCAGAAGCTACACCTACAGTAGGCTCCCATTAGCAGCACTGAGACAAAGGTATGCTGCACACTCTTATCTCTCCCCGCTGAGTATTCCTTCAAGGTTAACAGATGCATAATTTTACCTCCACATTTACTTAGTGCTTTATACACATATGCAGTAAGTTTGCAGCACAATGATTTTCTAGTCACGACAAAATGATGATGTTAGAGCTGAATCAATTAGCTGATTGGTAGACAAACAAAAACATGAATCCGCAACTGTAACATTGCAACTACAACATTAGCATTAACAGCAGTTTACTGACCGTTCTAAAGGAAACATTGCAAGTTGAGGATCCTTTACTCATTAAGATCTGTCTTTCATGGTTAAGACCAATGCCAACTTTACCACTTTTCTCTATCTCGTCTTTTCTTCTACTGATGTTAGCACACTAACCAGCTAGCCCCAGCCCGTCTCGTCACTTTGCGTTAGTAATTCACTGTAGCCTCCTCTCTGTCCTGAGGTCATAGGGCTGCTCAGAAGGCATATTATAAACTTTTGTATTATAAAGGCAATGATGGCCAAAGCTATTTTCAAGCGACAATCACCACCACCTGCTCCTGGCAAGACACCACATTTAGCAGAAAACGTTAACAAAGTCCACAGGAGCAGCCTGACTCAGACGATGTGAATTCAATTAAATTAGACTGTAGCTTCTGTCAATGTGACTGATTCCACAAGTTTTTCTAAAATCAATTGAATTCATTTTCTCAAGATCAATGAACTAATGAGACTACAGTTCCTTTGAACTATTTATTCAAATATAGGTTAGTGAACTCTGATTTTTTATGGTGGCAGGAGATCTTGTTTTTGAACCAGTTCAAAATATTTCAAAGTGTACTGAATCGTCTCAAAGAAACATAATGCAAGAATAAAACAACTGATGCATCTTAGTGAGACCAGTACAGCACAGCCCTGGTGTATTGTTACATGGTTTTCTGACACAGTTCACAGCCACAAACAACATCAAGGGATTTAGGGTGAGTGGGAGGAAGGTCGACTAATTATCTCAACACAAACTCTTTGGTGTATCTCAGCCACTCTAGCAAAGAATCACACTGCATATTTGAGTGTAGTACCATCATGAAATATGTATGATACAGCAGCAGGACATGTTATTCAGGTCATCTGGAAATTCGGTTCACTCACTCTGTGGTATGAAGACTACAGCATCAAATATGCACATATACACACTGTGCATTAGCATTTTACCCACTATGCATGTACCAATGCACTTTTTCAAGTTAAGTGAGATTATTAGGTGGATTAAAAAACTGTAAACAAGAAAAAGACTTTTAGTTGGCAAATCCAGAAGCCTCACAAATTACATCCATTACTGAAACAACCTTTGATGTGCTGTCATCACTTCTACCAGTAGTTTTTTAAGGCTTGGTCCCAACTCGGTTTTCAGAAATATAGTGTTAGCTTGTAAATCCAATCCTCCACAAAGAAGGGAAGTTATAGTGGTTTTTGACTTGAAGACAGACAGAAGAGATGTGGGAGTAATAAACTGGAGAACAACTCGCTGTCATGCTCGGCACTGACCTGAGTCCTGATCTGGCATTTAAGAGTTATGTGCAGTCTGATATTGACTGTAGAGCTCAGTCTGCAAAGGGTGGATGCTGCAGGTGGATTTTAGATTAGGTCCTCAGAGGACTGGGTACAATTTTTTCAAGTCTAAATACATTAACATTAATATCTTAATACAAAACAACGTGAGTATAGGTTTACTGCTGATGTTTCGTCCCACAAACCTATGTTGCTATTAGTTAGTATCCCTCTAGAAAATACCCACTTTAGTTGCCATTGGAAGCACATCGGACACCAAGTGGGTTTTTCAGACAGACTAAACACACTTTTTTTTTTTAACAGAGAAATTTGTGTGTTTGAAAACAGGGGCAAGAATGCTCACCCTGTCATGCATTTTTGTGTATGTTTTCTGAATCTCTACAACAGAGGTTGTTAGTGCCAAGTTAGCTTGACCCACGGTCAGAATGGCTACAATAAAGAAAATAATAAAAGTGACACATTTTTTCTTTAATTCATATAAATATTTACAATGTCAACATTGTCCCCTGCGTTTATTATTTCTCCAACATCCAAATTTGGATTTCAAGTAACACTCACCATGTTACAAAAGCCTTAGCTTTGCACACCCTGTAATTTGACATCCTCTTTAAAACCCAAATTCAAATACATCTTTTCTTTCTCCACTCACATGTCCATCCACACTACTACCAAGACTAAAAAACGTGGCGATACAACTGACCCTAATCTGAAATTGCTATCATGTGAAGAGAGCTGACAGTCTGGTGTTCGGAGCCAGTTTCTTGACAACTTGATTCACTAAATGAGGCAATTGGGAAGAGTGGTGCGCTGGAAGCGTTCCATCCGCACGGGTTAAGAGATAGTTTGGAGAGTGGAAATAGGTCCATAGTCAATCCACTTAGAGGGGGATTAATGCTACCACTGGCTATTACAGTTTTTGTTAAATGGCATAACAGTCATGAGAGATAAACACAGTGTCAATTTTTGCCAGTTCTTACTGACAGAATTTGAGTTTAATGTCTCACATTTATCAGAAAATCCTGTGAAATAGCTCTGGAAACATTTTTAACCTTTGTGAGGGTTGAAGTATTCAGCTTTTACAGAGACACTTGGGTGTTATTTCATCTCTATAATTATGTTTAAGGCCATTATTTGTTCTATTGACTACATTTTAACATTCTCATATTTGTCCATTCCATATAAACAAGGGGGAAGGCCCAATTAACTCGTTATTTGAATGCAGTATTTAACATTTGACCATCCTATCTGTCCTCTCTCCTAGATGACCCAACTGTGCAAGGCCTGGACAAGTCACGTCATCTACAGACAGGAGAGATGATCATAATTGTGGTTGTCTTGGTCATGTGGGCTGGTACGTTTTTAGACTGTGTTTGGGTTTTCATGAATTTGGTAAATACAGATTTGGTAATTTTATTTCAACACTAATTTCTTATTTGTGTTTTTGTCCTGACATTTCTCACTGGTTTCAAGTGGACGGGGCCATTTGTGAAAGGTCAATGATGATGGTGTCTGTATAACTGTGCTGCTCCTAGTCCTTTAGGTTGATGCAGTAACCTATGTCTTTGATCTTTTAATGGTTATTAATAAAGTCTAATATCCATAAATTCAATGTAAAGCAAAAGATTTTATCGAGACACTGTTGTTAATAGTGAAATGACATTGAAATCCTGCTTAATAAGCAGAAAGATAACCATACTTGTCCACTAGAACTGCATGTGTTAATTATTGTCAGAGGTTTCACATAGTACATGATCTTGAAGTTACATCAATATATTGACATGCCACTCAATCTGCCACTGATCAATGGACAATCATCCAGAACAAGACAAATGGGATCCCTGTTAAGTATGAGTTAAAGTCCAAAGACCTGAGTTGCAAGCTGAGAAATAAATCTGGCAACTCTGAATGTCTCTACCCTGTAAGGCTGTTTCACAACAGCAATGTCAAACCAACATCACTCTGTTCTCAGCATCCTCTGTATCTAAGCTCTCTATCTGAGAATAAGCTTCTCCTCCTCTGAGGAAGTGTGCTGATTAATGAAGTGTTGAGTTACAATGAGAAGTGGCATAACTGACAGGCAGCCAGGAGCAGGATTTCCCGCCCCCGAGCCCCAGAGTGAGATATTAAATAATACTAATGAGAGAAAGCAAAGTAATGCAGAGGCGGTGAAGAGTGGGAGTGAAAGTATGAAAACACCTTTGGTGTTTTCATAACCAACTGCTCATTTGCAGCCACTGCAGTTTAAATTCAGCTATACCTTATTTCCTGCATTTTAAGAGGCATTCACAGACAGTAAGATATAGTTGGTTTATTTCGGTATTGAACTGCATTGAACTTACTAAATTTCTATACTCTTTCATCATTTATCCTTTATCTTTTGTTTGCTTAATCTCTGTCTGGAAAGTGAATTGACCAAACTAATTAGGTAATTGAATTTACATGATGCAATCTCATCTGCTATATTAAGCAATGTTTCTGTGTCATAAGCGGCTGTGGTTCAATTTTGTTTGCACATTTAAGTGACATCAAAATAAACTGTTTAATGCAGAAAAATCACTTGTAAAATTACACAGGCACAGCTGTAGTTTTACCATGATACACACCACAGAAAATGTGGACCTGGCTGCTACCAACATCTCTCGGCTTCACTGAAAATGACACATACCTGCAATATTGCAGAGTGCTTACATGATGCATGAAAAATCATTTGTAAATTAAATGAATCACACCGGTACTTCGGAGTGTTTCTCACAGCTCCCTTGTTCTCATTAGCAGAACTGTACATCAGTTTCTGAATGTTTAAATATGGTGTTCTTATATTCATAACCACAGTAAAGCAAGGAAACTAATTGTGAGCATACATATCCAACCTGGAGACCGCACTGGCATCTGGCAAAATGCGACAAAGCAAACTCCACAGAGAATTACTGTCTTCCTAACTTTCAGATAAAGGCTCTGCCATCACTCTCCCTTGGGAGCAGAATTCCATTATCCACATGGCCTTTCAACGTGCTCAGCTAGAAGAAGTGGTGACATGTCTGTGACTGACAGTTGCCGCCTCATGACTGAATTCCTATTCTCCATTCTGTGTGTGTGTGTGTGTGTTGCATATGTGTCCATCTCCCACCTCCCGGCAGCTGTTATTGCCCTGTTCTGCCGGCAGTATGACATCATCAAGGACAACGACTCCAGCAACAATAAGGAGAAGGCCAAGCCGTCATCTGAGAGGAGCACGCCAGAGCATCACAGTGGAGGACTGCTGAGGAGCAAGGTGAGTGAGAATGACACCTCTGGACGCAGCTCAGGACATTTTGTCTGAATAAATTGAATTGACACAGAGCAGAGCCTTTATACAGACGGCAGTTTCACCACCTGTATCAATTACTGCCTGTAGATGTGTTTAATGCGTCTCATGTGTTGAAGGATGTGTACGGTGAAGGCCTGATGTCACATGAGGTCTACAGTTTTTTTTTTTTTTTTTAAACACACTTTACAGCAGAATCAATTTCCTCCACTGAATAATAACATTAATGTCATCTAATCTCTGTGCTCATCCCACTCATGCGACCATGAAGTGTCTACCTCTTTGACATTTCATAACTTCAAACTTGGTTATGCTGGATATTAACCTGGTTACTGTTGCACTGTAGAATACAGGTACATCTGTGAGATGATGCTTGATCAATAACACAAATATTTCTCAGTGATGCACAATGCTCAATTTTACCTAGACATTCTGGTATATGCTGCAAATTAATTTAGTTTCAATAGGATTCACTTTGCTGCACAATGCTGCTGCCAGCTAGATTAAAAAGGTTTTTCAAGAAATAATGTTCAAGATGTTGCATTTCCCTCATGCCTAGGTCAATTTGTACCTCTCCTGGCTCTATATGAATCTCGCAGTACTCTGTGTTTTACTCCACTACACATTCTCCTATAAAGCGAATCAACTACAAGCAATTCCTCCCATGATTAAAATGCAAAATATAAATTGGCATTTGTTTGATTAGCAAATGGAGTTTGCACATGGAGGCAAAATAGAGATCTAGAAATAGTTATTCTCATATAAACCAATTATTATTTCAAACCAAGGACAACAGATGTGTACTCTTATCACTGGTTACAAAAAACATTACAAATTAAAAAGATAAAAGCTTTACACAATATATAATTTCTTTTTATTCAAATGTTTTTGGCAGATTTAACCAATATCATTCACAGTAACATGATTCTAATCTGATCCATGTTGTATAAAAACACCTACCCACAATTAACTGTCTATTATATTTAATGAAAGAACAGACAATTAGAGGCTATTTTCATAGCCTAATTAATCTCATAGTATCAAAGTACCGTTAAGATGTTTGTTTAAAAGTATCAGAGAGCAGCAGACAGAAATATGCATGACCAATCAATGATCAAGGTCATTTGTGTGGTGAGTGTTGACCTCTGGCTCAGATTAAAAGTATAGTGTTGTCATGTAGAAATGATTTCTTACTGCGTTGGCTTATCTCTTTTTCCAGTCCTCATTAGGTAGTCAGATGGTGATGTGAGATTTCTGTCACAGATGTTAAGATGACTAGAAACTCTCCATCAGTCAATACTGTAGGTGTTTATAACACACAGAATGACCATACGCTCACCAGTTGCTGAAGCAGAGCGGATGTATGTAGGCACATCAGGGCCGCATTTTTGTCAAATCTAATAAATAAATAGATAAATAGATAAATAAATATAAAAAAATTAAATTAATTCATGAAAAGCTAAAAGGCTTTGACATTGATGTACAGTAGCTAAGAAATAAATAAATGCTTGAAAAGAAAGCTAATTTAAATTCTAACAAATTCATATACAAAGTTTGTGAAATTTTATGAAAAGTTTATTAAAGGGTAATGTTTTTTTTCATTGGAAAAAAAGAGGGGAAGTGAGATCACTTCCTAGTCTTAGCTTGCAGCATAGCATTAACCAAGAACATGCTACAATAAATACCTTTTTATGTGTTGTTTTTCATACCAAAATCATCTTGCAGTGCTTGAACCTTTCCAGCATTTAAGTACTACCACCTAGGCTCATATCAGTCCCGTTGGCTAGATGCAGTGCATCTGTCTATGATCAAAGATTTTCTTTCTCATCGAAGAAAAACTATAACAGCAATGATGATTTTTATTTTCCTTGTCTGTTGCAGTTTCATCCCTCTGTGCCGTCTATCAACATCATTGAAGTCTGAGAAGAAAGACACCAGATTTAATTCCTCTATCTTCTATCATCAATGCATTTTCAACCTCTCACTGATGAGTAAAAAAAAGAAAACACAAAGTATCTATGAGTGATTATTAGTGAATAAGGTTGGCACACAAGACACACATGCATGTACACAGTATTTGTTGGAAAACACAAAAATAAACTACAAATACACACTCCGAGCAAACCATCCAGCAACCCTACACAAACCTACACAATCCCACATACAGACACACACACTGTACAGTGGGAGCAGAAATCTACAGTACATGAATTAATGTTAACCCATGGTACAGTTAACATTGATGTCTTCGCCAGGTGCTTGGTATGTTATTGCAATACAAAACACACAATACAAGTTAATCATCTCTGGGAGGCCTGTCTTCATGGCTTTAAACACGCAGTGTATTTTTGATATCGGCATGTGCGACAAGATCCCACGTTCATCACATTAACAATTTTTTCATTGCAAATAGTGTTAATACACTGCCTGATCAAACATGTATATTATTGCCTCACAGGGCAGATTTTTAATAAAGAGAGAAATTAAACACATGCCTAAAAAACTCATTTGTAAGAACGACAACCAAGTCATTTATTAGTTTTTCCTATTATTCAAATTAAAATAACATTTGCTGGATGACATTGTATATTTTTCATATTTCATACATAACAAACACGACTGTACATATTTCATTCATATACTAAATGAAGTTGCATGCAGGTCATTTGCCTGTAGAATAGCATTTGATGTGTGTTCTAAGTTAGATGCCAAAAATGTACAAATAAACACAATTGCTGTACTGTGAAGCTGGTAATGTTTTCTTCTAATTTACCTCCTTGTAGACCAGGACACTATCTTTTATCATCCAGTGTTACATTTTACATCTTGTACATTTCCTGACGATTGTATAACCTGAAGTGTAAAATAAACCTTGTTTTAAATGTCCCATTAATAAGTTGCGGCTGATGTAATGTAGTTTCTCTCACTAAAATGCACACACCCTCACTGTGCACAAAGTGCACATCAAACTGCCTGTCAAGCTCCACAAAGGTGCATTTTGTGCATGAAGAGCTGGCCAACACTTACAGCAGAAAACTGCACTTCACGCACAAAGTGCTTGCCAAGTCGCACAATAAAAACCACAATGTAGGAAGTCATTTCCAAGCTCTACAAATTAACTAGGTAAAATATATATGGTAGTTAAAGTGCCTTACATCATGTTGCGGTAAAAATGTATATAGAGCAAAAAAAGTGGCAAATGAAATCTTAAAGTGTATTCGGATAACTAAACACTCCTTCCACCACGTTATAAAACATGTGCATGTGACATTTGGTAGGTGTCACATGTCACACATAAATATATAATCTAATTATAAATGGTTGTATTATTCATATAAGATTATATCAGATTCATCAGATTAATTTATGGCAATAATAAAAGCACCATATTTTTTTGATAAAATGTCCCCAGCCCCTGCCCTTTCCAGCGTGTTTGTGCAAATCCTTCAGAATCCAACTTTTAATAATGTTACATCAGCCTATAGTTGGCTTCAGGATTATTTTCCTTCCTATAATATGAGCTTCCTGAGTTCAGGTTCATATTGTAAAATAAATTATTTCCTGAGTCATACTGTAGGTTTGAGACCACAGGGAAAACCATTTGATGCAACTGGGATTGTGATTCTATATAAAGAATAACTGGACATTCATCTTTTAAAGAGATAAAATCACTGTGTCTTAATGAGTGGCTGTGTTGAAACCGTTATCAGATTTCATCAGTATAAGAATCAGTGGAAATTTATGAGTAAGGGTGATGACAGTATTTTCCCACAAGTCAAGTAACAAGTCTGTTTGCATGAAGCCACTCTGTCTACCTGCCCACATTTTTCATTAAAACAACCACTATCACCAACTCAAAGGAAAATATATCATATCACAGTTACCTCACCAACAACAGGAACATTTATCCTTGATGAACAGGAAGTTATGAGATCTAACTGTCTCGTGTTGTACTTAACAGGAGTTTATTTAACGAGTTTAACAAGCCATTTCACCTGCTCTTTAAACTAGAACGTTCCCAATCAAAAATGTAATTACACTAAAGTATCTAAGAATACAGCTCATCTTAAAATAGGAAGTAATAACTGCTTCCCAGGGATTAATTGGTAATATTATATTCAGTCCAAACTCAGTCTCTGTGTAGCACTGTAGACTTCATTCCATTAGTTGCTTAGATTATTTATGTGCTGTTGTTGTGGCTCAATATAGCTTTGTTAGATTTTACATGTGATTCAGAGATGTAGGCCTATGTCTATACCATGTCTATAAATAAATACAGGGTTTGCATAGAAGCCTACTTTCATATTGGCCCCACGTTTCTGTGTGCAGCAATATCATCAGCCCCCTCTGTTCTTCATCTCTATTTCAAGTATTTCCCCCTTGGGCAGAAAACGGATGAAGGCTTGATTGTCAAACATAAGTGCTAATTCACATCTCCTAAAATTCATCATTAAAGGTTAGTTTAAGGTAAAAACTGGTACTACTGAATCCTGAAATTGTGTATTTAAAAATGTAGCCATTTATCCTGTTCTCTAATGTCCTGTGGTACTTTTATTCTGCAAATATACCACAACATATATCAGATGGTTCACAGCTGTGTACTAAATGACCTGTAGATCCACACCTGTGACCACAGTGGAAAACATTTAAACAGGTTATTGCCCACCATATGCAATGTCAGTGACTTTCATGAGCCACTTTCAATAGTTTCTCAATATCAAACGGTACAACCATTACCAATGTAATATTAAATTGTTAATTACACACTTATGAATACTAAATTAGCTGTTCCCAGGACACTGTGGACAAATCAGACATTAGTAATGAACATATTGCCCCAAAATTAAACAAGAATTCCTGATTTAGCATCTGGTGAATTATAAAGTCTATAGTTTGTAATGGGAAAATATATGAGAACGTGTTCAGAAGCTTTTTTTTGGTTCCATTTTATCTCATCTACATTCAGTGTTTAAGGGCCAGGGGTGGTTTAGGCCATTTCTGCTCGTTACTGCGGTGTCCACTAGTGCCATACCAGAAAGTCCTATTGCCAAGTCCTAAAGCCTTATTCTTATTTCATCATTACAGTACTTCATGACATTTTATTTTAAACTGCACTCCAGTTTTACCCTAGAACAAGACTAAACTGGCTGTTACAGGCTCTGCTGGCATGACATGCAGGTAGTCTGTCACTAGTGAGCTCAGATCTGTCAGAGATCAGCAAAGAGAGCAAAAAGCATTTCAAGCGGAGAAAAGCAGACACACCTCTTGCCACTGACTCAGCGTCTCCAGTAGATCTAGTGTACTGATCAAAATAAAGCTAATACCCACACTATTTTAAAACCTAGGCCTGTGAAGGTGTCAACGCACAAACGCCACAGTGCACAGTCGCAGCCCACGAGCAGTACAAATGCTGTCGCTGTTGATGAATCACATGAAATAACACAAAGTTAAGCTTCTCAGTCTCCATTGAGGTCTGTTAATATTAAAATGCCGCCCCCCCCCCCAGCTCTACTTTGCTGCTAAATGTAGGCTGATCTTGTTTCCGTGGACAGACCTGCTAGCCCACGCAGTCTTTGTTCACTATCAGCCGGTCGGTTCTGATAACACACAGGGTGGTCCCGTTGAGCTTTCTGGCTTGTGCCACAAACTTTAAAAGTCATCGGGATCTTTAAGTGCAGCTGAGGTTCCAACTCATCAACGGATTACAAGTGGATTAAAGTGGTCATGTTGGTAAATGTTAAAAATGCTATTTACTCCCTAAACATCCACCCAAGGGAAGACTGCATACTAAGCTTCTGTATTATTACTGATGTCTGAGACCTTAGACTGATCTTTACAGGTGCTTTCCAAAGCCACTCTGTGCACCAGAGCTGTTTCCTTTTTCCCTGCTGTTAGTCTGACAATAAGACTGGAGGCACCCTGCCATGATGCAGCATCCATGGCTGTAGAAACTAAACTGATATTTGCTTCTACAAACAGACTTAGCTTCTCAATGAAAAGAGACCTGATGAAAGCTGAATAAATCCATTCAGTATAAAAAGGCTGTGAAATACCTTTTTACTGTAGATGATGTGTCACTGTTCTTTCCCTGCTACATAGAACATCTAACCCATGGGCAAGTTTACAGCTGTCAAGGGGCAAATATATCATATGGTGTGTGAATATGTAGACTCTTACAGCAGAACATTACATTAAGGTACGGTTTTTATTTTCCTCATGGTTGCCTGCACCTGTTGTGCTTTATTGAACTTTTCGGGCTGAAGAGCAGCGGGCTGAATGAATAGACGTATCGATGTGGTTGTGTCAGTCAGGCAGCCAAACAAGAGAATGTCCTTGCTTTTCATTGGCCACAGTCAGCTGGAAAATATTCAAGAAAAACAGTGTGGACTGACTTTCATGTTTAGACTTTAGAAAGTTCTGGACACATCAGCGGAAAGACTGAAAAAAACAAAACAAAACAAAACAAAAAAAACCCAAAAACCTCATATTTAATGTTTGATTTTGGCTCATATGTCTGCACAATCAAATGGTGTAAAGTCCTTTTTGCATGTATGTTTTTTCATATGGTCTGACACTAAAGTCAAACTGAGAGAAACAAAATGGGAATGGAAAACAAAATAAAAGGCTCCATGCAATTAAATATTTGTAGAAAGTCATTTATTCTGCATAAATATGTAACAAATCATAACAGTTACCAAATTCTGTACAAGTCTTTCCACAGTTTAGGACAACTGCTTGTGGTTTATTCATCATATCACAACACGGCTGGAAACCCACTGATTGCATAGATAGAAAATAAGCACCTTCTCTGAAAAGTAAACCGATACTGTAAACGTCAGTGGTTAATTTCAGATAATAATAGCTTATCTGAAAAATCTCCCCTTTTTCCATTTTAAGAGTTTTTTTGTTGTTGTTTGTTTGTTTTTGTTTTGTTTTTTTTTGATAAGCCTCAACTGTTCTCAGGCCTGAGAGCTTCACAGGGTGATTTGTATTCAGTACACAACGGACTCAAATTGGCATGTTATACCTCAAACCGCAGGTTTGCCCCCTCCTTCACAGGAAACTCTCAGCTGTGCCAAAGAGCATCAATTCAAGATTTGCTGGGTATCTGCCCACATCAATGTTCTGCATACAGTATACTCTCTACATGAAAGAAGACTCTTAGAGATCTGTGCCATTAAATAATTTATACAAGGCTTTTGTTCAGTTCTCAAAGGATCCAAAGTGATCCAGATGAGCTTGGCTGCAAAATCAAATTAAATCAGACTGCCTTTTTGTTAGACAATCAATTACAGGAGATAAAAAGTGGTTGAAAACACTATCTGGTGTGTAATGTAATATCTAAAAGTGCCATTTATAGATCATTTTGTACCATCGTCTAATTCCTTTTCACATGCGTTTGATAATGCAGCTTGTGTTGAAGCTGTGCAGAAAAGAAGCCAGTGTCTGTTTGAATTAGTGCATTTTCTACAAAACTCTGTTTGTTGTCTGTCATTATGGGAAACCAATTGTGAGCTTTTGGACAACAGCCCATCTCCAAATATCACTCGATAGCACTGAATCAGGGGATACTGAGGCGTCTACACATGAATCAATCAGTCAGTCAATTGTTGGCAATGAAAGCATTAGAAAATGTTGCAGAAATCATTTCTACGCGAGGAAAGATTTTGGAGAGAAAGGTAAAATGACAAACTTGTTGTTCTGACAGGGCATCCAGCAACCTTGAACTTCACAGTCAATACTAAAACGCAAACATGGCTCAACAGATCATCCATAGACATGCTGGCAGCTGTTTATGATATCCAAACATAACATAGGGCTTTCTCTCAAAAATGCAACCGAGCTGGTATTTTCAGCCAGTCAGGAATGAAACAATGCAATTAAGCTTCATGGCATAACCTGATAAGCCATCCAATTATTCTGCAGTGGGTGTCATGACAACAACACAGGGCCCCCGCTACCTCCCACCGTCACAATTATTCTCAGTCATGATGCCTTGAATACAGAGAGAGGGCCCACTTTAGCCAGACTGGGGCAGAATATAATATCCTCTTGATAGAGAGCGTCATCTAAGTGGAGGATAAAAATAATTTGCAGAGTCTGCGCAGACCAACAATTTCTCTGTAATAAGATTTGGGACAAAGGATATGTACTGCTGCACAGACTGCAGTTAAAAGATGAAAATGTGAAACTGTGAAAGCCGATTGCTGACTTGAGAACATGTTCATTGTTTTGTGACTTGTAATCTGTTCATGAGTCACTCATTGGCTATTTAGAAAAAAAAATGAAGCAATTCCTGCAGTAATAAAACCTACATACAACTACATTTGTATAAATTGTCTAACCTAATGCAAAACATACAAGCATCTACACACAATTAAAAAAAAAAAAAAACTAACTTTGTGAAGCCCTGATTCTATTCATCCTAATTCATTTATAAGATACAATATGCATACATAAATTACACAGCTTTGACAATGAAAAAATACAGCATATGGAAATAGGTTTCTTCTCTAATAGTCTGTACTTAGAATTGTCTTCATAAAGTTACATCATCACTATTTTTATAACAACAGCTCAAACAGCTGAATGGATGAAGAGAAATACAACAAGTCATACTGAACAGCAATGAAATTTGCTGTTGTGTTAAGTGATTAAGATTGTGTTTTCTAATATAAACAGACTTCCTACTGACACTGACATCAAGTCAGTAAATTATTAATCCTGATGACTGGTTCGTCCACAGCAGTGAGGCTGCCTGTTTGAATTTGATTTTTAAAACCAGATAAAACATCAAAATCTGATTATGCTCCATGATTAGATACTACTCAGCCTGTCTTCTGTGACTCTGGATGAACCCACAGGATGATGCCATCAGTTGGCCTGACTTGAATTTTAGAGACTACTAAAGTTTTAATGTAAAGACTGAGTTATAAATAGAGCAGTTTTGACCCTGGCAGGTAGAGCCTAATAAAAAGAATCGTGAATTTCATGATGGGAAATGTAGGATCCAGGATTATAGGGACTATCAGAGAGACTATCTGCCCCCATTGCTTCAATTTTGATCAATGTTTTGATTACATATTTCATTTGAATCAAAATGCAATACAAAGTCATTGAGTTCTGCTTTAGGTGTCAAACTGTAGTTGTTTGTGAAGTGCATTGCTGAGAGACCTTAAACTGATATTTACTTAAATGTGAAACCTTAAACCCTGTGAAGAGACTGTATGAAAGGAGCCACTGTTAAGTTTTTGCTTCATTCTTGACCTCGAAAAAAGTAGCTTAAAGTAGTTCTAAATATAACACAAGTCCCACTTACTTGGTGTTTCTAAAGCTTCAGCTAACTCATGTCCCTCCACCTGCTAAGGAAGGCCACAAGATGAGTTTGAAAGCTTTGGAAGTAAGGTATTCTTGGGTTGGGAATTTCTGGCAAAAAAAAAAAAAAAAAAAGATTTGTTGGAAATAAAATGTAAACACTTTACTCCACTCTATACACGTTGTTCAATCTGTTGTTCATTCTCAAGTGGTTTAATCGGTACCACAAACTGAAGTACACGTAAATTTATAATTCACTCAGAACAGGCACAACAGCATCTGGGAATATTTTCCAATGCTGGTCTTCTTCCAGTGACTGAAGAGACTGGCAGCTGTTGCTCCACCAAACAAACAAAGATCACAGAGCAACGGCAGCATCATATACACACACACATATTGAAGCAAAATAAACCGTTGTGCAATCTTCACAACCGCGTTTTTAAAAATTCTGATTAAAAGAAGCAGACTTAGTCCAAACTTGGTACATTGATCAGCCTGTGATGTTCTGTGGGACATCTTGTGTAGAAATATATAATATTTGTTTGATTTGCATGTGACATCTTTCCTTCCACCTTTCATCTGGCAGTTTGTGAGTGTTTGAATATGGCAGGAGATGGCTGGAGATGGTTGTTTACACTGAGTGGAGTTTATGTTGACAGGCAGGCATTCACAGAAATAGCAGTTTATAATATCAGGGTATTCATTCTGGCTTCTCTGCAGCAGCCACAGAATATCAAACAGATCCTCTCAGATTCAGGTTATGCACCAGGGAGCATGATATGCTGTTTTCTGTCTGATCAGTTGATGTATGCTGTTTTGGGTTTTGTTTTGGGGTTTTTTTCTTCTTTTTTGGGTGGGTGGGGCTGTGGTATGAGTCTAATTTTTGGGGTGCTGTAAATTGGTCAGTTGTTGCCAGGGTGTTATTCAATAGACATCAGATCCACAGTGGAGACCTCCTGGGGACTCAGAGCTGCATCGTCAGAGACGGGTTCGGAGCGGGACTTGACCAGTCTGACAGAGACAGAAAAAGAGAAGGGTTCACAGGAAAACAGAAAGATTGAAAGACAGAGAGAAGAGGCAAGGATAAAGCGTAGCAAGGACACGAGGAGGATGCGGATCTTTGTGATGGACTGACAGTGAAGGAGTGGGAGGACAAACACACAGAGTGCAATGTGAAAAGCCATCAGTGGCCGACAGGTGGAGAATTACAATAACTATGAGGTAACTCATACAAATAATAAAAGCAAATGATAACCTGAACACAGAAAGAATAATGTTGGCCTGCTTTGTTTATATTGTAAATGTATTTGGGAGGTGGTAACTGAAATGTGGCTTTATTCATGTTCAGATCTAGTTTCACTCAAAGGGATCAGTGCTCAAATATGATTAAGAACCATTGATTTAGATGACTTGATGGTTTGTGAACAGTGCAGATAATGAACTACAGACAAGTCCAGGATATATTCCTGTCCTAAAAACAAGGCTTCATACAACATGTAGACCAAGCACGAACTCACTTACCAGTGTCCATTTCTACTTCCATGTTGCTGCATGCCAAGTAGAGGACAGAAGAAAGATGCAAATCCAGAGAAACAGGTTAAAATAACATTGAGAACATCTATTGGTGATACCATATATAAAGCAGAGGAAACACTCAAAAAAACTTAAACTGCAAAAGAACTTGCCACATTTAGATGAAGTTGAATTATTGAAAAGACCTAAGTTTACGAAGGAGCCAAGACAGAAGTAGCATAACCGTCACTCTATAACTCCAAGGTCACCATTAATTTAAAAAAATCTTAAGCACAAATCAAACCATTTAATTAAACCCATTTGAACTGGAGAAGTTGATGCCAATAGTTGTAAGCACCAACTGCCTTGGCAGCAAGCACTGAGCCTCTATTCGAATATATCCCTCTGTTCTAAAAATTACATTTTTTACGGAGGCCTACACCCTGACCTGTGCTCATACACTTAATTAAAAATTAGTACGCTGGAGTTAGTTTGGTAGCATCAGTTGTAGCTGAACCTACAAGACTATAAAGTGCTGCTAGCAACCCCTAGAGACCACGCTGCGACTTAGACCCAAATGAAGTTGGAAGTGGAAGTTAATCACCTATGGCATACAGTAACAGCATAATGCACATGGTTTTTAATAGGGTGATTTCAAGGTTAATTGCTTATTTCTGTTTCAGTTTGCGATATAAAATGATTGAGCATATGTTGTGTAAATGTTGCCTTGTTTTTAGGTGGATGAAGAAATGGAAATGTGCCAAGTTTAGCGTGGAGTGGCAACCACTCTGGTATCCATTTTGACATCCACTTTGGCGACCATAGATGAAGGGAGCAGTCATTCTAGACGGTCTCGAGTCTACCAAGCTTCCAGAGATGTTCTGAAAGATGCCATTTTTGAAAAACAAGACCACAACTCTCCTCTGCTGGTCTAAAGGCAAGTCACATGTAACAATAAATAGGTGCGACAGGCATAACAACTCAGTGGGATCCACAGCCTCCCATGTACAAATCGGTCCATCATGCACACACTGCCACTTCAGAGATCAACAACCTCTGCAAAGATGGAGGTCTGCATCAACTGCCCCAAAATCCTTCAGCACTTTCTCTAGGATGTCAGCCATCCTCACTTAGGTTCAGTATTTCCTCATCTCTACTGAAAACAGTCTCAGGGATAGCCCGTCTGCCTTCCCCTCCTCATCTCCCTCCTCACATAATCAGCTTCCACGCAGAGCTTCTGTACATCATCTCTGCCTCTCATTTACCCATTTGCTTTCACAGAAGTGTTTCATGTTCCAACACAACAAACACATCTATTAGCTACAGGCCAACACAGCTTAATGAGTTGCCATCTCTTTAATGTCCAGGCCGCCATCCCTCCACTGCACTTCTCTCTTAGTGGAAGAGTAATACTGCACTGCAGGACACACACACATATCATCTGGTATATGAGGATATGCGAGGCCATGCAGAGTGCTCAGACAGTCACTGGACTGTGTGGCCTACATTCCCAACAGTTTGTAGTGCATGGGTGGGTAGTTTCAAAGCTATTTTTCAGGGTTTTGAGTTTGAGTATGTCAGAGGGACCAAATACAAGATAATATATTTGTGTTTGTTCCGTATGTCTCAGAATTAGGCCACAATACTAAACTTAAAACTGGAATCCCTGTGGGTGAGAATTTCCATATTTGACTTCGTGACCCCCATTTAAGTGTCTCTGCAGGCATCTCGCGGCCATGAAACGACAATTTCACAGACTGTTACACTTTGCAAATAAAAAGTGTTGCATTGTAATCCTAGCTCAGTGATAAAGTGCTGATGCACGGTGGAGCGTCCTTCCTGGCTTCAGCTGCTGTGCTCCTGACAGCTCTGTCAGCAGAGGTGACGATCTGGACTGTGGTTCAGTTGTGACACAGTGACCTCGCAAATGTCCAGGATGCTCGCAGGTTACACATGCTCTCTTAACTTAATCCTACATGTTGTCAACAACACTCCAATACTTCAATCCCATGTTAATACCGTAAAAAAACCAAAAGGTCGATAGCTGAGACCACCAGTTTCCAGCAGCTAATGCATTTACTCTAATTAAAACACCTACAATAAAACTTTCAATTTAACAGAAGTTATGCTATTAAATAGCTTCAGAAATGGATGATAGAAAATATGATATTGCAACATAGATTTTGCCTAATGAGTTTGCTTTTTCTAACAAAATGAAACATTTAATCTCCTTTCAGCTGCCGGAACCCATCGCTAAAAAATAGTCAATTTCAGGAGATGTTCTGAAATATTTATTAAGATATTTTATTGTATAGTATTGCATTAACTAATTTGCACAAGGTACTTGATCGAGTCATGATAAACTGAACTGAATTAGGCCATTTATTTTGCTTTGGTTAGAGCCGATGCAATCGTTTTTTCTCATACTTCTCAGCTCTGCTTTAATGAGACACCAAAGCTTTAAATCACAGTAACTGCAGTCATTTTTATATAAAATTAAATTCAGGGAAGCTTAAAGTTATTTTGTTGTAGCATATTTCCTTTTAATATTTTTTTATAGATTTCTAAAATTTGTGATCATTTTCACCACATCATGAGTCAGTGATGACTTGTACGACATTACATTCAAACAGCAAACAAACACACCACACAATCGATACGGTTACACCCTCTAATCTATAACCTTGGGACAGCTTTACACGTCCCCATCTGTGTTTGCACATATATGTATGTATGTAAATGTCAATGAAAAAATGCATCAGATAATGTATCAAATAATGGTTTTCTTATCTAAGAGTCTGAAATGTTACTAACAGGTTACAGGCAGCTTCTACAATTGCTCAACAGTATTTGGAAGGTGATCCATTTCTGCTTGGAATTGACGTCAACATTTAAATTGGTTTAATAAATTTTGTTTTTCTTGGGGGGGGGGCATTAAAGTAGTTTGTGTGCAAAATAATACCATCTTCGTTCATAAATTAAAGAATAGTTCCCCAGTGTTCAGCAGTCATAAGCAAAGGTTACCTTGAGAACGCATCATCGAGTCCATCCTCCACATCCTGTTGAGACATAAACAATATGAATCAATACACACATACATTACTTCAAAATTACAGTCTTGCTGCTACTCTACTTTCAAGCCCCAGTGCGTCTCCACTGACTAAGGTGTTTGTCATAACTTGATTTTATTCAAATTCAAATTAATTCACGAGTAAATCCTGTGAAATGGATCTTCTTGCTTCAGTCACTATGACTGTATTACACCAATAGTCTGCAACACAGTCTCCATCATACACACAAGGAATAACATACACTCTTTCCTGTTTTCTTTAAATCATGTATCTTTCCTCGTATTTATTTTTATTACAGTATAATATTAATAGATAGAATCTGAGAAACATCACTCGGCTCAAGTTACACTGGAAAAAATATTGCATTTAATTCTATGCAGTGGAAAGATGGTAACAGAGGAGAGTATTACAGAAAGGAAACTATGTCATAGTGAACGAAGATAATTTTCACTGAGTGAGACCAGTATGAAGGGAAGATATTCTAATGAATATGGTGTCACCTAGTGTTGAACATATGTAAGTGAACAAATATAAACTGATGAGGTTCTGCAGCGTGAACATAAAATGTCTTTACCACTGAATTTAACCGTTTACACCCTACCCTACTACACCCTACCTATAGAAGTATTGATGTAACTGAAGCAGCTTTTAAACTGTGATTTATCACAGTTTAAAAGCTATGCTGTGGAGTAAAGTTTTACTTCATCATTCGCTGTCATCTGTATTCTGTTGCCCTGACCAGAGCACAGAAGCCTGTTTGTGTTCAGATAAAATCTGGCATCCTGCCTTTGGCTGTGCAAAATGGGCATTTTCATCCAGTCCCAGAGGACGACAGGAAGTTTCACCTACAGCGGGGTCCAAAAGTTATAGAATGAAGCGAATGGTTTCAGCCTTTCGGGCCCCACTGTATCTGACTTGAATGAGGGAGAGAATGAAATGCATGTTACATACTACCATCAATGTACTGCCTGTTAGGCATGAAAACCAAATGTAGATTACGACACATGATGTAAGATGCTTGACTTTGCTCTGTTTTTGTAAAAGGCTGATCATCGATGAATTAATCTTCTATCACTATCACTATGTGCTGTGCTATGTTTAGCCTCATTTGTTTTTCTTAAAAATCAAAATTCAAAGTTTTAGAATGAGAAAAGAAAACGTGAATTGTTATCATTTTGCTGAGGGTTAATATACAACTCAGCCTGGCAAAAACTGTAAATTTTAGGTCTTTCTAAAGTAAGTGAACAATACCCCATTATTTGCCTGGACAATAAGATGTATGTTGTTCAAAGTTTTTCCACATTTGTCAGGGTTCTGTATGCCAATAAAAATATACCAGTTCAAATATCTAGAATTTAAAACTGCACTTACATACAAACAATGCAAGTTACTAACATATAATAAGGAATTGTGACACAGTTTACAACACAGAATGGTATGAGTGCCTGTCCAAAGCCAGCAGACTGATCCTATAGAGCAGATCTGTGATGGAGCCATGTTCATACTTCAAATAAATATTATTCCACTGAGTTCCACACACTTAGGTACAGGGATATTCAAGTTGGGAGAAAGAGAGAACTGGTATTGGATTGGCACTCTAGCAGAAAATCTGGCAGAAATCCTGGGTTGAGATATCATAATTTGGTATCAGGCTGGAGGCAGCTGTGTGACCTACCCATGAGTCATGTTTGATTGGTCGCCTTCGAGTGGGGTTACTCCGAGGTGAGGGTGAGCTGAGTAAGGCAGAGAAGAAAGGCCTACGCAGCTTTTCCTCCATACCAACAGGCTTGTGCGCCTCTGGATATGTGGTAGGTGGCAGGTGTTGACGTGAGGTTGACAGGAGAATAAAGTGAAGAGAGAAGTAAGAGTGGGAGAGAAGTAAACATGGAGGACACAAAGGGTGAAACAGAGACAGAAGACAGGAGAGGGACAGGTCGGAGACATACACAGGACACAGGAGAGAGGGATAGATTGGTAACATTTCTGTCTCTTCACCTTGGCAGTTGGCGGCACAAAAAACTCAAGGCTGTGGTGCTCACATCTCTCTCTGCAACCGGCAGAATTTAAATCATGTCTGTAAAACTTTCACACATCTCTCCGAGTCACACTAAAGGTCCTTGAGGCTTTCGCACCAGATTCTCTCTGTCCTCTGGTCACCACCACTGGGAGTGGAGCACATTTTAATTGAAAGAAGCTGAAAAAGCCAGGCCTTTAGCTAACAACAATCTGAACAGATGATTAAGTCTCATTTTATAGACCATTTGACCCCTGAAGAGTTGATAATATTTTGACCTATAAATGTCACGGCAATAGGAAAGTACTAATAATCGACTGCTCCTCTGAATGACTAATGAGTCACATATTAGTAGGAGATTTGCTCTGCGCGTGTGTGTGTGTGTGTGTGTGTGTGTGTGTGTGTGTGTGTGTGTGTGTGTGTGTGTGTGAGACATCAGTTAAATTGGTGTGTGAGAGAGTTCAGAGTCAAACTAAAGAATAACAAGTCTCTTTGTCATGTACAAACCACAACTGGAAAGCTCCAGCTCCATTTGGGCGACTGACTATAACAGTATTTACTCATGTCCATGTTCGTTGGAAATTGGTGGGTTTGTGAGAATGATGAAACCAGGGCCTGAAGTCTGGTTACCTCCTGCAAATACTCTAAACCTGCATCTAAATACTGTCTCGGCTCAGTGACTGCAACATATTACAATTGTCATTTTTACAGTACTCATCTGATCAGTGTAATGCCTGAAAAACATCTTTTTTCCCTCCAGCTTTTCTTCTCCCGGTTAAATACCTGGATTCTCACAAACCACTTGTAACAACCTTGTACACCAAGGAAAAGCTATTAAAAACCAAAGCCCCTGAAACTTGCTTCAAATCTCAAGAATGTATCAAACCAAACAAAGTTTAAGCTCATTTCCTTATTTAGAGACTTAGATAAGAAGATCAATACAATCCCATGTGTGTGGTAAATATGAAGCTACTGCAGCCCATCGCTTATCTTAGCACAAAGTCTGGAAACAGAGGGAACCAGCTAGCCTGGCTTTGTCCAAAAAATAAAAATAAATAAATAAAAATAATAATAATAAAATAAAATAAACATATGCTTACTAATATCACTTGCACATTATTTCTTGTTTGTGTAATCCATGTAAACCAAACTAAATTCTAAAAACTGACACACTGTGGTTTTGCAGGCAGTTGGGTGCCAAAAATATTTCTTGGCCGGGTGCAACTTCCTGGCACGAAGCTGCCTGTGAAACCCCAGAGTGCAGCTTTGGCACTTCAGTTTTTGTACAGACAAACAGTAGAAAAATTAGTCATGCATTTTAATCAATGAACTTTAGAGGTTCTGGTAGGCTGATTTTTTTTAATTCAAGATGGAGCCAAGCTAGTAGTTTCAAGTCTATGACTAACTGTCTCCTGCCTCAAGCTTTTTTGTTAATGTCATAGTGAAAACTTAACTAACATACACGGTTATAGTTCCCCTTTAGGACTATATCTAATAGGCAAGACTCCTAGCTGTGTTCAGCTCACTGGCGCTATCTTTCTCTTTACTTCTTGTCATCAGCACGAAGCGCAGTTTTAAATGGGTGAGGACCAATAAAAGAAACTCACCTGCAGGAACACACTGAGTGTCTGTTGTCTCTGTTTGCCCGTTGTTTGCTGCACAGGAACAGCATGTCCTGGCCTTTTTGCTTTTTCCTGTAGACATGTGAAATATATAGTAAATAAATATGAAGAAAACCATGCATCTATGCAGAAAGAAAGTGGAGGTTGGCATTGTAAAATATTTTCCATCAGCTTCCTTGGTTTTGTAAATGACATTTTCAATAACTTTCTTGCCAAATTGTATTGAAAAACCAAAGGAATTCCCATCAATACTAGTCACAAATTAGATTTTTCCAGATTCCAGCCTTGTCTTACTTATATTTTGTCTGAACAGCCAAAAGCAAAACCTTTTACTGAACCACCCCTTTGTTCAGTGAACTCACCTTCCTGGGCAATCTCCCAAAGATCTAGAGCTACTTTAAAGGCCTGGGCCACCGTTAATGTCACAGCCTGAGCCTGGAGGAAGGAAAAAAGGAAGAATAACACGGTAATGAAGCAAATGATTAATTACTGTACAAATAATGAATAATTCAATTTATGGTTGAGATGAGGTTTTCTTTTGACTTCAATTTGATTGAGATCAGTTTTGTACTTTTTAAAAATAAAGTTCAAGCATTTAAACAAGTGTTGGACTGTTTATAAAGAAATGCATTTCTATAGATCTCTTGTCTAGTTCTCATTATTGGTTGGTATACTGTACTGGTGAGGTGGTCTTAAAGAGACTGCCACAAGATGGAGACACACACCATTTACATTCATGCTACTTGCTGCCTCAATGCTGCTCATTGCACACAGTCAATCCCCGGACAAGCTGACCTCCTGACCTGCTGAGGTCTAATAGTACGCATTAAATACCTTCAAAACTAAATACAGACACATGCGACAAAATCACAAGTGTTTTTGACTTACAATCTTCTTCTTTTGGCAGAGAAACGCATGGCACTCCAAAGTCTCATTGAACTGACTCTGAGAGACGTATGCAAAGACCTTGTCCTGAGTTTTATCTGCTGTGCAGTAGGAGATTCTGAAAGAGAAGACAGGTTTGCATGGTGCAATTATATTCACATAAAAAATTTTTTTCATCAACATATAGAGTACATTCAATTATACTTGTCACGGTTATTGTTATTAGTGTCACACATATCAATTTAGGCCATTACTTTACATATGCAGCACACCAATTGTTAAAGGCTGAGAACGGTTAGTATTAATATTATGTTGATCAAGTCCCACAGCTGAGAATGGTGGAGCAGGAGACAAATGAGCAGCAGTGACATACATGAGAGATGCTTAAAGCTGTGACAGCTCTTTGGTGCTTGATACTTTGAGGTACAGCAGGTGTATGATCTCATGTTGATATAATAGTGCTTTGTGGATTCAAGGTTTTTTCCCATGCAAGGCTCTGATGGTTAATCGACCCTGAAGTTCTCAGTTAAATGGTCTGTTATTGGAGGTAAAGGAACTCTCTCCACACAATACACTGTATTGTAGTAACTTGTATACTATTCCTCAGTGTTGTCTCATTTGTCTCTGAGAAAATCAACAGCTGGAGAAATGGATGTGAAGCTGCAAAGAGGTGTGGAAAACTGTTCATTTCTAAAATAAACTCCTTCATGTTACAATTGCAACTTCCTATCTATGGGGGGAGGAAAAAAAAAAAAAAAATTGCTCTGTGGTGCGGGTACATGTTGTTGAAATATCTGAATTTCTGTTGCCAGTGTAAAATGGAAAGCCCTGGATTACGAATTGAACACTGCTGTTGCTATATTGCAGTTGAAACCTCATTCCCAACAGTCACACTGAATCTCTCCTGGATCCAATTTTTAGTTTTCAAGGAATCCAGTCGTCTGCAAATCCAGTGACAGCCACAGCCCTGTGATTTTTAGTGGTTATCTAAAACCAATCTAGCCCCACCGAGCCATTTTGCTATGCTGCAATAGCTCATGTGATTTATTTTGTCGGATGTTATGCAGACCATTAGAGGTGTTATCTATCTCCAGTCTCCCAGTATGCCTGTGTGAGGCCATTCCATGAGCCAGCAGTGTGTATCATGTTTGTTGCTTTAAATAGATGTGTAAATGAGTACACAGTGAGTGACGCATTTGACCTTTGTCACTATAATTAAATATGCAACCTTTATTGTACACAGCACGAGGACAAGAGCTGGTGCTTTTCCACTCAGCAGGGGAAAAAAAACTGTACTGCTGTACAGGCTGACTTGTTCTCCATCACAATTAGCTTTAGATACTCAGGGTTTCCCAAGGCATGTCGACTGCAGTCGGCAGTGTGTGAATCTCTCTATAATTATTGCAGTAACTTGTAAACTCTATGCAAAGCCGCTCATTTACGCAGCCGACTTCAAACGAAGCACTAAAAAAAGGAAGTTATTAATTTGATCAAACAACAAGCATGAAATCACCAGCCCTCACATCTCCCTCTAAGATTGTTTGCTGGCTCGCACCACTGATGCATGACCCACATAGCAATGCCCAGGACACCCCCCCCCCACACACACACACACCCACACCCACACACACACACACACACACACACACACACACACACATCCCCCACCCCACCCCTACACACACCCACCCCACCCCTTTACCATGTGCTCATATTTGGGCCTTAATTGCTGAAAAATGAGCAGAGAAAAAGTTGAAAGTGTTGACCTATTTAATTAGGAAAACAAGTGCCATATAATCAAACTACTGTTACCAATCAATAAGATCGTAACTACTTTCTACTAACTCTGTGTGCCGTCTTCTGCAAGCCAATTTTTACTTGTGTCATTGAACTTGCATTGTTCAAGACTCCACAGGTTTGCATGTTGTACGTCCACTGTTGTTTTTTTTTTTGTTTTGTTTTTTTAATTGGATAATTATTAATAATTAAAAATGGCGGTGCAGTCCTTTAGGAGTCATCACTTTAATCATTTTAAAAGGCAATAAGAAACATTTTTTTAAAAAAATCAAAAGGCCAATGCATGAAAGTTATTAAAAAGCTGCCAGGGTGTTTTGTATAAATAAACAGGTAATTCCTGAATATCAGCAGACTCATCTTGTTTTTCATACAATTTTGAGTACCCAGAGGTTCTGAGACAGATTTTTAGAAATGCCTTTCAACAAGAAATGCTGTTCATTGTCCACTTTCAACTGTAAGCATAAACAAAATGAGCAAATAGGTCAGTGCACATACTTGCTGATTCTTGCTGATGCACACATACAGTGGATGTCTGACTCACTGACATCCACTGTATGTGTGCATCAGCAAGAATCTATGACTGTAATTTGAGCATTGAACTTTGGACAAAATTACACAATAATGTTGAAATTTGCAAATGCATCCCATCTTTTTCTATTGTCTACTGCAAGAGTGTCATGAATATAACGTACATATATGTATGAGTAACCCAGAAAATAGTTTGTTGTAATATGACTTGTAAAAATAATGTGACTCTATCAAAGGAGACACCTCGTTGGAGTGAATACACATTTAAGATTTCATATTTTTAAAACACACAGTCTTCTTCAATTTACCAAGGCACAAAGGTATAATATCTGTATCTATCTATAAAATCTGTCTGCATGAAGATGGTGCAAGAAAAAACAAAAACTTTTTTATTACTGCCACCACTGTCACAAACAATGGATCATAGTCACCATAAAAGCCTTCAGCCTGAAACAACAACAACAACGGCAGAAAAAAAAAGAATAATTGACAGCATCACAGTTTTCACTAAGCTTGAACAACAGAAGCTGAGCTGTCAGGTTGCATCACATCTCCAAAGGGGCTCTGTGGATGGCAAGCCTTTGATCTCCTCACTGTGTAGAGCACCGGTGTTTGTGAGAAAGATATGGAATATCAATGGAAATATTTAAATATTTACAGTACAAAGCCTGAATAGAACTTCATACATCAAAGCTGCAAATTTTCTGTGTAAACTGAACAAAGCAAGGTATGCTATTTATCACAACAATGAATTGCTTTTGTTCAACTTTCAACCCGTCGTATGTGCAATAATGAAAAACTACTTTGCTTTTGCTGCAGGGAAGCAGGAATCAAAACATTTTTGCAAATTTGGTGAAAAAAGCCGTCTCTCACACAAACGGAAAATGCCTGAATATTTCCATGAATGTTCATGAGCAGCACAGTCACATCCTGTATCCTCTGTTCAGAGATCCTACAGACACATCTCACTAATCGAATGGCACGACAGAGCAGCGTGCATCACTGCCAGGTGGAGTGCCAGTCAGTGTTTTATCTCTCCCTCTCTGCCCTGCTTGTTTTTGCTGATTGATATGCTGGTCGGTCACTGAGAGGTCTTGTCAGAATATGAATCAGAAACTCGTCCAGATGGAAGCTCAACACCCTCACAATGTTCTGCTCACTGGGGGATGTTAAATAAGGGCTTGTTTTTTTTTTTTTGTTTTTTTTTAAAAAAAAGGACAATTAAGGCAGGTTGATTGCATTAGGATTCTGAACCTGCGTTCAGACCAGGTTACTTTGTCAATACCAAAAACCAAACTAAGCACTGAGGCATAAATCAGGGCTAAGGTAAAAAAAAAAAACAAAAAACAAAACAAAAACAAGACCCAGACTCTTCCTGAGGCAGCAGCAACATTCGGACTGGTCCAAATTGAGGGAAGGATGAACACATCTAAAAAAAGAGAGCACACAACCTGAGACTGGGGCAACAGTTGAACTACAGGGTTTTATAGGGGATTATGAGCCTCAACAGGCTTTTGTTTTACCATGGGACAAAGCCAGGCTAGTTGTTTCCCCCTTTTTCCAGCCTTTACGCTAAGATAAGATAAGCTAGGCTATACAGCTGCTGGCTATAGCTTCGAATGTGTCATAAAAACCTGAAAATATCATTAAATATGGATAGATATTATTCAAGAGGCATAAACTCTATAGAAATAGACATTGGGGCTGAAAAGTAAAGCCAATGCTCAAGTGCCTTAAACCTGCAAAATGGCCCTACTTCTTACTTGATTTATTACCTCAGTAAACATTTTCCTAATGAGTTTATGGTCTGAATCACTAATTTCAAGTCCTCTTCAACACAACACGATGTTCTCTTTTTCTTAATGATGGTCCAATTTAGAGTAAAATGGACCATAAAGCAGGGTATGCATTGGAGCATGACTACCTCGTGATTGCAGACTGTACCAGAAGCTGCCCCACAGTCAGGATAGAGTACAGAGCAGGTGAGATCCACCGCCTTCTCCTCCAAATGTGGTTTCTTCTGTTTTCAAAAAGCCAGGATGACAACGGCAAAACTACAAACTCCAGGCACCAAAACGTCAGCTCACAAAGCAATGGGCGACAGTGGATTTCAACTTGGTGGGAGGCAAAAAGCCTACGTGTTGAATAATCATAGCACTGCAAATGTTTTCTCTCAGCTCAAATACTGATCAGCATCACATTATAGCAATGTTTTAAAAATATTTGATGGATTTATATAATATATAAATGGTAGAATATCATCAAACCTCCTGTGTGGTTTGGTGCTTTGCCAAAAAAACCTCCAGCACAGTACAAGGTGCTGTGTTCATGTTGGAAGATCAAGCTCATGATAATATAACTTGAGAGTCAGATGCTGCAAATTAAAGCATCAGGTTGTGAAACTAAACACATAAAGTATGATATTACATTGTTTGCATGTGGGCAGATGAGAGTGAGAAGGTGTGTGTGGGTTAATGGAGGGGGGGTGGCATGTCCAATGTCTTCCAGTCCATTATCTATCCTCCACTAAGCTTCCCCTGAGAGAAACAGCCCAGGCTTCCAGTGAGTGCGGAAACACACTTAAAAACACACACATTTCCATATAGACTGACTGTGCAAGGTGCATCCATGCATTGACGTATATGCACACATATTGTGTATCTAACTTCTCTCCCTTATATGTTAAGCACAGCAAACACAGGCTGATTTGATCCATTCTTTTGAAACCTACACTCCACTTTCTTTCACCCCTCACTTGCTTTTCTGGGCCAATAAATGGATTATGCGCAACAAAAATAAGATACAAGGAAGGACGGGAGGAGAGGGGGAAAGGAGCTGTAAGGAGGAGGAGGTGGGGGTGGGGTCTCATAAAGGGGATAAATCAATTCTCAGTCTCTGTATGTGGCCCCGCAATCGCTCCTGTATCATTACTCCGGGGTGTGGGGAAAGACTGGCAGTGTGAGCTTCAAAGCAGGCAATTAGTCTTGGGTATTCCTGCGTTCAGAGCTCTGTTTATGTTAATATAAGAAGAAAAGAAAGATGTCTGTCAACATAGAAAAGAGGAAGGTAGAGAAGGGGAAGATAAAGAGAGAAGAGAAGGGGATCAAAGACAAAGCTGATTCCTATGGCCTGTGGTCTGTTACCGCTGATAAGGTGGATCAGAAGAGGGATGCGGACCTGTGCACACACACGTACACACCACTCACATGTACACACATCCCCTGTCTTCATCACAGCCTGTTCTGTAATCACAGCGCAGCCATATGATATTTAGACTGTAATCCTCAATGACACGAGGTCCAGCCTATATTACAGGATGGGATCCTGAGAGGGGGAAGCAAGCCAAACATATCACAATCCACACTCACACACTCTCACACACACACACACACACACACTCGACTGATTTGATAGAATGAAACCTAGCATGGCACTGGGAAAGGTTAGCTTTCATTGACACAGAGAGACAGTAGCAGCCCTCTCCTGCCCTTCCCTTATTGGTTTCCGGGTGAATTGATCAAACTTTACACTCACTGAGCAGAAAGACGTTTGGTTTATACCCACAAAAGGAGCAGAAGCACTGAACAGATGGGAAAGTCACCTAGACAGATGATTTCAGTTATATCAAATGAAGCCACTTTTGTTTTTAGGACTTAGTTTGAGCAGTTAGACATTGTGATGCATAGTTGATGAAACATTTCATAAATTACAGAGCAGTAATAGTTCAGTTCATGAACCATAAATGTTAAGTCATTATGTATTGTGTAATATTGCTCACCCATGCTTATAAATCAGGCACTCATTCATTGTAGTTACGCTCTTCACTCTTTAGTGCGTGCATTTTTTTTCCCCACTGGAAATTCAGATATTAATTCTGTTTCTCTACAGAGAAAATTCACTCCATTGTAATCTACACATTGGCTGTCAAGATATCTTACGAAAAACCAACTAAACATGAATACATGCACAAACTGTTCTGCAAGTCTGTGCACTAAATGTTGAGATGTTTCACTGGATGAGTGAAAACACTGACCTGCTTGCTGGTGGAAGAAAAGTCAGGCAATTGCTGATGCCCTCAAACACAGGCACTGTTATTACTACCCTAACCCAAAAAATCATTTACCTGTATATGGAGACATTCTCTATGAGGTCTGTGGTCTCTGTGTCTGTGATGATGATGCCTTTTGGTGAGACCGTCAGTGTTACTTTCCGAAACTTCTTAGCACTGGCTCTGGCCTGTGGATATGAAATGTAAAAACACACACACACATTAAAATCAGACGGAGAAACTCTTGCTTCAGGCATAGACGGAGCCGGCCTGTCTCTCTGACATTAATATAAGATGATTTTACTCCTGATTAAACGCCAAAAGCCCTCAAATGCGACAGTAGAGCGTTGAACAAAAACAGGCAGCCTGTGCGAGTTGTCCCAGAAATGTGGGGTATTTGTGAAATGTGACAGAACTGAGGGGGGCTGGGGACTGCAGTGTGTAGCCCAGAATGAGAACTCGAGGTCGGGCTGGCAGTCACCAGCTCCCCCTGCCGCGCTGCTCCATCTGGAGTTTCAGAAAATACAGCCATAGTGCTGAGTTTGCGATCTGTGAGAGCGATGGTGACAATGACAATGACCTCTTTAGCATGAAATTCACGAGCAAATGAGAGCAGTTTAGTTTTACATCCAAATGACGGCAAGTGGAGGAACTGCGAAAGTATACAGAGGGGAAAGACAAAAGAAGGGACATTAGAGGACGTGAGTTCAACTTTTACTGAAATATTTATTCCCTGCATGAGATTGCGCTCACTTTTTCAGGAGATGAAATAAAAGGCAAACAGCAGAGAAACCGAGGATGAAAAGGCCTCAGATCTTTGCTGGAAGAAAAACTAGGACTTCTCGAGGCCGACAGGAATGGCGCCACTGCTTTCTGTAGGAGCCTAAATGCCCTGGAGATGGTGTCAATGAAGAGCACATTCTGCCTAAACCCCTTAGCACTGCTAGTGCGGGAAAGGTTGCTGCGCTCGACTGTGGCAGCTCATCCATGAAGGCAAAGCTAACAACCACATTTTTCTGCTGCCATGTTACAAGTGCCATGCCACGAGGCAAAAACCAATCTGTCAGCTTTAGATAGGCCAAGTTCAGCCTTTCTCTATACATTTGGTGCCCCTGTCTTGTCTTATCACACCTGAGTGCAGCATGTCATAAATGGGAAAGTCACAAATGTATTCAGTCATCCCGTTCAGGCTGATTGGTTTCCAAGGGAACAGACAGAGACAACTGACTTTCTTTTTCTGTCCTGGCGTAAATTGATTGAATCTTAATCCTGCCATTAGGTTCAGTTCAGCCTGTAATTGAGAAGTGGAGAGTTTGTGATGAGACTGCGGAGAAAGACTTCCATCCGATTAGACATTTTCAGTGTTGGCAGCATTCAGTGAATAGGTGTGTGTGTGTGTGTGTGTGTGTGTGTGTGTGTAAAAATATAATGTGAAGTTTGTGCCCAAAACTTGCAGACAATTGCTTTTTTTTTTTTTTTTGTATAGTATTTTTTAAAACAGTCTTGTTAATTGACAGGCTCCTGAATCGATGTGGAAAACCATGCTCAGAAATCCCCAGTGTGTTGTTGAGTAAACATCATATCACTCGTTTGACTGCTGCAAATGTTCAACTCTTGATAATCCTGGATTAGCAGCTATGATTTTATGCGGCCACACTGACCTTGATGTAAACACGATCTAACTAGAAGCATATGAAAGCTGAAGAAGTACTAGTTTTAAGTAGTTTTAAAATAATTTTGGTGACAGTTTACTGGATATTAAGAAGAAGGCAGCACATTTCTCTAGCCTCCTTACGTACTGGAGAAGGGCACACTGATCAGTGAAGACTGAATTTGATGATTATAACAGTATCCACAAATACGCTTGCTGCATTTAGTGTGTCTTCCTTTCTTTGTCTGTAGTGCTACTCCAAGTTGTATATACTGTAGATATGGTGCAACAATTTAACAATTTTTTTGTCCTGGGTCATTGGGATAATGTGGATAAAATCTAAGTTTAATGACTGTTCCCCTTTAAGTCATTCAAATAGTGTGCATTGCAGTTTGAGGCTGTAATTTCACAAATCCACAGGAGAATTTCTATAAAAAGCGCCACTGTAATTGAAATCTACACAGTGTCACTCTGTTGCTAATGAAGGTGCTGATCTCGCCTCCAGAATTTTACTGTTTGCACTGTTTAGTTTGTTTGCAAAATGTCAGAGTAACGTGCTGCATGCAGAACTTACAATGGAGGCCAAATAGTACACATGCTGCAAAAAAACCAAAAACAAAACATGCTTTATAAGATTATTACTCACCGTGGCAACAATTCTGTGAATGGCTGCTGAAGCCATGTCCTCCCCTTTGGGTTGACCCACCAGCGTCATGCCCAGGTACTTTACATTGAACACCATCCCCTCCAGCAAAGTCTCCTTGGTGTCTGTCCAGTTCTCTGGCAGCTCTGATGGGATGAAAAGACAAGGCATTGGGAATCAGTGAAACGTTTTGGTGCAAAGATTATTTATTATTATTATTATTATTAGCGTTAGAATTAGAATACAGTTGTCAAATCCTGAAAAATATCCAGACTAATACAACCTTTTCAAATGCTTGTGGACGCTTGTGAATGACTGATGAATGTGTCTGTAAAAGTCATGCAGACTGTTTACAATACTTGGCACAGACAATATGTGAGCTGGCAGAGTGAAGTCACAGCTGAGCAGACACTGGTGTGGATATACAGACTCAGATTTTGCCATAATTCTGTGTGATACAATAAGTTGAATATGAAACTGAAAATCTTTTGTAGGTGAGATTAAAATGCCTCTCTGTCTGAGTCTGTGTGTTTTTATAACAATCATGTAGTAAGAAAAACTGTCCATTTGAAGCTATGAATGTCATAATGAGATTAACCCTGCTGAGAGCTGTATGTGGTTATTTCAGAAACAACAGATGGTTTGATCGTTTATTTTGTTTTTGAAACAACACCAGGACTGAAAACCCATCCATAAATCAACCCCATATTCATGACAACTGTATCTACGTCTGATTCCATCCTGCACCTTCACTTCACTGAGATAGAGAGAGATTTGTTGCCATCTTGTGCAGGTTACAAAGCTAAAGTTCCCACAGCAGAGAAAAACTGAGTGTCAACTGGATTCAGATAGATTGTACAGAATGGCTCCAATGTCCTGCTGTGGTAATTTCCAACAAGTAGCACAAAGCTGTCCTCTAGCTGGCAACGACTGCAGGGAGGGGGACTGTGCCCATGCAAAAAGCTTAAAATATCTGTGAGACACCTGGACATCCAACAGAGGAGCATAAGAAGAGGAATGTCTTTCAAAACTATGCAAAAGACCCCATTCTGTGATGAACTTAATGGGGCAATAAGTGCAACATGCTCCATTAATCCACAGCATTTCAAAGCATTCTTTCATCACCAAAGCCGGCAGTGATAAAGAAAGCCATATAATAAATGCATAAGCAGGTGGCAAATATACATGGAAGTTTAGTTTTCTCCTGTGTTCTGGGGTGTTTATGCTCATAGCACTGAAAAATATAAAATACAGATCCACAAAGAGCGTGGAGAGCGAGAGAGAAAGAGAAACAGAGACACACGCACACAATCATTGTCCAACACTCTACTGGGCTTATACTGGCACCAAACTCTCCACATGGGCTGAGCCATCTGTCACTAGCAGGCCCCATGCAGCTGTGAAGGCGAACAGCAGAGAACACCATCCCTGTTACACCGCTTCCAACAACTCTGAATTATTAACTAATCTTCAGTCACACTGTGGGGGCTGCTTCAAAACCAGAGAGCACATTTATTGTCATCACACACGATTGCTTAGATACGTAGTGGACGGTGTGGCCCGCTGCCTCGCACTGTCGTGGATGTGAGGTGAATGACGACATTCTGTCAAACACGGAGGGTGTCCTTTTAATAGTTACAGCAAGTCACATGATAAAAGTAATATACTCACCAACCAGAGCCTGAAAATTAACCACTATCCAATAGTGGTCCTTTAATACACTATTGATCCACGAAGGAGAAATTCATCTCCTCTTTACAGGAGGTCAGGGGTCAGCTACAGTAGTTTCAGTCTTTTGTTGAAGAACACTCTTCACAACACAAAGGCACGATAAGATAAAGGGATGGATTGACACTTTACTCTTGTTTTCTTGCTTTAAACGTCGCCATCAAACCTAATTCCCTTGTCTTCCATTGTAATGAAAGGGCTGCAGAATTGGCAGCAGGATATATTTGATGATAATGGCAAATAAACCCCAACCCCACTAAACCCCTCCAATAAACAGTGACAGGGCAGCTTTGGCTCAGTGTGCTAGGGGCTGAGCATTTACTTTGTTGTTATGGATCATCAACTCCTGAGGCTGCTGGCTTTTAACTGGGACATGCAGCTTTAGCCTTTTGCCTCAATCTTTTAGCACTGTATCACATATGTATGTGCATGTTTAAGACCCATTTATTTCCATTTTAAACCCAGACATTTGTTAAAAGTCAGATGGAGAACCCAACAGGTTAACGCTGCTCACCTGGCTGGGTATAAAATTCTCTAGTTGTCTGTTCAGGTGACAAAAATGTGTGAAATCAGAGACTTATTTCTTTCAACAGCAAATTTTGTGTTAAATCTGCTGTTAGCATTGTAAAATATACAGTGTAGGTCTCACTACAATAGAAAGATTGACAGGCACAGCAACAGACTATTGAGCGTGTGGTGGGGATTAGCAAAGGTCAATGGTAGGCAATTTTACTTCAGTTTGATCAGCTTCAATATTAGACTTGAAGCACAGCTTGGGTCACCCCAAGCTGCAATACAGCCACTTGTCAAAAGCTTCATTGCATGGTTGAATTCTTTAAAATGTCACAGCACTACAAAGCATACATAAGTGCTACAGTTTTCACCAGGCTACACTCATGAATTATTAAAAGAGCTTCGTGTTGATGCTGCAGGGTTTCCAACATATTATCCCCCTAAAAGAGGGGCGCTTAAATTTTTAATAAATCCTGTGTGAGCCTACAGAGGGACTGGGACTGATAAGAGTGACAGGAACAAGCGGAGGGAGGCTAATTGGATTTTAACATGTTGAAGAAAATACTGAGGCACACCGAGATGAGTGCCATTTGGAATTTTTAGGAGGCCAGTGCACGTCTGTGATTTTTGTAAGTGTTTTGCGTGAGTGTGTGTTTGGGAATGAGTGTGTGTAGAACAAGGTGATCTAATTTTAGCGAGCACAAAACAAGATTAGGGAGGGCGAGGCCGTGGTGGTGCATTGATGACGCTCGCATCTTTCTTAAAACTGATGCCTGGCAACAACTTCACACCTGGGCTGTTGCAGTAAGTGCAATGAACACTCATTATGTTCACACAAAAGCCTCACAGCGGGGACACACACTCAAGGAGGCAGTGGCTTACAATGATGGCACGCAGCAACTTGATGACATTTCTCTGCATCGGGCCTCTTGCGTATTCACATAAAGTTATAATAGTACTGCCCTGAGATGTTCAAACGGTATAAAAATACCCGACACTTTGTTGAACAAACAACTGACAAGTGTGGCATTTCACAGTAACTGAGCCGTGCTACAGCAGCCACCATGTGCTCTGCACGCCTTCAGCTACATGCAGCGTTCACCAGCTGTTTCTTCGAGCTCCACACTCAGTAATTTAATTTGCACTGAGAAGTCAAAATCGTACCCGGGTGAATTCTCCTCTGGCTGAACATCTACACTGACGGTTAATTAATAACACAAACAGGAGCACACAGATATGCACACAGGCACAATATAGGGAGAGAGGACATATTAACAGGCTCGCAGGGGGTGTGCACACACACAGATTCCATCATCTGAGTTAATTGGAAAAACGGTTAGAATAAGTGTGCTGTAGGGTTAAAACAACAACACAAATGGCACATTCCCCCGATTTCTACTTCACTACTGGTCAGTGAGTAGAGGATTCAAACGCCATTGTCTTGAATCCAATGGAGTGAGTGCACAAGCAACACATGTGAAACGAAATATCAGGCTTGATCACACCCCCATCCTCTACATCCCCCTTGATATAATCTCTTTGCTTTACTGTTTTACTCAACTGATGGAACTTTGAATCTAGGACACCACCTTGACAGGAAAAATAGGCCGCTCATTCAGGGAAGATGGTGGGCTGGAATAGTGTGTATGTGTGGGTGGGTGGTGGTGGTGGTGGTGGTGGGGGGGGGGAGGGGGGGGGGGTGTAACTGGTTTCCTGATTCTGCCTTGAGGGGGGAACCAAGTACAGCTAAGTCCTTCCTTTCAAGCTCTTGCTCTTCTCACTTTTTTCTAATCTTCACCTCACCTGTCTCATTTATTGCTTCCACCCTTCCTTTGCTTCTGATTGTAGCGACATAAAAAGAGGAACAGCTCATAAGATACCTCTCAATTAGTGCGAGCTACACCTCACACAGTGACAACATCAACAGTAACAAGGACAGAGTCATGGGATCAATCAGCCTATGTTGCCAAGCAACCACAGGCATTATCACTACCCAGCAGCAGCAGGGAGGTGGTACCTGCAAATTACATTAGTGAGCACCTTGGCCAGGCATCAAAGGAAATGTACAAACCACATAAAATGCTCGAATAACAGTGGGATTACCCTGCGCTGTGAACTGTAGCAGTACAACACCCACCTCTGGAACTGGTGGGAGAATATTACACATCCTGTGGGCACAGGGAAAAACCTTATGTCAGACTATTTTAAAATATTACCACCACAACTTTGTGTGAGGACAGTGAAAGGAAGGAAGTCAGACATGGACTTGACAAAACAGAGAAAAGTGTCCATCACAATTTCCTAAAGCTAGAGGTGAGGTCTTCAAATTGCTTTTTTATCAAACCAACACTCCAGACTGCAATTTTCAAATTATCACATAAAACTCGGAGAAAGCCGCAAATGCTAACAAATAGGTTGGAAGTGGTAAAAGCTTGGTATTTTTAAATGAAAAGTGACTTTAAATATTAATTGAATTCCTAAATATTTGCTTATTATTTTGGCTCTAGTATGTAATGTGAAAAATATTTTGATAATCAAGTTGTTGCTGTTTGTGTGTAATGAGTAATGAATGTCCACCCTGACGAAGGCCCCATGCCAAATGACGTTGTTAAATACTGTAAAGAGCAAATTCACTTAGTGTTGCCAAGTAATTGTTGTGGCAATGAATCCACACACGCATTTTAAAGAGTGGGTTTAACTGTTGTTCCTTGTTTGATCACGTCATTACATGTACATGAAGCAGAGACCAAAACTAATGGTTCCTAATGGACAGAGTTTCTCTTTCTCTTTATTTAATTTGATCACCAAATAAAGCACAGCCACCTTTTCATTTACCACACAGTTTTTCAATGACAATATTCTTGAAAGCTTTAATTTTTAAAATTATTATTATTTTATTTATTTTTTTCTTTATTTTTTTTTAAATGGAGGCATTATTGAAGTCCAGTCATTATTCAAGTTTAATGTGATGGTTTTTTATTTTCTTCTCACTAAAACTGTTGGAAAAAGACAAATGTAAGTAAAACCAATAAATGGCATGAATCAGTCCCCAAGGACCGTTAATGGATTCAATTGTGTTTGGCTACTTTTCTTTTTTTTTTCTAAAACTAAAACACAGTGGAGTCATTAAGCTTTTGTACTATTTCCTCCTCTTCCATTTCATTTACATTGGCAGGAAAAATATCTCTAGAGTATGAAGAAAATTCAGGTTCAGGAATGAACTATTTGCCTCGAAGGTCCTTGAATGTGTCAGTGCTGGTGTGGATGTTTCAACATAATCCCATTTATTCCAGAGCGCCTCATTAATTGCTTTCACTTTAAACACTCTATCTGCTCTTTATCATAATGAAGATATGAGTTATCTGGCTTATGCATGGCAGCGCAAATAGAGGTGCTGCAAAGTGGAAGCTGTTTAGGTCAGACTCGGAATTAAAGGAAAGAATATTGAAGTCTATATATAGATATATATAGTAGACACACACACCTACATGGCCTTGCAGTCTTACACAACCGGCATATTAAGTGAAGTAAACATGACCCCAGTGTAAAAAAGACTGCCACCATAGTCATCACCCGTGTGATAGTGCACCACAACATGGGTTGCACAAAACTGTCAACACTGTGAGAAGTCTACAGCCTAATTTTACAACAGTCTACTAAATGTGAAGCATTTTATTTTCTACAAAGCTTCAGCTGTAGTCTGAATACTCATCTTTATATAATGTATCTTCAAATTAAAAAAAGGTAAAACATATTTGCTACATCAGCCTGAGTGTTTTAAACCCTAACCCTATCTAATGATCATCAGGGGGCGACTCCACTGATTGCAAAAAGAAGTCTGTTTGTATAGAAGTCTGAGGAAATGGTCCCACTTCTCACTTGATTTATTAGCTCAGTAAAAGTTTTCCTAATGACTTTATGGCCTTAATTGGTCCTATTTAGAGGAAAATAAGAGATAAAGCAGGGTATGCATTAGGCTCAGATCCACCCCTCACTCCTGCACAGCTCCACCTCCTCAAGGCTTCAAAACCACAACTCACAAGACAATAGGAGACGTCACGCTGGGATGCCACTTGAGTAAAAGGCACAACTGCCCAATTAACACATAAATAAAGTTGAGATTGGTTGGGAAAGAGGAATGAAAAAAAGACACTGTCATCATCCAATAAGTGAAAAATACAGCAATATTCATTTTAGGTCATGTTGCCCACCCCTAGTTACCACCCAATATCAGTTATTTTTATAATTTTAAAATTTCTGCATTCAAAGGAGTGCGCCTGGGAGCATGAAAGACACAGCACAAATAAGCAAGTATTAAAAATGAGAAACGAAAACACAATCACAACTTGATAAAGGACTTTCCTATAGCGTCCTGAATGCTAATTGCCTTCGACTGCATTTATTATGCAAGGCATAGGTCTCCCATCAGGCCTTGTCCTCCATGGGCTCTGTGAATCATTAATTAGAGGGGATCAAACCAACGTCCTCACATAGTGTAGTATGGCAGTAAAACAGCCTTATCTTCTCAACTCTAAGAAGCATGTTTTGTCCTAAGTGTCCAGAGAATGAAATGGGATTAGTGCTGGGGTTATTTAGCGGGCAGGCATTATTGCTCGCTCCAAATGAAAAAGGCAACACAGACATTTGGGTTTTGTTCCTGAATGGCTTCCTGTACTCTTTTTATAGCTGGCATCCCACAGGGAAAATTGTACTAATATTTGCTCTGCAGACTGTCACCGTTAGGGTGCTGCTGGTGTGATGCTGCGCAGAAGGATTGAGCTAGATAAGCAGAAAATGGAAATATTTTGAACAAGGCACATGGCATCGTTCCAGGATGCAGAGCAGTTTTCGCTGTATTCTGAGAGCTATTTCTGTTGTTTCCCTGGGGGACAGGGATAATATAATGTTGCTGGGTACTGTGTACATCTGGTTGAGTCGAGTTACTTGGCACGTCATGGTCGTATGTTTTTTTCTATAAGAATGGAGGTGACACCAACCACTGCTCAGTAAGGATGTCATTCTTGGCAAAGTAAGAGCAGGTGGAAAAAGCCAGATTTTCTTCATGGCCTGGAAAAAAATATATCCTACCCTTTTTATGATTAGTCAGGTCAATTCAAGACTGTCTTTTCCATAATTTTTTTTTTTTTTTTTTTAACTGCATTGAGCTGCACTATAGCTACAATATCATATTATATAATATCATAATATTTCTACATGAAGAATGGATCAAATGATAATGTGTAATGTGAAAAACCCAAGTGTCCTCAGTTCTACTAAGCATTTTAGAACCTAAATGTTGTTTTGGCATCGTTAGGTGAACAAAGTGAAGCACTTAGCTAAAGAGCCAGATATGTTCATCTAGAATTGGCAGAGACCAAAATTGAGGTAAAGGAAGACTGAAAACACTAAACATTAGTTGCTTTTAATAATGACATATTCCCTAACATTCACCTCACCTCATTAGTTGCCTCATTTTAACCAAACCTGAGGGCACCGATAACCTATTTTGCTTTATTCAAAAAGACTTGTGTAAAGCCAATTAAATGCTCATTTATCTGCTGCTAATTGTTTGCTAATTAATCAAAAACAACATGGCAAAGGGAGATATTGTTATTTAGATTGTTTACAATCTCCTGACAGTTATAGTTCATCATTGACTATGGACATTACATAGTTAATGTCCATTAAAAGAACCTTGGATCATCTTTACTGAGTGACTGCAGCCACTGTTTGTCTATGCCTGACATGTCGGCTGCTGTGCTCTGATAAATTAAGACTTCTGAGATTTCCATATAGGTCAGAAGCATCAAGGTCAATTTTTCCACCCAAATGACCTGAATGCATATTTCATCCCGCAGTTATTACTTGAGCTGTTTCCATATGTTGAACCAGGAACTTTTGTGACTAAACCAACAGTTTAGGAGAGCAAGGACAGAACCTATATTATGAGGTACAGTAAAGTTAACACAACCACATTAACAATGCAGACACTTCCATAGTGAAAGAAATCCCTCCTCTCGGCTATTTATTCATAAAGTATAACTGCTCAGCACCGTGGAAGGATTGTTTTCATTAGCAATTCAAACAGGGCATGATTTTCTCTTTGCTGATACATATCTTTTCCCCCTGGAGTCTCCTGGCTCCCATTTCCGCAGCTCCGTCAGCTATAAATAGCTCCTTCAAAAGAAATCCATTCATGAAATAATAGGTTTATATATTATATAGTTTGTTTTCTATTCAAGGATAAAGCCGTGACTGGTTAGAGAAAAAAGAAGAACACATTTCCCAATCCTCACCTCAAACTGAGTGCTAGGAAAACAACACTTTGCTTGAGCAATCATTAGCCTCAGCATCCATTATCACACCAGAGCAAAACAAGTCACCTTCGGGAGCTGCTGATCTCATTTGAGACAGTGTATCTCTGTGCCCTGTTAATAGATGAGGGCTTCCCATAGGAATCCCCTCTAATGCGGTAGAGCACTTTAGACCCTTCCACTTGAGTGATGGATGCTAGTCTGACACAGCTGGATGCCTCAGCTGAGTAAGAGGATATTAGGGGGGTAATCAATGTGAGTGCTAAACCTGTACCTTAATAGTGTGGAAATGTCTCATTCAAACTAAATTATACCTATTTTCTTGGTATACTTTTCGCCTTTAGTCAATACAAGTATGTAAGTTAAAAGCGCTTTAAAGCATTGTGGAAGTGTGACAGTAGGTTTGGTTTCAGAAGTGAGGCAGGGACAATGAGTTTGAGTTTGTTTTTGTATGTTTTTTTAATAAAACACTCTCACGTTTTAATAAAACATACTCATAAGTGTCTCATAATCTATGATGAAAACTGTTCCTGTGCTTTATAATACAAGTAGAAATGCCATATGAAGCAATGTATTATTAAGCCTACTTAGAATTCCTCTTAGTTTCCCAGAGACATGATCCCTTATTATAATGGTGCATCTTCATAGAAAGAGCACTGTGCTTTACTGCCTGACCTTTTATCTTATGATTAGAGCATCTTTTTTAGGAGAATGGAACGGTAAGAGATTTCTAGCCATCCACAGGAGGTTGCTGCAGTCTTCCTCTCATGTGCCGTACTGCAACCTCCAGAAGTAAGATAGGACAACACAGGAACATGACCAGCCTAAAAACCGCTCTCATGAGAATTTTATTATTTTAGAAGCACAGCACATACTTTTGGTATGGCCCAGGCCAAGGTAAGCTGGGGCAGATAACAGCCATTTTCTGTTAAATAGATGATGATGTGAATGATGCAAGACAAAGATGTACACAAATCTAATTCCAAATGAAAAAGTCAACAGAATAGCAGCAGGCACTTCAACCCATCAACAGGGTTGATCATCAGCATCTGCCTTTAAAAATCAACAAAAGATTATCAAAGGAATTTGATTAAATCTAACTACTAATCTCTGCTGTTTTAAACATTAACAGATCATTTCATCTTATTCAACAACCCCTACTGGATCTTTTTAGTACTTCTGTTCCATAGTAGTGCATCTAGTGTTTTTTCTATATAGGAACGAGCTACAAAAGTTTTCCATTTTCACTTTGACAGTATAAGGTTATTTTTAGCATCAGGTTCCTTGGCTCAGATTCGAACATGATGTGTCAGAAATGGTGAGGGGATTTTGAATTTTTCAGAGGAACAGAGCATGGAGATGGGATTTAGCTCTCCACTGGAAGAGCAGGTTCAGCTGATATGAACACAGACGTGTGCGCGCGTGCACACACATACACGCACACACACACACAGAAACAGAGAAAGAGAAAGAGAGAGAGAGAGAGTAAGGCATCTGCAGTACTTAATCTCCCTCTCTCACACACAAATACACAGCCCAAAAGAATAACAGCTGAAAACATGCTCAAAAAGACTCTTACACCTGAGTGACAGCATATCCCATTTCACAGACAGCTGTCATGGACATCAAAAAGAAAGAGGACTCAGATGTTAGGACTTCGCTGTACACACTAAACAGGAAGCTGGGATGTGTGCATGTGCTTACCTGTGTGTGTGTGTGTGTGTGTGTGTGTGTGTGCGTGTGTGTGTGTGTGTGTGTGTGTGTGTGTGTTGCTACGGTAGCATGAACAAGCAACTCTCCCAAGATAGGGTCTCTCACTTTCCTTGTGTTGCATAATTCACTGCACTTCGGGCCAGTGAAGATGGCTGATGCTAAAAATCCTCCAGAGAGACTGCACAGAACAGCATTGTAATGAACTAAGAGACTAACACTACGGTCAGACTACACATGTAAGTGTTTATGGAGGTGTTAAACTGCCAGCCAGGGATTTAAAAAAAAAAAAAAAAAAAAACCTAGGTTTGAGGCTTCATAGACAAGACATATACCAAACATAACCATTTACATCTTACTTTATATACACACACCTGCCATAACACAAACTCTCAAGGGGTCTGACAAAGAAAAATCGATATAGAATATGATGTGGAGCAGTTTTTAATAACATGGCCAAGGCTTTAAAAATCAATATTTGTGGAGTGCAACAGTGAAGAAAATATACTCGCTGTTCAGACGTAACAGGCGCAAGACAACATAAGAAATTGTGAAAAAAATATTAGATTGCCGTCATGAACAATTGGATCCAATATATGAATGTAAAGTTGAAACTGAGTTATTGGAGTTTTCTGCCTAATATACAAGATTTCCAATGTGTAAGTTAATTGTTGCTGCTGGGTGGGGGGAAATTTAAGTAGAACCTTCACAAGAAAATGAGAAATTGATTTGAAAACTTGGCGCATGCTTTAACACACACACACACACACACACCTTGTTACAGCCTTCACAAATTCTTATTGCAGTGTCTTCACATTACATCCTATGATTTGAGAACAGAAGGATAAAATCCTCACTGTTCAATGTAAAAACGTCCCATTATCCTTAAACCACAAGGAAGAATTAAGGTGAAGCTCCTTGGCAGCGTTGGGATTTTAAGGCATTAATACAGAAATGATAGCAGTGGAATAAAGGACAGATGGGCTCCCACTAATCTTTGATTAAACCCAGACCTATGACAGGAAAAGAATGAGGCTTTATTCAATTTCAAAATACCCATAGCAACTGCAACACTACAACATAAGACAAGTGTGACAAGAGGAGCGGCTAGTGTGGTGAAGCTCTTGTGTGAGCTTGAAAAGCATTGTTCGCACCTGCTCAAACAAACCTGTTTCTCTCTCTCTCTCTCTCTCTCTCTCTCTCTCTCTCTCTCTCTCTCTCTCTCTCTCTCTCTCTCTCTCTCTCTCTCTCTCTCTCTCTCTCTCTCTCTCTCTCTCTCTCTCTCTCGAAAAAGAAAGAAAAAAGAAAAGAAAAAAATGTGGCTTTGTTTCCTACATTGTATTCACAAAACAAAAAGTAATTAATTAGATTCACGCATACATATTTTGTCAATTTTTTTTTTAACACAAAATATAAACTGCAGCACATAAATTGTGAAACTAAGAGACTGATAAAAAAAATTTACAGCCACGCTACTGGACTTCTGAGACTTCTGTGAGGCTGTTGGTATTATTTTCTCCATCTTGTTAGCATGCTGATATTTTCTAATTAGCACTACACTAAAAAGGGATAACCAAAATTATTACAATTCATCCTGGGAGGGACATGAATGTCCAAACAAAATCTTCTGGCAATGAAACAGTGGCACTGCAGATAAGGTCAGGGGATAACCAAAGTGAGTGGGATTCATTCTCTGGCAAACATGACTGTCTGTACACAGTTTCATAACAACCCGTTCAATATTTTTTGAAATATTTCGAACCAACAGACACACAATGCCATCCCTAAAGTAGCACTGGTTTGGAAAAGAAAAGAAAAAAAAAAAAAAAAGATTCTCTGATTCAAATTGAACTTCATTTGAATAATCAAATATTGATTCATAAAATCCAGAGGTTAAGCTTTTATTACACAGAATGCCTTTTAAAATTTCCTTTTGGGTCTACGAAGCTGTAACGCTGTTCGTGTTGCACGACCTGCCTTCCCGAGATCTGACCATGTGACAAAAATGTGGCAGATGCAGACAGTGAAGTGCTGGACAAAAGCAAAGCCATATGCAAGACATACAAGAAGCAGCCAACAGAAGAAAAAGCTGTGCGTTACCTGCCTGAGATGTGTGTTAAAACTGTTGGTCATTTTAAATAGAAAGTCGTAATGTAAACACCCATAGTGAATCAACTAAAAAATGGGAATTGCGTCAAACTGGGGCCCTGTGAATCGGAATTGAATAGATACCAGAAATCAGTGGCAATAACCAGCCTTGCTGCGGGGCTAAAATGGGCACAAGTTACTCACCGGCATGCACACAATAACAGTAAGTAACAAAATACTACAACATAAATTAGACTGTGACTGAAATTGTGCGAAAAGTTTCACAGAAATGAAACTAACTAGGTGGAAAGAAAAGTCAGGGGGCAAAAATACAGCCTGTGGAGAGCTGTCACTGATGTAGCTGTGCTTTTGACAATAATCCAACTAATCAGAGTCTTGGGGGGATTTAGCTCATGTAGTTTCCTTCTGACCACAGTGGAAAGAATCACAAGGCCTGGCACTCCCACAAAATCCTCTCAGTTATTATCCATACAGCTAAATAAAACTGCATTTGAATATCACGTTCACACTCATTTTGCATGCACTAAAGAAAAAAAAAAAAAAAAAGGAAATATCTGTTTGTTAACTGTTTTCAAAGGGAAAAACACAATGTTTGCTGAATCTAGTTAAGGCAAACGATCTTAAAATACCTAAACCTTGTTAATGGTTTTCCTCTATTCTATAGAGTTCTATGGAAAACAAAGTGGGCCACATCCCAATTTTTCTTTTTAAGTCATAAATTCAAAGAGCCCTGAAGCTTGGGTGTACATAATTTAAACCTATCAATCCGGTGCTAGCCATACCTCACAATTTTGGCAGCCGCTGTTCTTTGAAATAGGAAATCCATTAGACAGGTTACTTTCCTCAAAGCAGGCTCCATGAAAACTCATTAGCTGCACACTTATCATCTAATCTATCCTCAGTGTGCGACTGGTGAGACTGATGAGGCTGTGAGGATGAATTATGTATAGGTGGGAAGTCTGCTCTGTTAAATCATCACCTGATACACTGAAGCCCAGCTATAAAAGCACATATTGGTTTAAGTGGTCTTCTAAAAGGTATAGTCTATAAACACACGGGTGAGTGGAGTGATGAAATAACTGAGTGTGTTTTTTTTCAGCATTACTGCAAATGTTGAAATGCCAGAATATGTAACATCTCAGCTGTTACATTAGCTTTAAGTGTTTTCTGAGTAACAGTATCCTCAGCAGAGGATGAAGAGGAGGAAGACACCAAGTGGCTGATGCATCTGAAATCACTGTAAAATGAGTCACTGTAGCTGCTGATTATTTTAACTGTAAAATTGCAGGGCCACAAATGAAATTGCATTCAGCTCCGTTATATTAGGGCGATGACAGGAATCTTAGAAACGCGCATCTCACAACCTGGGGCAAATGAAAAACAAAGCAATCAGCATGGTTAGACGCCATTAGGAGTAAGTGGAGAAATACGTCTCGGTGAAATGGGCTACACGGGCAGATTAGATTTGGTACTCAATATCAAAGCTGCATTGATGGCATTTAAATGATGCATCATCACACAAATCTTTATGCTTCATTGGACCACAATTATCAACTGCTCATTTTATTTATCACATTCAAAGCAAGGGAATCCCCCTGTAATCTGCTGCACATGCTAATCCAGGCCTTCATCCCTCTCACATCATTATCCTGTGTATTCCCACCATTCCCTCTACTCTCCCTCCGCCTCCTCATCATCATCCCTTTGACGCTCTCTCCATTATCCTCTACATTCCCACCATTCCTTCTGCTCTCCCTTCTCTTCCTCGCTGGTGGGTCCGTGGCACTTCAGCCTTAATGAGCCACTGAAAGATAATTGCTCCTCGAGGGGCAGAGCTAACTGACACCGCTGCCTTCTGCGTGTCATTCAGTCAAGCCCCCGTCAGCCGTAATAGAAGCCCGGGCTGTATTCACTGTCAGAGTTCGCAAACCAGTCGAACCCAATGACTGTTGAGTCCACTAATTCCACATCAAGCTCTTCTCTGGCCTGCAAAGCGCAGAAATACAAACTGCATATTTTTCTCCTCAAAGCAACAAAGGTTGAGAAAACACATTTGATATGTGCATTCAAGGACTAAATGGAGCTCGTTCCGTTCCTTTTCTTTGATACTGATCACTAGCTGTATGGAAGAAGCTCGAAATGACATATTCATCACAGACAGAATAACAAAGAAAAACCCTGCACCCAAGGTCCCACTGGATACAACTCAGTCTGTCCCAAAGCTACACATTTTAAATTGATGCAGACTGTACAGCACAGACGTCCTTGGTGCCAAGGGCAAGCGTGTGTGACTTCTGAGGTACATAGAGGTCTCTGTGTGATGTGATGCAAAGAGATGGCTCGTTCTCCGGGCACATGCTGTGTCCTCTTCCGTCCTGCCAGTGGCTTTGACCTCAGCAGATGACAACAGTCGGCCACGAGAGGTGATGGGGAAATGCTGTACATGTCAGTTTTCTGCTGGCTAAAGAACTGAAGACTGACTACAGTAAAATTCCTTTTTTTTTTTTTAACTTGTCAATAGAGTGCATCTTTACATGGCTGCTATGACTTTATAAGTAACCAATTTTTACATATTAATCACAATGACTCTGCCCCTGCAAATACAGAAGAGACCCGGTTGCACTAAATAAGCATGAATGGATTTGTCAGACTTGTACACTGTTTCCACTGAAAACACTTTTCAAAACACAGCAAAGCATCAGTAATGTCACAGCTACAGTGACAGTACATAAAAACCTAACAGCGCAGTTCAATATTGTTCAGTTTGAAAGAATCAAGTTCGAAGGACAATGAATATCTTGAAAAATCTGAGATCATCGCACACAAATTTCGTGGAAATCCCAGATTATTCTTTAATCCCTTCCAGACATGAAATACAGAAAAGGATTCATTTAGTGCTTTTGGTTATTTAGACATAGGTGACCATTACATCAATGTTTGTTACAGCTGCCTTTATTCAGAGTTCACACGAGCCTTACGAAAAGAGCCACGTTGTTTGCCACCTGGTGCACAAGAGTGAGCAGTGACACTGCAGGAAAGTATAATCTCTCACAGGCTGCTTCAGCAATTCAATCCAAAGGTTGTTTTACCCTTGATAAATATTAGATAGCACATTTTGTTCCCTTTTTCATAATGCCCCACAGTAGCCAAGCAGAGAATGACAATTCTTTAGGGTGGGGCTTATTTAATATCCTTTTGCATACATGGTGCATGCAAAGCATTTTGCTCAATATCCACAACTACACCTGTGGCTGTTTCCAAGAACAAAAATTAAAGAATGATGGAGAATGTGTTTCATTGGTCTATTTATTACTGAACAGCCTGTTATTCCCACTCCACATAAACATTTTTTAGACTGATGTGACATGAGAATAAGCACCAGCTCTTGTTTCTCTGCTTATTAACACTCATATTTTGTATTCTTTATATAAATCTATTCAATTCAGACTTTTGCTGATATTTTAACAATAACGTTGGTGCCTCAGGTGCTCATTCTGACATTAGATCATGAAAAGTTGTCATTAATGTAACGAGGTGTATCTCTGAAAGGGTCATTAGCCAAAATGTTGATCAAGAGGAAAGTTCAACCTTCGTACAAAGGTCAAGTAACCAACTTAATTATGCCAGCATGTTGAATTAAAAGCTACCCTTGTGTGTGTTAGTAGTACTACCCCCTCAAAATGCTACACTCAGGTCATCCTCAAGTGCCTGACAGTCTGGCATATTTAACACATGACCTTTGAACAGGAACTCAAATGACATAAAGGTATCTTAAATTCATTGTCATATTGATTTTCCATCATTTGACTGAGCCTCTACAAAATCTGTCCATAACAACTTGGCAGAGCACAATTAAAATACATCATTTCTTTACAAATTAACTGCATATACTGTTTTTAATTGTGGTTATTAAACTGACGTGACTCTACATCCACTCTTTGAATGCAATTTTCTTCAGTCAATAGACAAGACACAAATAATTCACCACTCTTTAATACACATAATTTGTGAGAATGTGCCAAGCAGATGCAATGTCGCCTTATTTGCATTCCAACAGCCATCTTTGACGCATCGCCACATGCTGGCACGAGGATGCTGTCCTCTTTCCAAATTGCCTGCTAAGTAGCTTGTGGACATCAGCAGTCACCCTGTCTGTCTTTGCCATTTGTGACTGCTGTGTTCACATTTTTACAGCCTGATTCCTCTGGTGGCTCTCAGACACGAACTGCTTCTGTCATCAGCCACTGAAATAAAGCTGGATTCAGCCCTGACACTATCATTCTGCCTTTTCTTCCCTCTCTTCCTGACATGAACAATAAGAAGAAAAAAAACACAATGCAGAGGCTCCTGCTAACAATGTGACACAGACAATGTCTTTACAGATAACATGTTGATGGCTTGCCTGTCAGCTTTTGCCGTCATAAAGTCGCCATGGAAATGGTGGAGAAATGGTGATGGTGCTGGGAGAAATTATAACAACCCCTATCCATCAGTGTTCGCATAAAACAACAAAAAATAAACAAAAGCAAAAGTTTGAGCACAGCATCCATCACTGTAAACCATTCAGGAAAAGCTGTCACTTAGTGTTGACATCTTGTGCTCAAATTGAGAAACTAAATGCATCCAAAACTGTCAGAAAGACTCATCACAGCCCTAATCCAATGAGAAAACTTCTAAATCCCACAGATTTACGCTCAATATTCAATAATTTATGTAGAACACTTCCTCGAGAGCACGAATAAACCAAGCACATTTCCCTGGCTGTAAAATTAATCAGTCATGTTTAATGAAAGCTGGCATGGGCGGCTGATTATTCACTAAGCAATTCAGGATGAGGCAAAAGCAGCGTGTTAGCATTTATGGCAGTGAGGAGGCAATGTAGCTGCAAGGAGGTAGCGTTCAAGACACACAACACTTCACACATCAGTGCAACAAGGGAGCTGCAGGCTGCAGAGCAACCCCTCGCTCTCTGCCTGACACTGGTGGTGTGACAAGGTTTGTTGCTCTGACCCTTCACTCAGCACCAGCAACCTCCTGCACTAAACACTGTAGTAGTCCGTGGGCAATCTTGCAAGTTTAGTACTGAATATCACTGAACGTCATCTCATCTATCTTAAAGTTTACTTTGATAACAGTATGTGTTACATTGCCTTGAATATAATGCTGCAATGAAACAATGCACATGTGAATGATTTGTTTTGCATTTTTTGTTTGATTAAACAATTAATTAATTAATTCAATGAATCGACCGCTCGATTATTCGACTAATTTTCTGAATCAGTTCTAATGAGCTAGTTTTCATCCATGCTTGAGGCTAATTGTTTAGTTAGGACACAGCTGGTGGTGGGACTGTAGCCGTTTCACTCAGGGGGGAAGTGAAGTGAAACACAACTGAGACTTAACAACACAATCAAGCGGCTACAGTACATCAGCTGCAAGACAAACGGCGATAAAACACTACAAACCGGTGGCTCACCTCGGGCAGCCGGAGGCACCACTGTCCCCCTGTCAGCTTCCCCGCTGGATAACACCGCCCCTGCTCCATCGCCAAAATCTTTACAACACTGTATCAAATCCAAACATTTGAAAACACACACGCACGCGCACACGCACGCGCTGCCTCAACTCACTTTCGTGCTTTGAAGTTCCCCATGTGTGCCGCGGGACTCCGGGGCTCTTAATGATGGCTCTGCCGGCGGATTTCAGGGCATCCATCCCGAGGTGTGTCTTGCTCTCCGGGCAGGTGGATTCCCCCCCTCCAGTTTCTGCCCGGACCACAGGGAGGTAAACACAGCAGGCTGAGCTCGACGGCGGATGCGCCAAAAAAAGAAAGAGAAGAAAAAAAAAAAGCAAGAAAAAAAAGAAAAAAAAGAAAGAAAGCAGGAGAGCGAAAAGGCGGAGAGAGGCCGCTGATAGAAGTTACCACCCTCGGTCTCCCTCCTTTTCCCTCCTCCTGTGGCGCTACGAAGAGCTGAGGGTGAGCACTCGCACCCACTGCACCGTCTCCAAAGTTAAGGGCGTGTCCTTCTAACCTTGCTGGGCTGCGAAGCTTCCTCCAAAGTGCTCCAGCCTTTAAGGAGGGAGTTGCCTTAATGAGAGAAGCACCGCAGACTGATTATTGCAGCGTTAGAGGACTGACGACCACTAACGAGCTGATGGCCAATGAGCTTACTGTTGCACCTTTGGGCTCCCAGGTTTTTCTCTGCTTTATTGACCTGTGGTGGATCCACTGCCGCCAGGTATTGCTGGTATTATCCCTTTAATATCCTTCATATTTCTTTCCTGCATCACAAACAATACTTAATTTAATTCTTATTCAAAATTAGTAATATAATAATGGATAAGGGTAAAAAAAAAAAAAAAAAAAAAAACCAAGGTCTGATAATAAATATCAAGTAGACAAAATTTCAAAGTAAGACATAATTTTAAAATGTTTAGTGTGTTGGCGCCCTCTACCAATTATAACTGGCTATTGCAACCATATTGTGAGCCCATGTTCACCTGCTGCACAGAAGCATTGTAATGTCTGGGGGTATCATTTACGAGCGAGTATGTTTCTTTAACAAAATAAAATAATAAATAAAATAAATAAGTTAAAAAAGATTTAATTAAAATAAATTACGGATTTTCTGGTAGTCTGGCATAAGTTAGTGGTTCTCAGCCTGATTGTCAGGATATGTGCAATGGGTTGTGTGATAAGTCTGAAAAAACACACAGTAAGCCCCTATCAGACTTTCCTCTTTGCGAACATGCAAATTAGTGGATTATTAACACCAAAATGTTAAATAACAGAAGGGAGAAAGAAAAAAGAGAAAAAATCTACCCCTCTTCAGTTTTGAGTGTGGACTTTAAGTGCTCTCTCCATGTTTCCTGTCTCTCCTCCACCTGTGCAGCAATGTGTGATTTCAGAAGTAGGAACTTTCCAACTCCATTTGAACTTTTTTCCCCCCAATTAATCTCTGACACATACAAAACATGCATTGCATTTTTGTCCTTCATGGTGAAATCTTTATTTAATTTCTCTCCACAACCCAGCACAGGTCATCATGTCATGTCTTGAGTCCATCTCTCACAAGTATTTCACACTCAGGAAGCTAAGCAGTGCACGTATAGTCATGTATTTCTCATAAATCATCTAGAAGGGGTTATTACAGTTTAGCCTGAGGTGGCATGCTGCTGCTGTTGTCATTTTGGTGCTCTGTGATCATTTGAGAGGGTCAGTTTATATTATGTTATCAGCAGTGCCCACTAATGCAGCTACACTGACTGCTGTGCATGTGAGGGCACATGTGTGTGCATGTGTGTGACTGTGTATGTGAACATGGAAGTCTTGTGTCTGCATATATGTGTTATACTGGATACAGTATGATCATGCAGCTATTTTTAAAGTTGAAAGTCTTCAGAGTGCGGTGTTGCTGCCATGTTGTTGTCTCTAATGCAAATAAGTATCTGCATTAGAATGAGCAATTTTACAAACTAAAGCAATGTCTCCCTCTTCAGTCGGGAAGGGAAAAGCCTCCTCAAGGCCTGCACCAAAACAATGCAAGTAACATTGCCTGCTCTCTGCATCCATGGAAGACTGTGGATCTGTGATAGTTATAATTCATGGTATTAATAAGCCGTCCTGTCAATTCAAACAATCATTGCCACAATGTCACAGAGCATCTTTGAAACAGTTACAGGAATTGAAACAGTTTCCAGGTGTCATTTTTTAAGATGGACTTCTTTTGGAAAAAAAATTGTTGAACAGTGCAGCATGCGTTATCTGTTTAATGTTGCCCAATTCAGTTGTGAAACCTGCATCCTAAAATTCTGGAGATATTATTTAAGGTAGACAAAAAAAAAAATTCTCGCAGCATGGCTTGTCTCGCCTGTAACACAAATCATGCCACAAGGGTTTCTTTATTTGACAGGAGGAGGGTGGTGAGGTCACTGAAAGACGTAGAAGAGTTCAGCCGGACGAAGAGAGGGCTTCATGAAATAGATTTATAATAGAGAGGGAATAAAGCAGTCTCTATTCAGGATGGACCACAGAGAAAAAAAAACAGACTGAACTAGTTGGCTAACATGCTCTCAGTCACTTCTGTTTTAGCTTCACTGATAGGTGCTATCCTATCTGCTTTACAGTTTATCCCCCTTAAGTTTGTATGTCATGGTCTCATGCTATTTGGCTCGCACACACACACACACACTTGCATCTTTTTCATTTGCTCTCACTAAACCCGCGTCTTCCTTAGAGGCTGGAGCTAGAAGGCATCTGGTGGGAGGGCCCGTCTTGGAAGCAGGAGGTGGCCTTGGCCAACGATTTGCAGGTCAATGCAGTAACACGTCAGCTCATGGATTTTGTTTATTTCCATAAAACCTGACTAAATCTTCAACCAAGTACAAAGCCTGCATTGGAGGACCTCATACACCATCTATTTCAAAGACTGGTGTCCCTTCGTCTCCTCCTGCTGCTTCCCCTCCTGGTTTCTCTCTTCCCTCCTGCTCCTCTCCTTTTCCTTCTCCCCCCTCTCGCTGTCCTTCCAGTTGTGAGGCACACATGTAGTCTTGGGACTGGGACTGCGAGTGTCCCAGGGACTCCACTGACAAGCTTCGGCTAGACAGGATGCTACTTAGGCTGGACTGGCGGGCGCCTCTGGGATGGGTTTCAATTTCCACACGGACCTCAATATTCGTTCCCTCCCTATAGTGACAATAGACATAGACATAGAAGTATCAATTTAATGCTTAAAGGATTCAGTAATAATTAGACTATTCAAAAAATGCTCAAGTGAGTTAAAAACAATGAAAATTGCTGTATGAGCAAGACTAGCTGGTTAAATATAGCTGTTACATCAGAAAGAAATTAACATTTGTCTGCAAAAAAAAGCTAAATCATTCCCAAAAGAGATGTTATAAACAGAGGAAATCCAGAATCAACATTTACCGCAGAGGAGGCGCTTGTGTGTCATCAAGCTTGTTGTCAGGCACAATAACCACTTCACAGTCTGATGGGCTGTCCTGCTGGGTATACTCATGGCGTTTTGTGGTTTCATCCAATCCCACATAGCTATCTAGCTCTGGGGGGGTGGTGCTCGTACTTGGGAGGACGCCCACTTCCTGTACACTGACTCTAACTTCCTGGACGCTGGTGTCACTGAGCGACGGGTTGTTCTGACCCGTCCAGTGGTCACTGACTACATGAGAGAATAGAAGATCTATAAGAGAAGTTGAAACTTCATCAGATTAAGTTGTGCTTTAGAGAGAGAATCAAAAGTCAGCACTGATTTTTTGAGCTTATGAGATCCCTTCACTCTGTACTCACAGCTGGCTAAGTCCTCCAGTTGGATTTTGTGTGTTTCAGGGGGCTCACTCTGCGGTCGACACCAACCGTTCCTACAGAGTGACATTGGGACGACCCCATAGACATAAGTCAGCATTAGCGGTACACCCACACCTGCAGGAAAACAGAAAAGTATGAGAAACCAATTCACAATGCGTTATTTATAGTGCAATGCAATGTTATTTCATTCTTTTTCTCGGAAAAGTAATCACCCTAACTAGTTTGTGCATTTTTATGTTAATGGATTTCATGTTTTATGGACTGTTAAATTGGCAGAGTGCACTTTTGTACATTTTCATCATCATATTATCACAATAACCCTAAAACAAACACAAGGGACGTCCGTCGTGCTTCATAGTGAACAGGACTGAAGTTTCCAGGAGGAGGTAGATTTATTAAGTGTTTCTTAACCTCCAAATTTATGCAGTGTAATTGTTCCAAAAAAAAAATAAGTGGAACTACTGCTAATGCTCCAAGGAATTATATCTTCTTTATGTTCCTGAGGTGTGTAGTGAGCCAGAGAGCCATTTCCTTTTAAGCTTTTAAATCCATTGTAATTGAATTGTTGTCAAGCTGATTTTGCTATTTCATCCATTTTAAGTATTTATTTTGAAGCATTTTATTATATTTGATATCTGTTTTTATATTACTAGTTTTATTATATTATTGTATCTGCGTTAGTTTTGTTTAACCTTGATTACAAGTCTGTGTTATATGTTTTGAAACCTGTGTTTTTCTATGTGGTGGTGCTGCCTTGGCCAGGCTGCCATTTATGTCTATAGATTTAAGTTCAGAGGTACAAAGACATCCCGACAATGGAGACTTGAAAATTAATAAGAATGTTATTTGTCCTGGTCTGGTTTGGCCGGTTTCATTTTTTGACAACATGCATGAGCATCATGTGCATCACCAGCTGACTGAAATTTTTCAGTTTTCAATTTTCAATTTTGTACATAGTTTGTGCACTGGCATGGTACAATAATCTAATGTTGATGTTACAGTTCAGTTAGTGTTAAAGTTGTTACACTGATGGTATACTTGTATTTATGTTAAGTAAAAATGAGAATAATGCGGAGCACAGCTACCCTGGCAAAGTCACCCTCCTTCATAACCTTCATAGAGGTACTTTAAACAAATATCTGAGCTTGATGAGCAGCAGCCTGCCTATGTTGTGTGATTATGCAACCTGTGATGGAGATAGGAATTTGGGAACACAAAGCAGAGTGCCAGCCAAACAAAGGGACATCATTAACACAGCGGGAACACTGGGACGCTATTGACTCAGCAACAGGGTGAAACCAGGGCAAGAGGATGAGTCTGCCAACCAAACTGTTTTCACAGAGAAAGAGCGAGAGAGAGAGAGAGAGAGAGCGAGAGCGAGAGAGAGTGCAAAAAAGAGAAAAACAACAAGACAGGCAGCTGAAATATGAGAAACAAGAAAAACATACGGCAGAGAGAAAGGGAAGCCAGAGTGAAAAATGAAACAGAGGGGGCGTAGAGACAGTAGGGAGGGATGCACAGGGGTAGGAGGCGAGGGTGACGAGCACAGTGCAGCTAAGTGTTTGTTAGAGTGTGTGTGCCAAGGGAGGGCCCTTCAGTATGCGGTGCAATGATGGTTGTGACACTGCAGAGGGAAGCTGAGAAATGGATACAGCCTTTAGGATTTTTGTCACAGCCACAAATGTTACCTGTGGTAGGAAGGAGCATGAGTCATCAATACGCTACTTTGCATCGTGTATGTATGTTGTAATTAAATCAAACTGCGTGTTTGCATACAGACACCTAGTTTGCGAGTATCCATATGGCTGTAGCAATGACTGTGGGGCTGTACACTCATGGTTTGTGGTGAATGAGGCTTGAATGCATGTTCAAAAGTGTGTAATTCCTGATTTATTAAAGGACCACCCTAACATTTTGGGCAATCTGCATGTTAATCAGCGAGGTTTTGAGGTACTGGTAGGTCAGACATTATTTGCACAAAGCTAAGTTAACTAACTAGTGATGAACTTACAGGTGGGAGAGTGGAGTAATTGAAAAAGAGTGGAATCACATATTTCACAAAATGACAAACTATACTTTTACACTTTAAGGCGGGAATTGTGTGTGCAACATCTGAACAAGAGTTTCTCTCTCTCTCATTGATTATAGAGTTTTTACTCAGTGTTAAAGTGTAAAGTATATATATAGTATCCCAAACCCAATTCAATCTTCAAAAAGTAATTAAAATCATTCATTTTAATTACTTAATGCCTGACATAAATACTGCCTCGCTGGACACTGGAAAATGGGATAAAACTACAGCTTAATATTCAAACACAAAATATTATAAATTTTACATATTTAGCATATAATGTGTCTTTGGTGCCAGTTCTAATCTGCTATGTTTAATGTTATTGTTTCTATTCTATTAATGATTCTTTTTTTAAAAATCAATTTTAATTCAGAACTGATTTTTCAAAAACAAGCTATTTTTGTTGTTCTTCAGGGGGGACATATATTGATCTAAAATCAATTTGCAAGGTAAATGATCAACTGTGTCGATAGTAGGAATTTGCACGTTGTATTTAAGCACAACAAACTTTATATTGATGTATTTTTAGCACTTTCAATAGTAAAGAAATGTTAAACATTACTTTGATTCACTCTCTCGGTGTGTGGCGTTATTGGCATACACCAGCAGAGATTTTCAATTTGATGTATGGAAACACTGGCTTTTGCAAAAAAAAAGAGATGTAAGGAAATATTATTAGTAGTAGTAGTAATCATAGTATTAGTATTTATTTATTTATTTATTTATATATGTATCCCTTATTCCGAAGGAATAAAGTGATCCCTGATATCTGTGATTTATCCCTGAGAAGAACAACTTTTAGGAATCCTCAGCTGCACTGTCCAGTATCCAGGTATTGATTTCACACTGGTTGAATAGCAAAAAAAAGTTACTGTATCAATTTCAAGTCATTGAATCATATCCTTCTAGATGAGCCAAATATTGTTCTTGAATTGTATCAGAACCATGGAAAATGATAAGTATCGTATTGTTGTAAAAACGTATCATTACACCCATAATTTCTCCATTTAAATTACTCCTCTCACTGTGCAGGAGTGAAGGTGGCCATGTTGTTGTTTGCTCCTTACCCACAGTTACAGCTGCTATGACCGGCGAGACAAAAACTGACATCATCACCCCACTTGCCACAGTCAAGTAATGCTTGCTTCCTGAGATACTGTTTTTCTTACAGCGACCATGGACCTGGAGGGTAATAAATAAAATATCACTTAAAATATAACAGATGCTGGGAAATTAATTTGTTCCTAGTTGTTGTTGTTCTCTGCAAAGGCATCTCAGCATGCATGAGAGGAAAACCTGGCCAAACCAGTGCCTCAACACACAGAAAAATACGTTCACACTTAATGATAGTTTAGTTGCAATTTAGTTGCCATTAGGTGTTTACACCTGACCTGCATGATGTGCATAATGGCCTTTCAAAGATAATTTCACATCTGTTGATTATATGCAAATTAACAGGATTTGAGAATGCTGGAATCGTTTACACTGTAGTTTGCAAACATGTACATCTCATTCAAAAACTCCTTTTAACAGATTCATTTGTTTACTATGAACATATTAAAGAGCCATATGGGAAGATTTCACACATTTTAGATGTAGCCGACCGCACAATGTGAATTTATTGAAACCAGTGATTTCCTGTGAGACAGTACTGAGTTCTGTACCTTTCGGCCCATGTAGATTGGTATGCCCACAATGATGACAGGAATGGCGATGCCCGCTATAAGGGAGATGACCACCGGTGCTCCGAGCAACATGCCCACCTGCCACAGTACCTTGCGGGTTTGCGACCATGGCTTCTTCCCCCAGAATGTACATCCTGAGGGACTGAGGCACAATGGGGAAGATCACCAGCTCAAAGTATTATCATGCACAGAGTTCAAGAAAAATTTGAACCACTATTGAATGAATTGTTGTTTGTTTTCAAAAGGATGAATCCTAATGACTTTGATGATCCCTTGAGCTTTCCTCCAGCACCACCATTAGATTAAAATGTTTGGTTTTGAGTGTTTCGACAACTATTGGATGGACTTATGTGAAATTTACAATAGATGTTCAAGGTCCCTTGAAGACAAATTCCCTTGACTTTGGTGCTGCCCTTAACTTTTCAGCTAACACCATCATTAGATCAAATTTTACTTGCCAAGTAGCCCACCGTGGTTTATGACACAAACTTCCCAACAACTTCAGTTGCTAATTAGCTAATGACAGCATGCTAACTGGCTAAAGTAAAAAGCCAGCCCAGTAAATTACCTGCTAGCTGATATCACTTTGAGCATGGTAGCATATTGATGTTAGCATTTAGCATTGATGTGCCCAAATGTCATTGTTCTACACTCTTTTCATACTTAACATATATGTACATGCACATAGACACACTCAGACCCATTGGCTCCTGAGTGATTGCCACAAAGTCATCATCATCATCATCATCATGTAGTCATTACCTCTCACAAAGCTTCAACCAACACAAAAACAGGTTATCTGACTGTTGTCATTGCATTATTACCCAAATTGAATGATCACATCTCAATTTGCAACGACAAGTTATTTAAGTCTGTTTATAAGATATTCTGTCACCTGACTTTAGGTATGATAAATGTTGCCTTGTGTGCTACTTTAATCTAGCATCAGCCTTTGATGTTGTGGTGTAATTTAAACTGCCAACACTGACTAATGCTGTTTGGTCTAATCAAGCAGCAACTAACTTGCAGGAAGAGCAGTGACAAAATAAAGAACACAAATAGCACCTTAGGGCGATGCTATTTCTCAAAGCATGCGTTTGTGCTACAGCAGCAAATGTCACTTTGGGATTCTACAGACCCAAGAGAGGGAATTACAGTGAGATATTATGGTTGTACTCTGATCTTGCAGATTTGCTGTGAGATGGTAAAAGCTTTGCCCTTCTACAGGATGTTCACTGTCAATTATAGTGTGAAAGACAGACCAGAGTGTGGGAAGAGAAAAGAAAGGGGGGGTGAGAGACAATGTGCAAAGACAATGCAGCTCATGCAGGCAACAGAACCCAGACATGAAAATAATCAATATATGGAAAAAAAAAAAAAAAATCATGACTCTCTGCACCTTTAATATGCTGTAGTTCTAAAATGGGCTTTGGCGAGTCGAAAGATTTACCTACTCAGCTTCTAGCTTGTCTTGTAGCTTAAGTTACATATTCTGCCGCATTGGAAACATGGTGGCAGACGGGGCTGATGCCTAGATGACAAGTCAGCAGTGACTCCCTTCCAGGACTGGAAAAGTCAATGGAAACTCAGACATAGAGTTTAAAGCAGTGCAGCCTCTAAACAATGACATACAGTATGTGGCTTGCTGACTTGGCTGCTTTTTATTTCCAGCTGCGTATTGCTTGTACCTACAAATGCAATTGTGGTATGAACCCATGCATCTTATTTTTAGTGAATCTAGTTATGAAGTTTTAGTCCTTTAGGATGACTTGAACTTTTTCACCCCTTGTGAGACTATGATCAAACTAGGCTGCTCTGCCTCTTCTGTTTTTGTGCCGTACTTTTACTTAATAGGCCTCAAAAACAAGAGATGGTTCATTACAGGGTGATTATTATTAACCGACAATGATTATTCAGTCATTCACTGTGTTACTCACTTGATTTAACTTTAATGATGTAATGAATACTAAATTTGAACAAATACATTTCTTCATGTGTGTTGAGCTGAGTGTGAACAGGACACCTGAGGTAGTGCACATCGGTGATCTCCTGCATACACAGCCAGCAGAACTGACAGGCACACACAGTGCAGTTCATACGGTTACAGCTGCCATCATTGGTCTTCATGATGTAGGCACCACAGCGAGGGCACGCTTTGATCTCCTCTGCATCTACAAGAGCGAGTCAACACAGAATAACTGGTTGACCACATATTCTGTAATATTTATTTATTAACATGTAAATATATTTAATGAGCTTTAGAGATGCTGATGGGTGGATTTCATTACTGTGAATAAAGGAGCATCCCATCCTACCTCCTCCAGGTTCTTCATTGAAGACGTACAGCGTGGAGGCATCATTGCCGCCTGAGGTGTGACGGGCTCGCTGACGCCGAGCTTGGTCACACGTCTGGTTGGGGTGCCACAGCTGCCGACAGTGGTAGCAGAACTCTGTGTCACATCCCTCACGGCCACAGCTCAGCTTGGGACACTCTGCACAGCCGTAAGCTATCACCGCATAGCTAAGGAGAGAGAGAAAATAATTCATATAATAACTGATCGTATGGAGAGGGGCTGCTTTATAAAGGGCAGTTCAGCCTGCGTCATGGAAACTTTAGTCCAGGTTCCATCACAACTCGCTGTTACCGTGTTCAAGATGGTAGATGTTCACCACTCAGTGGCTGCAGTTTTATTTGAATAGCATCAATTTGTTTGGCTGACTCAAATAAATACAAAAAAACAAAAACAAAACAATGATTCTCAAATTTGTAGCTGTCCTTGCATTGTTTTGCTGCTCAGCCTGGTGAGGCACACTGAATTGTTCATTGTTGTCTTTGCTCACAAACAGCACATTTGTTGACTCAGTGAATCAGTGAATCACAATTCAAAGAGAGATACAACTATCAGTGGGACTGGTTTCCAGAGTGCAACACCTGGACCAGAAATAATTCCACTCATTATGATGACAACAAGGGGGTTGGTGCCTGTCTCACTCCTCAGAGGGGATACCATCATAAATTTTATTGCATGAATAAGATCATGTTATTAATGTTTAAATACCAGTTAAACTAACTGTGAGTGAGTCATAGGCCTCTAAGATTCAAGCAAATATTGCTCTGCTGTGAAGTATTTAAAAAGCTCCACATGGGTTTTTCCTTCGGCAGCTCCAGCCTCATGTGGTTTTCAGGTTTATGTGAAAGGCAGGATGAAGACCACACACACACACACACACACACACACAAAGATAATTAGACTGCTGACTGGATTCCACTTTAGTGTCAACCTAGATTTGAACTGTGTCTGATTCTCAAGTGAAGCACTTGCTCATGCGTAAAAACATTTCCAGGTATCAGTGAATATCTTTATCAAAGAAACTGGCAATAATTGGCATCATGCAAAGATGTTTAAAGACATTCTGACAGCACAACACACAGCAACACCACAGGCTGCTGACACCATTCAAGTAAAATCTCACTTGACAGGCAGTGCTGCACTTTTATTTCTTGCCTCTGACAATATAGATTATAGATAGATCAAAGTTTTAGCAAAGCCTTTTGCAAAGTACATGCTTATATATGAATATATTCTTAAAGATGTGCTCGACATGTTTAAAAAAATGTAAAAAACACTCTTGCTTTGAATAATAATTTGTGTCTGATGTGGATTTTCTTTTTTTAAAAAAAAGTTAAATTACCCAGTTAAAAATTCTCCCTCATTGAAAAGTCCAGAATTTCTAAATATGCAGATCATTACATATGCAAAACATTTAATGGTTGTACAGAAGATGTCTCTTGCTTCACTAAAAAGTTAATTTTTAGTGTGTGTACACAGGAGGCTTGTGTACTCGGCTTACAGGCCTTAAATTCAGATTTAACTCGAGCACAGATTAATTTTCTACTTTGAAGAAGATGAAAACAGCCTTCCAGTGTCAGTATACCCAGTGTCTCTGCACAAACATTATTCTGCATCACGCTACATACCAGTCAAGTAAAAAATCAGCAGTTTTTTTTTTTTTTTATGAGGGGGGGCATTAAAGGTGTCCTGTGGAACTACTTGTTGCATTATGGAACAAATATTTTTTTAAGACTGGAAGCCTGCTTATTTATATCTACTTATTTATATTGAGCATGACATGACACACGGCACATTCCTGCCAGTGGTTTCAGGCAATTCCACTGATTGACATTTGGTGGTGATAAAGCCCCAAGAAACATGCAGCAGCAGTGTCACAACAAAAGGCAGGGAAGAGGATGAGATGTCTGAAAGCAGCTCTGAAAATATCTTTAAAAAATCAGCTGTTTTATGAGGAAGAAAATTATGTTTGCTGGGCATCAATGATAGCTAGATTGCATTTTGATGGGAAACAGTGATGATGAACGGTGATTTTTATCTAAATGTATGTTCTATGTTTTTATTCAGATCAATCTATTTAGCAAGATGTGCAGAGAACATAATTCTGACCAGGGTTGTCATAATGTGACATTGGATTAGAAACATGAAAAATGTGCTCACATAGATACAAGTGTATGGAGACACACAGAGTGCAAAACCCACATTTTGCCTGACTTTCTCCAAGATAATCTCCAGCTAAGCTTCTGTCATTAAGACCTCAAGGAATGTCTGCATGTTGGGAACATGGGAACACAGACACCATAACTGTGAAAGAATACTTTACATAATGGATCAACAACCTCAAAAGCTCTGCTCTGTGGAACTATTATTCATTTCCAATTTTAAACACCACTGCAGCAACCTCTGCGCAATTTTCTTGTAAAATATGTCAAACTAAAAATTATGTGGTTTTTTTGATACTTTGTAAATCCAATTTTCTTGTTTCTCTGTGTTATATTTAATTCGCCACGGCATCAGACATATTGGCATATTGATTTCTGCTCCACTTATTCATCATGACTAGGCTGTGAGGACTGACAGTTGGGGAGACAGACAGTCTACCACTAAGTCCTGAACACTGTTGCATACGTGCTTTTGACCACAAATACCCAGTGAACACACACACACATACACATACACATACACATACACATACACACACACACACACATTATGATTTCCCATCAGTGGCCCTATCCTGTTACCCATCCATGAATATGAAGGTGATACAGCAATGGCCTGGTGTCTGTGTATGTTGTAAACAACAGCAGAAAAGAAGTGAGTTAACTCAGATCATGTGATGTGGTTGCATTGCATTGTAGCCTATTGTTTTGAACTATACCTCTGACTCCACCACAGTGGTTTTCTCCCTGTATGATTTATGATGATGTCTTAGATCGATATGGCAATGAAATCACAGTGTAGCTAAACATCTCTACATGACATGATGTAATCCACCCTTCAGACAATTATCCTTAGAGAGCAAGAACACAGTACAATGGTTGAAGAAATACCAGACACATCACAAATTATTGGTTTTGAAGTGTTATTATAATAAACAAATTAAGTTACTTTTAACTCCCACTGTAACATTCTACTTGTTACCAGATGTGGTGCAACATTTAGACACAATAGGATTAGTTAGGTTCTTGAAAAGGTGTAGTTACACAGGGAAATAAGTTTGCTTAATCATTCATGATCAGACTTTTGTGCTTTTGTGTATAAATATATTGTTTACATCAAAATTTTAACAGCCTCTGGATGCATATAAAACTCAAGCTTGCTGTCAGTCCATCTTTTTAAAGTACAATCAATCATTGTCACATAGAAAAACTGTTCACAGTTGTGTTTTAAAACACAAAGTTGGTGGTGGGATGACAGTTTGACAGGGCTGTCATACTGTAGTCTTGGATTAGAGCTAATTGCTTTGTGCGGTAATTACAGTACAGTGAATAGCTACTGACTCAAGATAATAAAATTTATTTTTCTACAATTTTAGAAGCCATTATTTCTTATTTTATCTTCTTCCCTATTAAATTGTCTTCTTACCATGTTCTCAGTTCATTAGTTTAGTATTATCAATTTGAAATTAGAGCTTTTCTAGTGTAAATAAAGTTTTCTAATAATTGCTAAGAAAAACTGGGAAAACTGTTGATTTGCTCCAGGGAAGTGGTATAGGCTTGATTCTCACCTGCAGTCAGGTGCGGGGCACCAGCGTGTATCTGGATCAGCAGCTAGGAAACGTCTCAACTGGTACTCCTCAAATCGCTCTAGCAGAGCACTGTCATCTAGGATGGCACGGACATCCAGTGGAGCCAGTGTCTCAGGGCACTGTGGGCATGCAATGCCAACCCGGCTCTCTGATATCTCAATGCGCAGGTACTGGCGAAGGCAGTCAGAGCATGCCCGATGGGAACAGGAGGTGAGTCGGGGGAAGTGGCAACGCGGTTGACTGAGCAGGCACAGTGGGCACTCCTCCAGGTGTTCGTCCAATAGCTGCTCCTGGCTGGAGGAGGAGAGGGACAGGACACCAGTAGAGCCGCTGCTGACCCCACCCACGCACTCGGCTGTGGCGGCACCGTCCTCGCCCACCTCAGCCCCTGCTGCCGGTCCTCCTCCTTCTCCTCTTTCTGCTCCAGAAAGTCTTGATTCTCCAGCCTCTTCTGATGTGAGGCCGAGGTCCTATGAACAATTACAGAGCTGCCGATTTACCAAATCCAATCACAATCAAAAATGTCATCATTCACAGGGTGAGAGACAACAGACTTGTAAGAATTATCTGCTGCTGTTCTCAAAAAATGTAATAAAAGTAAATGAAGCATTCTCAGCTTTCTACTGAAAATGTGTTTAGGTGGGTGTGTGTTTACTGTAGGTGGCTACTTATTGTCTTTGGTCACTTGGTATCTTGGCAACATAATTTCTAGAAATTACCAGTTAATGAAATAAACACTAATGGATTTGGGCAATAACAGTTCGGGAGAGAGAGGAAGTAAGCAGAAGGTAATACATGCAAAGTTAATGATTTACAGCCTCTCTGCAGCTTCTTCTGTCTTACACAGCACTTTGATAGCAATTCAGATATTCAGATTCAGTCATTTGAAAGCACCAAGACATCTTAAATTCAACAACTGAACAACAGCAAATAAAAATTAAAAAAAAATAAAACCAAAAATAGCAATGAAGTATTTGACGTGGGATTACTTACTAACTTTCACTCACTCCTGTAAACAACATGAACATGAACAGTATTGGGAGATACATCCTCACCTGCTCTGGATGCTCGCTGGGGGTTAGGGTGATGGCCACCTCCTCTTTGGGCCAGGCTTCCACAGGCCTCTCAGGTTTTGGCTCCGATTTGGGTTTTCTGCTGAAGAAGTTTAGGAAGCTCAGTGGCCCCGTCTGCTGCTTGGGCCTCTTCATGATCTGGGACTAAAGCAGGAGCAGCAGCTGAGGAGGGCAGGCCAACGACCATGAGCAGGACACAATTGTGTGTGTGTGTGTGTGTGTGTGTGTGTGTGTGTGTGTGTGTGTCTGCAAGAGAGAGAGAGAGAGAGAGAGAGAGCAAGTGTGTATGTATGTGTGAGTATATGTGCGTTTGTGCTTGTGTGTGGGTGGGTGAACACAACAAGCTCTCACAGCTCAGAGCCTTGGAGCTGGGCGGCTGCTATGCTGTATGAGGGAGGAAGAGCAGGAGAGAAAGAGGGGGAGACGACGGGTAGGAGGTAATCCCTGCCCGAGGGGAACATCACTAATTTGGAGCCTTTCCGAGGTCTGGTCATGTGGTTTGCTTTGTCTTTTCAGTCCTCTTTCTCTCTTCCACCTCCACTGCAGTTCCCTCGGTCTGAGCTAGTCTTCAACAGGCTGAGCTCCTGAATTCTCCTTCATCGTTTCAGGCCTCCTTTGCACTGGTAGCACTCTCTCACACTGGAAACAAAAGCACAATCCTGACAGTGAATTACAAATATATGTGAAGTGCTCTCTGAAGGCATCTTGTCATATATTTGTAATTGTCATAATATATTGTTCGTATATAGTGTTACCAAGTCCTACATGAAAGATGGAGTTGGTAAATGCAGAGGCTAGGTGACAATAATATACTATATATATACTTTTAGTGTGGTAGTACAGCATACTTTAATATTTTACTATTGAGAATTGTATATCAATTTAGTATTGTTATAATGATCTAAAGCCATGGTTCTAAAGCTCAGAGTTGAGGAGTCAGAAAATAATCTGCTGCACAGCAGTCATAAAATGTTTTATTTTCATTTTATTTTTCATTTTAAGGGGTCACAGTCCAAAAAGGTTGGGTACTAATGCCCTATGTGCTGTCCAGCCCAGTATCAATGTCATATTCATAACTTACCTTATAATTAGCCTTAACTTGCTTTAGTTCATATCTGCAGTCATGTCCTCTTTTGAACTTTGATTCTCCTTTGAGCACTCATGTTTTATGTAGAGCAACCTTTTTGTGAACCCCAAGTGCATTAATATATAAATGTTTTCTATGAACTTTTTTTGTCCCTCTGGCTGCAAATTTAGAGCCACACTACGGAACAACAGCAAACAGGACATAGATAGTGCAACAGCTCAATCTGTGCCACAGAGTATCATTTGTTATATCTTCATTGTTAGCAGTTTATTCATATTTAATTACTGCAAATCTGCTCCACATAAATAAAATATATATTATGCATTAAACCACATATTCAGCTCCAGGGTTTTGTTTCTAAACAGTGGCTTGTGATCTGACCAAGCTCCAAACCAGAACCTCATTTTGACCTATGTATGATGTCACAAAATAGCAATTCATAAAATTAGCTACACCAGTAGAGTCATTTATATAAAATAAAATTTTGGAGGTTTGAATGTGTGCAGCCTGGCATCACCTTCATACAGCCTCCAACGTGAGCAATAAGGTCACAGCCATGAGACACAAAGAGCAGATGGATGAGAGCATTGTGACTGGTATGACAGAGAGAATCGGGGGAGATTGAGGGTGAGGCAGAGGAGAGGCGGTGATAGACAGCACAGACAACTCATTCTGTCTCCATTAGGCAGCAGTGAGCTTTCATAATCAGGCCCAGAGAGCAAAGAGAGCATGAGGTGATTCATATAAACCCCAGACCAATTAAAATAGCTGTCTCCATATCAACACTACGTCAAATCAGACCATGAAATACAACATGAAATATGATATTATTATAGATTATTATTATCATTATCGTCATGATTATCATCATCTAAAACAATTCTCTAATTATGTAGTTGCAGAAAAAGTTTAAAATGATCTCAAAAAGTAATGCACTTTTTTTCACTATGAAATAAACTGCAATGGCCAGAGGCAGAGTGTCGCTACAGGAGCTACTATCATTCTTTAAACAGGGATGCACAAAGAACCTGGATTTATATAACACTGCAGTGCCTAACCTGCCTTCTTGCATAGAGACTGAGACTCAGGGTTGTATTTATATTCCAGTCCTGTGAATATGTTCAAATTGACATGAATAACAGGCCTTTACTGGAGCAGCACATCATTGTACATGGTCATTTAAGAACAAAAAGAGACATTACTGTCCCTGAGTAAACTGGCACCTTAAACTCTTTTTAATCCTCTTAAAAAATTATCTTTTATTTATTTGAATAAATTAATGGAAGAAATATTACTGACAATAAACAGGATAAAATAATAAATTCTATAGCTTGTTACTAGAACTTCTAAAGGTCTAGTCTAATATGAACTGGGTCAATGACCAATGTTTGTGAGCATGTTTGAAACTTTTACAACACAACCGAGGATAAAGTGGCAGCTACAGCATCCACACAACTCCCAATGGGCAATGGCAATTTCAGTGTTTTTGTGGCTTGTTTCCATTTAAGGTTGACCACTACACAACCCTACCATCAGTTACAATAATTTTGAGTTCAGATGTATTAGCAACTCTCTTCTTTTCTTTTCTCAACATGTAGTGAGTTCGAACTGTTGTCCAAATCTCTCATGGAAAACTTTGTCTGCGGACAGTAAAAAAAAAAAACAAAAACCCCACAACACAAGGAGATGATGTAGATGTACCATTTCTGTGCTTTCTACAGTTGGTAGCTGTCACTGATATATGTTTTAATCACAGTTGTGTATCCACATTATATGGCCACTGACTTTCTGCCCAAACACAGGAACCTCCAACCTCTGTGATGAACACATCACTGTGCTGCTGTTTATTTATAGGAGTAATGCCAGCGAGCTGAGGCTTCAAAAGCCCATAACACACTGAAGAGTTCATATGCCATGAACATACTGTCTCTATAGCACATCTATGCCTACACACTCCATATACATGCTCAAATACATGTAGGCACCCTGATGTGTAGACACACACATACACACACACAGAATTGAGTGTTTTTAAAATACAGCTCAGTGGGCTTCAGCCAGGGCTTATCGCTCGACACTAAAGACAGATAGCCAAGTAATTGCAACAACACAATTCACTGTCTAGTGACTTAGATAAGTTGCCACTCCGAGGGAATGAAATTTAGAATTAAAAGGGTTGTTCTTCCCAATCCTTACTTCTAGTACACAGCAGAGCGGGGATAAAGCAGTTCATGTGAAATCAGATCATACAGAACATTATATCAGAAGCATGTAATGTAATACTGTTATAATCTATATATTAAAATGACACTCAGATACCAAACACACAATAATAAGTAATAAGGGACTTTGTCTTGAGATTTTTTAGTAGAAAGTTTTGATGCTTTACTGGGACCACAATTATCTTTAACTCACTAATATTTATTAATATTTATTTCCGTAGAAAAATATAAATCGTAAATTAAAAGCAAAACTATACATAACATTATCCAAGAATTGCCTTTCTCTGCTAAATGTCAACAAATTTTGCTGTGTTTTGGCACTGAAGAACTAAATGTGAGTTGGCCCTGGTCCCTACTTAGCTGCCAGATTTGACTAGGATTTAGAGGCTCAGACTTGGGTCAATTTGTGCTGGGAATCAGCTCCATTTAGCTACTACACTACTCAGACTAGTTCTGGAGCAGTTATGGCCCCTAGAATCAGGGGTATTCTGGCAGGTCATCTTAAGACTGGGAACTAAGTGTGCTGAATAAGGCCAACGCTGGGCCTCTACTTAGGTAGTTACAACTTTTTTTCTTGGTTTCTTTAACTTCTGACTAAAGCTTCCATCTATCACATATCATGCTCTTTCACTCCACTTGTTCTGTTCACAATCTGTGCACATCACTCTTACATTGTTATGGATTATCAACAATGTAATCTTGAATCAGATCATCCATCCATGAAAAACTCCAGAAACAAAAACCACGGGCACACACGCACACACACAAACACATGGGCACCCATATTACCATACATAGCTTAATTATGTGGATGCAGAAATGGAAATGGCATAAGGAGCTTCTGGATAATGAGACGCTGTTTGTTTTCTACAACCAGTGGCTGTAATACAAACTGAATGAACAGTACTGTTTAGGCTGTTTCAGAAAAAATTAAAGCTGCTCTATAGTCACAGGCAAAAAACAAACAAACAAAAAAAAATAATGCTCATGGGAAATCAAAAGCAAAAAAAATAATAATAATAATAAGTGGGACCCACCAAAATGTCAGCCCTCACAAAAACATTTTAGTTGCCCAATGTAGCTTTCAAATAGTGAGGATATTTGTATGACATTGCCTTGATTTTTAAAAAATTACTATTCAACTACTCAAGAATAAGCAGCAGATGAATTATAATTGTATATATTTACCATATATAGACCAGGCTGTCTTACAACATTTTAAAGGGAATAAACAAAAAACAAACAGCAACTACAATGAGTTATAGTGCTACCAGTGTCACTTATATCAAAGGCATAATAAGTGAAATTACTAAGATAAGCATACTGCATGACCTCTCTCTAAATATATGCAACAGTGAGGCAGTGGGGAGTAAGAGAAAAAGGTCCTGTCCTCTCTAATGTCCCTCAGAAAGCTCAAGGGAAGACAGTGAACAACAGGAGGCAGATGCTGCTCGGAAAGAGAGAGAGAGCACATGTTCAGTTTACAGCTTAATGGCCTTCTTTTCTCTTGAATGATGATGCTGATGTGTATGGGTGTGTGCGTATATATGTGTGTGTGTGTACAGTTAAAATGCTCCTGAGGCCAAAGACACACTTAAAGATTTGACCTCCCCATCTTTACACTCTGGGATTCTGGTGCTCCTTTTATGTTTCATGCTTTACTCAGTCCCTCAGCCACAAAGAATGAACAATCCGATAAAACAGCCTTTTACAGGAATTCAAGTTCTTAAATCGTCTTGGGGGATTAGAGAGAATTAAAGGACAAACACAAAATTTGTCCTCAAACTTTCTTTCTGTGCCAGAGGACTTTCAGGTGGTAAATCTAACCTAAATTTCAGATTTAATGACTGTGATAACTGCGATCATGTAAAAATACATCAAGTCAAGTGTCATATTTCTGCAGTCGGCATGAGAAAAACTTCAAAGTGAAGTGCTGTTACGTGTGGGAAACACCTAGTCCTTCAGGGAGTTAAGTAGCCACAATGCTGGAGAGGGTAAAATCATGTTGAATTGGTTCCCACAGGAGAATCAAACTTTCAGAAGAAAAATAACCCACTTCAGCCCTGAAAGAGAAATCCTCTCTAGAGTAGCTCTGCAGTTTCCCAGTAGGGGGTATAATATACCGCAGACTAAGGTCATATAACATCCCAGCTCATTTCCTCTTAACTTGCCCACTGAATTTATAAGATTGTATCAATTTATACCTTATAATTAGCTATTGTTATGAAGTGTATCATTCACAATGTAATGAGGAAAGCTACTGTAAATCATGAATGTCTCAACAGTACGAGAGCAGGAGGTGAATATTCACAGGCTCAGGGTGACTTTAACAAGATGGCTGTGTGATCTTGTCACCTTCTCAAGCTTCTCACAACTGTGGCTCTCCTTCCACATGCTATCAGCTGCAATAGCGCAGAAAAACAAAAGCTTCAGTCTAACAAGTCAGTCTCAACTAAAAAACTCTCAGTGCACAAAGACTTTGGCTCGAGCCTTGTTTTCTTTCCCCCTGACGTGAGTCAGCAAAAGCTTAATAACACTAATTTTAATCTAACAACAAAAGCAACACATGCTCAAGCACGTTTCCACAGAAACTTGGTACGGTTTCAGTACAGGTAAAGATTTTGTAGCAAGTCAAGTTTTGTTGTTTTTTATAAAATCTGAAACAAAAATAAAATAACTTTGATGATGTCATCAGGGTCAACTCGGCTAAGGTTTTGAGACTTTTAACATTTAGTATGTGTTACAAACTGAGGACACAGACGTATATTTATCTAGCAGGTACAAGTTGCACCTTGGGCTCTGCTGTTTCAATTTTGATAATTATTCCTTTAATCTGAATCTTGTGTCCCACACACACAATTTAAAAGAAATGCAATATTAAATTACTTGATCCCATTTAAAATACTCATCTAGGAGTCTTTATTATTTGCAGCTACAGCAAATAATAATGCAGCACATTCCATTTTTTCTTATCTACAGGTTATTAGAATACTCAAGGCAGATAGGGAGGCAGCAAACAACTGGTAAAAACGCAAGAGCTTTGAGGGAGTGATAACCTCCTGTGACCTGTACAGATGGTCATCTTTGTGTCACGAGAATATGAGATTAATATGACTTAATCTGACCTCTATACATTGGAGACATGAATGCAGCACAAAGGAGCTTTCATGATGCTGTGGCTATCAAATCAAACTTTCTTAATCTGGAAAATAAGTAAGTGATCCTGTACATGTCTGCTGCACAGCCTTAACTACAGGGTAGAGCCTCTCTGACTTAGCAAATGGCTACATGGTTAGAGCCTATGGAATGGCACTCCTCTTGATGACAGATGAAATATCAATGACAGATGGGATTATTACACAACTGGCATCTGCCCCAAAGCAGATTCTCCTTTTTCTGAAATGCCAAACAGGGAAGAGACAATTTGTGTGTATGTGTGTGTGACCTTTTTCATCACAATCATAGCTATTATCTCACTTTGCAGCTTTTTTTTTTAGAGGATAAACTTGTTAACAAGCTGTTGCTGTGGACAAAAAAAAAAAAACAAAAAAAAAAAAACAACACAGTAAGCTTTCAGTGTGATGTCGATTTCTACCTCAGTGGAGGGAAACCCGATGATACACCCTATTAAATAAATATCTGTTGACTGGACACAAGCCCACATCAGCAATGCGGGTTTCAGAGGCATGAGAGTGACCTCAGCCTGCCCACACACACTCCTGTGCTCCGCGGCATCCCTGACCGTCATGTTCTGTTTCTGTACCATGTGCTGCTCAACACTGAGTCTTAGTGACCTCTAGCAGCTTGCAGCCGACTTTCACGCATTGAATTAAGACAATATATAAGGGATTGGTTTCGATATGATAATATAATACTGTCTATATTGGTGTTGAATTTCATAGCAGTGCTACAAGTCTCCTTAGTCTATTATAGCTCACTCATCCATATAGTTAAAGTCTCAAATAAAAAAAACCCTCCAATAAACCATAGTCAGGCAGGCCTACAGTGTATATGCTATATATTGTGGAAGCAAGAGTAGATATAAAAAAATCGCCCACATCAAAAGGCTGAAACGTGATAACTGCGACTGTTTAAAGTCAGTATTTACACACTTTCAATCATTTGAGGAGAGGTCTGCTCAGGGCATCAGTGTGCTCTTGCAGGGAGTGGCACGTTTTAATAGGCTACGTATTCGCATTCACCTCCACCTCCACCTCCACGTACCCCCCCGCAACACACACATACACACACATATACAAATGTACACACACAAACACACACACACACACACACACACACAAGGGCAGGAGGAATAACAACGATAAAGGCGTCTAAATGCGCATCCTAAAAGTCCGCGGCATCGGATAAATCTCACAATAATTTCTATTACGTAAACGGTATCTTACCTCTCCGCGCGGCGCCTTCTCTTCACAGCGTAGAATCAACAACTGGCTCCGCCCCTTGAGGACCAAACACAAGCACAGAGATCCCCCCAACACACACACACACACACACACACAGACACACACACCCTCCCCTCCACCCCGCCCCCCTCCCCCCTCCCACCCCAACCCCCCTGCTCCTCTTCCTCCTCCTCCTCCTCCTCCTCCTCCTCCTCACTGCTGCGCCGAAAACATAAATGAGCGTCAAAACGCTGCGGAGATGGCGGGTATGATGGTGAGGTCCGGACCGGCCCGGTGCAGGAGAGAGCCGAGGGGCAGGAGGTCCGCGGTGAGGAGAGGGCAGCCTTCCTCCGGTTCGGCAGCGGACTGCTGGCTGTGCTGCGCGGCGGCGGCGGCGTGAGGGGAGGCACACTGCAGTGACATGAACCAATGGGATGACGCAGAATCCCAGGGTCTCCTATTCATAAATGCCCGGTTGTCACATTGTTTTCGCTGCCAAATAAACACAATCGACACCTGTGTTTATATTTTTGGACCAGAACAAAATATAAAAATTAAAAAAAAAAAAATGTCGACGAATATGAAAAGGCTGCTCAAGAATAAGAAAGATGAGCGGGGAAATCTCTGTTCCGTTCATATCTGACAGGAGCAGTAAAGTAAAAGGCAGCTTTAGCTTTGGGGTCTAGTTCTGCTTTGTTTCTGCTGGTGAACACACACACACACACACATTCGTCTAAGGTGTAGTGTGTATTATTTTTTTCAGGTTTTCAGGTTGCCTAGTTTTAAGTCATGGTCTAGTCTATAGGCCCATTGATACCCCCACCAGAGCAGGTCTGTGTTACTGGACAGTAAGTGTAATGGGGGTTTATCATTTACACTATGGGCTGCTTGCATCAGTGAATTCTGTTCTGTTTGATTTTATTTATTTTGTAAAATGCAGATAACGAGGCAGAGTCACGAGACACTTTTTATATATTCCATTTAGAGAAACTACTTTGTGGGACATTTTGTTCCCTCTACAACTGTTTTACACTGTAACATCATTGGATTCTACTGGACTGGAGCTTTTAATTAAGAAAACATTAGATTAAGAGGTTTTTTTTTTTTTCTTTGCCATGCAAATATTCTAGGTCATGAAAGTCACCAGTGAGAGTGGACTGATATTTTAGGGTTTAAAACAATAATAGTTTTTCTTCCATTATAGATTTCTCTGGGTTTTTATTATTATTATTATTATTATTATTATTATTATTATTTGAATTACAGAGGCATTTTCAGAACTGTAAAATAATTCAGTCATGATGACCACGATAAGGACATTCAATTATAAGGACTACAACTACAATGATTCAGTGAGGCACAGCAACCGGAAATTATTTTCGGAAACGGAAACACAATAGAATCAAGATGCGTCCCTCTAGCAACAGTAAAACGTCCGGTGAGCACCGTAGGCCTTCAGAATAAAAGCAGAGAGTTTTAAGCATCAGAAAAATTGCTGAAATAGATTATTTAGTAATTCATGGTCACACCAGCTGCAAAATAGATAATTAAATAACTCTATTAAGAAGAAATACTGAAGATACAACTGCTAACAATTTTAGGAAATATTTAAATAAAGAAAATGACTACACCATAAATGTTTGTATCATGGGATGCTTTTTTGCCTAACAAAGCACGTAAGTACAAATGAAGAAGCTCTTTTCTTCTTTCTTCTTTAGTTTAACATTTGAAAGGAAGGATACCCAAGCTGAAATTGTTCGCAAGTATTTGCGCAACTGTTCAGATGTTTACTCAAACACTTATTCATGGCATTAAAAAACTCAATTAGTGAGTGTGCAATATAAGACAGAATCCTTATGTTTTTATTGTTAATGTTTGTGCTACATATCAACAAATCTAATTACTCTGTAAGAATAAAGTGACACTAGCTGAGTATTAACTGGATAATGTGTGCAGTTTGGTGCCGAATTGAATTTTTTTTAAGGTATCGTGAGCCGATATGTCGCTTTTACTCTGAAGGATTCAGACCGGAAGTCTTGTTGTTGCTGCTGCTGGATCACAGGCGAATCTGAAAATCAATTAAGTTATGAAAAATACCATTAATTGCCTTTCTTTGTCACCGCAGCTCATGAAGAAATGGCGGATCTCCAGACGTTGTACATTTGAGGACAAACACTTCGCACCCAATGGCGTGTATACCGACGATAAAAAGCACCGCAATCGACAGGAATATTTACGTTTTTTAGGTAAGTTAGCATGATGGCTAACAACTGAAGTTGACATTAGCTACGCGGCTAATTTAGCTGTAGGTTAACGTGTTTAGCTACGGCTGATATTCACTCAAGGTGGCATCTGTCAGTCATTACTAGGTGCTGATAAAGACGCGTTTTGATTAGCCACCCGTCAGGTGGCGTGGCGCCGTTTTGCCCACATTTTGCAGACATGTCCTGTTGTACAGTGGTAACATTAGTTAGCTGTGTGCTATGTGAAGACATGTCTCAGTCTAAATTGCTAGCTGACTCGCTTGATTGGTCTCTGTCGAAGACCAGGGCTAATGTGTTAGCCATTTTGTTAAAGTAGCTCGGTGGTTAGCTACATATTAGTGGGTTTCCAGGTCGTTCACAGTGGAAATAAACCACTTCAAAGGCGCAAACGACATGTGTCCTATTGTAGCTGTTGCCTTGAAAAACGCTGCTCATATAGTAATGGAATAAGCTGCTCGGTTAAAACGTGTTAATTACACCGTAATATCCTCCACCTCGCTTCATTTGGATGTAATAGGTTCGCTGTAAATAATAGATAACACCGATCAGTGACTGGCTTCACTGATTCGTAGCATTCACGTGTAGCCCTTTGATTTAAATACAGACGTGAAGCTGCTGGAAAATCAATACATGTTATGATGAAGTGACTGAGGTCGCGGTTATGTGTCGTTTAAGAAGTGTCTGTGTGTCATTACAGACTGATCCTGTTCTCTATCTGAAGGAGTGACTTGACCAAATTTAGTTACGAGGAGACTATTGACAGTGGTAACTTAAATATGTGACACTGTGTTTCTAGGTAGATTTTAGAGCTGGAGTAATTTGTTGATTAATTGGTTAGTTTGTCAACTGGAAATTAAACACCAACAATCAGTTAAATTTTAGCAGTTTATCTCTTCTTTTTTTTCTTTTTTTTTTTTCTTTTTTTTTTAAGCAAATTGTCACAATTTCCCCTGTTCTCAACAGTGACTGTTTGTAGTAAATTGCTTTACCGGGCTGTAGGAAATAGTGATTTTTTTATTATTATTATTTTATAAGTGTGAAGCACTTGAAACTTGTGAAAAGAACCTGCATACCCATTTGTTTTAGTAGCAACCCTGTCTTCATTTAACTTCCCTGCTGTCCTAATCTATCAGTGTTTTACATAGGTTTGTATATGTGTTACGTTGCCTCTCAAGATGTATGTATTTGCTGTCTTTTATCCATAGAAATTCCAAAGAATATCTTTCAAACATATGAGAATGAGCTGATGGTTGTGGAAGTCTGCAAGAAGACGATACAAAAAAGAGAGAGGCTGACTGGAAGATGCCAAGAAAAAAACAGCAGAATCCACAGCCAGTCAAGTGTAAGTGCACATAGATTTTTTTAAAAGTTGATAAGTCAAAGCTTAGCTCTGCTACATTCCTGAAGCTATTACTCATGTCTTTTATCTAACAAAGTACAGTTCCTGTTCTGTGAGTACTGGCCTCCTTGATTACCACATGTTTCCTCTCACTCTGCACACATCAGGACGCCAGGCATAGTTGTTCAACTGCTTGAAGTGCTTCATATGGACCTTACTGATCCACAGTCCTATAACAAGTTATGGGTTAGGTTTGGTATGAGACGTTTTAAGTTATTAAATTTGGAAACACACACAGAGATGCTTGAGCCATGAGTAATTTAATTTTTGCAATGTGTTGTAATCTGGTTAGGACCTGATTTAGAGTTAAACTGATAATGAGCTAGTAATCAACTGCTGCACACAGAGCTTAGGCAACTGCAGGTGCAGAACATTGGCTACAAGTGCCACTTGTGTAGCTTTAGATTATTCCTCAAACTCTGTAACCTCTCGGTAGCAATAGATATTCATGCTGTCATCAAGCTGAATTATGGTATTTGTTTAAATATTTTTAAATTATATCATATCTATATCATTAACCCCCCTGGATATAATCAACAAACTAGCTGGGAGATGTGATCATCATGTCCTTCTGCTGTGATTCATGTTCACTGCCCTATCTGGAAAAATGCTTTGCCCTAGCATCAAATAGCAAGATTGTTATTTTTGGACCTCAAATTACTCTAATTTGCGGTCTGGCTCTGTAAGAATAAACATTCTCCATCTCCTACACTCAAGATATATTGTTGTCATTATGTCAGACACCAAAACGACCAGTAGATGGTAGCATGAGGCTGATATTCAAGGATTTGCCAAAAGGAGCTGCTGGGTGACTTGGCCTGAAAGTAGTTTTCTGAAGAGTGACAGCTGTGTGATAGTTGTTTGGATTTCATCAAGCTTGAGAGACCAAGTTAGTATTTCAGGCATCATTAGCTGTAACTGCAGTAAAAAAGCTCCGTCTGTCAGCTATTAACAGTTCATGTTTTGTTCATGAAATGTTCATATACTCTGCAGGAGGAGAGTTGCGACAGTTATACCACTTCCAAGTAATCTGGTGTGGTTTAAGGCAGCATTCTCATTACTATACACGTCTCTCAACCATGTTGATATGTCAGTAACATTTTGTTGCTGACTTTACTAAGATTATTCCTAAACATTAATATGTTTGTTGTTGTTTTTTAATACAACAATTATAACATTATTAAATTATTACATACATTAAATACAAAATTACAACAAAACAGTTATTCCTGGAAACAATTCTCTCACTGAGCTGCAGAAAATTGTGGTTGTTGAACTTAACACGAAAAACTTCAGTGTTGTTGCCCTTTTTGTTTTTTTTTTGTTTTGTTTTTTTTGTTCTTTTTAATTATACATTCTGCTTATTCATGCCAGTAATATAGAAATTACCCTTCCTGTGAAGTGATAGGTTTCATTTAATGTTGTTCATTGGTTCTGTGATTGTAGTGGATTCTGAAGATGGTGTAGCCATTGAAGCTCCTGGAAACCTCAGCTTAGATACAGACTTCCTTCTTGGACAAGACCTTGAGTTTGATGATCCAGATCATGACAACAAGCTTTTAGGCCTGGAAAAGTTCTCAGGTTTGTAACAATTTTTTATTTTTTGTTTGTATTTTAATCATGTGTTTAAAGTCATAATCCTTGAGATTTGGCAACACGTGTGGTTGCCGTGGTAACAGTGAGTGCAGTTCAATGCAACAGCAAACACTCATAAAGCTACTTTGTCAGAAATACAACAGAGGCACGACTGGTATATCCGTTCTGCTGCAGCCAAGCAAACTCATGTTGTCAGGAATAATTGCAACTGCAATTTAATTTTCACACTGTGCATCACCTGAGGAGCTGGAAATGTTAACACTGAGTCACTGGCAAAAAAATTAGCTAAACTGATCATGTCCTGTTTCGCGGATGCATTTTTGATGTATGAGCATGGTCAGTGCTAAACCTTGTGATAAATAAAATCGTCCACTCATGCAGAGAGGTGCTCCTGGTGGCCAGTCCATCTATGACAGACAGGTCCGTTGTCAATTTTTGTAAAATAGAAAGAGAGGGACTGAGAGCAGAGCAAGGAGGGGCTGAGCTACTCAATGCACCGACCAGTGATTTAAGATTTTACGCATTTGAAATAGCAAAAAAAAAAAAAAGAAGCAAATGAATATATTGTGACAAGCTGCCACAGTTGAATCACTGTATGGGACCCTGCTAAAAATATTATTATTACTTAATTTAATAAAAAGAGTGTAGCTTTGTGCCGATGATATCTGCCTGCCTGTCTCTTAATACTGTATTAGTCCATTAACTTGTTTTCTTCTTTTAGTGTCTCACTGTTCAGATGTTCCTTGTGCGCGTTGAAAGTTTTCTGTATATTTCAACGTCTTATCTCACATATTGCGAAAGTGCTTATTGATTATACAATAAATGTGAATGTGAGATCACACACCCTATAGGACACACAGCCATTATAGTACATTTCAATTTAGTCCCCGGTTCAAACTACATTTGCTTGGTGAAAGGACAATAGTATCATTATGTTTTGTGTAAGCCCCCATTTTTCGCATCCTGTCGTTACCATGAAGTCATGAATGAATCAAAAATGAAAATTATTGTAATGGCTTAAGCGCTAAAGGAAATGAAGTGGTCGCACCACAAAAAGGACTTTTACCGGTGGTTCCTTGGTGATGAAGTGTAGCCCCTCTGTGCGACAGTGAGAGAAATGGCACCACCAGCTCATATTCCCCAGCATGGCTCTTTGTCAGAGAGAGTGATCTGAAAAATGGAAAAGTAGAGAAAGGAGCTGAGACACCATTATTATATAAGGGTCATAAAAATAGGACCATTACCATCAAGGACACCATTATAAGAGGACATTTATTCATCATGATCATCATCATCATCACCAGCACCATCATCATCATCATCATCATCATCATCATCATCATCATCATCTGCTGCCTCTGCTCCCACTACCCCACTGCCATTATCGTTCCCCCCTCATCATCATCATCATCATCATCATCATCATCTACCCTCATCATCATTATCATCATCAGCAGCAGCAGCCTCACCATTATAGTCATCATCATTATCATTAGGCTTGGTAATCATCCACGAGGGGTTTCCATGGGGCAGGATAAAAGGGCAGTCTCGACTCTCGCCTTCCTCACATCCTGCCTTGGCATCTGTGAAGGACGGCAGTTTTCTTCTGGCTCAGTTGCGTTCAGAAACACCCACTGAAGCCGAAGAGAGCTGTGTCTCGCAGTGATGCTTTTCGTTCTACCTCCTGGGAAAATCTTTTTTTTTTTTTTTTTTTTTTTTTTTTGTCTGACAAAGTATAACAACAACTCAAGCTCAGTTGACGTTGCTGGTAGAACTGTGAGTATTACCGTCTTAGAAGATATGCTCTGTTTTGAAGTTGCCTTACTCAGTGTTAGGCATTTCCATTAGTTTTTAATAGTTCAGCGTGGGCTTTTTTTAACTGTTTGAGCTGTGCAGTTTTTTGGGTATCTTAATTTTGTTTTGCATATTAACAGATTCTTAATTTTGTTCCTTTATATGGAAGTCCAGCATGTTTCTATGTAAACTAAAATGTAAAAAGTGACTGCTTTTTTCCTGTACTGTTTTGGGAAGATCATTTCAAACCCCTGAACTTATTTCCTATTTTATTTGTCATATTTATTGAATCATGTCATCTCTTTTCTATTGTACTTTTCTTCTGAGATTTGAGTCTGATCTCTTGGATGCTGTATAACACAGAACAAAGTGTTGTGAATATAAACCTTGTTGTGACGTAGAGTAGATTCAGAGTAGAAGTACAGAACGTGCTCTACTTTGTCAGGCAGAGTAGATTGTTTTGTAACAATCTGTTTGTCGCCCCTGCACAGAAGTAGCTGCTGAGATTGGTTTCTCTGTGTATCCTCTGGGTGATGAGGAGAGCCCTGCCTACGGCCAGCTCAGCATGGAAAGTGAAACAGACAACTCACGCAGCACAACTGACAATGGAAGGGAAGACGAGGGCAGAGCAGTCCAGTCGGAGCCCAGTTTTCCTCCCTACCTTTCCTGCAGGGGCTGCGGACAGCTCCGTGATGAACCTCTGGGACCTGGCATAGACCTTGTTGGTCCTTATTGCCTTAGGTGCTGTAAAGCCTCCAGGGAAGCCAAAAGTATAGACTTCTGTTCACCTTTTGGAGGCATCAGTGGGATGCCTCGCTCATGTTCTCACTCGCAGCTTGATGGGGAAGGAGTGGGAAACGGGATGGGTGACAAAACGCTGACAGCTGAGGACAAATTGCCCAAACTGCACTCGTGTCACCTCTGTGGCTTCTCCTCGCGCTACGCCAACCACGTCAAGCGGCACATGAAGACACACAACGGGGAGAAGCCCTATAACTGCCCCTTGTGTACTTACGCCTCAGCCCAGCTGGTGAACCTGCAGAGACACCTGCGCATTCACACTGGGGAAAAACCTTACAAATGTGACAGCTGCACTTTTGCTTGCAGTTCCCTTGGCAACCTCAAGAGGCACCAACGTATGCATGTGCCCTCTGCAGGGGTGGGACCAGACACCCTGCCACGACCTGGCAGTGGCCAGAACAGTCTGAAGAGGCATGTGACCAGGCAAAGACCTAATGAGGAAGAGCCTGGTGCTTCAACCAAGGGTATGTATCCTTTCAGCTTTGCTCACAAACTCCAGCTTTGTTTTAAGCTTTCACTCTCAATCATTAATCCTTATAGTCACTCAATATATTTCATCTTTTTGTGAAGTTTCAGAGGTTGCAAGGCCAACATCAAACCTGAGTTTGGGAGCCCAGAACAATGACTCCCTATCAGTCTTTGATGACTTAAAGGGGGCATCGCCACCACCAATACCACCCTCTAATCCGGCTCCTGGCCACCAGCCTCCAGCTCTACTGCACACCGCAGGCAGCGGGGCCAGCAGGGCAACCAGAGGGGGCGTAGCAGATGGTGCTGCCCTCCCCCCTTCACTTTTTCCTTTTACATGCCGGTTATGTGGCATTGTCCTGGAGGACGAGGACGGCTCCTCAGCCCAAATTTGTGCCAAGTGTACCCTTGAAATGCTGACTAAAGACGCTTCATCATCTCCCAACAGCCCTGGCGAGCGCAGTGACAAGGTCTACACCTGTGCCGCCTGCCCCTTCCTCACACACTACCCAAACCACTTGGCACGCCACATGAAAACTCATAGTGGCGAGAAACCATACAAGTGCCCACAGTGCGACTATGCCTCAGCGCATTTTGACAACCTCAAGCGCCACCACAGAGTGCACACAGGCGAGAAACCTTATAAGTGCCATTTGTGCGATTATGCTTGCGGGAACCTGGCCAACCTCAAGCGCCACCAGCGGGTGCACTCAGGCGCCAAACCTTTCCAGTGTGCCGTGTGCAGCTACAGCTGTAACCAGAGCATGAACCTGAAGCGGCACATGCTTCGACACACTGGAGAAAAGCCGTACAAATGTCAGGAGTGCGGCTACACCACTGGCCACTGGGACAATTACAAGAGACACCAGAAGAAACACGGTCTGGCCACGGACGGCTGGGTCAAGGTTCCAATGTCAGGAAATGATGAAGATGACGAAGTGCAGAAAGGGATGGGAGTTGGAGTCCAAACTCACAGGAAGGAAGCAGGGGTTGATATGCAGTATATGTCTCGGGAGGGAGGTCAGACAATACACTCGTGCTATAAACTTGAGATTGTATAAAATATAACTCAGCAGAACTAAGCTACCAGCAACTTGTTTTTTTATTTTCACAGAGCCTTTATATAGTTTTAGTGTGTGTTGGTCTTTTAGTGTTTTGTCAGATGTCTTCAGAGGCTGCTAATTGTTTATTTGTAGAATCTCGCACAATTATTGTTCTGAATATTTTGATGCCTTTTGGGTTAAGTAAGGTGGATGAGTTTGTTCATAGTTTGTCCTCTACTCTGTGTTTGTGTCAAGACAAATGGACTGTCTCTACTGTTGAAGTCCTTTCACTGTCTCATTCTGTTTGTTACTCCACTAGTTCTATTATTTCCCTCTCACTACAACACATATCACTACCAAGTACCCCCTCAATACACGGAACCCATGCACATTTTTGCCTGAAATGTTGAGTTGCACTGTGTAAGAAATAAAATCTGTTATTTTATCCAAGGCACCAATGCTACAAGTTTACCAAAATCAAAGGAAACAAAATGAATGTAACAGATAATTAGCTTTTCTTTTCACCACCATAACAGTTACAGGATCGAAATTGCAAAATTGATTCATGAGGTAACATTAAATTAAGTTTAAAATATGTCCTGAATGACTAGTTATTTTCTCGAAACTACACAGTGCAGCTAAAGACGGGTCCTTGTAAGGGCCAGTATTGTGCTTTCTTTGCATTGGGGCACAGGCTCTGGTAATAGCATGCCTTCTGATGAATTTACTAATGTATGTGCTACTAGCAATGTGCTATTTAATAGTACTGGAATTGTTTTACACCCTATATTGTTTAATTAGGTTGTGTTAACCTTACTAAATAATCTCCTGTGTCTTGAACTGTTGTGTCATTTTGCCAAACCCCTCAGGATGAAAAAAAGTGATGTGGAACGCTAAAATGTTGGCAAAAAAAAAAAAGAAAAAAAATCTAGTTACTCTAACACTAAAGTTGCATGCACAAGCATTTTAGTCTTCACTTGGTGGTATGGTTAAAGGGAAAAGCACAATTATACACACTCAGTTGCATTTTGGCAGGTTTAGGATTAAGTTGAAATGCAAAAAGTATCAATACACCTATTATATGTGATTCAGGCTTGACATAAATTGTACATGGGCACGTTGGTCACGGAATTTCCCTTATAAACTTGCTACATATCAGTAATCTTAAAAACTTTTGGTCTTAAAATGTATTCCTTTTGAGACGTGTCTTTGAGGAGAGTCTTGTCGAGACTTTTCGTCACATCACTCACATCCTCTGGATTACTGTTTACTATTGACTGTGAAATTAGCCCATTTTTGTGTTTCTTACTTGAAAAAAAGATACTATTAGTAAGCATGTGAGTGTGTAATAGTTGTTTTATTTTTCTAATGTGGCCGTAATACACTGCTAGAAGAGCATACTTTAATTTATAGCGTTAGATTTTTTTTTTATTTTAATTTTGAATGTGTGGTGTGTCATTTAGTTACCATGGGAAAAACAATAGAGGCAGTGATTTAAATTTACTCTCTTTGTGAATGACTATTATATGCAAGTGATATATTTTTCAGGTTGCCAATTTGCCATGACACAATGGAGCATTGAACCCATTGATCAGTAATGACATCCCCCAAGTGTCCATTTTTGTCCTTATGCAGTGTCTCATAAATGCCTTAAGTGAAGAATTTGAAATAAACAGATGGGATTCATTTCATTGAATGTCAGACACCAGACTGCTTCTCATTTGTCTTTAAACATTTCCACATACTGGCACAATAACTTGAATCACGTTGCTGCTTAGAGTGGCTGTTATTCACATTTTTACTATAATAGCAATGGGTCAAACTACAATGTGCAATGTAAAAAAGGTAAAAGCAAATAACACCAAGTAATTATCACGGAATCGATGCTATTAATAAACAGCACCTTTCCAAGTCCATTGCTTTGGTTCTTTCACTCACACTGGCTTTAACACGAATAGCTTAAGGACAACACTGTGGCGTAGTGCTCAGAAAGTGTTCACACCCCTTGAGTTTTTCACATTGTGTTGCAGCTTTATTCAATAGTATAAAAACTCCTCCCATTAATAACCTCAATAACCCATAATGACAAAGTGAAGAGTTTAAGTATTTTAAATTTTTGATAAAAGGAAGTACTCAGGTGATTACAGCCTTGAGTCTTTGTGGGAATGACACAAGAAGCTTTGCGCGCACACACACACACAAACCTTTAGTCATTCTTCTCTGCAGATTCTCTCAAGCTCCGTCAGGTTGCATGGGGACTGTCAGCAGACAGGGCACTGGCTGGGCCGCTCTATGTATTTAGTGTTGTCCCTAAGCGACTCCTGTTAAAGCCAGACAGTTCAGTTTTAGTTTCCTCAGACCAGAGATTCTTATTTCTCAGTCTGAGAGTCTGTTAAGTGCTATTATGCAAACTTTAATGAGTTCTTTCACGGAGGAGAGGCTTCTGTCTGACCACTCTGCCATGAAGCCCAGATCAGCGGAGAGCTGCACTGATTCCATTTATCGTGGCCGTCGTGCTCTTTGGACCCAATGCATTCAATTATTGCAGCTTTCCCCGGATCTGAAGCTTAAAACAAATCTGTCTCCGTGCTCTGCAGGCGGTTCCTTCCTCCTGTCTTGGCGTTTGCTCTGTGAGACCTTTATAGAGACGTGTGTGTGCCTTACGAAATGAACGTGGACCAATCACCTCAAAGATGATCAAGAGAAATGGGAAACACCTGAGCTAAATTCCAAGTGTCACAATAACAGCTCTGAATACTTATGTCAATGTAATATTCTTTTTTTTTTTTTTTTTAATAAATTTGCAGAAAAAAACAAAAAAAAAAAACAAAACCAAAATGTAGTTTTTGCTGTGTCATTATGGGGAATTAAAGAGTGATGGGGGGGGGGGAGAGACGCTTTTATTTTAGCACAAAGCTGCAACAAAACAAAACAAAGGAGTGGGAATATTTCCTGAAAACACTATAAGATGACACATCGGTACATTATTTGACATGTATCCAGTGGGCTGCTGAAGTATAAATAAAAATAAATAATACCCACAGGACTTTCCTCACAGTTCAAAATAGCTTCATGAGCTGAGAACGTTCATCCTCAAGAACTTCAAATTGCTTGTGCTGTGATGAGTGACTGTCATTTGTTTGAACAGAGCTTCACCACAGCAGACATTTTGTCACAGCAGCAAAAAAGCAGTTGTTTTCTCGTAACATTTCGATGGGTTGTATAATAATACCATGACTGTGAAGCAAAAACAGTGAAATGGATATTAACCACCATTAAAACGAGTTATATTGCCTTATAATGTAATGTATGTCACAATGTCTGGTGTGAAAAAGGCCTGAGAAAGACTCTGAGTAACACTCTTGGCATATTACATGGCAGAAGAGCAAAGCTGCTGCGGCGAATAAACGTGGGAGTAATGCAGAGCAGTGATGAAGAAATGACTCAAATGGACCATTAACTGACAACCAAGAAACACAAGGTCATCTAATTTCAGTTTATTTTAGCATCATGACAAGACTAGACAGTTGTCACTGACCTTACCACTAAAATCAAAATGAAAAATAGTGGAATGCCTCAAGTCAACACAATCTTGATGAAAACATTTAGTTTTGATGATGATGCTGACATTAATGCACTTAATGTGTGATTTGGCACCTACACATTTATTAACATCCAGGACCTTTGCAGCTTCCATGTACTTGGTATTGACAGGAATAGAGAAAATAAAGATGGCTGGTGGTGTCTACATCCCTCTACTAGAAATACAACTAAAGACAAAGAAGCACAGCAGTGAAATAAGACATTTATATTGAGAACATTTTGTTTACAGTTGTGGCTACCAGTGAGAGTAAAGCTGTTGATAGGTTCGCATTGATTTACATTTAGAGGCTTCAGAACATGCTGAGATGTAGCTTTTTAAAATAGCCCAAAACAAAAAAGAAATTGACTGACTTATAAAACAGCGGGATATGTTCATCTGGTGGCCTGCCCCTCCATGAACGTAACGTACTCCAGCAATTGTGATCACGTTAGCCACTTAACCAAAGCACCTTTTTCAGTGAAATCCTCTGAGATGATTGGCACGACGCACGTACAAATTACAATGAACTGAAGCCCCTAGGAATGCTCAACTATCACTCGCCCAAAACAAGACAGAGAAAATCAGATGCAAAATTTGTAAACACTTTACATTTGAACTAAAATGTCCCCTAAACGCTATGTAAACATGATAAATGTTAGTCCATTTAAACTTTGTTCTATACATCTTAGATTACATTTGATCTATTTGATTACAATAAGCTATGATGATAAAGATATTAGTAAATGTTAAGAATACTTAATTGCATGTACATAATATAAAAAGTGACATTGTCATAATTTTTTATGCTTATTTTGTGCAAAATGCTTTAGTAAACTATAATTTGGCATTTATGAGAAACCTTAAAAATTGGTTAAAAAAAAAAAAAAGAAAGAAATCACAGATGGATTTAAAGAGCCCCCTGGAAACAATCTCCACAAAATGTTTGAAGTCATGCTCAAGCTTCACTCAAACATTCATCTCCAACTGTAATACTGTGCAAAAATGAACGGTTCTGCAAGTGCAAGCAGCGCGGCCAAATCAACCATCTATCAAGTTCTGCAAGATTCTAGGTAACACCGGCGGACACTGACGTTTATTTTAGGTTTCGAACCAATATGTCATGTGAATGACAAGGTTGCCTGGGAGGCAAAACAAACAAACAAAAACAAAAAAAAAAAAAAAAAAAGGAAAATTTAAGGCATCAGACTATTTCTGAAGGCAGTATGAGTGACTGTGCCTCAAACGCAAGCTGAAAACACCACCGATGTCTTGCTGAGATATTTACTGACTTGGCACATGAATAGCATGGCACACAGAGGATCACGAACAGTATAAAAACATGACATTTTGGTATCTAGCCAAGCCAAACACTGATCAACCATGTAAGTAAGCAGGCGCTCTGAATAGTCTACAGTTTCAAAATCAATTTCAACAAGTTCGCTGGACGAGAATTAGCCACGACCAGGACTGCTGTGTTATCACTAGTGCCAGGTCTAACTAGACATTTGGCTCTGGTTGGAAAAGGAACATGCAGCTATCAGCTCTTCTCTGTGTAGTTTAGAATAGTTGAATTTACCTTTGTACCTTGAGAATGGAACTGCATTATAGTCTTTCACGTGTGCTGTTGATGAAACAGCAATTCATGTGAATGAAAATGATGTATGACTTCGTCAGACAGCAACATAAAAAAGCGTCTCTAAGTACCTGTAGCCTTTCATGCCCTGTACTGAATGTTGCCACAAGTTTAATCAAATGGGGACAAAATTATGATTGGATCTGATAATTGTAACTCAACACAAGTCAAGATGAGCTTTTAAGAGTCTGAAATAAAGGACACTGTCAAAGATTAAATGAGAGCTTAAGGCAGCGATTTCTCCAGGAAGAAGCTACAATCTTGCAGAATCGGACGAGTGTGTGGTTCGCTCAGCTCAGCTCAGCTCATAATCTTTGTCATCCCAGTTGTTGACAGTGGAATGAAGAGGGGAGGAGGGAGAATCGACAGGAGGGAGGGGAGGTGGGGGGCAGGCGGGTTACAGGTCATCGTCGCCGATTCCCTCGAAAGCATAGTTGCCGTGGAAATCATTGCCGCTGATGTCGTTTGCTGAGTTGGAGGCGCTGATCCCTCGGAGGGACACAGAGCTCAGCTTGGTCTAAATGGAATAATCGATACTGTAATTAACACTGGACTGACACTGATTTATTACAATATGTTTCAGCTTCTGTTGCAGCTGCTGCATTTTTTATTTTTTTTCCCCAATACCAACGTTTTTTTTTTTTGGAAGCATTATACAGCACAAAAAAATAAAAAATTAAACCAAAAAAAAAGAAAAAAAAAAGAAAAAAAAGAAAAAAAGACTAAAATATACTCACTGAGAGTTTGACGATTTGTTCACGGTTTGGGTCAGGGGAGTCCTGCAGACAAAACATGACACATTAAGAACAAAAGGTATGTGGGCCTGAGAGCTACACTAAGTCCAAAACAGAGAGAAACTTGTCCTGTTTCTCACCAGCAGAGGGGGAGATTTCACAGCTTGCTGACTGTCTGTTCGATGGACGGAGCCGTTGTGTCGTTTCCTTAGCATCTGGAAAGAGGCAGAAGTTAAAAAAAAAAGAAAAAAAAACATTGAATCGTGAGGTTCACTTTAACATTTAAATGCGATGTGATTTCAGCACACCAATGATTCAATGACTTATCATTAAAAAAACCAACCAAACAAAAACAATAATCCAACCATGGTCATGATGATATATGTAAACTGAGAAATGTTTGTGGGAAAGTGTGGTTTTTGTTTTTTTTGTTTTTTTTTCTTCTTCACATAAAATGTGGGAAACTGCTTTAGGTGACAAATGATTGTAATTCGAGTATTAAATATAGACAAATTCAAAAAGGTGTAAGATGTTGCAATCACACACAATTTATTTCAACACAAACCTTTTTTATGCTGCCACCTGACTTCTTCACCATTAATTCATCCACCATCGACTGAAGGCAGATACTCATCATGATAGCCTGAAATCACAGACTGAAAGTCAGTAAAATCTGGAATACTGTCACCTTATTGTACTGAATCAATTTAAAACCAATCACGAAATGACACACGTGGACAGTTTGTTATGAATAGAGCTATTTTGTCCCTGCTGTTGTTCTTCAAACAAACACAATCACAGTTTAATGTAACGGCACCCGTCAGTGACCTCTTACCTGTTGACTGGTGATGGTGACCCACTGAAGACGGTCTTTGCTCATAAGGTACTCGAAGGCCAGCTCTAGCTTGATCTCGCACTTGGCTGAGCTGCAGGGATTGGTTGTACCGTTGGCTATTGGGACTTGCTGCAGCATTGTACAAAAAAGGACCATCATTTGTACCAATCGTCTTCGACACAATACACCACAAATGCTGCAACTGTTGACATCAAACTCGTGATTTTTATTCTATTATGGGTTTTATTCAGCCTTCAAGTTAAATTTGACTTCTTGTGTTTAAAATGAATGAAAAAGACAGATCTTCACATTTCTTTACCAACGTTTAACTTACATTCTTAAGTAGATGATAAGCTCGCTATTCTGCTCCATGACTGAAGGGTCATGTACATGTCAGCAGCTAAAAATCACATTTTCTATCCTCTTCTTAAGCTGCTATTTTTGAGCTGCTGCATCACAAACAACAGACAAATCTTGAGACTGCAAGTGCTAAAAGATTAACAGGTGCAAAGAAAGTAAAGAAATATGCACTAGACCAAAATTTTAAATGCCTTCAAAAATTGAGCTCAGCTACACACAGTTCCCTGAAGTCGAGCCCTCATTCCTCATTTATGAAGCATGTGCTCTTCACTGAGACAATTTCCTCTGGGCCAGAAACTGGCTGTATCTCCCATGCTAACCACACACAGACAAAGATAACATAAATAAAGAACACTGATAAAAACAAGTCTGACACACACACACACACACACACACACACACACACACACACACACACACACACACACACACACACACACACACACACACACACACACACACACACACACACACACACACACACACACACACACACCATTTATATGTGCTCTTCCGGATGCAGTTTGAGATTTGGCTACAAGGGGGTTGCAGCACAGCACCAAATGAGATGTTTTGAATAGTCTGCTGGAAAGGAAAGGGCTCATTAAAATGACTTTGACCTCTGAGAAAGAGCTGAGGAATTATTCACCCTGCTGGACAGTGGGGTGGGGATTGGGGGGTGGGGGACTAAGTCTGTAACCAGACAAGCCAACATGCATTTTAGTTACCATGCGTCCAGATCTCTGTGCAAATGAACTGTTGGGGAATCATAGATAACTGCTGCCGGAGCATTAATGTGATACAAATGTGATCCGTTTACTTCATCTCCATTTAATTGAGGTCTTGCGTCTGTAAATGTTCATCTTTCAAATGTTGGCTGAAATTATGTGGGTTGAGCTGCATGTAATGTTTTTCTGATCTATTCAAAGAAGTGAAAGTGAACTGTTCCAGCTTTAAGAGGAACTGTCTCTCGCAGACAGAAATGCATATTCAAGGCAGATCAACCATGTGGTGGATGGTGGTTTTTAATTTATTCTGAGGCAATTCTGGGTGACAGTTATGGAGATGTTTTATTTTATTCCCTCGCTAAGGGATTCGTTCTGGATATCTTGCCAACTGCTACAGTTTGAAACGAACAAAAATATAGCTACAGAGTTAAATGTGGTCAGTCAAATTAAATTATTCCTACATTTTATTCTTTTGCACTTTCATATAGAAACAATGTTCAAAACCACATATTTCCTAAAATGGATTTATATCTGAATCTTCATTGGCTCCTAAATACCAATTTACCATTTGACCAGTGTCTAAGTCTCAAATTGGTGGAATGTCCCTTTAAAAATAATTTATTCTAAATTGATTTTACAGTATTTTTTTTTTTCAGTCTCAGCTGACTTTCACCACCTCAAACAAGTAAAAAAAATTTGAAACATTTTCCATTCTTTCTTTCTCCATTCAAATGCAACACTGTTCATTTACCACCTAAGATGCGTAGGCCTGATCCATCAGTGTCATCTGCTGAGCTGACGGATCCTGACAGCATCGCAGTTGCTAGGTGACAAGTCTAAACAATATCATTTAGCATAAATCCATCTGCACCTCTGCTCGTTCTTTCCTTGGAGGTCTTTTAAGTTTTATTTTCATAAAACTACCCTTTTACCTTTTAGTTGTAATAGTTGCAGTGCACGCCACCTGGATGCCATCAGATTCCCTCCTCGCCACAATTATCAGTTTAAACAAAGGATGCTGCTGGATCAATAAAGCACTATCCTTGTGTGGGCTGTGAGTTTGGGTAATTGGACTGATGAAGAAGGATGGTGTGGAGGTCAGCACTTTCAGCAAGGAGTAGGAGGAAAAAGTGCTGTTTGGTAAAACTAAAGACATTCATTTGTGGTGCAGTGGTGAGAACAGGTTGGTAAATGGGCCTGTTTGGTTTAAGAGGGGCTCTAGCTGCGACGTAGTGTCCTAATAATGTGGAGGATTCAAGTTTCATTGTGTCAGATCCTGAGAGATGCACACATGCCCAAAGGTGAATTCACATATCCTCATGCTGTCTTGCACACAAATACCACTTACAGAAGATGTGACTCGCCAGCATCTCATGCGCGTAACCTTGAAACTTCCCTCCTTCATCTGCTCGTTGGGCAGCTTGACGTGGAAGTTGAGCTCATTGTTGCCGGCGCTGACAATGACTTGGCAGCCCTTCTCAGGAAAGTCGGTTATACATGGGTCAAACTTGATATAGCCATAATATTTGAGTGTCTGACCTAGATGGATGAACTGGAAAGAAAACATAAAAACAGTTTTAGATGACTAACTAAATTCTGACTTGGTCTAATCCCTTGAGAAGAAAGCTGGAATTCTCTACTGGATTGATGTGATTAAAAATTCATATCATGGGAAAAATTAGGCTAATTGCACAACAGAATACACTAGAGGCATTACTCTCTGCGTTCTACAGGTTTATCCTCGGACAAAGACATTTCTGAGTATCAGCTGGATTCAAGTTAGATGCTGTGGAGGCTGAATAACCTCGAAGATGCCCTTGCTTACCTCTTTCTTGGAGCCTTTCTCCTGCAGTGATTTCAGCTGCCTGTGCTGGTCTTTGTTGACCAATATCCAGCCTCGCTCAATGTCAGACACTGTCTGGTGAAGCAAAAACAACTGAAGTTCATCTTGCTGCACAGAGGAACAAAATAAAGCAAGGTTCTTTTTGTTTCATTTCTCACATGTGGGAGAAATCATACCAAGAGCCTTTCATGTAAACAGTGCAGCTTAGCAAACAATTACATGGAAACATGCACAAATACACATGCTATTTATTCTTCGATTTCCCTTTTTTTTAGACCTCCTCTCTGCTGCACAGAGGCAACACTCAGCAGTTTCAGATTTTAATCAAATTAGCCACACCAAAAATGCTTCATACAACAGACGACAGCTGTCGCAGCAAAGGGAATCTGCTATCAATAGGATCATGTAGGGCCACAAAGAGGAACAGGATTCTGGGTGTTGCAAAGTCAACAAGCTGACACCACTATTGGTTAATGGAGCAGCCCTGGAGACGGACAAAAGCATTTGGCATGTAGCAGTTGCTTGATTTAGTTTTCTTGATGTGAAGCCTGCTCCATGTGCACTCAATAAAAACACAATAAATGTGTTTGATTTCACAACTCAAAGAAAATTAGATTTAAAAAAAATATATATTTTTTTTAAGATCAGTGCTGCAGCTGAAAATAAACAACAGTTTTGTGTTATACCCAAATCATGAAATGGCTTACCTGGGCATATAGCAAATTCAGGCCAACTCTATTATCCATCACATCGCCATCGTACGCCATGTCCCAGTAGCTGCAGAGGGAAATCGCACCAAGAGTCAGTTTTTACAAATCTATAAACTAACAAAGTTGCAGTTACTATTGATAGTACCAATATCTTTGAATGGAGACTTAAAAAGCCTGAAACACACTGAACAAAATTATCATATTTGCCAAAAGGTATATCATGTCTCCAACTCTTACTGTCTGCGTATCAAGCAACACTACATTACACCGCAGACCTGTATAAACGATTTATCTAAAAAGATTTTCAAATAATTCAGTTTGCTTAAAAGGTTTATGTGGGTTAAGGAGTATTACAATTGTCTTATAATCCTTAGTTCCTTAAACCTGAAAAACTTTTTTTGGACAGTGACATTAGGGGCCAACAGGTTGCCAACATGATTCAACACAATGTCAAATATACACCTGAATCGATTGTTGACATGAGATGCAAATAAGTTACAGATTAAAATCAGCCTCCACTCAGTATCAATGAGACAGAAGTGTATTTTGTCTCCTGATGATGATGTGGATCCCAAGTACTGCTGATGTGCTGGTGCCGTAGGGCAGCCGGAGGAGTAGAGTGTGACGTTTAAAAAGAAAAAAAAAAGCAAAAAAAAAAAAAAAAAGCATGAAATCTTATCCACCAGTTGAAGGAGAGAGAGGAGATCAGATGTGAAGCCATATGTGCAAATGTCACTAATCTGATTACAAAAAAGAAAGTGTAAAGAAAAGTTGGAAAGATTGCATCTGGCAAACCAATCACTCTTGATGAAAGTGATTTATACTTATTTTCCACTCACAGTGATTAAACACTGGTTTCATACCTCGGGACAAAATTATTACCATCTGAGTTAGCACAGCACTGAATTTTTTTATCTACCCTCGTGCTCAAGCAAAATATCATTCATGTCTTCCAACACTTTAGCAAAGGCGTGAAATTTAACATGCTGTAATTTCATGACACAAGGGTGCTGATGGATAGAGAAGTTGTTCAAGCAGACATGAAGCATGCTGCCTTACCACATCAGAAATTCAAAGCAGGTAACAAGGGAAAAAGAAGATGAAGTGAGAGTGAAAGGAGGAGGGAAGGACAAGAATGAGAGTGTACGACTATGACGTCTGTATCTGTGAGAGCTTTTTTGCAGCTTTAGCAGCAGTTAAAAGTGGACTGAAAGCCCCTGCTGAGACATACAGGCTGTGTTTGAATTCTCTTAATGCATATCCTGATTGCTGCTGACCTACAAAAACCCCCAATGGTATTCATATTCCTGTTTTCATTTTGTAAATTCTTTGGAGAACTGTGTGACATTAAAAAGGTTTGAATGATGTTCATTTTATGTTTTCGCTGGACAGAGACGGCATTTCCCCCCCATTTTTAGCCAGATCCTCCCCTGGATCTCATACACTGGGGGTCTGTTTTTCCTCCACCTCCACTTGTTAGTTCTACATTCACTCTTCCCTCACTCCTCTAGCCTCCACTGTGAAACTAGGTCAGGAGGACTAAGACTTTCCTTGAGGCAGAAAGAAAGTAAACATCCTGTGTACCTCAGTCAGCAGGGGGTAGGGTGACGAAAGAAAGACACATGAAGAAGTAGAAAAATGTTAAGTTGAAGAGGGGAGCAGTTACTAACTTCAGACTGGAGGGGGGAGCAGCAGCAGTATTTTCCATGCACAGAATTTGTTTGGCTGGTCCATCCAAACAGAGCCGCTCCCACCCAAGAAGGTTATTTATATTTTTGTATCTTTTGTGACACATGGTGACAGATGCTTATTCCCCTGCAAAAGCAGCCCCTGACCCCCTTGAGCTGTCATAACATGCAAAGCTGCACTTGTGAATTTTTGTCTGCAACTGACAGAACTGAAAACTGATGTCAGCAATTATAACAGAAAAACAGAAAGACCAGAATCCAAGGATTCCTCTGTAAAACCAAATGAAATACTCAAATATACACCGTGTGAGCTCTGTTGTTGGAGGGGCAGAAAAGTTTAAGGACATACTATTTGCCACTGTTTAACACTTAAGTGCAAAAAGCATGTTTCCTGTTTAAAACAAGGGATTTGGTTTGAAACCATCCTTATGTTTTGCTTCCTCAAACCACCTGCAAATTAACTACCAACCTGTGAGAAACACAGAGGCCTGATGTCTTGACCTGTATGAATCCCAGGAGTCCAGTTTTCAGTGGACATCATTCTGGTCATATTAATATTGATAATAATAAACTTTATTAATAAGGTTTTCACACAACAAATAGCGCTTCAAAGACTACACCGATTGACCACTGCATCTATAAGACTCAGGATAGACAATTTCAAATTTATGCAGAAGTATCAGCTTTTTTTTCTTTAATCCAACACCCAATTCTTTCTTGCCAAAATCTGGCAGTTAATAAAGCCTTGAGCCTCTGACCTACAGAGGAGATGAAAAGCAGGCCTCAGACGTCTGGTAAACTCAGTTCTTTTTAACTTCAAATCCCCAGATTTCTTTTTTTGATCATTTCCAACTTGTAGTCTTCAGCCTCAGTTGATGATGACTCAAGCGCTTGAGGCAATTCATCAGATTTTGCACAGCTCTGTCTAGACATACAAAAAAACTTGATACAACTTTTTCACCTATTCTGACCAAAACATTTAAACAGACATTGATTAGTTAAATCAGTGAAGTTCCCCATTTGTTTTTCCCTTACAAAGGAGTGGAAACACACTACGGCAGTGCTGAGAAAATGACTTAAAATCTATAAAAACAAAAATTGTTTTGATTGCAATAAATGTGAAAAAGGTACTATGCTGTTTGCTAGTTGGCTAATTTAACTACTGGTTATGAGACAATTTAAATAGGCGTGTGATCATCGTGTACACAAATACTTTTTATTGTCCAGCTCCATGCTGCAGCAACAGCAGAATGTCCCAGTCTAATCCCTGCTTGTCAAACACACCACCTGTCTGGCCATGATAACTGTCTTTGGCAAAATAAATGGGAAAACCAATGACCCAGGTTTCGTTTCCAAATTAACTGCCACTTTGTGGAAGATGGCGACGATGGATAAGAAGCCTGCAGTTAGGCTAACCGCTGTTCTGACACATTAAGAACAAGTGCTTCCCTGCAGATAAGGAATGAAATGGGTAACACCCAGAATGAAAAAAGAAAACAAGTGCCTTACTGAATTAAAATTACACCTAGTACAGCAGATGTAGTTTATGTGTGTACTGTATATTTCAAATCTCTGACCAGCATCATTACAGGATTAGATAAATAACACGTCAATACTCTGGACAATGAATCAGAGCAGCATAATTAGAGTAAATGTGGAGGAGAGCACTTTAGGGAAGTACATGATGCAATTCAAAGGCATGATGCAAGCAGGTGGTGGGTACCTTTTTCGTAGGAGTATGTGAAATTCAGAGCTCCGCAAGCTGGTAATGGATACATAAGGCAGCTCAAACTCCTGCAGCTTCCGCACAACTGAGAGGGAGACAAAGGAAAATAGAGAGAGGGCGAGAGAGAGAGTAAGACACAAGTGTATCTTAAGTCCCAAGGACATTTGGATAATGATGCCAACAACAATCAGAGATGGGAAGAGTCCATCTGGACAGATCCCAGAAGGGTATAACTTTTTTGTGTGTGTGAGTGCATGCACTAAATTTGAAAACAGCTAATGGGCTGCGTGCGTGTGTGTGTATGTGTGTGTTGTCCGTGTGTGCGTTTGTCCATAGTCTGCAGCTGTTTCATTGCAGCCCTTTCCCTCAGGACAGTGAAAGAGATCTCAGGTGCTTGTTGCTGTGTTTTCAGGCATCAAATATTGCGCACAATATAACAGACATAACAAATCCAACAACTGACGTGCTCTTTAGTGTGCCGTAGGTTTGTAAAAGTATGTTCATGTTCCACTTATTGGCAGAGCAACACAAGACGAAAGAACACTGGTGGACACTTTGATGTTGCAAATTGCTGCAGTATTAAAAAAACAAAAACAAAAAACAAAACAAAACAACAAAAACATAAAACTGAATGATTAAAATGTTGTGAGCATTCCTCAGCAAACTAAATCATCAGTGGGAAACTGTGCACAAAAAGAAGATGAACACATACGGGGTCTTCTTGACATGCCTGTGCATATTTTACAGCATATATTGATTTATACTCAAGACTTCTGTGAAACTTGCTGCCTGTCAGTAAGGACTTGAGTTCTTTTAGTTATCCTTATGTCAATACTCCCACCACCAGTCTTGATTGATCCACAGCCTGCTGCGCCGGATTTATTCCAGTATTCAAGTCATATTAACGCGTGGTACTTCTCTTTCAGGCAACTCAGATTTTCAGATTGAAACTGTGCCAAGAACGTACAACATGCCTGGAATATTTACAGATGCCTCCAAATTCACCTGGCACCATTTTCAGCCTGGAATGGATTTAGCATGAGGGGTTTGTGTGTGTGTCTGTGTGTGTCTGTGTGTGTGTGTGTGTGTGTGTGTGTGTGGGGATGGGGGCATTTTTGGCAGGTGGAAGACGAGAGAAGAGCAGCGCCTTAGGGACTAGGTGGGTGGGGGTTCGACCTGACAGTGCTCTGATGAAATGGAAAAGTGAATTGGTAAACTTAAACATCTTGATGCAGAAAGCTGTTGATGCTGCCTGTTCTGTTGCCTGCGTCATTGTGGTTGTCCTTGTGAAAAGGCGTGTGGGTGCAAATAACCCACAATGATTTGCATTCACACAGCTACCTTTACTGCAAAGTCATGGTACATATAATTTTACAGTGTTATACTGATATATTCTATATTGTAACAGTGAATTAAAAACAGTATGGAAACGTCACAGAGATGACACAAATCTTGCTAAAAATCCATTACTCCCATACATTCCCTGATTCATAGAACTGCCCATAATGAAATAACACACCAAGAGATATTAAAAGAGTAGCTACTAAAGTCTAAGCAGCATGGCAACAAAAACATCTTCAGGGGGATATGACTGGCATATACTATAAGCATATACACAGGGTGAAGAAATGACTCCATGACGCAAGATCCACTTTTGGCATGCTCCTCTAGTTAGTGAATTTTTTATGTTGTCATTTGGAGATCTGTCACTTAAGACCCACCATCTCAGTTTTGAGGGGGTCCTACATGAAATAGTTAAAATCCAACGTGATGACAGTAAATGGTTGCGGTAGTACAGGGATGGAGCTCTATGAAAAGCCTTACACAGCGCTTAAAACTCTATTTAAGATTCAGGAAATCTGATGGATTGAGGTGGATGATTCCAGAGGGTTGGAGCAACAACGGCAAGGGGAGGGAGGGGGGTTGGGGCGGTTTGCTTTTTGTTTTGCAATTGGAGTGAGGGATGGATAAAAGGCAGAGATCTGGAGATTTGAGAGGTTGAGAAGCTTAATGAGGAGATTAGAAATATAACCAAGGGCAAGGTCATTATATGCAATCAACGGGAACTTGTTTATTTTAAATTTTACAGGAGGTGAATAGAGGGTGTAAGATCAGAGGTAATACGAGACAGGCGGCTTGTTGTACTGAGGAGCCTGGCAGCTGTAGTTTGAACCAACTGTAAATGATTTAGAGCAGTTTAGCCATGGCTCGTGTGGAGGAAAGTACAATTATCTAGACGGGAGAAAATGAAAGTGTGAATTAAATGAAATGTTTCCCAGATATAAAATGTATAGAGACAACACATACATTCACCTTAATCCAAAATATATCCCTTTCATTTTTGTACTTGCAGAATGTTGAAAGTGTACAATCATTTCTGAAATCTCTTTACAAAAGGAAAGGTTACTTCACTAGCCTGAATATGATACTATTTGGAAGCCAACAGCAGTGTCAGATATTAGAGCTTAGACATACAACGCAAGTACATTCTCAGCCTGAAAACACTGCACACGGCCTGGTGTGCAAGCTCGAGCCACTCTAAACACTGCACAACCATTTTGCATGAGCCAGCCAACAAGCACACAGAGCCTGGGTTTCACTTAGCTTCCAAGCACCCAAAAGATGAATCATGCATTCTAGCCAGTGATGCATCATGCTCTCTGTGCATACCTGCCACCACTCCTATTTTTCCCAGGAGTCTCATATATTTCAAGATAATCTCCCAACCGTGTTGTTGTTTCTCCCAGGAATCGCATGTAATTTGCATGACCTTCAACCTTTATTATAAATAATTGTTATACACTGATCTATACGTTTTGTATGTTTGTCTGACATTATCCAAGTTGCCAGATTGTGAATAAACAAGTTAGACACACAATTCCAACCCATCTGTTACCACAACCTGGAAACCTACAACCCACTTCAAGTGGTGTGCACAGCTGCTCCCTGCACAGGGAGGCAGCTCATTTGACTGTGGAATTAATTAATTCTCGCTAAATTAACAAGTTTAACAAAACTTGTTAATTTTATGTTCATGTAATGTTTTTGTAATGTTAAATGTTAATTTACCCTCCCCACCCCCACCCCTGAAAAAAGTGTGGCAATGTAGTTCTGTTTTAATTAGACTACAGAGTATCTCCAAACAGGGAAACAGATGAGCTGAGCTGCTGGACTGCTGCCAGAGCAGTTCTTTGCACCTCATTGTGGAGTCAAAGAAAACCAAAATCAAGAGCATGACATTACAGTACATAATACCCTTCGGTTTAGCAGAAAGTTCTTTTACAGCGAAGCTTAACAAAAGTTTTAACTTTTAATCCCAAATCCTATTTTCTACTGTTTCTCTCTTTGCAAGAATTATTTGTCATCTAAGTTCTGTGTGAGTCTTCTGAGAACAGTCCTTGGCTGACCTGATAAAGTAGTTTATATTTACATAATTTTATCAAAGATCAGAGTGTACTGCACATTTAGTCTGCTTTGACAAACAACATGAGTTATCTGATGATTTCCAGTTTTAGCATTTTAAAAGGCTGAATCTCTTAAATGGATTAAGGGTGGATCTAAATTATTATCAGATCAGATTTACAGACATTTCTAACAGAAAAAAAGTATCCTTCAAATATTTTCTGCCATCTAGTTCAAACTTTCAGCAACAAATGATTTCTAGGTCTGTTTACTTTGCTTTTTTTGCTGAAATTTTTATTGACCAATAATTATTAATCAATTTTTTATGGATATTATGGACACTGCTCTCGACTAATAACAGAGATGAATCAATGGGAATTGTAGTTACTCCTCATTTGATTTGATGTTGAAACTCACATGTTAAACCTCCATCCACACCCTCACGAATGAGAAAGAGACTGAAATAACCAACAAGGTCATCCGGAAGGTCAAGCTTTGTTGCCACGGCCTGCAGAAAGATGAGAAAGACAGAAAGAAAGTGTGTGTGTGAGAGAAAGAGCAAGAGAGAGTAGTTCATTTTCACAATCAGATTCCATTATTTTATTCCTTCATCTGATTTTCTTTCAAGACGATATTAGGAATGAAGATAAAAATAATTGAAAACATTAACCACAATCACACTTTACTATCCATACACTGCAATACAAAGACCTTTAAAATGACAGATTTGAAATCGAGGAGGATTCAGCAAATAAAGTGTAGTGTTACACAGGATTTATATTGGCTGCTCTAGCTTTGAGAATACCAATGTTCTTTGTTTTGTAATTTTAACCTGCATTATTATGACTCCATTTGTCAAACAAAAACTGGCACTTTTGAAGTTACATTCTTAGACAGAAGAATGTTTTCTCCAAGAACTGCTTTCATAGAACAATTTTTTCTTTGACCTGTTTTTTAAGACATGTGACACAACTGCGATAAAAGTGATTGCAGTTGAATTTTGAGAAACACAGCAATTATAGTCAGACAAGTCGAGAAACCATACATACATACACACCCTGACAACCCTCTCCCAACACACACTGCTGTGACTGAAATATATTCTGCTGTGGTGAACAGAGGTTATCTGCAGTTAAACTTTCATGAGAACATCTGAAGCACTAGATTTATAGTCAAGGACATTACGATGAAACATCAGCATGTTTACTGTGATTAGTTATTTTAGAGTGTGCACAGTCATGAGTTGGATGTGTTTTTATGGTCAATGCAGGTCAATGCAGACCAGCGTGAAAGCGCACACACACACACACACACACACACACACACACACACACACACACACACACACACACACACACACACACACACACACACACATATGAATGTGACACCATTTGATTTGAACTGTCTATTGCGCTTACAGAAGGGTCCAATGCCTCTAAGTAAACATGCAGCAAAAACCTTTTTAGACCTCAGGTGGTTGGTTGCTAAATAATCTCAATATACTTCATATTAAGTTGTGCATCCACTTCTTATGACAGTATATTCAGCAATTTAAATTACAAATCTTTACAAACTGTAGAGTTGGGGAGAAATGAAAAACAGCGTATTTTTCTTCTCTTTAACAGAGCACACTCCGACACTTACATCAAGGACATCCTCCGTCTGATCTGAGGTCAGAATGTTGACTGTAACCTTCTGACCGTTGGAGAGACAGATGTCTAGAGAAACATCTTCTGTGGGAATCTGCTGCGTCTCCTGTGGGAAGCACACAACACACAAAAGGCTTTCATTTAGCTTCATGGTTAAGCTACAAGTTTTCAGTCAACAACAAAATCCCACCAGGTCAGATGGATTTAAGTGAAGTTGAATTTCCAGTGGAGATAAAAACAAAAAGATACAAGATGCACATTTAATGGTTACACTTTTCTTGAAGTGTTTTTTGAATACTATTATATTCTGGCAAATAAAATCATATATAATGACTCTTCTGCTTTAATCCTACAAGTCTGGTCAACTTCTATCATGATTGGAATTTGTGGTTCCAAGTTCAAGTATAAAACAAGAAATGCAGCCTTAACAAAATGAAGTTGTAGGTGCTGTATTAATGTTTAGTCATTTGCAATTATGTTTACACATTGTAGTTCCTGCTTTGTCTTCTATAGTTTCCCTGTATTGTCTTGTTTTCTCCAACCAAAAGTCCAAAGACATTCAATTTATTATCATAGAAGAATATTCACATTTGAGAAGCTGGTACCAGAAAATGGTCAATAATTTTTTCTTGACTAAAAATAATAAATCAATTTTTAAAATTGCTAGAGATAAATCTTCTGGCAAAATACAAATTTTTGCAACTTTACAAGTCCCATCCATTTATTTTAGCACTGTCAGCTCAGACAGAAATGAAGGGAGTTGTATTCATTTTTACTGCTGTGTTGGTGCTTCTGTTTATGTCTTAACTGAAAAAGGTAGAAGGTGGAACAAAACCCCCAAAATTCAATGAATAACAACTAAGGAAAATAAACTGAACTGCAAAAACCTATGAATATTTCAAAGCTCTAAATAGTAGCCTCTGAACTGATGATACTAAATATGAAATGTTAAACTGGATAACCCCAGTCTCGCCTGTCCTGAGGCAATCTCTCACCACCACTGCTAAATCATCTCTTATCTTCCCTGTTTCCTCTGCAGGGAGTCTCCAAGTACATGCCTGCCACTAAAGGTACAGATGAAATGACAACAGTGGGTGGTAACTCATCTCCTATTCTGCACCTGCTGTCCTCGCAGTGCGTACTGTATGACGCTGGAGGGGGGGAAGGGAGCGAGACAAATACACAACAATAATGAGAGGGGAAGACAGAGAAGGGGAAACAGAATGGGTGTGACATGGCTGCAGATGGATGAATCTGCCCATCAAGGTTATTGGATTTACAGCCCTTGTGGCGATACAGGTCACAGCTTGAATGATGACGAATCAATCCTGCTACCTGGTCTGTATAAGTCAATGCTTATTGCATGACACAACATGCTTTTTTTTCTGTCAGACAGCAACAAATATACCATGAGTTAGCATTATTCCAGCACCGCCCACTTCAACTAAGAATTTTCTTGCATTTTGCTGCTGCAGACAAATCTTTTTGGCTCATGTCATGTCATGTCATGGGGATGAATCATTGGGTGGCTCGTATTTCCTTTTTCATATAATTCAAAGGATCCCACACATAATGCAACTACAATACTATATCTGTCTAAAAAATGGTTGCTTTCCCTTCAGCCTCATGTTTGACATAATTATTTCACAGATTTGTGCATGCAAAACTAATCTTACAGGACAAGCAATTTAAAAGTAGAGAAGACACGATCCAAGATTAGAGTATGTGCTGCCACAAACTGCGACACGCAGTAAGAATACAGCTACCACACTCCACCACAATGCCAGAAGTAATTACTAGCCGGGCAGAAATGACTGCATCAGCCTTTTGGTTCAAGGAGCACGCCCTGTCTCCTCACATGCCTGTTGACCAACAGACAACTGCCTAATGCAGGTAGGTGAGACAAAAAACCACTACCAACCTGCTGTGCTTTCCTTAAGAAGCTGTTGAACATCTCACTGGCTCCAAGCAAAGGATCCTGACGAACTGTAAACAAAATATAAATTAGGGAAACCCAAAGAGCAACAGGGTTACAAAATTAGCTCATTGTTCAGTGGAAAGAGCAGCAGAAGTCAAAAAGAGATGTTTGCCTTTGAATTGATAACTCCAGCACTTAGTTAAGGGTCATTTATTGGACGTTACGTAAACATAAACCTCCTTAGCCATAGCCATTTCCCAATTCCTCCTCTTATGAAATTTGATTGTCTCTCCCACAAAATGGACATGACCTTTAAAGACATTTGTCAAGGCAATTTAGCTTAACATCCAAAAAAAAATGCACTTTATGAAGGCAGGTCAGTAAAAATTAATTAAGTTGTTATCAGGCATCTTCAATTAACTGTAAATTATTACAAAGCAGTTTCAACATTATGTAGTGTTTTTTCTACAGAATTGATGAATAACCCTTTTGTTCATGTCTTTTGCTTTCTGTTGATGCAGTTCTAAATTGCAGAGCAGTTCACTGTTTATGTTGCCTGTATGACTACAAATAAGTGTGTGTCACCCTGAAAATTATTGTATCTTTACAAATTAGTCTAACCCTTTGACAAAATGTGAAAGTTTTGTGAGTCATTTGCATCAGAGCAGATTGTGTTTGTGGCAGTTCATTTTCCATAACTATGCAAAAAGCTATGATGTAACCAAGTGAACTTGTAGCCAAGAACACCCTGTGTGCGTATGCTTCCAGACTATGAGCAAATACACACTCGAACAACGCTTCCTTGTTCTGCTGTAACTGCCAGTGCTTGAGAGGATTAAAACAAACCCTCACATTGCTGCCAGTTCCACATACGCATGTGTTTATGCTGAAAGCTCACCCTTGACCTGTTTACAAAATATGGGCAAAATGTTGAAAACCTCTCCAACCAGGATATGAAACTCCAGTTGTTTTTTTTTGTACATGATATGAGACATGCAAAAGAAGCCCTTCTTTATGAAATTCAGTTTTTCATTTAGACAAAACGTAAGCGTCCCAGGAGGAAGCAGATCATTTCTAGAGGATCCAAACTCATAAAACTTTTAAAAACCCTACCAGTCTGAAATACTGAGTAGGGATTTTTTTCAGGTGTGTCAGCATAACTCGGTCTGGCAAAGCTTTGGCTCTGTCCCAGCTGACTGTGCTCAGATCATCAGTTCTTTGGTGAAACACTTTTCTATGACATGAAAGGACCAGTGTATGACTGGACTCCCCGCAGATGCACAGTCAAGTTCACATCAACAAAACAGTTTTGTGCACCAAAGTTACAGTGTTTCAAAATTAAATTAATTAAAAAGCAGGAACATGTAAATTGCAATTCAGAGACGACTACTATCTAATTTAAATCATTGATAAAAACAACTAGATTGTGGTTGGAATTGAAATTCAGCCAGAAATGAAGTGAAATGTAATACAAGGAAGAAGTAAGTCCATTCAACTTCAACTTACCAGCCTGCATGTATTTCTCCAGCTGTTCCCGTCTCTGTTCGACCTCAGCAGGAGTCAGTGTGAAGATCTTCTTTGGAGGGAAGGCAGGCACCACATTGCTGCCATATTCTTTCTTTATCTGTTGATGCGAAACACAAGTTATGAACCGAAACAAAGAGGTTACTATATTGAAGGCTATACAACCTGTATTTTTCAGCTTCTGACAGTAAATATTCCAGTAGAGTTAGATAGCTTAATTCATTTTTTGATATAAAATTTAGAACATCTGTGAAAGCAGATATGTGGCAGTCCTGTGAATTAAAGAGTTGTGGATTCATTTTTCTAAGAGGTACATTCATGCTGTTTGAGATGAATCACAGGTTTATTTTAAGCCCCATTTCAACGACTAGCTGGTGGAGTTTCCGTGCATAACACACACACACTCACACACAGACACATCTGGCACCCTGAATGTCTAGTTATTCCAAGTTTACTTTGTCTTCCAGCTTCTTGACTCATTTCTTCCCATTTCGTGTCATCTAAAAGCTGGTAGCTTTGAACTGTGGAGGTCTCAGACTAAGACCGCACTAATCTAGACCCACAGATCAAATGTGGTTTAATTTTAACCTGTATCTTGCTGCAGGCAAAAGCTGTGCATCACACTCATCATGAGGAATTCATTTTCCCCCATTTTAATGTCCTCAGGCCCAGCACATATGGTGTGATGAAGGCAGGCTATAGTAGGCACCAGAGGAAGAGAGGTGATTTTCACCTCAACATACTGCCCTTTGGTATTTTCAGTACACCAGAGGCAGCACTGGCTACACATACAAATCAGCTCACTGAGCAGACACTGAGCACAGGTTACAGATTCATTAGAGTCCCCTCAATCTGAAATAAATCTCAGCCTCTTACAAGACTTTAGAGAAGAGAAAACAAGAGAAGCAATTAACATTCAGATTTTCTCAGGAATAAATGAGCAGAGTGTGAGCACCGCAATCACCAGAATGTTTTGGGGTCATGCATACGCCACAGAAAGCCCTTTGGGGTTGATGCTTAAAGATTCGAGTGTCTTCCCCACACCCTGTTGCCAGGCAACGGCAACTGTCAGACTGGTTAGCACAGACTTGAGGAAGAGGATAGCGAAGTTTGGCCCTTGCTTGGTTATTTATTAATGTGTGAAAACAGGAAACTGTGCACTTCTATAACACTTTTGTGCTGTGACAAAGACTTTATAGCACAAAGGAAGGGTCACGGGAAGTCCAGATAGCCAACAATTTTATCCATCTTTTACAAACAATGTATGTGCCTAAGCAACATTCACGACTATTTTCAACCACTGCACTACAAAAAACAAGTACATGCTGAATAGACTAATTGCCTAATAACACAGCTCTAACAAATAGCTGTGGCTTCACTGAGGCAGAGACCAAAAACACCAGAGACCAGGCAACTCTACACTTTGCAACAACATTGCTTTTTCAGATTAAGTTTCTTTTCTCAGCAGGTGAAGTGAAAGAAAGGCCAAGAACATTCCTTCTATGTCACTCACCCCCTCCAACCTCCCCCACATTGCTTCCCATTTACATGCAATAGTCTGAACTTCAGGAGGGACAACAACACGAGACTTCAAGCCATCATGCTCGTGATTGAAAGTGACGGGATGCTGGCATATCGACCGTACCGATACAAAGACAAGTGAAAGGTCACACTGTGTGGATGTGATGGCATTTAAACAGTGTTCAGTGTGCCACACATGCAGAACCAGTCACTTCTGCTCTAAAGCACACTGACAGCAATGGGTATGATGGCTTACCTGCTCATGGAGGCCAAGAAGTTGACTGTAGCGTACCCGACAGTGCAGGACCCCATTGACATGGATGTTGTATGCCTGTGGGAAGGAGTGGAAAAGAGTGGAAAGAGATTTCTGATGAGATGATTGTGTGGAACGTCCGAAACATTACAAAGAGACTTAACTTTAAATTCTTGTAGTGATCCACCTAAAAACAAATGTGTAGGTGGAATCACAGACATGAAAATGTCAAAATAAAAGAACCAAACATATACAGAAAGATGCTAACAGTGCACTTGGAAAAATATTAGTCCCACACAATGAAATACTTTTCAATGTATAAGTCCAAAGTTGACAACAATATTTCCACATGCATTTTCTAATGTGCCACTTTATAAATTCAGTGTAGAAGTAAAACCACAGCTGGTAAAGGACAGCAAAACAACAGTGATTCAGGCCTCATGACCTCAAAACAAACTCCCTCTCCATCTCAACTTATCTCACCACCGAGTGTCTCCTCCTCTTTCCGTTTTCCGTTAGGAAGACCAAACTAATGAAGTTTGAATGTGGATTCAATCAGGCCTTCTGACTTCCACATGGGAAAACAGAACCTGCTGCATATTTTCCAATCAAAAGAGCTGTCACTCGCATTACTCTGAACATAACAAATACAGAAAGCAAACAAACAAATACATAAATAAATAAATTATATATATATATCAATCACAGGGGTAATCTTTAATTCGTTCTATGAGACACCCCTTGTTTGTTTTGACAGGAGCTATCATTGGATACTCCATTGGATACCACCTCAATTTGGAATCAGCAATCTACTTGCAGTCATACTTTTCACATCAGATGCCTCATTAGGAATCACACTAAACCACATTAATAACAAAGGGGGGAAACAACTTTTACCCAAATACAGTCTCACTCACACAACGGCACCCTTGAACTGTAAAAGAATACGTTGTTTTTCACAAGGAACCACAAGTCTGTTTAACCACCAGTCAATCCTCATTTTTTAAAAATAAAAATGTGACGCAAAAACTTCTCTAGCAGAGAATCTACAAATAAAAACCCATGGTTAAAAGCTGTTAATGGTTTTAAAGGTTTGTTTAATGTTGTGATTAAAAACAATCAACAGCTGCTATCGATTCTTTTGAAAAAAAAAAAAAAAAAAAAAAATCATTTTGAAGATGACCTTTCCTATAAAAATGTCTTCAATGAGAGTCTATAAAGTTGAAGAAATTAACTCATGATGACTGAGCTATTTTGTTAGTGATAATAAAATTGGCTTCTTCACTTACTAAGAAATATCAGCTTTCACCAGGCTGTGTGCAGCTCTGGCCATGAAGGAGAGGAAATGTGATCTGTATGCTTGTTGAGGAGATTTCCTATTTGGGTGTCAAGGCACAAACTCTCAGTGCTTTAATCTCCTTCTCCTTCTGTGTCAGTGAATATTTATAATCAACACAGTGGGTCATCTGTCAAAACAAAAGGAGTTTTGAAGACATGCATGCACTTTTACATTGAACTACAGCATCAATCAGTAGGAAAAAAGGAAAAGCACAAGTTAAAACTTCTAGTGTGGAAGAGAAAGGCAAGGAAAATAATTGGAGAAAAGCCAATAAATGGGATGAAAAATGTGCATGTAAGCAATATCCAGACAGAAAGGAAGCATGACTATGTGCAATATCTTGGTTCTGCTTGATAACGCACAAAAATTACTTTAATTTTTTGTGAATTGCAAGCTATTTAACTCAGGGGAAGTTCAACAGGGCACATGACATTCTTCAACTCCAACCTCTACGATGTATTGCTCTAACTCAAAACCAAATTAAATTAATTAAATTTTGATCCAAATTGTATGTTCTACTGGCCAAAATTTAACAAGAATCAATTAGGATTGAAATGTCATCTAAATCTTTTTGTCATGAAGTCAGCCTAACTGGGATCAAAACATTACTATGTTTTTCATCTGACAAAGATCCAACTGTGATCGAAAAGTTTCGAGTCAGTGTGCAGGCGTCACCATTTTCATCAATATATTTCCAACAGCCCTGCACCAGGGGCCACTTTTCCCATAATATGACACATGCATAGGATAAAATTAGTTTCAGTCCTAAGATGAGTCCTTACTTGAACACAGTTTTAAAATCACATGTTTCTTGGTTTATATACATTTCTCTCTGTGTGATGTAGGCCGATAAAGGCATGCTACTATGCACGACTTCCACAGCTTTCAAAACCATAAAGACAAACAGATGACTATGGAAGTCCGAGCCTGCTTCTTACCCAAAGTGAATGAGTCACTATCACTTACAGTTGCACCAAAGACTATGTGTCTTTTACACACCCACAACAACACAAAAACATACTGCAAATAGCATGTGAAACGGAGAGAAGATACAGTGAGACTATTAGAAAATAGGAAGCACAAGCACTTAAAATTAAGATTTGTCTGCACAGGAATAGCTCCATATTTAAAAAACTGCAGCCCTTGTTATTCTAAAAAGCCCTGTGCAAACTCTGCAGATTCTGTGGCCTCCTGGTTCCAAGGTACACAACACATCTCTCAGCATTATAATCAAGCAAAGTCCCTTCCCGGGGGCTGGTTACAGGAAGGTCACAATGACAGTCATAGGACTGCCAGATGAGAGTTGAAAAGCCATTGCATTAAAGCTCCCACTGCAGTATAGGCTAAAATGTGCTCAGCCAGGTTGAAAGGAGCTAGTTATGACACTTGAAATGCTCGGTTTAGAAATATATTGACTTCCAGCAGCAAGGATAGGCGTTTGCACAACAATGTAGATGGAGAATAACTGATAATAGACTAAATTCCTCCACATAAAATACTTCTAAAATATGTCCACCATTTCTTCTGGGAAAACGATCTACATTTATAGCCACAGCTAATTTTGAACATGTCTGTAAAGCAGCGACTGCATACAAAATAAAAATGAACAAGCTTATTCCTCTTTGGAGCACATGCCGTGGAGATGCAAAAAGAGCACAAGCAAGTTATGCGACACTGAGAGCAGCCAGTGTGGTATCACATGGAAATCAGATGTTGCAGATTTTATTCCAAAACATCTGGTGAATATGAGAGTAACAGCAGTAACAACATTCTTCTGTATATCTGATTAAAAAAAAAACTTTGCTTTTTACAAAAACAATATACCTAATATTCCATGTCTGTTTGCTGTTTTAGTCTAAGTTCATATCATTTTCATAAGGGACAAGAAATAAACTTGAACCCAGCTGTTCCCTAGACACATAATGACTTTTGTTTATGGGTAGATCTTGTTTAAAGGCATGCATTCACAACAGTGCTGTTGTCTAAATGTTTTCTAAATCATCACAGAAAGATGATCTTGAGTTGACAGTAATTGTTTGGAATAATACTGCATTTACCAGACATTAGCACAATGTATTCTGACTGTGTCTGTGACTGAAAACAGTGATGAACCTCCACAAAAGCTTAAAATGGTTTATGTCTATGATGCTTCATTCTAACTGTCCTTGACCAACCCCCATGAATTATTCCCTCTCACCACTACAGTGACTATCTGCCAATGTGTCAAGTCAACACAAGGCATAGTACCTTTCAAACACAACTACAATTCAAAGTGTATGAGAAAAAAATACATTTAAAAATACAATGGCAAACACAATAGAGTCAAAGGAAATAAACACACAGGCTGTGGGAGCCTGCTGCTCACTAATGTCGGGTCTCTTTTTCCTCAAAATAACAAGCAGGCTTGCAATATCATGATGATGGCAAAACTGAAATGCTGACTCAAATCTGTGAAACAAAAGACACTGTGTTGAGGTGAGACAACAGAGACCCGGCCACACTCAAGTTTCCTCTGATGTCAGTAAATGGCATGTCAGTTTGTTCTAACAAACTGACAAAAGAAGTATCACAGCAGTGCAACATTTTATGGTAAAACAGTAACACATTTACCATGTTAGACAAAGTTCAGTGTCAGATATAATGTTAAATCACAGTGGAGGCGTGTGGTTTCTTTCCTGATGATGCTTTCAGTGGCATCGGAATTACAGTAAGTCTCTTATCTGAGCAGAATACACTAGGAATCAAAAAACACTTTTACTTAACTGCCTCAGGTTGTAATATTTGTAATCTGGTTTAATTACCTGTCTGGACTTTATCCACATAAAAACACAGGAACTGCATTTGTCACACCTAAGCATGATGTGGTATAACAGAGGGCATTGCTGATCTTTTATTGCACCGGGCATGTACTGACACATCACTGTAAATGCTGCATTGACATTAGCCCGACCTGTGGCCAGCTGAAACCAGCGTTTAACACGGGCTAAGTGAAAGCGGGTAAAACAAACAAAATAAATAAATAAATAAATAAATAATTAACATGCTCACCACATAGGTTGATCCGTTTTCTCCTGAACGAACCTCCGTTTCGGGTATAGAAAAATGCATTTTAACACGAAACACAGGCTGCTGCTGCCAGACGACCAGTCCCTCAACGCCACCACAGCCTACGATGGAGAAGAAGACACCACAGTTTCCCCACAAAGTCCACTGCAGTGACTGTCGGCGGAGACTACAGAGAAGGAGGAGGCTCTCGCACGGTTCATCCACTGGTTTGTAAGTCCGGGGAAAGCGGTGCCAGGCTGGGGCAGACTGCTGACGACTTTATTATCTGGACAACAACTCATGTACCAGCTAGCATCCACATAAAACTTCTCCCACGTCAGTGTTAAACTTTTCTCGCTGCCGTCCCCGCAGCAGCCATGTTGCAAGTGTTAAGTAATTACACCTTCAGTGTTGGCGTTGAAATATCTTTCCCCGCGCACTTTTAAGTAATTCGTGATAACTTAAAGCCACTCACTGTCAAAATTCACAGGCTATTCGGTTCATTGGCGTAACCGGCCGAAGTTTCGGGTTAAAAAGGTTTAGTTGGTTCCTGCAAAGCCCTCACCGTCGCAGAGCCGTCGGTAAACCTTTCGAAATATGAGAGGGGACAGTTGCACTTGTTGTGTTTTTTTTTTTTTTCTTGTTTTTCCTCTTCTCCTACATTTGCTGAAGAGAAGTGTGCTCGGCGAAGGAGTATGAACATGGACAAAATGTGACAGAAATCGCAGATGTTTCGTTAGCGTCAAGCCATTCTGTGCTCTGTGTATCTAGTGGCCCATCAAGAGGCATTGCAACAATCCTTCAGGGCCAAACCATCTCGTCTCCAGCCGGGGAGGCCCCGCTCTTTACGAGTGAAAAATATCAAAGCGCATTAGCATCATTGCTATCATTTCTTTTCCGCTCGAAGACATAAAATGTAACACAATTTTAGCAACATGGCACAAACACTGTTTTCTTATATATTTTGACTATTTTTTTTTTAAATCGTCTAACGCGACGACCCTGCTTTAGTTGGTGCAACCCAAAGTGACAGTGAAAGCGCAGCTAAAATTCACTAGTCATAAAAAAAAATGCGTCTAGATTTTGTCAAATATTTTATCAAATAAAAACTTCTACTGTTGACGCCGAAAGATCTGTTTGGCTGAATAATGTTAAATTTTATTTAAAAATGTAGGAATAGTCTTTTACCAGTTTGAATTACAGCGATGAATTAAACCAAATGAGTTTTTAAGATTTAGAAACAAGTATTCCAACATATTATCAAACTGTCTTCACAAATAAACTGACACGATGCTTGCTTTGTGTGTAAACTCCCAATTAAATTGTTGTACTCATGATGGATGCAGATAATATTACATTAAATTGTGTGTATGCGTAATTGCAGCGCAGAAATTAAATTAGACTTCTGAATGAAGTGTTGGGCCAACTTCCGGTCACATGTCCGCTACAGTAGGCTCATATGACTTCAGTCGATGAAAATGAAAGCTGGACACAGCCAGCAGGAACCCGTGGTGCTTATTTTGATTTTAAATTTATTTTTTAACCCGAGTTATCAGCTGACCGAGCAGCAGGTAAGACTTGCTTTGTCGAGGTAACAGTTGTAGACTTTACTAGAATAAATAAAAAAAGCAGGATACGGACATATCGCATATACACCCACCAAAACAACATGTTTTGGTGGGTGTACACTGGTCGTAGGTGTCGTACAACTGTTAGATGATGGGAAATGTTGTTTACACCCTTATTTGTCTTCGTAATACACGTATTTACAGGTATGTAAGCTCTGCACCGGGCCTGTCCTAAATGGCACCGCTGTGGCCCAGTTTTGCTCCTTATCCGCTGGACGGATCGACGGGCGCTGCTGCTTGAGAAATGACAACACAACCGACCCTGAACGCATCATCGGGTAGGACTCCAATGTTGCCTACAGGGTGTATCGGATATATGACAATTACATTTAATTACATCAAGTCGCCTGTGGATAAGGAGATTTGGTGAAGTTAACAAATACTGTGCAGATTATCAGCAGTAATAAATACATGAATAGAAAGGCAAATAAAGGAATTAAGCATTAAAAACGAAAAGAAAAAATATTTCTTTTGATTTTTAATTATGTATTTCACTATTCATTTTTCTGTATTTTTATGTTGATCTGTTTCCTGTTGTTCTTGCTTATATTTGTTTGTCACTAATCACAAAAATGTAACACTATCAATCTATGAAAATAAGAAATTTTGTTTTGGGGTTGAGAAAAACTTTTTATTGCATTGTCATCAGTTTGTGTCTAAACAGACTTCCCTGTTGCACACTCTTTGTTGCCAGTGCCAATATTGTAGCCATTGTACCCGTTTGACACCAATTACAACACAGGCATTTACGACAGTAATATCTTGACAATGTTATTTTGTTAATGTTTAAAAATGTTTTTGTTTGTTTGTTAGGTTGGATCTATCCAATTGTTCACTAACTCACGTTGAGGATCTTCACGAGGCATCAACAGCATTAGTGATGTATGTGTAGTAAATACAATTTCACACCAGTTCACACACCATACAGCATAGTGGGCACACAAAGCACCCAGCCAGGATTATTACTCAATGACTCCGTGACGTTATTTTTAAGGGAAACAAACACAAGAACTTTGCTCATCACTACTGTGCATGTTGATTCTGTGTGATCAAAAGGGCCTGTACCACATGATAAATTGTTGTAAACCTCTGCACTGCTACACAAGGAAAATGCACAATATTTCCTACATGAGGGCAATTCCTCCAAATGTTCTTAGTGTTTTCTTGCAGTGAATAAAAACGATTTTTCCTATTGGCAAAGACTGAGGTAAATAAAGCTAAATGAAATTTGCCTCCCACAAACTTTTATTGATTTCTTTGTCTATGTGGAACCTTTTGACTTTGTCTCAAAAGTAATTTGCTTTATAAACTTTTGTTTTGCAGAGACCTCTCACGTAATCCCATTGTCAACATCAGTTACACTGCATTTCAAGGATTTACTGAGTTAAATTACTTGTAAGTATATTGTCATAAAGTGTATTTGAATAAGTTTGTGTGCTCATGAGTTTTATTCCTCAACTCAAATTGTGTCTTTTTAGGATATTGCCTAGAGACATAATTTGCCCAGGAGGCAACACGTCTTGGTCAAAGGTGAAGGTCAAAGACAGCAATCGTATTTGTGAAGGCCAGAAAAATGTGTGCAACCAGACTGGCCAGCTTTGTGAGTTTCCATCTGATTATCCTCCACTGTGACATAAAAAATTAAAACTGCAGTAGCTTTCTGGTCACATGTGACATCTGTTCATCGCCCAATAACTGACAATCCTCAGCCATGAACTGCCCAGAGAACTCCCTCTGCGCCCCCTATGGTCCCGGCTTCTTTGAGTGCAGCTGTGGTGACAACTACCATGGATACAAGTGTCTCCGGGAGGTCAGTTCTGCAAGCAGCTGAATCATTCACATTATTATTCACTGCTGCACTTGAATTTTTTGATTATTTTAAGTTATGCATTTGTTAACTTGTAAACAGGGGGAGTTCCCAGCTCTCCAGGTGTTTGGGCCTCTTGGAGCATCCACACTCGTCATCTCTTTCCTGCTGTGGGTCACCCAGAGACGAAAGGCTATATCCCTCTGATGCTGAACTGCAGTGGTCTTGTTTTTATCTTGACCTGCAACGATCTACTGAGCTGAAACTGACTTTTCTGAAAGGGAAAAATGTTGACACAAAGTCTGAGGTGATTTCCCCAGGCTGCTTTTAGACATTTTATTTAATTTTACACCTTCCCAGGGCAGCTGTTTTACTTAATAATTTCTAAGTCTGACTTTTGACTTATTTTTATTACTAAATCATTAGTGCAATTTTAGGTAAAATTACTTTCCCAAAATTTTAATTACTTTATTTAATTCTTGCCAAAAATGACCACTGTTAACACTTTTAGTATAAATGACTGATACATGTTATGAATGAAGAGGCTGAGTTAAAAATGTTAACTTTTGCTCACATTTAACCATGCCAAACATTTACTGACAGTTTACACAATAGAACTACATATTCCTCGTTTGAGGGGATTTATAGAACATGACCATTTACTGCATGTTGAACTCATTATTCACTCAGAGAAAAAAATTAAAGTCAGGTTCACATGAATTATCAAGCAAACCATCAAGTTCAAGCTTAGTTGAACTTTTAAGCTTTTATGTTTTAAAAATTGAGGTCTTAATACTATCTACTTATTTAGATGTCACTTACTGTGACCACATCTGGTATGTTTCATTGTTGTGTACCTATTGTTGAGTTCCACTCCAGTATCTGATAAAAAACATGTCCTTGTCATTGTTTATCAGTCACATGTAGTAACTTGGAAGAGATTGAGATTCAGGGTAATAAAGATTTCAAAACAGTATACCTATTCCTAAAATTTGTACGAAAAGTTGAAGGAAGCACGGGAGTATCTTGTTGAGAACAAACAACAAAAGAGTTTTGGTTTGTCTTAATTTATCCAGTTCAGTTGATCAAGTGATTAAAAAGCTTTCAGAATTTATGGCAGCCATAAAATTCCTCTGAGATATCGCCTATCCAACTGTAATTAAGTAACCATTTATGGCTGGTTTAAGATTGCATGCTGTGGTTGACAACCAGAGTGTGTTGCAAACCACAGTGGGATTGTTCTGCTCCAGATACTGGCAATTAAATGTTCTGTTGCAAAGAAACACTTCATAACATGGATCTATTAAAACATCTCGTCTTTTCATCAATGTTAAAAAAGATATGACTAACCTCCTCATTCAATCAGCTTCAGAAAAAATTTACCACATCACTGCCACAAAAACACACAAGGACTCATTTTAAAAAGCTTATGCCATTTCAGATATATATTTATTGCATGCTAAAAGCACGATATTTTGTGTTGTGTGCAAGCTTCCATGCACACAGACTCCCCCAACAAACCACAGAGAGACAGGCTCTTGGCTAAGACTGATGGGAGATAGAGGTCGTTTACTGGTCCACATTTTTGACTCGCAGTACCACAGGAACCGAGGTGCACGGGATCATTCCCAGATCTGTGATGACCAGGTCCACAAAATCAGGCGGCGTCACATCGTACACGAGGTTGAGCAGGCCAAGAGAGTCCACTTGCTGCCAGTCCTCCAGCTGAGTCTTTCCTTTACGGGTCACAATGAGGTCGTCAGGGTCATCTAGAAAAGGTGATGATAGAAGTGGTGATTCTGCCCCAATTCAATGCCAAATTTCAATTTATATGACGCAACGAAAACAACATTAAAACTGAAGGGATGAAAAAAAAAAAAATTCCAAGAATCGAGCACTATATTTATTTTACAAATATAATATTCTGCAGAATGTTTTCCATACCGAGTTCATTGGACACAAAAGAATCTGTCTGCACCCTCTCACAAAACTTGTAGGTCTCACAACACACCAGCACAGGCACATTAAAGGCTTTGGCCACCAGGGCTATCTGTGATGTCCCCACGCGAGACATGACGTAGCCGTTGGCCAGCAGAGCATGAGCACCGAGGAACACCTTTGATACCTACAAGAGAATAAAGAAGTTCTATGTGCTTAGGGCAAAAAGCTTTGGGCACTCCATGGGCAACAACCTGAACAATGTCAATGTCTTACTCAGTCTACTACGGTTTCATAATTACCTCTGGAAGGATGTAAGAAACTGCGGAGATAAGGACATAGGTGCAGCTGATACCTCTCTGGACCAAGCGCCTCAGGGCCTCCCTGCCCTCTAGCCGAGGCCTGCTGTCCACCACAATCACGCGGAACTTCCTGCCCTTCTCAAAAGCCTCGCACAGGATATGGTTTACAAGTGACGAGCTGAGCGGAGGGAGGAGAGATGAAAATGTGGTGATAAAGTTAGACAAGAATGTGGAAGGAAGGGTAAGGAAAGACAAAAGGGAACAGGGTGGAATAAAAAAATAGATGTCTGGACACGAGTGTTGCATTTTTTTTAAATTCAATTTAGCAATACCAAGTAATGAGGAACCAGAGGTTTAATGACTGAAACTATGCACACACAATTAAGACAACAGCAACAACAACAAAAATGCTTACCATCCATAAACTAGGATGACGTCTCCATCACTGATCTTCTCTATGGAGTACTTGGCTATAGCTTTAGCAGCAAGAACGATCTTCTCATTAATGTAGCACTCGATACAGTTGAGCAGTTTGCTCTTTGCCTGAACAGAGCAAGAGAATGAGAGGAGAAGAGATGGAAACTGAATACCTGTGAAATTAAACCCCGTCTGTCAATGGAAGATGTGAGCTATCTGGTTAAATAGTGAGAGAAAACAAATGTGACAATAACCTCTTCTTCTTTCCACTGACTAGGAATATTGGAAATCTCCTTCTTGATGTATTTGATTGCATTACCCATGCTGGCTGACAGAGGGCGACATTGATTCAAAAAACTGAAAGAAAAAAGAAAAGAATTTAATTTTCTTTGTTAAAAATGCAGAGACTTGAGTTATAACTGACAAATTTATTTAACTTCTATGAGGCATTAAAACCTTCATGTTCAATAATAAGTTCATGTTTGTACCTGATATACGGTTTCAGCTTGTTGACCAAGTCTCTTGATAGCTCCTCATTTGGAGGTGTAGTGTAGTCCCTTATGACCTGAAGATTAAAACAGTACAAGTGTAAGTTAACTGTCATTCAATGTGTTTCTCTCAAATGAACTAGTCATTTAAGGACTTAAAAAAAAATAAAGTCAATTTGCAAAAACATTTATGGCCTGGAGGGGTGTTTCCCATATCCTTTGACATCATGTACTTTCATTTTACTTTAGTTTAGTTTAATCGGCTCAATACCAATAATACAATACAGTGATACAGATTAATGTTTTTTGTCACTGTAGTGGGACTGTACCTGCTTGAAGGCATGCAGCAGGGCTACAGAGCGAGCATTGGATCCTGCTACAATGCCCTGTGAATATTGGAGACCCAGTCGAACAATAGCAGGGTGAATCACTGTGGAAGGAATGCTGCAGCAGAAAAGCAAAGAGTCAGTGCTGAGTTTAAGAATGAGGGCATTGCTTAATACATCTCAGCTGCAGTACATACATCAAACCTTTCTCCAGCAATGCTACTGCATATAGTCAGTTACCTGAGCTGCTGTGTTAGAGGGGCTTTGCGACTGTACTGGTGAAGGTGAGAAAACAGACTGACTTTGTAGCCATAGTCTGACCGGAGTGGGATCTGAAATCAAGCAGATTACATTTCACAGCCATCAATGTCCAGCAGTTGAGGGGTTAAAAGTTGAGCTAGTGAGGTCAACAGCCACAGCACTGTTCAATAATGGATTAGTCTGTTGACCACAGAGAGAAACTAAGTTTACTACTGGCTACAAAAAAGGCTACAATCAAATTATATTGACAGACACTTGTTCATGTTTCCATTGTGTATGATGTGTTGAAAATGCTCTCCAAACACATACAGAACAGTAGAATGGATTACAACCAAAGACCTGCACAGCAAACAGTTATGTGTTGTAGGTGAGCTCAGAGAACAGAAAACAAAGACTACACAAGTTCTCAACAACTTCTCAAACACACACACATCCCACAGAAATACCACCTGTGTTCAACACTAAATCTTCATCTCTAACTTCCCATTCAATGAGTGGTGTTGTAAAGCAACAACAGGTTAGCAAACAGGACAAAATGAGACAAATGTCAATGGCACACGTTCAAGAAAGTCAGACCTTGACCTTCGTAGCAGCATTGTACCCTGGTGTCTGAAAGAAATGTTAGGTACAGATCACATGCGGTTATGAGTTATGGTTATGTGAGGTTGCATTAGACAAAAGGTAATGACAAGTTATCCTTTTAAGTTAACACAGAAATTATTGTGACTTTCATTTTACAGGGAATGACCAAGTGTGGAAATGACAGGGAGCTTCCTGATGATTTTAATTAGGCAGACATCAAGTTTTAATTATGTCTCACATTTTTCATGTTCCTAACTTTGTCTGGCAGAGTTCCTCTATATAGATACCTTTGAGAGTGTAAAAAAAACAGTACACAAAGACCTTTGGAATTTACTTTGACATCTTTCATTCCTCAGAGCGCTTGCCTTACTCCAAATAACGCATTATTTGTTACAGAGGCCTGATAACTACAACCAAGACCCCAGGAGTTCCCACTAAGTTCCAAAATGTGGTTTATTTATATCAGTTTCTTATTTGTATTTTTGAATTTGAATTTACATTTGACATGCTCAAGACTTTAGAAACACACAGGGGATGTTAAAAATGTGTCGCTCTCTTGACAAGGCAAGCTGTCCTGACAAATCATGCTTACATGATTTAAGGTTTTAGAAATAATAAATAAAGTAACAAACCTGTTGTCTTTCCAACTTCTTGGCCAACCTCTTTAAAACATCTGGGTTGTCCACTTGGATATGCTCTGGGAGCCTCTTTACCACTGAAAAGATAGCATATAAGATGTACTTTCAACTTGTCTGAATGATTATGGTGACCTGGTGCTGACCTCCTAGCTGTTTAGGTACCTGGCTGCAGCTCACTCGGTGGTGCTTTGGCTTTGCCCGTTGAAGCCTGCTGTCCCACCTCTCCCTTCTTGCCCTGCTTGGACGCCCTCTCAGCCTCTTGTCGAGCTCGCCTCTCAGCTTTTAGCTCTGCTTTACTCTTAGTGGGCTTGTCTGCCGGGGCAGGAGCTTCTGAGGCAGGCACAGGAACCGGTGCAGAAGCAGGCACTGCTGAAGGAGCTGGAGAAGACACAGACAGACAGACAGTCTGGGTTAAGATTGATGGTAACAAGGATTGGAGAGAAAATCCTGTGATCCTGTGTTAGGTGCCCATTAACAGGTAAAAAATAATATCAATATACTTTATATGATAAATGTCACCTCCTACAGCTGTAATGAGTGGTCAAGCGGTGCTGTATCCTGCTTATATCACATGTACCTTTCTGTGCTGTGTGTTGTGTTGGAGGTTGGGGCGGTGGAGCAGCTGACTTCTTTTCTTTCTCGCTTTCTTGTGAAGCCTTGTCATCCCTTTTCTCTTTATTCTTCTTCTGCTGTTTCTTCTCTTTCCTCAGCCGTTGCTTCTCCTCCTTGGTCAGCTCTCTGCCTTCATTCTGTCAACAATGACAAAGAAAACATGACATTTAGGCCAGATTGTAGAAGCTACAATGGAAAGATACCAAATACAAAGAAAGACACAAACCAACCTTTGCTTTTTCAATGTCACCTTTCTTTTCCGGTCCATCTGTAAAACAAGAGGTGACCAGATGGTTACATCAGTGTTTCGCACACTTCTGTTCCTTTGCTGACAACAAGCAATGATGACAGGACCAGGCTTTATTTAGCTCTTACTCCCTCTGTGTTGCTGCCGCTGCTAGCTGCCTGTGCTGAGCCGGCTCGGCTTGTATCGGACTAACATCACCACTCACCAAACTCGTTTGCAACCATCATCTTTAGAGTATAGCTACAACTCAAACAGGCCTCTTTTCTTTTTTAAAGTTATTCTGTTACATTAAAAACTACTTGAAAAGCTGACGCAATAACACTGAGGATGTCTGACGTGAAACTGCACTGTCTAGCGTGCAATGCTAACGTTAGCACAGCTAGCAGTGGAAATTAGCTTAGCTGGAAGACAAACCAATGGACCACAAAACGCAAATTATACGCGCGTGATATTTTGTCGCCGGGCCAAGAGCAATAAGAGGAAAATACCTGGAAACAGATGTAAAGACCAGATGTTACTCGCTCCTACACTCACCTGTCACTCCACTGTCAGCCATGTTTACGACGCCGCTTCTCTCCCTCTGCTCCTGCAGGAGCCACAGCCGCCAGAAAACACATCGCCCCCTGGTGGAGGAAAGCGGCGCTGCCATTGGAAAAGTGCCGCTCATTTTATTTCACATCTGTAGATGATTTCTGTTTTATTTGTTTATCTGTTTTTTTCTTTACAATTTATAAAGTGCATTTATTTCTCAGTAAATATCACTGCGCTGCATGGAGGCACGAAGAGATTAGTTTCACTGCATCATCTACAGTAAAAAAAAAAAAGTGAAACATGACATGCCTGCGATAAATCCTGCCCCATATGTATCTTATAAGGTTTTAATGTTATGATGTCTGTTATGCTGAAACTGCTTTAAAGGACAGTATTTAACTTGGAGGCTGAACTTTGGTATTGTTAAATTGTATTGTGTCATAGTGGCAGGTGTGTTATTATATGTCCACCCGATTTATATCAGTCAGATGAGACTTAATAACAGAAACACCTCTCTGTATAATCTAATAGAGTTCAATAGCAGCAGATACTACACCCTGCAACATGATCACAATGTTAAATCAACCTTATTTTGTTATCAATCAACCTTATCATGTTAATTTCTTGCATTCAAAAATGAACATTCCCAAAATGTTACAGACACATGAGACCACACTCACGAGCTTGTATAGTCAAGGGCTGGAACAGCTGCATATAGTTTCCAGGCCAGGATAATCCCTAGGACTGAGGGAAGTGTGTCACAAATGCATATTAAGGTTCGCAACATAATTACTTGCTTTAGTTAACCAAGAAATTTTACTGTGAAATTTCACAAGATTAGTCAAATGTAACCCTTTGAGAACCTCAGGGGAACATTACCATAAAGTTCTCTCAAGGTTAAATATTTTCTGGAAAGTCATGTTTGTAGGATCTTCAGTTCTCTGAAAAAACTTTAGTTACCTTCCATCTGTTCACTGGGTAACTATTTCACCACCACCCTTTCAGTCAAGGTATTTGTTTGATATTTTATTTATTGTATCAAACAAATCGTCCCCTTGGAATTAAAAGGTTCTGTCTGACATTTTTGTCAAAATTGAGTTATTCATTTATTCTGATTCTATGATAACTTATTAACATTATATGAGATGTTTTCTTTTTTTTGGACTCCATAGCCTGAAAATAAAAAGGTTGCATCAGTTCTGCTGAATGGACTGCGAAAACCCTGAAGCCTAATTAAAAATGTCTCCTCTTTTTATGAACATTTATAGGATTTTCTAATTTCCTTGCAACTCCCTTTATAATGCCTGAGCTTGTAGAGGTTCACTGCAATTTTCAGGGTTACACAGATGGCTGATAAAACTGAGTAACATGGACTTTTACAGTCAGACAATAACAGTTTCTTTATATGGAGACAGTCTTATTAAAAACCCTGTGATGTGTAACACAAAAGATCAATGAACATAATTATTATTGTTATTGTGGGAATCACGGGTGCTGTCCATGGTTCTGAAGTCACTGGACTGGATTGGACTCGGTATAAACAGTCAGGCTCTGGGCTGTCAAACGTAAAATGGAGAAGTAGCCAAGCCAAATGATTTATTTAAAGGGAATCAAGGTATTCTATATAATTGTTATAACTCGTATTTATTATAGTGGAAAATATTTTTTAATGCAGTTTTTACCAAATACATAACAAATATTTAGTTTTTTTGTAAAATATGTAGTATAATATAGCTAGATTAGACACTTTTTTTTAATCCAAATCATTTTTGTATACATTTCTAATAACCTATGTATATAAAAAATAACACAACTCTCAAAATTAAGTAATCACAAACCATGTTGATAATCCAGTGCTAAATCTACATCATCCAAATTTTGTATCATTTTATGGCTAATCAATAACATGAAAATTGCCCACACTAGTCCAGTCTATTGATATATGAATATTTACATGGTAATTATTGCAATTTCCTAAAATTTGGCACAATCCACTGACATTTAAATCCACTGCTGTCTGTTTCAGTAATCTTTTATTTGCTTTTTTCAAACATGGAGTGTCACACAGGAAACAACAAATACCAAACAACTAAAGAAAAGACACAATCTACTGTTGACTACCACCTCCAGAGTGTGCAGCATTACACCCCAAAGCCTCTGTGTCTTTGATTCCACGCTGGTGTCTGCTGACTGAATTCACGACGCAGTAGCTGGTTGAAGGGGACCAAACCTCACAGAAACACCTGACTTGGTTCCGTTTGACCAGCCACAGCAAGGTGTGTTGCTTCTTCTGCAGGCTGACATGTCCTCCTCAGCCTTACCTGAAGAAACACACAGAGAGAAAAAGGGTTATTAAAGGGTCAGTGCTGATATAACCTGCACAGATACAACATAGAAACAGGTGTCGAGTGTCACCAAGCAGAAAGTTCCTATTTAGAGGTTTGGGAACCCTGACAGACAGTGACATCGCCCTTTTTCCTTCCAAACCCAGCCTACAGGAGGAAACCTTCGCCCTCAGTGACAGCACCACATCTCTGCCCTCCCTCCCCTCTGCCTTTTTTGAAAGTCCTGTGGTTGCTATAATGGGTGACAGCTGTGGTCTGTCAATCCTCCTTGACTGTCAGCAGTTGGGGCAGGGCAGGAATTTTTCAAGAAGTCCCTGAGACCCGATCAGCAGCCCTGGGAGTAATGCTAACTGTACACGTGCCTGAGCTGAAGCAGAGGGAACAGGCCTTTCACCTGTTGCCTTGTACCACACACACACACACACACACACACACACACACACATACACATACACACACACACACACATACAGACTGACATCCCCCCTCCCAACTAATAAAACAGACAAAGGAGCACTCAGACAATTGCACTAAGTCATCGCTCCAGCTTTCATAACTTGTCATTCATTTAAAAAAAAGAAAAAAAAAAACATTAGATAAAGACTAAAATCAGAAACATCTTTTCTTCCCACTCTGGTTGGTGTTCAGGACCCCTTGAAACCACACACTTCCTTACATTCCATAAGTGGTGTATTAATATGGGGATATAAGGAAGCATGTCCTCACAAGGGGCAACAACTGGATTCACCGCTCCTTGGACACAAAGCACCCTTTCATAGTCACAGATGCAGAGTAGCGGGAACAACCAGCTTAACAATGGTTAACTGTGACAGAAAGGGGGAAGAGGGACAGACCTAAGGAAACACATGATGGTGGCTTTGATTATCAGCACCATAGACTCACAAGAAATTTAAAAGTATAGAAATTTTGGTTGACGCAAAGGAAAAGATTAATTTTGTTCAGAGTGTAGCCTACTAGAAAAACATGGCCTTCTAATCCTAAAAAAAAAAAAAAAATACCAAGTTATGTTTGACCCTGACAACTAGCATTAGAACATTAAGACTAAGACCAGCAAATACCAGGCCAATGCAGCGCTCTGATGGGAAGTGCCAAATGATGATGATGATGAACTGTGTTTAAATAACTCTAGAGGGCGAGGCAAATACCAACTTCCAGTAGACAAAGGTCACAATCTGTGTTATTCCCTAAACTTCATGTCATGCCAAGTCATGCTGATCCTCTCAACTGTGTAAAAATGTCCTTTGTAAAACTGTTGCAAGGACACAATTAATAAAAGATAATGTTAAAAAACACAAAAGTCGAGCTTGTACGTTTTGCTCACCTTCCTTGAACTCCGTTGTGTCTCCTCTTGAGGTTTTCTTAATGTGAGTAGCTGGAGTAGAGCTTAAGGCCACAGTGGATTCAGTCTCTCCTACACAAATACTGTCTACCTAGTGGTGACCTCCCTTGATAAGTCTGACATCTGCTGTGGGCAAATGGCAATGAGGAAGTCTCCCCCATTAAGTCACCTAATTCCTTGATTCTTTCCTGTATCACACCTCAGCTTCCCCTCACCTGACAGAGGTGTCGGACTCTTCCAGAGCATGTTGTTCTGTCGTAAAACTGAGAGAAAACATCTAACAACTGTTCCGACACCTGATTTAGTGCACACAGTGCTGCAAATCAAGGAAACAGAAATTAAAGGAAGTAGAGGGACTTAAGCCCTGCTACATCTGAATCTACAGAAAAACTTGTCACAGTCATTTACCCACAAAAATACTATGCAACAGTTTGTTGTAAAAGGTTGAAATGAAAACAAAAACTGTGACCAAAACCCATTTCTGTTCTTACAGAACAAAAACACACAGACCAACCTTACTCCCTGGAGCTGCCCTTTCCACTCATTAAAGCCCAAGCTCATCTCAAACTATCCCTCCACTTCCTGAGATCCACCCTGCTCATCTCTCTCTCTCTCTTCACCTCAGCTCTCCTGCGATCAACCATCCTCCTCCATATCTGGCCAGTGGATTGTGCCCACAACAGGCCTTGCAGATCGGCCTTTTCTATCCCGCCAGGAGCGCCCCCCTCCAAAGCGGCCTCCCACCTGTTGGTGTCCTTTAGAAGCCCGGGCCTCTCCTGCGCCTCCTGTCCGGCCCAATCAGGACCCTGACAGGGGGGAGCCAGCCTGTGAAATCACACCTCTCAGCTGTTCACACTGGGCTCGAGACACCCTACACCCCTGCCGTTCCTCTGTTCAGCCCCCACCCCACCCTGTCTCTATTTTACACCGAATGTCAATGGCTCCTTTTTGGAGGAAAAAAAGAAAAAGGGAGAAAGAGAGGGATACAGAGAAACAAGGAAGCAACTGCATGATGGGCGTGTTTTATTGGGTTTGGGGCTACAGTCAGAACAGCAGTTACAGGCGGCCATGAGTCACAGCTGAAGCCAAGGTTGAATTTCATCTCCGTTTGGTTTCTGGGCTTCACTTTAGTTTCATTGTGTCATTTACAGTTTAGGAAAAAATCACACTCACTGTTGTCAAAAGCCTCTGAAAGCCATTTAGGCATTTTCAATTTTTATTTGATGTAATGATGACTTAAGATGACGTTCCATGTGTGGCAGCTGCTTCACTGTCTTTTTTAAATGTGGTAAATCTTTTGATACATTGAAATGTAAACTTATTCTAATGAAACACAGCTAATGATACGTGAGGGGTGTGAATAAGTGATATTGGCGCTCTTGTGGCACCAACAAACAACCAATTAATTCTCCAGTGGACACGAGGTAACCATATTGCCACCATGACACTTACAAAACAAAATTGATGTAATAACAGCTGCTTTTGTTGGAAGGGAAAAATCAAAAGAAAAAGCTGAACATGTACAAAATCTATAAGCCAAAAGAGTTAGCTACTAAACAATTTCTTCACCAACCAACAATAAGAATATGACTTTTTTCATTTTTTTTATGTAATTCATATAGAATGATCATATAGAATCTGCAGATCCATATATGTGTGTTTTGAAGCATCGATGTGACCATGAAGCGATCACCAATACTGTAGAGGCAAATGGGCCGAGCTCAGGGGTTCATTTTCCTCTGCAGCAAGCACAAGCCGCTCCACTAAGGTCAACACCTGTGTTCTAAAATCAGCTCTGGGGTTGGGTGTGATAGGAACCCAGGCCTCATTCACAGAAAGCTCGAGCTCAGAGAGGGGGGCTTACACTGAAACCTAACGCTCTCGCTATTTTCGAGGCACTCGTCGTCCACAAATAGCAACCCCATCGCATCTTTGTAGCTCCCGTTTTTCTCCGCCACAGGATGTTGTCTAAATTCGACAGTTGTTCAATATTTCCCATGGCCCCGGGCCAGGGAGTATCACAAATGCAACATTTCCACTAATGTCAGCTATGCGCCAAGGCCTTGCCAGATATATCTGGGTGCTAGGAATATCAAATGACTTTTGTTGTAGAGTGGATTCTTGGTCGCTCGCACCGGACACAATGGTTAAGACACAAATCATAATCCTGCTGTTCCTCTTAACGGGACAGCTGATCACTGTCACACACTGGCTCACAGGCCGAGGATTTGCCAACACACTGATCAGCCAAAGTGCCTCAGCTAATCATCTGTTTCTCTTTCATCATGTGTCATGCATCATGCAAAAGATCTCATATTACTCTGTGATTTTTTTTATCTGTCAACCCCTCTTCTATTGGAGTTCCAATCATTACATTACAGTTGACTTCAAAATTTAAATCCATTTCAAATGTCTAAAAATGCTCAGTGGAGTTTTCAGATTTCACTTCTTCATAAATCCACTCAGTCATTTTGAAGAACAATAAAGACAAAATGTGAGAATGACGGCACAGGAGCTCAGCAGTCCAGTCGCATGTTATCTACAAACTGGGTCAACAAGGTTATTTTTAACTCATGTTCACATAGTGGGGCCCCCGTTTGCTAATCACTTTGTTCCCCTCTGTCATACCCATCTGCCCCATTGCCAATGTCACAACAAACTTTTCTTGGCAGAAGCAAATAATTTCCCTAGGGATAGCAGGTAGGACTTGGACTGACTAACACTGGAGCAGTTTCTTCAACAGAGGATAGCATGGATAGCATTGATTGGTATAAATAAACTGGCAGCTGACACCAGACCAGGTCCTGCACATGCACAGGATGGGACAGCCTCAGAGATTAACCCCTGTACTTTGGAGGAAACCCTGCACAAAGTGAAGAGTTAACCTTAGAAACCTGTTTAAACGTGGTGTATTTTGTGAGCATAAAGATGTATTTCTAGGTTGGTCTGTGATAGTAAATGTGTTGTAATGTACCAGATGGAATGGAATTGTGTGTTGTGACAACATTGATGAAAATAAAAGCGCAAATTTTAAGGTAGAAAGGATTGATAGTGCTTCAACAACAAACCAAGAAGTAAAAGTGAGTTGCTTGTTCCCAACAAAGATAAAACAGCTCTTTGTAGCATGTTGCTGACTCATTACATGGTCAGACTTTAATGCCACTCTGTCCTTCCCTGGGCACACCAGTTGCCAGGACTGAGGTTGACACAGCTGTTGCAAAGAGCCTGGTCCCGTGTGGTGAAGCAATGGAGCAGAAAAGGTCAAAGGTCACCACCATTTAGGCTAAAAGAGAGAACAGGTGATGGAGAGGTGAAGGCAACTCACTCCCGTGATTCTCTGAAGGGACAGTTTAATTGATTCAGGAGTGAAGGACTTAATAATAAAGTGTAAATCTTATGGCTTATGTTTGGTTGCAATGTAACAAGTAAGTGTTGTTTTCACTAGAAGATGACAAGACAAGTGATCTCAAAGTAAGAAAAGGGCACTTGAAGAAGTTACACCATAATAAAGGCTATGAATTTAATCAAAACATGGTCATTTTCGATTATATTATGTTTCATCTCAGGTAATATTGCACTCAAATTAGGCTGTAATCTGTTACTGAAGCCCCAAAAGGTGTTAAAACAGGAAACTCATCCCTGTCTTTTCTCACCCATCAAAGTTTAAGACATAAAAGGGTTCTGGGTGTCACACTGGGGCCTGTGTCCCCCTAAATGGCCCTGTTGTAATGGTCAGGCCGGCCTCTGAGTGACCGGGTGACAGGTGAACTGCAATGTGGTGGATCAGTATACGGCAGATTATGCAGACTGTAGATTTTTCTCCACATGTTGTGGTTGTTATAGTGGAAGCCCTATCGTGACCCAGCATGACAGAAAGTTTCAAGTGTTGTAATAAATCATGTTTATTTACATAACACCCTGATTGCAATAACATTCTCGAAGGACTCAATGACAACTGTGAAACAATGACGACTGCCTTTATTAGCACTTGCAACATTATTTTAATAAGCAGCACAGAGTAAAAGCATTAAACACTGGTAGCTGACTGCTTAATGCCTTGCATAATATTGGAAACTTATCTCTGTAATCAATAATGATTTGCATAACCTCACTATATAAACTATATAAAAACAAAACAGAACATGAACTATCAGTATAACTGAAAACTAACTCACAGCACATATACACCTGAGTTGCAAATTAGCTGTACATTATTAGCTTAGTGTAATATGTGTATATCACTATGAATATTCATAAAAGGAGTATTGTTTCACTTTTCAAAGTGCAAGTGATTCATTATTGTTGTTTGCCTATCAAATGCACTGCTGAGGGTTGTTCGAATATCGATGTAAACTTGAAAGCTAAATGTTTCACCGGATCAGATCCTATCCTTATTATGTTCTGGTAAGTTTCAAATAATGCAATTTTTCAAATAATCTGTTGATTTTGAGTTTTAGACTTAGTTAGTTGTGTCAGTTTCAGTAGTGGAAGAAATATTCAAGAAATATTCTTTTACTCAAATAAAAGCAGTGATACCCTACAACAAGTGAAAGTCCTGCAGTCAAAATGGTACCAAAAACATTTTAATATAATCAGAAAAATGTTATTCAAGTATATACTCACTGATATATTTTAGCATTGTGGTTGGTTAAGTTGGAGCAAACTTAATAAAATGTTGCTGTTTAACAATGGATTAAGTTTTGGGTGGATCATATGTTTTTGTATAAAAATCGAGCTTATGACACTAGCTGAAAATTGAATGTAGTGAAGTGAAAAATACAATGGTTCCCTCTATAATGTTGTGAAGTAAACCAATGAAGTTGTATAAAACATAAATGCAAAAACCTCAGAACTGTATAAATACTGCACCTCAGTAAATGTAGCCACTGGTTGGGTCAATAAGCAGTCGCTGCCTTGCAGATGAATTTTCTTAAAAGAGCAGCTTTATTTAAAACCAAGTAAACAGTTATGGATAATGAATGCATTAATTAAAATTTCACGTTTGAATGTTCAGTTGACCTGCCGTTCTCTGACTCAACCAAAAGAGCATTCAGTTATTCTAAATAATGAATAATTTACCCTACAATAGCACCAGTTCCACTGTCTATTCCAGGAAACTTCCTTTACAATACTACATTTGCGCTGCATCAACAAACACGCAGGCTTTATCTCATAGAGCATTAGTATACACCGTTCTACAGGAACTTTACTCAGAACCTCAAAGCTGTGTCTGCATTCAGAAAATGCTAAATCTTCTCCCTGGTGCTTTGGGGAACACATTTTCACATGATCCTTTACTGTGGCTCCTGGTAGAAGAATGAATGGGGAGCAGCCCATGGACACCCAAGAGCCTGTGGGGGTCGTCACTCAGCTGCTGCCCGACTCCCACCAAAAGGGAATGACAACTGCAGGAGAGCCAGCAGCAACAGCAGCAGCAGTCAGCAGCAGCGGTGACACCGAGATAAAACAGAGATGGGGTTTATGATGGGCAGAGAGTGAGGGGCAGGGGGTGGGGGTGAGGTGTGGGGGTTGGCGGTTGAACTGAATCAGCTGCCCAGCTGAGGATGTTTAAAGCAAGAGTCAGTGGTGATCAGTGGTCATCTCTGTTCTGTCCAACTTGCGTCTGAAACCTCTTTTTTTTTAAATTTTTTTTTTACCTAACATAATAAAATCCTCCAGCTCTTTACGGATGAAGAATATAGAAATATCCCTGCAATAAATATTCCTGATTTCCCCATCCTAGACTCTGATTTCACTCACTGGCAATGTCTAAGACATTGGGAATGTAATCATGTATGATTATTTATTATGTTTAGCCCAATATTAAATTAGCAATTAAATTATTCCAATACTATATTTTCCAACATTCCAGTTCAAAGTCCACTTAATTTTTACAGTTTTGCCAGGTTCATGACAAACAGCTTCTGTTAAATAATTTTCCTAATCTTATTGGCTTGAAACCTTGATCACACAATTTACAAACATTTGTTACTTTATCTTGAATATGTGCTTTATAATTAAGGCCAAAAGGCCCCTGCCTCTGGCCTCATTTTTATTATGATACTCAATAATACTCTGTGTTACTGCATCAGACCGACTGTAAAGATATGGTGCCAAATGGCATCTAACCTAACATGCTGGATGTCTGTATAATTGTGATCAGGCATGATTACTATATGTCTTGTCATTTCATGTTCTTGTTACTGTTTCCTCTCTATTGCATGTCCTCTGTCAACTGTCTGGGCTCAGATAGGGCAACAGGCAGCTGTATGAAGCAGTCATTGAGAAACAGAGGTCACTAATTGATATGGGTATAGCCCACTATTAAAAAAGACCATGTATAATAATGATGTAATAAACAATAACATGGCACCTAGAAGTTTGATATACTATGTATGAATATAAAGATTTTTAAGCTATATTCTCAAAAATGTGTCAGATTCAACCCCACAGCCACCCAACACCTCCTCTTGTCCTCTTCATCCCCCTCATGGGAGGTAACAGCTGTGGTGTCACCCCGAGTCACATGACATAGGCAGGTGGGAGAAACCTATGTGGGACATCCATCCCCCTTTCTTCCCTCCTATTCTCTCTCTCTGAATGTCAAACCTCACACACTCTCACACGCACGCACGCACAATCTCCTCTTTTCATGGGTGTGGCCATTTTGTATCGCTGGAATGTGCTTCATGTTTGTAACTCATACTGTATGTCTGATCTCCTGCATTGATGAAATTCCACAGACAAAAATCTCGCTCCAGTTCCTGCTTGTAGCTGCTACGTCGCTGGTTCTCCCCAGAGACCGGCAGCTACTACAGGGAGCATCTATTTAGGCATGGCCCACCCATAATCCCCAACCTTTCAGCTATATCCCTCTGATTTAATTACATTAATGCAGACATTTTGTAATGATGATAAAGATGAATTCATTCCCATATTTTGGCACTGCCTTCTAGTGGCACTACTGTTAAATAAGCATTATAAAGGCAGAATTTGATATGCAGATATGTATCTAGATTTTGGAAAGAAAAAATCTGTGGTAAACATCTGAAAACAATGGACAAACGAACTGCACAAAATATATCAGGACTAGTATTAGACATACACAACTAGGTTGGGAAAGGCTTGTATTTAATGTAATGATTAAGTGATAGTACTAACTGAAATAAAAGGATAAAGGTAGAGGCATACTCTTCTTCCTCCAGTTTGGCATTAAAATCTATTTTTTTATCATTTAAATGATTTGGTGTATTTAAAGGATAAACCAATATTTTGCAGTAAGAGATAATAATATTTGCTCTGAAAGATAAACAGGGAAGTAATTTTTCATTGTACAGTGGAAATTAAGCAACATTGATATAATTTTATCATAGTTTTATAATGTATCGGGTAATAGTCGTATTATCTTCCTGTCATATCCCACTATTTTTACTTTGTGTCTCTGTCAGTGGGAACTTTATGTGCAGGCTCGGTTTCTGGGGACAGCATTTACAGACGGACTGCTCCGTCTGTGGAGTCTATGCTTTAGTAATCACATTTTAACGTTATATGAAATTCATTTCTACAGCACAACGGATTGAAAATGACTTGTCCGTGTGTTCGGGTCGTTAATAGTTTGTGTTGAACATGGAGGCGGCGTGTGTTGCTCTGCTTTGACCATTATTTCGGGAAAGAGACACAACAGCGGTTTGTATCCGCAACTAATTCACTACTGACTTGTAGTTAACTCTCATGAGCTCGAACAGTTTAGACTTTTGTGGTGCTTTCGTGTCTTTTAATGGAAAAGAAAAAAGAAGAAAATGGCTAAACTAAATTCACTCAGTTAAAGGACAAACGCTTAGCGCTTCCTGTTAGCATTTAGCTCCACGTCCCTTTCTGTCCGTGAAACGTCTGTTCCTCCTGTAGGCGATGTTGCTGACAGCGGGTCGTCTGTCCAAAGTGCTGCAGCTCACCCTGGCGGTCATCAAACCGGACGCTGTGGCTCATCCTGTGATGTTAGAGGTCAGCTCTCTCTGTCTGTCGGTGCTGGGTAGCTGTTCACACTGTTACTTCTTTTACATGGTCTCCAAACTTATTCAGGCACCATCTGTTTCTCTGCTGCTGCCTTATGTCTCCCAAAGTGGGCAGTGTTTTTTTTGGACATTTCAGTGTGGCAGGGTTAATCTTTTCAGGGGGCAACTTGCTGCTGGGTCCCACTTTTTGCCTTCAGACCTCTGTGCATTGTATCCTGTGTGTGATATACAATGTCTAACTAAGGTCAAAAGGCCCCTGTCTCTGGTCTCATTTTGATCATGATAATCTACAAAAATACTCTGTTACTGCATCAGACCCACTGTATAGAAGGAAATATGGTGCTAGATGGCATCTAACCTAACATGCTGGATGCTGATGCTGACAAGATATACAGTAATCATGCTTGATCACAATTACATAAATTGTGATCAAGCATGATTACTGTATATCTTGTCATTTGATGATCTTGTTACTGTCCTCGTTGCATGTCCTCAGTTAACTGTCTGGACTCAGAGAAGGTGACAGGCAGCTGTATGAGTGTATGAGTGTATGGGGCTTGTATGTGTGTGTATATATATATATATCTATATATGTAGATATAAGGAAGAGCATTTTACTGTTCACAGAACTAGTGGAAAGTTTATTATGTGCACATGTGATGCATAGCTAAGGTCTAAGACCAGAACAAAAATGATTAGGAAAGAGCAGAAACTACTTGACCGTATGGGTCAAACAGAAAGCTTGACAAATTCTGTTTGATCCTGTCTATCCCCTTTTAAAAGAATTCACAAAACTGCCCACAGGAAGGCCACTCAAAAGGATCTGCAGTCACAATAGTAGCCAAGAATGTTCTTTGAATGTAAAATCCTTTAAATCAAACGAAATAACTTTGTTGAGCTCATAAGCATCATTCACACGGGAAGCATGTCTGTCATTGTTGTCTGTACTGTGCATGTTGTGCTAATTTATTATTGTATTTATTGTTTGTGATTAAAAAAATTCTGTGTTTTAACCATAGGAAAACCTTTCCTATATAATATAGATAAGATTATCCATACTGTCCAGTTAACGGCTTTAACAGTATGACGTCACATACTGCAATAGAGTGAACCTTCTTTAGACTAAAGTATCTTTATAGTTCTATTGATTCATACATTCATGCATCAAATAATCTTGGGGAGTTTGCCTGTTCATTTAATTTAAAAGTAAATAAGCTTAATTTGCCACCTTCATGGATTCAAAGGACAAAATGTAATTTCAAATCCTCACAAAGTGGAGCAGTTTACACCTATTTTCCTTTTCAGAAAAAGCAGAGGATACAGCTCTTGTATCACAAGCATCAACCCTGTGGCAGGTGTGCCAGATGGTATAATAATATCAAATTGCTGCCCCCTTTTCCCTTTAGCTTTGTGGAAGTGCTATCATCAAATACAGCATTTAACAGCATTCAAACTTTTTTTTTTTTGTCAGGCTCTTCACCAGAAAATCCTGGACAGCAATTTTGTCATTGTTAGGTGCAAAGATCTTGTGTGGAGGAGAATGGACTCTGAGCGGTTTTACGCTGAACATTCAGGTGAGACTGCAGCTGGAAAATGAGTTTGATTCCACCTGACTAAAGAAAGGGCTCCGCTGTTTTAGCAGATGTGTGAAAGTTAAAACAAGCGATTCATACACCACTGTTTGCTGAAGCAGCCACACTGAAAGAGAGAAAAACAGCCTCCTGTTGTCACTGAAAGTAATTTCTGATGATGATTGTGTTTCTGTCCAAGTCAGGCAGTGAAGAACAGTGTTGTAGTTTTTGAACACTTTGAGCCCACTTGTTTTGTTTCTTAGGGCGATTCTTCTATCAAAGACTTGTTGAATTCATGTCAAGGTAAGCCTTACTTCACAGTGACACCATAAATATACAAAACACAAACCACGACACTGTTGGTTCACCGCATGCATAGAACTACTTTTGCTTTTTGCCTTTGGATAAACGTGGCTCTCAGTTTGATATATTTGAAGTGGAATAACAAGGAAATTGCCATATGACATAACCCACTGGGCCGACACAGAAAAAGCTCGCCTCGGTTGATGGTGCTCCTATTTCATGCTCAGCAAGTCACCAATAAATCATTTTTGGAAACTTCACAACAGGAGTTTCAATCATCAGCGGACTGCCTTGTTTAACACAAACATCCCTGGGGCAATCGTCTGAAAATTGCTGTGTAATCTGCACCACAATAGCACCACATGTGGCGAACACCCACTGGACTTCAAAAGGTGCTTTTAATCACGTCATATTTATCTTGTCAGAGCAGTGAATCAGTAGTTGCCACAGCAACTGTTCTCTGGGTGCATCCTCAGCATTGTCAGCTCCAGCCTGCATCGCTTCGCTAAAGCTAATAAATTGATATATTTGTATACCAGGTACGTATTTACATCTAAGTGTTCTCTGGAGTGAATAGATTGAGTTATGAGAAGAGATTTTTGGCCTCCTTTTAAGGAAACTGTGCAGGATTTAAAACAAATTCAATAGCAGAAATTGAATATAGTAATCATAATCATGTGTTTTTGTTAGCTAAGAATAAACCATATATACACAGGGAGTGGGTCTTCTTCCACAGAGCCCACCATGTTGTACTGCCATGTTTCTACAGGAGCCCAGAACAGACAAACCACGCACTGGCTCTAGAGAGGGCCTTTCACATTTTAACGCTACCTTAAGACCTTAAGTTTGCCTAGATGCCACTAAATCTTACACACTGGTCCTTAAAATCCTAGAAGGCATCCACAGTTCTGTGTGTAAAAGCCACACAGAGCTTTGACTGTCTAACATTTAACCATGACTGACTCTTCTGTCGAACTCTCCGCCACAGTGGTCCAATGCGTGCGTACATTTTAGCCAGAGAGGACGCCATTCTCCACTGGAGAGAACTGATGGGACCCACCAAAGTCTTCAGAGCCAGATACACCTCTCCTGCTTCCATCAGGGCCCAGTTTGGACTCACTGACACCCGAAACACAACTCACGGCTCAGGTAGGAAATAGAAGTCAGTTTGTGGAGTGTCATGTGTTTAACAACTCCTCAGTGCTTCATATCCAGTCCTACATTTACCCACACTCACTAACAAATGCATTATCACATGGGCTGTCAAATCACACACAGTTTTAGAAGGTTCAGCAAAAAAAAAAAAAAAAATCTTTACCAGTGTTACTATATGGTTCTCTCTTTATATTTAATCAGTATGTTTTTAAAATCCTAATTTTTTAAATCACTTCTCCAGATTCTGTTGAGTCGGCACAAAGAGAGATCGGATTCTTCTTCCCAGACTTCTGTGTGGAGGAGTGGATGATGAAAGAAGAGCCATTGTTCAGATCTGGACAGATCCAGTTTGACCATCAAAAACAGATCCACACACCTTCAGCACAAAGTTGACCTCCTGCTGCTACAGTCGCTGATCTACAACATACTCAGGCCAAAGATGTAAACATACAACAGATTCTGCTATTGTTTATCCATTGCTCATAGAAAAACCAGCCAGAGCTGGTTCTGCACACCTTACATAACATTGTGAAAGTGCATGTTTGTCATTCACCTCAGTTCCTCAAAGTGCCAATACGTTCATCCCGTGTCTGTGGTATTACATGTGATTTTCCTTCCATCATGTTCCACGTGTTGTAATTTAAAATAAGGGCCATATATGTTTGATTTATTGTCATTATAGAAAACACAAATGACTAGATAAGAAAATTGGACACTGGATTGTACAAAACAACACAAGACAGCATTTACATTATCATCACAAACATCCTTTCTAGGCGTCAGTGTGAACAGTGCAGTCGTCGCTATTGATTTCATTTTCCCGAGCCATTCAAGATTGTAGGACAGCAGCAACTACCTGTTGTGTATCACCTTCAAATAACAAAACAATAAATGTTTATGCTTTGTGAATATTCAATTTATCTTAATTTAACACTGTAATAATATATTTACACATGTATGTGTTCTCAAAAACATTAAAATTGAAATTCTTGTTCACTTGAGTAATTTGAATGTGTCAAATAATGCTTTCCAGGCCGTCTGTTGTGATATACTATGTGTTCTAATGCTGTGTACTGTAAAATGTCACGGTTTGTACTTCCTCTTACCCAACTCCAGTTTCACATGCGTGTCATCATTGTGTCAAAGTACAGTGAAACATAGAACCATAGAAATACATCTTACAGCATTAAATATAACACAGCCTAGTCAAAAATGAGAAAACGAGCCATGTTTTTAAAATGACAATCTAACCTTTAGTCCATGGTGAAATCACACATCCCATGAAGTGTTCGCCGCATAAAAATATTCCGTGAATCTATTTCACAGTCATCGTTTTTCTTTGGCTTCTTCCAGTCTCACCTGCTCTCAAGTGTTTTGTGCGGACACTTGTTTTAGAGTTTCCACAGGCTTCATGACCTCATAGGTGGTGAGGGACTTCTTAACCTTCCCATTCTTGTCCACCTGATGGATGCTCTGTGTCACTGTGATCGTCACCTGCTTGGTTGACATGCGATTGTCCTGCCATTTTGTCTGTTAGTGGTAAAGAATGAGTGCAATAATAATGATAATGTTAAAGAGAAATAACCGAAAGAAAATGGTGGGAATGCACGTTATAACTTCTCAGAAGCCATGATGTGTTCAGGTGCTTGCTTTCCCATATCTAAGGAGCTGAAGCCAGAAAATGTTTTGCTTAAAAAAAAAAAAGAAAGAATAAAACATGTTTCAGCTCTAAATGTTACATGAGCAGGACATGAAAACAAAAAATAGTCAGAGACGCACAAGTCTCCCATAACCTCTTCTCTTAGAGGTCGGGAGAGAAGAAGAAAATGCACTTTGGTTTACAACACTGACTCGCAGCATTTAAATATATCAGAGATACTTACAATCTCTTCAGTGTGTAGAACACTTCGGCGCTGCACTGTGGTGCCGGATGAAGGCGGTGCCTCCACTTTGGGTGGGGGGACCAGTATTGCAGGAGGGCTACTGGGTTTCACGTCATTCAGACTGGCTTCGGACACGGCCGAGCAGACCTTCAGATATGCCTGAGCGGGAGGGGGAAGCCCGTCCTCAAAGAAATCTGGAACTGAAACAAAACAAAATCTTCCACTGACCCTTTGTTGCTCATTGTTCTATTGAGCCGTGATCAAATTGAGTGCCCTGTTTTAAAAAGCACGTGGTCATCCCTTCAACCAGTGGACCAAGCATATAGTCTCTGTCTCAGCACACACATCTGCAGTCTTTGCAGGCATTACGTATGTTATGTATTTCTGAAATTTACCTACAGTGCAGCACTTCTTTAATAATGAATTAAATAAAAAAAAACTTGGTTAACACTTCCGGGACAGCATGATAGTTAATTGTAAATTAGTAAAGCAGTCTGTCAGCTTTGGGAGATTGTGTCATGTTAACAGGTGTGCTGAGCGTCAGTGTTTTTCTTTCATTAGTCACAGGTCAGAGTGTAGAGGCAGCTTTTAGGTGCATTGCTGCCTCCATTGAACTGATTTGGCTCCTTTGGAAAACACTGTGAATGTCACCCTGACATGTTATTTGAGGTGCACAGGTTAAATGTACTTAACAAAGGCTTTTTAAAGCACAGAATACATTATAATGTTAAAAACAACATTGGAGTATCAAACAGATGTACATGTCAGTGACCATTTTATGGAGCCAGTCTTTGATATAATCTTTGTGGTGACCAGTTGCTGATTAATTTAGACTGTTGTGTTCAAAGGTGATCAACTGGATTTGTCTTCACAGTCACATCAAGGCTCCTCTACCTGCATTCAATCACAGCTGTATCTGTTGCCATGAGAGACAAGTCCTGTTTGAGAGCACTGGCTTTTGATGTAACCTATTACGCCCGTTTACTGATCCATCTCGTGATGGCTTCAAAGAAAACTCCCCCACACAGCTCAGCGGAGAAGACAAATCAACACACTACAAAAGGATTGTAGTCTGATCCATCTGTTTCTCAGCTGGATGCACAAATGATTAACTGGGCACTGAAGGAACAAAGGTATCCAGAGAAGATGTTATATCTTTTCCACATCCTTGTATCATGCTCAGTCCTTATAGAGCAAGAGGTCACTGCACCCATTTTTTCATCCTCATGTCAAGTCTCCTTCTGCATAAAGGTTTCCCCTTTTTTTTCCTTTTTTTTTTTTTAATGGGCCATACACAATTTCTCTAGGTCTTTAGTGTGAAAAGGGAACTGTAAACCTAAAAGGATTTTTCCTCAGAGGAAAATCAGATAGACTAACACTGACAGTATAGGTGCCACCCTTCACTTTGATGTTAAGTGTGAAGCAAAGACCACTCACTGTTAATCCAATACGACTCTAAGCCTGAACTCTCAAGGCCCTGTGTGAATAACATCCAATATAAAAATGTATGTGTTTAACAATGAAAGACACATTAAAGGGAAAAGATGAAAGTGAACATATGATATAGTAATTTAAAAAGATGAAAAAAAAAATTGTAATTGCAAATAACCTGTATTCTGCAGTGGGGATCTACTGAAGTGCCAATTTATACAACCATGAATGTATTATTCATCTATTCAGCAGTTAAATGGCTGCCTGTTTCTGTGAGGAGATCAATTAAGTATTCATTCACCCATCCACCCAACCATAATTCATTCCTCTTACCAGGGCTGATTGTTTTCTCAGAAGTGAAGCCGACCTCAGAGTTCTCAGAAGGGATGCTCTGGATGGACGACAGGGGTATGTCAGTGTCTGTGCTGGTCAGCCACGTCGACTCCGTCTCTTTAGTCCAGCTCTCCAGGTAGCGAGGCTCCAGAGCGTCAGTCCTGCTGCCTCCACAGCCCATAGTGCTGCCTCAGGGCTTCTTCACTTCCCAGCTGGACCTTTCTTCAGAACAGAAAAACAGATTTTACATTAGATTTCTTTTTAATCAAGTTCAGCTGTGACACTGACAAAACAAACTCAATGTCTATCTATAACCAGTTTCTCTCGTTTTGTATGGATATTAATTATTTTTTTCTTTTAATGATAAGGCACGATTAAATTAAAGCTAAAACTTGGTCAAATAACAGATGATTGGATTGAAAGAAATGTAATCATTTTCAACATTATCTTGTTCCAGACTCCAGACAGATTTTCTGTTTTTTTTTGTCTTGTATCTTATTTTCAATTGTAAGCCCTCAGCTTGTGCTTTAGGAATCTATGATTGGCATTTATGCATTTATTTATTATTTGGTACCATTTTCTGACATTTCAAAGACAGAACAAGAAAATATGTTAGGAAAAATGTTGTCTCTGGACATAAAGAACAGTACTTACAGCACAGCACACAGCTGTGGGACAACCAAGTGTCCTCATATGATAGATGATCAGTCACTGAGTGGGTTGAGTTGTCCCCCACAGTCACATTTACATTTCTTCACGAACATTTGGAGGCAGCATCTTCTAATTATCAACTGGGTCAATAAAGTCTGTTTAACACAGGAGTCTGCTGATCATCAAACCAAGCAGTCACCTGTAGAAAAAGAAGACGAGGGACAGGGAGGGAGAGACATTGTACAAGTGAAGAAAAGGCATCCCATTGTGTCACCTTATTGACATTTCCTTCAGTCACTTCTACAGACCTCCTATAACTGGGCAACACAGGAAATCAATGCATCTTGTAAAATCATTATGGTACAAACAGAACTACAGCCTAACCACCCTTTAATCACGGCTCAGCGAGGGTCACTAAGCGGGTTTCCCTCACATTAGATGCAGGTGAGGTCTGATTTTCACTGGTGCACGGACACTTAATAAGCTGCTCACAATCAGGCCTCCAATAAATCATTATATCGTCTGGATGACTTATTTAATTGTCGCTCCCCGGAGCTTTGAGAGAGTCCAGATGCCGCATCGGTGTCCAGGCATAACATCCTAATGGGTAACAACGGCGGTGAGAGGCGCGGTAAATGCATCTGGACCTGTCAAGCAACAGGAAGAGCTGTCGCACCGCTGCAGGCCGTGAGACAGACGCCCGGCGATGGCGTTGGATGGATAAAAATGAAAAGAAGAAGAAGGACAAAAAAAAAAAAAAAAAAAGGTGGTGGTGGTGGTGACACGACAAACGACGCCGTTTAGCGCAGAAAAGACAGATGGTGGCGGTGTGGAGGTACTTACTGCGGACGGTGTCGGTCTCGCCCCGGTGCCGCTCCGCCGCTCCGCCGCTCCGCGCCGTCTCCTCGCGGACCCGCAGCATGTTGCCGGTAACGACGCCGCTCCGCGAGTCCGTCCGCGCCTTCGTCCACCCTCCTCCACCTCAGCACAGCCGCGTTTACCCAGGAGCACCAGCACACGAAGGCGCTGGCCTCTTGTCGTGAAGACGGGGAGGAATCCGCGACTCTGAATTAAAGTAAAATCATATTACCTCAGCTGTTGCCAGGTAAACTTGAAAAGAAACACCTGCTGCATCCACACATGGCTTTTACTCTTTAAACCGAAGCGACGATTACGAGTTGTCTAATAATGTAAAGTTATTTAAACAGACACAAAAAAAAAAACCAAAAAACATTTCGGATACATAATGAAGTGGCTCCCATTTAGAGACGAAATACACAGAAACAAAGCACCGAAGAAATTGTTCCCCAGAATAATATTTGAGTCATATTTCAAACTTGTAGTTGTGGTGACTTTCAAAAAGAAGTTCACTGTTTTGCTCAAAAGTACCACAGCCAAGTGCACAGGCCTATACGGGTAACCCTTCAGGTCTCCTATGCCCCTGACACACTCATATGATGTTCACCACTTTGACCACAAGGGGGCAGTAACAGCCCACTCCTGCACCCACTCCCCACATCCAGGCTGATAAAGCACAGTGGTTCTCATATTCTGTATTAAATAGGGTTTATGTTGTAAGGAATGAATACCTCAGGGTTGTGTGTTTAGTTTAGGCTGCTTATAAATCTACAGCCACACTGCCACAGGTCAAGAGGTTGCTGGATGGATGACACCCAGTTTTCATGAAAACTCACTCGCTTGCACTCAACACAACCATGTGGTTTAGTGTCTGTGCTTCCAGTCGCACAGACCTGTGTCAGAGTCGGCATATCTATAAGCTTAAAACAAATGCAAATCCAGGCTTTTCACAAAGCAGTGCCATGAGCATGTAGCCAAGATAATAAGTCCCGTGCCAAAAGGACAAATAAAGGCCAAGAGGCTCGTCAGATTCAAAAAGAAACAATTAATTAAATGTAGAAAATGGGAGAAAATGTGGGGAAAAGTTAATGTTCAGTCATAGCATCATGGTTCTGTGGTTTGGTGCTAATATCTAAAACTGAAATTAAAACACACCAAAGCAAGGATCACTGATAGGGAACACTCCCCCCCATATAGCCATAAGGAAATTTACATTTACATCAAATGCAATGAACCACGTTACACTCTCTTGCATCAGATCAGGCATATTCTTCAAAAGTCAAAGAAATCCTTGGTTGCTCAATATGTTTTTAAATGAATAATTTGTTTTGAGTCATTAATTTAGACAGCAGGATTTTGTAAAAGTGTGTAATAGTGTGGTCATGTGACTGAAATGTGATCCACTTAAATCTGTTAATGAACAATGAATTCTTTTTTATTATGTGTGAGCTGTGAGATGCAGGAGAAGAAGGTCTAGAAACTGTTAAAAAATGAATGTAGTTCTGTGATGCTGCGGTAAAATAAAATTTGACCACAGAGCTGTTTCTTTCATGAAACTGCATTTCATTGATTGGCTGCGAGACTTGGCAGCAAAGTGCACATTCATCACAGCTCTCTTCTGCGGTCAGTCAGAATTTTTGATTTCCACAATGAACTGAAGGAATAATAAACGGCATCTTTCTTTCTTCCTGCCACACTGAAGTTCTGTGCTCTGCTCGTGTAAATGAAGGTCATTTATTTCTGGTGCATCAGCTGCCAATAAACCACATTACAAAAACAGGCAAAGAATGGAGCTTCATCTGTGAGATCAATTGACTAATGGGGAAGCTCACCACTTGTCCCCGTCATACTGTGGTATAATGTGTAACTGTATATCGTATATGCTCTGGCCAATTAGTGATGACCACCTCCAATGAGTGCACATACAATAAATCACATTTTATGAGGTCTTTCAAATTGTCAAGACTTCATTTGGTGCAGAAAACATATAAAAATACAGGATACAGGTTCAATAAAAATAAGATTTACAAATTTTCAACTCTTGGGAGGGTCTTGTGAGCATTATCAGTGTGTAAACTCCATCTACATTACATCTTTCTTCACTAATTGACAATCTGTAATGGGGGGAAAGTCAGTGACAAGATGACAGAAGAGCCACAAACCTCTCCCCTGTATAGACATTCATGAGCTGCAAAAGTAGAAACACAGATGTTCCAGCCGTGGAGACAATGAATTCTGCTTCACTGCGGTGAATGAGTATAAATTACTTCACCGCCAACTGTCATTCAAATACATACTCAACCATTTATTTGTGCAGGTCTATCTGGATCTGAGCTGAAATTAAATCCTTGTGACTTCCTGTGCTCAGTCCTTGCCTTCCTCCCCCTTCACCCAACTAATGAATCTTGCATCCTGTGGACAGTCAGGTCAATATGAGGCTGGGCCTCTTTGATTTGTATGTCCTGCCCCTCTGTCCTATTGGGCTATTGGTCAATAGGCCTGTCTTGCCATTAACCTGGCAATTAATGTGGCGCGCTGCCAAATACTACACTGTCATGGGTGAGCTCTCAGCAGTTTCAGCTGCAAACAAGGAATGCGTGCGGCTGAAATCTATTGCAAATGTACTTCACATTGGGTTTATTGCACGCAGCAGCTTTTTCTCAATGTGAGCCAGTCTGTGACACACTTAGTAGCACTTAGTTTCTCTTCTGCCTCCAGGGGCAAATTCAAGTCAAGGCAAGAGTTTTCTTTTGCAAGAGTTTTTAAAAATCCTCTATGTCTCTGAGTGATGACTATTTAATGATACAATATTCAAACATTTTTGATTCAAGGCTGTATTTTTGCACAGCTGGGTGCAAGTTATTTTACCATAACTAAAGCTGAACCAATCAATATTTTTATATCAACAATGGATGAAATGAACTACTTGCATGTAACCCTAACCCTTGTAGTGACCAATCCACAAGGAATTATCACTCAGCTCTGCAGCTCCTCAACTTTGTGAAGCATTTTAATGTCCTTGAGCTCACTGTTTTGGTATTTAGGCGACCAAATTTAGTTCCCTCTTACTGCTCATCACCACTCATGTTTTCAGCAGCTGGCAGCTGTTCTGATAAATCAACTATATGCTATAAGCACCAAAGAGCAGATAGACAGACAGACCAACGGCCACTGCAGCTCATGAACAAAATGGGGGGAGGCATGTGTCTGTACCTATGGCTGTCTTACAATAAATTAAAAAAAAAAAAAAAAATTACAGTGGTGCTTCATTAAGTGAATTCAAAATGTAAGTCAAACATCCAAGCTGCCCATTTATGTAGGGCCCCAAGATTTAAGAATGGGGCTGTATTTACAAAGAACCAGAAACTTAGTCAGCAGGGAGTTTTCCATCTGAACAGCTCTTTTGCATTAAAGTGTTTCAGCAGCTGGTTTTATTTCAGCCATCACTAGTTTTATTTACACCTGTGTGTTTCCTACTGTGGCAGGTCAGAAGGCATTTGATATCTAACACATTTCCTTCTTTCATTATAAAGAGCAGTTTTACACAAGATATGTTTTGATTTATGTTCAAGATGACAAGAATATGTTTACGTGCCTCTTAAATTTATCTATTGTGTGTGTGTGTGTGTGTCTGTGTTTAACCAAACTTAGTGCTCCATTTGGCTTCAGCACTCATCCCCCGCTGCTACGTTTTTAACAGCTGGTCAAGTTTGATAGTGGATACATGCACTCTCCAGTGATTTGCAAAGTTTTGCGGGAGTGAAAAGAACTCTTTTCTGGCAAATTCAGTCAGGGGCGGAGCTGAACGAACCAGAATGTGCAGCAGCAAAACTGCCAAATCCAAACGTTCACTGGGATGTCAGTGAGACAGCCAGTGAGTTACAGCCCTGGAAAACTAATTAGGATGATTTGGGCTTGGAAAGGGGGAGAGTTGTCACAAAGAATCACTCTGAAACTTATTGCATATGACAATTTCATATCATTCATATAAGAGCACAAACTACAAAAAACTATATGCTAAACAAATAAGTCTTGGCTTCAGTCTTGACCTCAAAAACACTGAAACTCTCTGTAAAAATACTGAGATATTATCATTTTCACTTGCTCTTATTCCATTAGCAAATTGTTAATATTAGAGCTGCCAGTGGGTCAACGAGCAGCTTATCCAGATTGAGCTTTGCCTGGAGGTTGTGGTTCAGTGGCATCAATCACATCTCTCTGTCTTTTTCTGGCAGAGACGCGCCTCTGCTCCTCAGATTGGCAGTGACAGTCTCCCCCTGTCATGCGGAGCTATGCCAGAAATCTCTCCAGAGGCTGTGTTCTTTCAATCCATCATGGTCTGAACTAACATGACACCTTTTCATTAGTGCAAAGTGTTCCAGTGAAGAGGCACAACTACTACTACTGCCCAAAATAAGTGAAGATAAGGTGAAAGTGGTAAGGAGGTGAATGTGGGTTTAATGCTCTTTAGTTTATTTATCTTGAACAGCAAAATTAGCTGTTCAGAAACATGTAGCCATCAATGAACATGAAATTTTTATATTCATGAGATTTGATGGTACAACTCATGGAAATTATTAACAAATCTGCCTGCAGCTATATGTTTTTTGTTTTTTTTTTTTAAATGGGAGGTTGTCTGGACTCTTCTCTAATGAAAGCTGGAAGAAAAAACTGCATAGCACAGCATCATTAAGTATATAATAGTATAGTATATACCTTCATTCCAGTTAAAGAGCCTTAATTTCAGAACATAGTATAAATTAATATATTTCATCATATCTTGATGAAAGAGCCATTTCATTTAATTGCATAAAGGGGGCTGTCAAGACATTGAAAGCCAAGTCTGTATCAAAATTTGTACAGCACTTAAAGTCATGTTTGACCTAAAAATTATTAATATTACCACTGTAACAAAGTCATTCTCCATGACTGATTTATGAAATTTCCCTTACTGTCATTTACACTATAAGTGGAAGTGCAAAAATCGATCTCTATCCACTCTTCTGGCCTCAATTGATATTTCCGCCTTTTAAATTCTGGTGAAGGCTGGCCTGTAAATGCAGCCTTTGCACTTTATGTGCTTCATTCGTTTTATCCAGCTAAACACATACTCTAATCCTATCAAAGGCAAAGAATATTCCAGAAAGGGCATTAGCGGAGGCTTATGAAGCGAGAGAGTGGAACATTAGTATTCATGGAATTTCTTGGGATGGACTCTTAGTTTTAAGGAAATTATCTTGGGAAACTCTGGTGGAGTTCACATAAACATGAAGCTCTGAGCCAGCCTAAAGAGTCATGTTGGACTGGAGCCTTCACAAGCCTAACATTGGTGTCACAAAGGTAGTATAATGTAAACTGTGATAATTTACCCTCCTTGTTCTGCTCACCCTCTCAGCCACTTACTAAAAAAGAGAGACATTGAAGTAGTGTAGTTGCTAGTACTAATGAGACATACTGTAGCTGTGGAGACAGAAAAAGCAACCTCCCTGATTAAAATCCTGAAAAGTTATGTCAACATTGAACTGGATGACTTGTTTCCATCACGACTAGTGATTTGATAAATACTGGAGATTCTGAGATATTTGCCATATAAAAATTTTGTATCATTTAAGCAGCTAAGCACTAGATGTGCTGGCCCTCATCCAGACTTTTGTGTAATTGAAGAAATCTGTCCATATTTTTTTAATTTCCTGCAATAATTGGGAAAATGACTCTCTCTTAAATGTCATATAAATGATCAAATATGTTGCTTTGCCTATTAAATCAATGGCCTTGTTACATTAAAGATGTAATGAAGCACATGTGCCATAAATGTGCGACCGAAAGTGGCATATTTGAGTGTAAGATGAAATTCTGTCACTGAGAAACATTAATAGGGTTGTTGGGTTGAAGTAAATAATCCACTGCTTTCAGTGCACTTCACTTTTTTCACATTTTGTTATGTTGCAAGCCTTGTGCTAAAATCAGGTAAATTATTTTCTAAGAAATGTGACCACAAATGGTCACTCTGACTGAGCCTGTGTGGAGATGAGAGAAATGTCCAGAAGGACAGACATTACTGCAGCACTCACAATCTGGACTTTATGGCACAGTGGTCAGACAGAAGCCTCTCCTCAGTCGGAGACACATGAAAGCTGCTTGGAGGAAAGGACTCTCAGACTGTAAGAAGCAAGAATCGCTGGTCTTATGAAACCAAGACTAAATTTTTTGGCCTCAATTCAAAGCTTTGTGTCAGGATGAAACCAGGCACTGCTCATCACCTGCCCTATACCATCCCAACACTGAAGCGTGATGTTGGCGGCATCGTGCTGTGGGAGTGTTTTTACCAATGACAGGGACAGGGAGACTCATCAGGGTGGAGGAAATGGAGCAACGCACATCCTTAATGAAAACTTAATCCAGAGCACACAGGGCCTCAGACTGGGCTGCGGCTCATATTCCAACAGGACAATGATTGTAAGCAAACAGCCAAGATAATGCAGGAATATATTACGAACAACTCTATGAATGTACTTGAATAGAAGCCAGAGTCCTAACCTGAACCCAGTCATAGATCTCTGTTCCCTGCCAGTCCCCATTCATCCTGACAGATCTTGGGAAAATATGCAGAGAGGAATGACAAAAAAATCCCCAGATCCAGGTGCGTAACGCTTGTTGCGTCGTAGCCAAGAAGACTTGAGTCTGTAACTGTTGCCAAACCTGCATCAAGTAAGTACCAAGTAAAGGGTCTGAACACTTATGCCAAAAGTTTACTTTGGCATCTGTCATTACTGGTGTATAGAGTGTAGACTGGTGGGGAGGGGTGAATTTAAATGACTTTAGCATAACGCTGCAACATAAAATGTGAAAAAAAAAAGAAGTGGTCTGAATACTTTATGGATGCACTATATATCTACTTCCAAATGACCTGGTCGCGGTTGATGACATATTTTTTTTAGCTGTATATCAACAACCATGGAGTAAGATGATAAGTGCTCTGCCATTTGCAGTGTAGTCTGAAGGCAGCGGCATGTATTTCACTGTTAAGGTTTTTCCGCCTCTCTGACATGTCTGACCCGCTCCCTCATAAGTGCATAAATAAGCACTTAAACTGAAAAATACATCATAACATGCTATTTTGCCAAGTGGAGGTGTGACTCTGGCTTCACTCACCTGAGCAATTGGTGTAGTGAAAAAACACAGTGCTGTATGTTTTTATATTTACTGCTGTTGACTGAGGGAAAATGTCGGAAAACACGGCACTGAAATTCTCAAGTGACCTTCTGCAGTGTCGAAGCACAAACATGTATTGTATGCTACATGTTTTACATAAGCATTTATATGTCAGGGGAAGGCTAGGTCAGAGGGGAAGAACCAAATTCAGCTTGTGAAAGGTGTTAATCTGTGTGCCAAATTAGCTGTGCGCTGAAGGCTGCACAGCATGAATGAGATACTGAATTCAGGGCTGGAATATAATGACTGTCTCAAGGCTTGACACAGAATGACACAGAATGATGCACAAAACAACCTAAATTAAAGGGATTCTTCCTCTGGGGAGCAATAATAAGCTCGACAAATGCCATAGCAGTCACCCTGTTATCTGTCTAAAGGGACAGGGGGACACAAAAATCAATAAATATGATCTTGCTGTTAGTTATATGTGCTCAAAGTTAATAATTTAATCGGCCCATGAGTTGCACTTAAATTTAATGGCTAAATGAGAAACAAGACCTTTGGGGAACATGAAATTGCTCATTAAATGTCATATCACTTTGCGGATCTGTGTAAGTGGAAATGTGAGGCTTGGGGTGGTAACAGAGGAAAGGCCAATGGGTCAACAAAATCAGCAGGTTATGTTTTGTTTTTTGTTTTTTTTACTACCAGTAATTTCTGCTATGAATTTCTGTCTGTACTGTATGTTGTTGACACATAGGCCTGGGTGTGGAGCTGCAAGGAGGCCGTCAGAGTGTGTTCAGTGAACTTCACTACAAATACAGATGAAAGACATTTAACATCTTGCTTTGATGTGTCTTTTAATAGATGTGGCAAACTATCACTAGTCAAGGCCACTTTAAGTACAGCGGTTAAACAAATGCACAGGCATGAGTGTGTAGGTGAAGGTCTGAACGGCTTGTCCAAGATAATCATTAACTGTGATGGACAGTGAAGTAACAGCCTGCACATTTTCATCAGCTTTATGCTTCTTTAACATGGTTTGCCATATAATACATGCACTTTATATAATAATAATAATATTAAAAACAAAATATTCCCATTTAGATTTCTTCAAATGAGTATCCAGCTTCAGTAGCACACAATAAATTAACTCACAGAATATTTGTTGGACTTTAAATAGGAATTATATAAAGCAAAACACAGTGAGTGTAAATTAGTTTTTATTGAATTTTCTCAGACTGTTCAGTTGTGCAGTTTTTTCATAGCACGAGTGACATGTTGACAGGATAATTTCTACATTGGTTGAAAAGTGCCTCAGCCAGAGTAAACTGCCATCAGAAGCTAATGAGCCAATGAGATAATTTGGGTAATTAGTTGCTCTTTGAGGAATGAACATGTTCTCTCAGGGGTGTGAGGGCACATTTATAAAATCAATAGGATCAATCAAAGAGCTAATTTAGATTCATTTTTGCTACTTTTATCAGAAAGACATAAAATGAGTTTCGGATCCCCAAAGAGCATGAGTGAATTTAATTTGAATTCATTTGTTTAAGATGTGCGTTAGAGACATAATCATTCAAAAACGCATTACATAACATGTCCTATAAAAATATTTTGTCAAGTGGTGTGACTTATGAATATATTTATATCAACATCTTTTTAAATGGTTCTGGTTTCAGGGATCTCCATGATGCAGATATAGCATTTGTTTGGTGAATAAAACTAAAACGTGACAAAAAGGTGGGAATTTCAATAGCAGCCGAGTTAAACCCTCTGCATTTCAGTACGTCACTGACTGAGTAAACATAAAAATATGTTTCCATTATATTATTCAGACACAGCAACATGGCACAAGCGTGATAAAGGAGATTATCAGCTAGTCAGTCTAATTAAACTATGAGTGGTGTTGCTAGGTTACAGTGATGATTTGTGGCTGAGCCAGGGGACCATCCCGCAACACTTGTGTGTCAAGTCATCTTAGGGCATTGTTTATTTTAATCCCTGTGCTGACAACACCTTCTCATTTTCAAATTATAGTTTTTTTCAGTGATTTTTGAGTATGAGATACACTTAAACTCACTCCTAACACACTTTCTATGCCCCTCCTGAGATGCGACTGCCAGCCAGCAGCTCCCCGTCTCACACTGAATCAATACATACCAAAATGGATCCACATTACAGGGGCAGAAGTGTGTAGAACAATAAAAATGGGCAGGCGGTGTAGCAGATGGGATTGTTTCATACACTGCTGATTCACGGTAATGGGAACAGGGAACATCCACAGCTTATGTCCTGATGTATGCTTCTTAAAATCCAAAATGACAGGACAGGTAGGGTCCACTGGTGAACAAAATTCTCTGAAAATAAAGCCAAATCACTATTTCCATCTTTCATGGTTTCCATTTATTATACTGTAATAAAATAATAAACAAAAAATAACAAACTAATTTTCAGTAACTGCTTCGCAAACTCAATTATTCTTCTTTGGTGCACAATATCAAAGTGGGGAGGAAGAAGAGGTTAGTAGTGAAGGGAGGAAGCTGTAGACACGTTTGTCAAGAAAGTATGAGCCTGAGCTGATGTCCCCTCTAATCGTGAAACTGTCAGAAATGATTTAAAGAGCAGGCTGATGAACGAGTCTGCTGTTCTTATGTCTGACTGTATGGTATATCACCACTGCTGAGGTGAACCATAGAGGCACTGAAAAGTGACACTTGTGTGTGTGACTGGGAGCAGAAGATGCATATTTTCAATGAAATGGGAAATTGCTGCTGTGTAAAATATTTGCTGAAAACAGATGGTGCCTAGATTTTCCATACTTCAGTCACATAAATGAATATAAATGTGTGTATTAGTGTATGTATCACTTTCTCCTAAAGTTACATTTTGGGAGTAATTGACTCACACAAGCAGCACATATCGGGACATATTTTGAATTTCATAAGCAGCTGTGACTGATTTAAAAGGCTTTCACCTCTATTACTTAGCAAATTGCAATCTTCTTCAGCGTGGTCTTGCACGGACGCATGAAAATAGGAAAAAAGTAAAGAAAGATTCCTGCATAGTCCAGGCTTTCCTTGAAATGAACTAAAAACTATGTCGATGCCAAGTGTGTTGCCAGGCCTCCGGCTGAGCTCACTCTCTCCGAGGCTGTTCACACTCAACATTTATGTGATGTGGCATAAGTGTCAACCTTCAGCAGCTATCACTGTGTTATTGAGTGACTTTGTCAGTCATTTTGGCAGCCACTACTGCTGATTCATGTCTCTCTCTCTACAGAGCAGTTTGCACCTGCTGACAAAATCAAGTTTCTCACACTGGTTCAATGTCAGCTACCACTGCCTTGAGTCTTAATTTTAATGATGATCCTAATTGCAGGTGATGATGATAATTGACCCAATGCCGACACATAGTTAGTCAGCTGTGATCAACTGCGCTCTAGGTGGAAAATAATGACATTATTATTATGTTGGAGAAGTAACATTTTTGAACTGATTTTAATTAATAATTCAGGAGACAATATAACAATAGTGTATTTCCGTCTATCACTGCTCTTAGAGGACACCTCACATATTTACAACCTCAATCAATTCAAAGATAATCCTGACTTTACAAGATCACATGTCTACAGCCGTGTTACCTATAGGCAGCTGACCTGTGTTTTGTGCGAAATGCTAACTTTAGCCTGCTAATATGCTCACAATGCCAGTCCTAATCTGCTGATATTAAGGTACAATAATTACCGGGTTTACCATCTTTGTCCAACATGTTAGCATGCTAACATTAGCTTATTGGCACTAAACATATAGTTCAACTGAGGCTGGAGGGAATGTCATACGTTTTACAGGTGTTTGGTCATAAACCAAGATCATGGACAAATTGAAATTTTGATCTGATGATGGTATTAGAAGAAAGGTTAAGGGATCACGTTAAATTATCTTGAGGTCAATCAATCCAAAACTACAAATATCAATCTTATGGTGGCAAGTCAGGCTCAACAACAGCATAAGGATTATTCATCTGGGAACCTTGAATATCTGTACCAGATTTCATGGCAATCTAATGCTTAATAACACTTGAGATATTTAATTCTGGACCAAAACAGTGGATTGACCAACACCAAGATTTCCTATTTATTTGAACCATGCTTTATTCAAATCCAACTTCCAATTTTTATTAATTATATCATTTCTTTATATTTGTCATCTCCTAATTATTTCAAAAAACAAAAATACATGTATCATTATTCCAAATAATTGATTTTACTTTTGAGGAAAAATCTAAGAAACTATATCTGTGAGACCCTTTATGTCTGTAGTGTGAAATGTCTGGTGAAGTAATGATGGGCAAATATTTGCCTCCTCTCTGGAGTTGTGAGATGTATTTTGGAAACAACACAAAAGGATTACTAAGCTAAGTAATATTTACAGGGATCAGAAAATAACAGACTTACAAAAAAAAAACAAAAAACAAAACAAAACAAGATGAGTCAGTGATGCAACCGCAGGCAATGTCTATGGTGTGAAGGTCACCTTAACCTCCACTATAGTTAGGCCTGTGATGTAATATCTCATACTTCACCCATTCCTGGTCTTTCAGCTGTCCTCAGGCTTAGCATGACTTGACACATTTTACTTCACTACAAAAACGGTTACAGATGAGGGAACACTATGAGGACACAGTGAATGCAATAAGAACGGTAATTTGAGGATGCCACAGTAAGAAGGGACCTTGCAATTTCAGTGAGATATTAGAGACAGTACTTTACTCAGTGAATCAGTAAAGCAGATGTTGAATGTGGCCCAGCAGTGTGTTAGTGCTGATTATAAAGGGAACTTGCATGGCAGTCTGCAGCATTGACCACAGTGGGTCACAATGAGTCTTAAGGACAAGAACATTTTGAGCACATTTGTTGTTTCCCGTGTGCATTTCAGAATTTAAATGAGTCTCTATATCCACCTGCGATTTAATAACAATGATAATAAGGGAAAATAATATAATTGCATATGGACAATATGACTTGTTGCAGTTGTACTGTCTGTTCAAGACTGCAAGAAACGAACCCTGAAACAGAGCCATAGGCTCAATGACTAATTACCACAGATGCATGATATAGTTTCCATATGTCTGGTGGGGTCACGACCTCTCGTCCACTCTGAGGAGTAACGAAGACAAGGACGAGGGAGAACAAATACAGCATGGGATGTGAAAGATGGATGATCTGTCAAGGCTGAGGATGTGATTAGTGTGAGCGTGGCACACAAGAGGGAAGGAAGAGGGAGGACGACCTTCAGACCTCACCCCTAACTCAGCTGTCCATCATACGTCTAAAACCATGGTAACGCTTCAGTGAGGGGTCATTGGACAGCTTGAGGCTCCATGCTGTTTATCTCCTGTGAAGAAACCTGCACATCTCAATCCGTCCTCTCGAACATGAATGGTACACAAATTTTTAGAGCTGAACTTATTTGTCGAGTAACAGAATAAATATTCAGAAGCTATTTTTATTCTATTCTATTATTTATTATTCTTTAAGTAAAATGCCAGAAGATTTGTTGTTTCTTTGTCTTATGTGATATCAAACTGAATATCATAAGGTTTTAGATTGTCAGTCTGATAAAAGAAGACATTTAAAGATCTTACTTTAACAAGAAAGTCTGGGAAAGTGGGATGTACATTCTACACTATTTTCCAACATTTTATACACCAAATCATAATTGTTTAGAAAACTATCAGATGATTAATCAATTTAAAATTTAATTTCATTTCATTTGTGAGTGAATTTATTAAACCCTGTAAAAACTTGGGTTACAGTCCTTTACAGCTATAGAAGCAGCTATAAATGACTTGTTGTAGAGAGAATCTGCAGCTGCACTCAGCGTTTCAGCCCATCTCAGCTTGTGGTTTAGCTTTGCTGCCCACAACTTAATATCTATAGGTCACTCTCACTGCTCTCTTCTGAAAAAGATACGCTGTGCACTAACCAGACAGACCCAGTTATCACCTAACAGAACTGAACTGAAAGAGAGGAAATACTGGACTTGCATTCATCAGGTGGTCAGAAACACTGTCCCTCAAAAAGTGCTACACAAGTTCACAAGTTGGTTCACAGGAGATTTAGATGTGCATTAAGTGTGAGCTGTAAATTTGATTGTACTATCCTGAGAGAGGCTGGGCTTCAATGAACGAGATTCATTTTCTGCATTAAGTTACTTCTCTCTCTCTCTGTCATGACTGATGGCTGTGGAAGCAAATGTCTGACCTTGCGCTGACCTTTAAAGCCTTGTGACCTTTTTCTCACACACACTGGGAAAACAATGTACTTTCATTCTGCTATTCTCACCTCACAAATGTAAAGGCACTGTACACAGCTATCGCAGAAAATGTAGTCAACAGGAGAGAGTTCAACTGACAGGCTACTGCATCCACTACACATTTTTTTCAGAACCAGTTTTAACAAATCTTGCATAGTATTTTCCAAGACCACTTGGTGGCAACAGTGTCTCATCTTGTTAAAGTTGTCTTTACTACAAATTGAATTAAATAGAAGTAACCCAGTGAGACAGCACAGATTAGCAGACTGTACTTCTTGCCAAAACTCTGCGGTTGACCTCAGTTGTAGAGCCACAGCACCAGAAACATTTTCAGATCAGCATGTTTTTACCTGCATATTTCACACTATGGACCGGAGGTGTGGGGCCATTGTAAGAGCGCAGCAGTGCAAAAATTAATTGAATAAAACTGGAGGGAGTTTGTCAAAGGTTTGTCATGAGTCTGGCTAGAATTGGTTTGTGTAGTTTGGCCAGACATCACTACTTTCCTCAGCTTTTCCTGAGGTCTGTAACTTCTGTAACTGCAAAGTTCTGAAAGACTCTGAAATGAAAGAGCACATTATTTTTTGTGGTGATTGGTCACACTTTGGACCATTTTCCCATTTCAGCTTCCTGTGTTGGTTTTCAAAGTGGTTTTGGAATCAGTGAGCCTTCACAAACAAGTACTCTGATAATGGCAGCGTTTCTACAATAATTTGGTTTCTTTGCTGCTCATTTCCAATACTGTAATAAGGATCATATAGATTTTCGGGATGTTTTCATACGTTTGTTGGCTTTGAGTTGTCATAATTATGTTGAAATAATGTGTTGTGATTGAGCTTGCTCTCTGTTTTTAATATTGGCCAGTGCAGATGCGGGCATTGGAGTTATACAATAAACATAGTCAAAGGCTAAACTTTTTAAAACTGGGGCAAAAGGCTGATGAAAAGGCCACAGTCTCTCAGTTTTCTTCATTCTGAACATCTTCCCAAAATGGGTATGAGCTAATTTTATGATCTTTTCTTTAACCCTTTTCTTACACTGAAAATAACATCAGGCTAATAATAGTGCACGCAGAGCAGCAGGCTTTCAGGAAGTAAGTAATTAACTGCCTGTGCATGAAAATACTTCAATTATTCGCTATTTCAATTAATGCATACTTTTGCCTGCTTTAACCTCTATGACTCAACTTCCAGGAACATCACTGTCATTTCTATTTGCCACATCAAATGTCAGTTTGTATCATTTATTTACATTTACAACCAGATTGTTTACATGGTCTCAGTTTATTGTCTCACTCACATTTGTACTTTCTCACAAATCTTGTTGATTTTCACATCCTTGCTGTCTGCTGTCTTTCCCATTGTATTGCTTTGTAAAACTCCTCAAAAGAAGCCAAAATACAATACAATTTGGTTTGTGTTTAAGAAAAACTTTGGTACAATGTGTGGTGTGATGTTTTCAGATTAGTGTCTTCGTTTTTGTCAGTATACACAATTCTTGTGTGACGGACCAATAGCCCTCACACTCTGCCTATACTTTACTTACAGTTCCTCTGACCTCAAGCCTGATACTGTACAAGATCCATAGCAGCTAAGATAGCTGTTAATAAGGAATGAAATCATTGCCTTGGGCTGTCAAATCTCCAAAACCATCTGGTTTAGGCCATAAAATATGACATTCATTTTTTTAAAAGTGAACTAAATTTTAACTTTTAACAATAGTCAACAGTAGTTGGTAAAGCAGAGGCTTTCTTGCTAAGATTTAGATGATTTAAACATCTTATTTGTTTGAGCTGTAGACAACTCAAAATGTAAAAAACACCTTACTGAAGTTTTCTTGTGGCTGAGACGTCATTTGTCAAAGAGCAGACACTTAGGTTATTGGATGGATTAAACAAAGGCCTGGTGTTAATCACTGAGCTTTACAGGCGCTGGCAGGTGGATTCTGTCCACTCTCATTGACTAAGGGGGACAGATGTTAGCAGTTAACCCTAACCGCCTGTTTACAGTCTTTAAGCTAAGCTACAACAACAGTTATGGGAGTTGTCTATCTTCTCATTTAATTTCAGTAGGTTATTTTCCAAAATGTATACTATTCCTTTAAGGTGGAAGTAAGGTATATTGCAGGAATAACAAGTACATGTGTTATATCTTAACTCTAACTCATTCCTCCTAACTCCTAATATCTAACTCCTTACTCCAACCTACTTTATGTGTCTTTTTTAATATTTCTGTCCCACAAATTTTTACTTCAAGGGGGAAAAAAATCAAGCTTTCCCTTTGCTTGCGACAAAATTACAAAAATAAAAATCTATTGTATTTGACAACATCAGTGCAGCTAATGAAAAAGTATTGCATTATTCACTCCATACACTCCCATGTGGCCAGCTCATAATTAGAACAGAGTTATTTTTCAATTGTGTTTTGATTTCACCACAAGAGAATATTAGAGTGAGGGGAGGGAGAGGATGTGGGAGAGTGGGTATGATAAAGGAGAGGGTGACATGAGGCAATTCAGCAAACTTATTAAACAACATCCGGATCTATTGCAATCAGCTAACTTGGCCCCAGACTCAGCCAACTCATATCTATAAACTATCTACTGAAGATAGCTTCTTGGCATTTATCAACGCAAATTCAGGAATATCACTGCACATTCCTGTACTTTGTAGAAACTTGTGATAGGGCAGCGGCCCTGTTTCTCCTGTGGCTTTCTGAACCCTGCTCTCAGCAGTTCTTTCATATCAGCACAGCCTGTGTGAAGAGCGAGGTAGATGAGACTTGGAAACAAGAGCAGCTGATTACAAAATACTCTGATGCTTGTTAAAGTTCACTTGTCTCACTAGAGATTAAAACTTCTAAAACTTGCACTCATGAACGAGGGGAAATACTTCTCGTTTATTCAGACCTTGTTGCGGGAGATTCTATTACTCAGTGAGCTCTATTGATTAAAACTCAAACCAGGCAGTGGGAATGTCCCAATCCTTTTAAGTGGGGTGGCAAAGGTGGGGCACACACTAAAAAGAGGATGGCAATATAGAGTCATGACACAGAAGCTCTTGGGTGGAAACGGTGAAGGATGTATTCATATCTTTTACTTTAGTAAAAGCAGCAACATATTAAAGTAGTACTCTCAAAATCATAAGCAAACCATCTTAATCTACTTAAAATTATTAGAGTAAAAATATTAATGCTGCAGAAAAATAGCCCATGTTAATAGCAGCATTTTATTGTTGTAGCTGGTTGAGACACAACTACTATTAATTTATCTTAAATACAGTTAATTCCAGCTGTTCCCAAATAACGCTCCAGATTTTTCATAATATATGATTTTATTATTTCTGTATGGATTCAGTGTAGCACAGACACTTGACAAGCACTACAAAGTGCACCCTCAAGTTTCTGTAAGACAACTGCATTTAATCGATTAGACTTTTTCATACGCATTCCTATTTAATTTGCATCGACTTGAGACAGAAGCTGCAATCGACAAACATCATCTCATCATACTGGCAGGAATAACTTACAGATAATTACTGAATTATAAAACAGGACAGAAATATTCCTAAATGAAAGAACAGCCAGATTTGGGACATTGTGGGAGGAATTTTAAAGCATGCTAATTTCTCCAGAGAGTCATAAATGTTTTATTTCTCCTTTAAGATCTGTCTGATGTCAGATACATGTTCCTCTTATGGTTTAATGAGGCTGCTTTAGTTGACTACTATTGATTCTAATAGGGATGAACTATGTCCCAGACTTGTTACGCTGTGTTTTTCTGTCATGGATGTCAGCAGAGAACAAGAACTACATAGTAACAGCAAACACACACTGGAACAGCAGTGTTTACCTCCTGATGCCACAAAGAATATTACAAAAACCATTCATGTCATGTCTAAAATGTTCTGCCTAAAAAAAAACCAAAACATTATTACTCATTTCAAAGGCCAATTAGTGAAGAAAATGTCACTTTGAATCCTGCTGCACAAGCTGATCAAAAGCATTTGTATCCTGCACATTATAATGCTCCAAGTTGATTTGTAGAAATTGGTGGGCTATAAACAAGATAAAGAACTTTGAACTAAAACAGAAAAACTGAAAAAAAAACAAAAAAACGACAAAGCCATTAGTGAATGTTTTGACTGTGAAAACAATTTTTTGCTTAAGCTTTACCTGCATATTATGCAAAAACATATCAGATTGGTCAAAACATGTGGGTTTTAAAAAAAAATTTATTTTGTCTTATTCTTACAGTTGTACCTGAGATGTTTTAGATTCAAACTCTAACATCTGAGACAATGGCAACCCTCTGGCCTTTTAAATCTAGGTAATTTCTCAAAGGGAAACAAAATTACACATTGAATTTATCAATAGCTCTGCCTCAAAGTTTGTTCAGGAAAAGAGGTGAATTAAAGCACAGTAATACCTCCATCAATTGGACTTCACTTTGCCATATTTTACTTTTGTCAGTCCTTTTTCAAACTGGCACTGCACAGCTCCAACCGCTGAATGTATTACCTTTAAATAACTGTGAAAAAAACGATATGTCATACAGAGAGCAGAGGATGTCCACCTTAACTGTGTTAAAGAGTTCAAAGTCCAAATGGCTTAAAGGCAAGTTATTGCAGCTCATTTAGGAAAAAGAAAAAGAAAATAAAGTGCAAAACAAATGAAAATAAGACATGTCCTTGTGCTAAGTATTTAATGTCAAAGCTAGAATATTGTGGGGAAAAAAAAATACAAATTGCAGGAAATATAGTAACATAACATCAGCCCAATCCTATAGTTTGCATCTGAAAGGGGCCACTTGAGGAGGTTAAACATCTTTCAGCTCATGGCTGTTTTGGTTTTAAATTTACAACCAGCAGACAGACAAGTTAGTGATTAGTTAGTGATAGGACGGTTAATATTGTGGAACATTTAGTAAATAAAAAGCCTCCCTCAGGATTTAATACTGGTTATCTAGACATTTGCCACGTTCTCTAAATGAACACTAATATTACTCCGTGTCTGCTGAATATGTTAATACGTCAATGTTGTGTTTAAAATATGTTTCACCTGCCCCCAGGCGAGTGAAGAAAATCCTCTAATTCAAGTTTAAAAAGTTTGAAACATTGTATAATGCTCTATTTTGTGCATATTAAATGACAAAGACAGACAAAAATGATGCGTCAAGCTCTTGCTTATAAGTTGCATCATGAACAAGACTTTGGACAATGGAAGAATGAATGTTGATGAGATGAGGCTGGTCATGGCCCAAGAAAAAGAGTAGCAACCATTTCCACTGTAATCACCATGAGAGCCAGGAAAGGCCAATACAGACGCTAAATAAAACAACAATTTCCATGCTTCTTTTTCAATTTTCAGTACTTATTGCAGAGGAAAAGACCGACGAATATCAGTAATGTGCTTAGGGTAATATCTCCTTCATTCTACTTCACTATGAGGATATAAACTGATGTAGATGCCGTGGACTTGTAATTCTGATTTATGAAGTTTATCCAGTTGTATCTGTCCATAGATTGTGGCTACGGCCCATTTCATGGCATATTTTTATGTGTCAGTGTTGTAATATATAACCTCACATATCTGTGGCCAAGTGCCCTTCTGTCTGCCTTCAAATGTGAATTATATACTCATTAAAAGCGCATGATCCTGACAGTTGAATATTCACCGCCATACCCAGGCTGTCACCTTAGATGGAAAAGATTCAAATTATTAATGTGTGTGTTTACACCCCAGGGTGACATCCCTAAGTATCAAGAAAATCACACTAGCCCCACTTTAATTGGACATCACAGTGACTGAGGCTGGAGAGTTGGGCTGAACTACAAGATGTGGACCAACAGGGGAAGTCTGTAACCAACACTCACTAATTCTCTTTCCTCAGTCTGGATTAAACTAATGTGAGCTCACCATGAAATATAGAGTAATGAAATGCATCTGTAATTATCTTTGCCATTTCAGGACATCACTGGTGACATCATTGGTCCTCGTGCCTTAAGCATGCGGCTCATGCCGAGGTGCTCAATCCTTCACATATAGCCATGAGTATCAGACTCTCGGTTCACAAACAGCTGTTTGTTGGTGGTCCCTCGCACTTCAGTACTAGAAACTAGAGACTAGAGACCCCTGCAACATTGGTGGGGACCTCAATAATGAGCACAAGCCGAGAGCTTGTCGTCCACTGAGACTTGGCCCTTAAGCGTCTGTGAAGTGGCTCACAATTCAGTGTTGCCATTTCGCAGAAATGATTTGAGCCAGAGTCTACACACGTCCTCCGTGGGAAATAGTGGCGGGCAGCCCATTGGGAGCGGCGTGATTTTTCCCGACGGCCTGAGGGTTGCTTTGGTCTGTGCTGAAACAAGGACTTGTGCTCCATCCCACCGACTTTCAAATGCCTGCGGCTATTCAAAAGACAAAATTCCTCACAAGAACAGAGCAGACACTCACACATAAATAGTTACAATACCCATATGTCAGTAACACAAGCAGGGTTGTAACACCAGCCAACCCAAAATCAAACATGTCAGTGAGAGGAAGAGGATTGACTGTTTTTTGTCGAGTCACTTTCAGATATTTTCTCTTTAACTTCAAAAGAAAAAATTCTCATCCAAATGTTTTTGTTCTTCACTTTTTTTTAAATGTGAAAACACATCTGTTTGGTTTTAGTATAGTAAGAGATTTTAGTATTTGTGTGATGTGACCAAACTACATATCTTGAGCTGACCTTAGGAAGAAGGTCTCAGACATGATCCAGGCCTGATGCTTCACCGGTCATCTGTGGGGGCCAGCAGACTGACTGACTGACTCTCCACCTTCGTTATAGTATTACAGCTAACAAGAGTCAAGATTCCTCTGGGGAGATAGTGAACTGCATGACAAATCTAATAATCAATGGGAAATCATATTAAAAAATTACATCCAATCAGAAATCAATCCAATCAAAAATCTAAATTTCAAAGAAAAAGTCAAAATCAACAATTGAAAAACAAAAACCTGATTTATTGATTATTAATTCAAAACAAATCAGAAATCAAATCAAATCCTAGTCTTTGTTCTCAGCAGGAAAACATTGAGTAAGAAACAACACACATGAACCACAGTAACATTTTTCACACTGACATTTCGTCCACATATATGATTGTTTTCAAATAACTTTAACAAGACCCTAATTTTTCCTCTTACGCCATCATCACTTCAAATACTTTGTGTATTATTTTTGTTTATGGCCAACTATTTTATGAAGTGAATGTTGTTTGTTCTCTCTCTCTCTCTCTGCCCAAATTTCTTGTTCGTTGTTTGACCTGGATCCTCTGTCCTCCATCCTGTCAGTTATCAGTCCCTCAGAAATCACAGTATTGAAGCTTTGCAATATTGTCTCAAAATTGTGTCTTTATTGATGCTACTCTTTATTTTAGTAGCTGTGAGAAAAATGGTGAAGCCAACTTTCCAAACTCCTTAAAAAAGATAAAGTAAATGTTGAGGAAAATATACACAATTCCTCTCATAGGTACGTCATTGACCTTTTCTAAGGATTACAGGCTTTACTGCAGTCCAATTTCACTTTTGGTGAAAAATTCAGATTGTGGAAAGGTCAGCAGGATGTTTAACTTTAGGACAGAGAGAGGAACATTTGAGAGAGAAGTGATTATCATTCAATATGAATTAGAAAATAAAACTTTAGACCAAAACAGCAACTTGACTGCACAGAAGTAGTTTCCTCTGTTACTTCTATGGTAGAGCACCGCCAGATTAAAAGCACACATATACAGACACACATACGCAAACAAAATCTTGTTCACTGTGGCAGCAGAAGCATTTGTTTTCTCTTCATTTCAAACATTTTGAAGTTATCGTTTTCTAAACACAACAGGCCAGAGAACATATTGTGTTCGTGCTACAGTGGCTCGTAAAGAGTCTGTAGACTTAAATGTTTGCTTGGCCAAACACACAACCCTCTGTGTAGAAGAACAGCTTTCAGTCTTCTCCTCTCACACACTGTGCAGAGAAGGTGACCTAGACTGAACCTTAGAGAAGTGAAACTAGACTAGACTAGAAACTAGGGAAATTAGAAATAGTTTTACTGCTTGAATATGTCTTAACTCTAAAGTAATGATTATTATGAGAATAATGTTAAATAAAACTATTGCTATTTCAAGTGACTTTTTAACATTCCATTTAATATTAATGCATATGTCTGAAGTACAAAATGAAGTAGTAAAGATGCATGAGTAGAGGAGGAAGAGGCTGAGGACAAGGTGAACAGCTCCCTGACGAAATAGGTTTTCTTGCTTACAACAGGGAATTATCTGTGACTGCAGTTGGGAGGTCACTCCATCTCCAGTGAGCCGAAAGAAAGAAAGAAAGTCAAGTCTGAGTGTTAACAGTGGTCAGACAGCTCAGTCGGCCCTGAGCAGGAGTACTGAAGAGGAGGGACACAGGCTGTGGTGTAGGGTTAAATTTGTCTTGCAGCTGCTTTGTAGGTCTGGTAAGCTTCGTCTGCCAGCAGCAAGACTTTTTAAAAGGATATGAGGCGTCACAGCCACAGAGAGTTTCAGGACAGTGGCTGAGAGAAGTTAGGGAGGCTGTGAGCTGAGGGATTTTGTGCGAGTTGTCTGTGTGTAATGACATTTATAAGCATTTTCTGATGTGATGCCGTCTTTGATCGGACAGTCATTTGTCAGTGCCTCCAAACTGTCACAAATCACTGTTACACAATTAACGCCTGCTATGGTCAACAAGTCCTCTAACCTGAACTACCATAAAGGGTTTTTTTTCAAGCCTCTGATTCAACCTATAGAAGTGTCTCCTTGAATAGCAGCCAGCAAACACATTGGACCTTGGTCGTCTAGGCAACAATAATCAATATTCAAGGTTACAATTATAGCAGCATAGCTAATTTCATTACCACAGTTATTATACCAGCCATGGCTTCATTGGGTTTAGGCACAAAAACTACTTGGTTACGTTTAAGAAAAGATTGTGATTTAGATTCAAATAACTACTTCCTAAACATCAGGAAGTCTTTTTTACAGGATTTTATATATTTTAAATTAAACAAATGCACAGGCATAATATGTCAATAGGTTAGACTTGGAAGCACTGGTATTTTAGACAAAGTCAATCTGTTTCCCTGTTTCCCATCTTTGTGCATAGTTAGACCAGCTGCTGTAGTCTGTAGTTTTACATTTAATGGACACGTGGGAGTGGTATTAATCTTTTCATCTACCTCACTACTGAAAACCAAAAAGACATATTTAGCAAAATGTTGGACAAATACCTGCAAAAGATGCAAACAGAGCCAACCTGTGTATCAACATCTTGTTGACCCATCCAGTCAAACTAATTCCCTGTTTGCTCCCACAGATAAAAGTCACACTCCTACTGCAGCTAAAGTTCTTTTCAGGGGACATGTTTAGCATTTGATGAAGTCTTAAATATATATATATTTAAGACTTCATCAAATGCTAAACATATACGTATATCTTATATAAACACACATATATATATATATATATATATATATATATATATATATATATATATATATATATATATATATATATATATATATATATATATATATATATATATATATATGTTTTTCTGTCCCCAGAAAAATGGCCTTTCAGTAATTGTCTAATTATTGGGTGATGAGAACATTATTTTCTAACTAATATGACTTGACCATGACAACACACAGTGAAGAGAGATGTTTGACTTTATGTACTTATGCCCTCGTCATTACACCTGACAAGAGCTTTATGTGTTTTCCACAAATTATTTCCACCATCATATTGTAGGTCCTTTGCAATAGATCCCTAAAGCACTGGCCAGGAGGAAAAGGCCACACAGTCTTTAAACCTGGAATGAAAGCACTTGAGTGTGCATAAATAAATTCAGCCTGTCTGGCTGGTGGGTTGGTGTGGTACAAAAGCCAAGAGTGGCCGTTTTCAGTAATGAACAAAGGTGCGGCTGAAGTGAGCTCCATCCTCGCTGTGCCAAGATGTGTCGGCACATTTGTTGCCACTCTAATGGCACTACTTAAAATAAATGCAGAGTCATTTCAGACAGTTGACTCTAATATTAGCTCATGGAAGCTACTGAGAGAGAAAATGCTTCATCAGTCATAAATGCGCAAATCATAAATCTGAGGATACAACTAAAAAAAAAAAAGTCTGGCCCTTATGGATATGGGTCAAATACTTCAAATACATCATGTCAGAGAGGACACGATGTGTCCATATCGGCAATAGACTTTCTCATTACTCAAGTCTGCTGTAAAAGGTAGAAATGAAAAGGTAATGTAGCCATAACGACAGAGGACAGAGACAAGTCAATAAACTGGAAATGAAATGACGAAAGATGTAGAGAGAGGCTACAAACGGAACCTCACTTCAAACAAAATACAGACTGGATATATAGCTATATATAGCTGGTGTCATTTTCTCTTATTCAGCTTCGTTGTGTCACGAGGACCAATACTCAAACTTTAATCATACCTTACTCTTAAAATCCAGTTCTCATTTTATCACTTTGCCTCTCTTTATTCATTCTGTGGAATATCCTCTTGCCATGAGGCCTTTAACCACTGGGCTTGGAAATGGCAGCTATTGGTTCAGATTTTTAAGTTCTTCCATTTTGTCTTATTATGAAGGACTCCAAAGTAAAACGGCTCCTCTCTCTAAAATGGCTCCTCTCTGATTAATTAACAGCGTTAACAATCATTAGCACCTTTCCTCAAAACATTGTTTCTCTTATTTTGTTGAAATTTTTTGTCTGCAAGATTTTGTCATTTGATCATCAGACAAATTGGTCTAAAACTAATCATTATTCAGTACTCCCTCTGCCATGACATTTTATATACACATATCCAGGTTCAAAGTCACCTTCTCAGTTACAAACATTATACAGTAGCACAATCAATATAACACAAATGATTTCCTTTAGTTTGAAATGCCACGTGTCAAACAGACTGAATTCCTCACTGCAAGGATAGTTTTTACTTTCCTTGAACCTCTTTATGTAATTTGTGAGTTAGTGCTTATTTTGCAGGGCACGTCTCCTTACTGCAATGCCAACATGTTTAAATGGTCCCTTGTGGAATATAAACAATGCCCTAATTTTGTCCTGGTAAGTGGCTTAATTGCCTGCAATGTTCCTACAACAGAGAATAGCAGGTGAAACAGTCGCTGACACTGTTACAAATGGAACAAAAAAACAATTTGGTCAATATCCAAACACACAGTCACTTGAAACTTTATGCTTTATAGGTGTGAAACCATCGATTTAGACATTTGAAATGTGAGAGCTAACAATAATGGTTAGTTTTTGTTGAATTGTTCTCTGCTTCCCTTTCAAAGGCCTGAAAAAGCTGCAGGTGATTGCATCATCTCCACTGAAGTGTCATGCAGAAAATATGTCGGCATATTACTTGAACCTACTCTCTAAAATGTGCTCAATAAATATGAATGACTGAATGAGTGAGAGGATAAAGATTGTCACCTCAGTAGTTAACTATCCTGCAATTACAAGGCTCCATAAAAGAGAGGGATCATCTACCTATGACAGGAATGCTCTTATAAAGTTGCCATGTGACCGTGAAATATGACCCATTTAGGTGTGGATCTGAGGAGAGCCATTGGTCTGTGTGGTTCAATTAACCTATGCAAGGTGGGGAATGGGCCAAGAGAGATGTGCAAAGGGCACAACAAGATGGAGTTCAATTAACCAGACATGTCTGTGTGGGAGAACAGCAGTTGCCTTGGTATCAACATAATCCATTACATGAACAGTGATTTATCTACATCCTCAAAAGGATAACTTGTTATTGTGTAAATAAGGTCAACTTTTGGCATCCAGTGTTTCAAATGTCAGCAGTGTTTCGGACCAATTTTCAAGTTAAAATAGCATCATTTTTGACTTGGGCACATTAATCATCGGCATCTATTTATTTGCTCCTGTACAGAGTACAGAGACAATGCAGTGTGTTCAGAGCAGAAACACTTCATCATAAAACACTGTGGTTTATGGGAGGCTGAAAAGTCACGTCATTTGTAGAAGTGTAATGTTTGAAGCATTTCAACATCAGTGCAATGAAGGAGTTTTATACCAGGTCCTTAATATATCTACTAATATAGGTTTTTTTGCACAAGCTACAACTGCATTAGGCAGTTTGTGTACACACAGCAGGTGGTTTTTTAAGTTTGTTTAAATTAAAAGATCATAATAAACCCATCATGTGAAGGGAAAATGGCCTGCAGAATTGTAGCATCTTCTCTCAAGTATATAGCTGCAGAAAAAGGTAAAAATGATATTACTCACTCATATTACATGACAGACAAGGTCAAAAGTAATTCTAATAATATAAAAATCCAAAAAACATTAATTGCTTTTTTGTTTGTTTGTTCCCTATTTAGATTTGTTTTTTGCTACTTGCCAAAAAATTGACAATAAAGATAATAGTGGGGAAAGTGTATGGTATGTACAGCACAGACCATAGGAAAACCACTGATGGGCTGGGTTTACTTTTTACTTCATTCACTCTTCTTAAGTAATGTGGTCTAATGTCTACATTACAAAGATGATTTCTTTTCTATTTTTGACATCTAAGTTAAGTACAGTTATGTGCTCAAACCTATCAAAATGCTCAAAATGTGGCATCACATGAAATTGGACAAAAAAAGAAAAGAAAAACCAAGAAAGACAAAGACATTGAAAAATCTCACACAGAGTGTCATTCAAATCAGCAGGTAAGGTTAGAAAAACACTGCCATGTGATAGTCTAATCTCCAAATATCTCTCTGTCAGAAATGCTTCTCATCTGATAGTACTGTACAATGCTTAATGTTACCTGGGGGGACAAAATGTAACAGACATTTCTAGATTCAATACGCCGATAGCTGGATGACATGACTTATGGCAGGGAATCACATATCACTCACAATACTCCCCCATCAGTATCTCTACTATTGTAACAATGACTATGAGTAGGGCTCTTCAATAGAGTTCCTGAATGGTTGTTTTATTGTTCGCTAACTAATGGATGTGTTGATATGTCTGTTTTAATCTGAAATGTGACCTCATCAAAGGATAACTATAAAAGAAAACAAAGTATTGTATTTCAGGTTAGATCCACCCCATTTTCTTGTGTTTAACTAAGGTTGTGTGTCATTTTGAATATAATCAAATCAGAAGTAGATCTTTCTCTCTATAACTGTGCTGATCACCTGTGTCCATGTATGTTTTATTAGAGGTAGATACACTGGAGGATTGAGGTTATAGACAATGCACCACATTAGCCTGCTGAATTAAGTGGCTGGATGAAATAAAGCAATCATGTCTGGATTCGGGTTTGGATCGCAAATGTAGGCCTGCACAGAACTCCTCAGAAACTCATAGTAAATTTATTGGCTATTTATTTTCCACTTGTATTTTTGGTATTTATTTCCAAGATGTCTGTTTGACTCAGCCAGTATTACCAGAGCAGTGAATTAACCTATGTGTTACCTACTGTATGAGCTTCAGTAAAACTAATGACCTTGTGGAAATAAGATGTAACTTTATTTATCCCTTTATTGAAATTCAATAATAAATATTTAATCATGCATACAGCCCTGGACGAAACATTAAAGCCTACTTTAAACCAACACTTGACGGAGAAGTAAAATAATTTTAAGACCTTGTACACAGCATAATCTTCTGTACACCAGTATTGACCTCTGAATACTGCTTTCATAAGTATCTTGAACCCAATCATAGTAGAGACAGGAATACAAGCTGCCATCTGATACCTGTCTGCTTAAAAGTTTGAATCTGCTTGGTTGAGTACAAAATTACTTTTGGCTGACTACCAACATAGTAAAGTCACACTACAATCATTGTGATGCAATCAGAAGGAAAATCAAGGGCATCAAAGTTCATATTGTCCTAAAACTGAAATTACAGAGGGTAAAGTGTGAAGATCAGGTTCAGTCTGTTTCCTTGATAGCTCATAATGACACCTTTGGTAGTGTATTACAATGAATATCAACTCAGTGGGATATCTGCACTGGAGGTGTAGATATACTGAAGTGATCAGTGATCAGGTCATTAGACCCTGTAATGCAGACACCTTTCAAACTGTGATGACCTGTCTGTCAAGTTAACCCATGGCTTCATCTCTTTTTTACTGTTCTTTCCTTGGAATATTTAAAACTGATCTGAAAAGAAAGGCACAAAAATGCCACCATCATTTGTCAGCCACTAAATCAGCATTTCTCTTTGCCTTGTTTTGCAAAACAAGCATGTAGAGTTTTAACATGAAGCGTAAGCATGAGCCATTCAAGCCAATGAGATGGTGTGGTTGAGGACGCACTGGTGTGGTTCAACCCCTGATATTACGATGAGTGTGAATGCATCCCATCACAACTACTGTTAAGTAAAGTCACCCATGAAAAGCAGTTTTATCATTATCAGCGCTGCTTGTACAAGAATGTTTTTTCCACTCTAATGGCTCAGTTGATTTTTGTGATAACCTACATATTCAATAATTTTCTGAGGCAGACTGTGATTTGTAGCTTTAGCATGTCATAAGTAAGGTAAAAAGTAAAACAAAGTAATACCTTTGCTCCAGAGACCAAAGAGAGTTAGAACTGCTAATGATGAATAATTCATAGCACTCATATTTTAAGATAATGAAAAACCAAATTTAAAGCTAAATGATTTAAGATGGTCTCCCAACAGGTGCCTCATGTCTCTTACTGAAGAAGAGGTAATTAGGTGGAACCTGTCTACTCAAATGAAGCACGCTGATTCCTGAATCAAGACATTTAACTTAACTTATGACCTGCAGCATTTTCAAATTACAGATTATCGTTCAATGTGTTTCTCATATCTTAACAATGTTAATATGGCTAAGTACAGCTTAGTCAGGCGAGTTAATGTGAGCTGAGATTTAGGATGTTGGTAAACTCTAATGCAAGGTTTTTTATACAAGGTGGGATTTAATAATATCTAGTATTAGTCTATAACAGGCTTAACGGGGGTCAAGGTCTCTGTAGAAGTGCAGTCCCTTGTCTCCATTAACTCCTGCAGTCCAGTCTTATCTTCTACAGCACAAATGTCCCAGGGAGGCTGGATAATTAGCGTTCATTATCTGAACTGGCAGCTTCATGGTTTGACCATTATACTGAATGATCAGGCATCAATCATATTCATCATGGGTTTTGGTTCTCAACACTGTCAACTGGACACAACTGGGAGATGTCCCACACAGACACTGACACTCAAACCTAACTGATATAATGGATTTCCCATATGTCCAGTAAAGTTTAAAAAAACACTTTTGCTCTTGGCGAAAATGCTACATATCTGGCCCTGAAACGTATATGTATCAAATTTAACATCACCCCCCAAAACATCTGACAGATTCTTTACAATACAAAACTTCGGAAATGGATAGAAAGTAAACTGAAGAATGGAATAACACAGGTCAAGCAGGGTCACTGCGACAAGTTAAGTGTCGAGGAAATTGGCTTTTGTCACTGAATGGCCATAAATTGAACTTGTCCCTTGTATTGTCAGACAATTGGAATGAATGTAACAATGTGGCAGACAGTACTATTTCAATGTGGAAATAAATGTGTACAAGTCAAGGGCAGATCTTCAAGCAAGGTTTTAAACATAATTGCTTGAGTGAGATACTCACCCATCAGGGTTGTCTCATGGGAGATTTTTATGGCATATTTTGTAAGTACATAAGTACATTAAGTTTAGGAAAAAGTTATAGAAATTAATTAAACAGTTCAAGGTTTATGCATCAAACTGGACCTGACTGATACAGGAACAAATCCATGGTACATTTTTCACACAGAAGTGAAACAAGCAGCGACTGTACAGTTATAGTTATATAATTTTATATGTATAGTTATGCTTTCTGAAACCAAGAACATTTTTCATTATATTATATTTCATTTAATGTGTTTGGTACTGAAAACATTTTGTGTCAGACCAGAAAACATGAAAGTGTAGTGACAGTAACTAAGGGACACGGGCATTGCTAAATTTTGGAAATGTGATTAACTAAATAATGATTAACTGAGGTTATTCAGATGAATTCTGTCTTTTTCTTTTTAACTTGAACCATTTGTTTTGTATAGATAATACTTCATATTCAGTACAGAGGTAGAGTCACAACTCAATCGGATCACTCCAGTCAACATCAGCCAATTAATTCAGAAATCATTCCAAGTTTCGAAGCTAAGCCTTAGAAGAAGATGTGCTGCATCATTGAGCATCATACTGATACATTACATAGTCTGGTATATATTGCATCCACCCCCACAACATCAACAACGAGTGTTATTTGCAGCTTTATCACACCATAATCCCCATTGTGGGGAGGAGGACTCCATTCAACGCCGCTGCTTATTTTAAAAAGATTTAACTCTCAGAAACAGGCGGGTTTTATTTCTGAGAAAAAGAATGACATCTAATTCCCTTCAATTGCCCAGTGGGGGCAAACCAAAGCTGCTTTGAAAGGGCACTGATCTAAAGAGCCTCTCTGATAAACATGCTCCAGCTTATTTTCTGGTTTTGATCTATCTATTGGTCACAGTGGGTCTCTATGAAGGATTTATACATTGTTGGGGTTGACTGACCAAGCGCTCTGCCCTCTGGGTTTTACAGCATACTGTGTTGGAGAAAATCTGCCATTTCCTCCTTGACTTCTCTGAAATAAAACTATAGAACTTCACACTTGCCCAGAAATATTTGTCTACAGTTTTTGCATGTCTTCTTTCTCACATTTGTAGCAATTCTGCAAACTTAAGTTTTCCTCTCCCAAAGCAATAGTAGCATTGACAGGGTCTGTTTATACCAGCCCTATGAATCGCCACAAATCACATCAACCCAAGTGCATTAACAGCATGTACAGTAAAGGCTGCAAAACTGCAATGGCAACACCTGCCTGATAGACTTCCAGATTAGATTATTAGCCAAACTTGCTAATGAATAGTGAGTATATGACACTATGATAAATGCCTACTTGTTTCTATAACTTTAAAGTGCTGTATCCTGAGAGACTCTTGCCTAACTTCAGTGGGAAGTTTGCAGCAGTCTGATGCAGTCATTTCTCCATTTGACTGGATGTTATGTTGTAGGTAAACCGGAATTTTAATATTTCTTGGATTCAAGTTGCAGTAAAAGCAAAACTGCTTAAGAGGCAAAACTGCATATATTTTAGCAGAGTATTGAAGACAAAAATATTTCACATACCACACTCACTGTGATCTGATTTATATAAAAAATGTTGATGGCTGATTTTTAACAGTAACAAAGAACATAAATTGGATTGTGTCTTCACAGTCATAGTGAGGGCAGCACTTTCATATTGCACTGACAAGACACTTTCAAGATTTGGAGTTAGGTCTTGTACCTTCTCCTAAACTTTTTAAGCAAAAAAGTGTGTTTTCTGAGAACACTAAACGACCCACCCACTAAATGACTGAATTATTCTGAATAATATGTTTGTTGTTTTTACTCTGTCTTGTAAAACAGATCTTGACCTTTGTGATATGTTTAATCAGATAAAATCTGGCAGTCTGGCATTTTGTCCTTACTCCACATATCATATGAGACAGACCTGACATTTATGTGCTTCCTGCCTCTCTACTGAACTTACCAGCAGTAGGAGGAAGTGGAAATTTAGCAGCTCATGATTACTTAGGTTTATACTTACTACTTCACATCTTCCTATAGCCAGGAAGTGGGCAGATGTACCCAGCTGACAACTGGACTATGTGGGTTAATGTTTGAAGCACCCCTCTACCATGATCGATTCTCCTGGAAGAGAAGAGGTTTGACTTCCCTTCACCGTGAACTTCAAAATCTGTCTTTGATGGAGGGCGGAGCATATTATAAATCACTATAACTTTGAACGTTTTTTGTTTTTGACACTGATTGTGAAAAACCAAAATGTGCTCACGCTCATGATGAAATAGGTGGCAGTTGTTCATTTCTTTTAGGGATGTTGAGCTGCCTTTTCCGCAGGATAGGATCAAAGCCGAAGCTTATCAAAGACCAATTAGTGTCCAGTCCAAACACTGACCAGAGATCAAAGACAGGGCTGCATTACATGACAGCCACTGAGATAGAAAGTAACTACATCCCATTATTAATGTGAGCACATCCACTAATGGGGCTTTGGATAAAGTGTCCCATTTTTATTGCAAAGATGTTGCTGGTGTCTGTTGAGGTGCTGTGGCCAATCTTTCAGCTCACTGAAGCAGGTAGTAGGTTTTTATTCCTCCTTTGAAACTTTGTATTATCATTATTGTACAAGGTGGAGTTGAGATGCATCCTACTGTATGCCGTGAACACTGTCATGCTTCATTGTAAGTCACAGCAGCCACCTTTCCCATCTAACCCTGACACACATTATTTGATGGATGAAGCAAATTTGGCAAAAACTCTGCAATGCATTGTATGAGCATGAGGTATGATGAAGAGAACAAAACACAAGCAAAAGTGGATTAGAGGCTGTTGTGTGCCCCTGCAACACAAAATAACAACAATATACTTGACGTTGATAAGACATTGATATTGTTTCATGTTTCCTCAGAAACAGGTGAGATTTCAGGTTCAAGGTTACACAAATTTCAGGTTGGTGAAGCAAAAGCAGATTTACTAAAAACATTGACATTGGAATGGATATTTCTCTGCATTTCTTGTGTCCATTGGCCGTACTATGAACATGTAATTACTATTATTTTGTTAATAAGATTAGGTTATTGTAGTAGAATTAAGAGATTGTTTGATTTCGTTTGAAGATACAATTGCTCAAAGCCGCTTTTAATGCAGTAGGTGTTTCTATTCTCCCCAAACCCATTTGGTTAAAGTGGATGTTAAGTTTTTTTTATTGACCAATCTGGTTTGCTATGCCAACACCATATGGATTTTTCTAAAAATCGACATGCTGGCATGATCCACAGCAGATGGTAATTACCACTATAGCTGCTGCTCTGTGACACAACTCAATGGCACTTCCAAATTAACATCTGTCTCTATCATTAAGTTGTATACACAGGCAGAGACAACTAAAATAAGTCAGCAACTTTAAAGCCAATTCATGCTCTTCTTGAATAGGTGTATGTTAACCATGTCAGAGGTAACGTAGCCTCCTGGTGAAACAGTGTGATGAGGACTCATCTCTAAAGCATTATGTCATCTGCCATGTCTACCATGTCGGATGTTGCAGCCACTGTGGCAAAAACAGATGCAAGAGACATGTAGGTCAGTTAATCAGGGCAAAACACTTCACATCTGTATTTAGCCCAATTAAACTCTATGCACCCTGTCAAGTTTTATTTCAACACAAATTCAATTCTGTTTACACTATTCATTCCTCACAGGAATGCAGTGTGCGTATACCAGAGTTTTGTCAAACATATTTAATGCATTCCTTTGAAACCTGTGTCATTTGTACTGATTTGCTGTCTCCCCTCTCATTTACTGGTGCATTGCTCCCTTCATAGCTCATTACTGCCTCTAACTGACAACTGTAGCTCATTGTAGTCTGCTTGCATCATACAAGCATGCCATCCTAAATGACAAAAAGCATACAATCATGTTCTTATATTACTTCACTAGGATTTTTGAAGGTGCCATCTAAATGCATTTGATAATTATAAGAATGACTCTCAGAGTCAGTTTCCTATTTATGCTCAATGATTAATTAAAGGTTAATTATTCAAAATTATTTGTTTAATGACAAACAACATAACGACTTTGCTTGTGGGAGACAGCAGCCATTAATCATACAAACACACATACATGTCATTTTAATTGATTGAACATGACCAATCATGACATTTTTCAGGTGACAGTCAGTCACATCTCCACTATGCTTGTTGTGTCCATGTGCATCCCCATGCTTATGTTAGCAGAACATAAGCGTGAAAACATACTACCTCTAATTGAGCTGTCATAGAAATTTTTTTCTGTAGATCCTGTCCATTTTCCCAGCCAGTAGTGATTAATAAAGATGAGAATAATTCGATTATCATGAAAACTTAGCTCATTTTCAAATGGCAGCTATGACTTTCAGACCAGCCCCTCTTCTAAATGCATTTAGATGATATCGTCTGCTGCCTTACAATAAGGTGTAATTACAATCTCTGTAGAAAAAAATCACACTCGTTTGCTAGTGAGCCAGAGAGATGACATGACTTTCAAATAAACTGCAAATTATTTGGGTAGATGACCACTAATGCAATAACTGAGCGCATAGAATCTGTACCAGCTCAGTATATCATAGTTTTTGAAGTGATGCACAACGTGTTGCCTACATTATGCTGCCAGAACAGTGACCACAAATAATTTTAATGGTGCGTGGTTGTATATGTGTTACATGTCAGTGCACTATGTAAATGCAATACAAACTAAGCTCACAGTGTTTATGAACATTATGTGAGAATGTGGCTGTGAGAGAGCGACAGCTATGAGTAATGGTTCTTGGTCTGTTGGCACAGGTGAGGAGGTTTGTCAGCGCCTGGGACAATTCCCCAGTCTGAGCACATCAACTGGCATGAAATGCAATGGCCACACTTAATGCAGCACAACACCCACTGTCAGGCAGTTGCCAATCAGTGTGCCAGGTCACTGGAATCCATGACATCTGAGGCCGTCCAAGTTTCCAGCACAGACGATAATTAATAATTAGATCTCAGAGGAAATGGGTCCTTCAATCAACCTCCATTGCTGTGCATGAGTTGTGAAGGTTTGGGCATCAACTGATCATGCAAGGAGCATAATTACCATCAAGGTAATTATTTTGTTTTGTCCACCTTCTAACCCTCAACATCCAGTAGAGAAACATCTGCCACGCTGAAAACAATGAGCGTATTCCAGTGATTCTATATAATCAAAGATAGTCCTAAAAAACATGTTTTCCTATTAATCATGATTTTTGTTTGAAAAAAGTCACTTCACCATTTCTCACATCTGCTCTAAATGTTATATGTGGGCAGTGGGTACTTGTTAGTGGTTCAGTTAGGGCGGGACGATGTGTAAAATGTAAATTTGTGGAGTTATTACATGGGTGGTTAGCTGACTAGCTATCTCCTGCGCATCTAGAGATCACATCCATGAATGAGATAGACTGAAAAAGGACCCTGGACACTGATCTGAGCTCTTGGTTGATGCTTGTTTAGAAGATATTTATCTCTGGCTGTGAGATGTGACGCTGACACAACTGTGTGTGGTTTCTTCTTTATTCAGTCAGTCCCTGCTGGGGAGCTAACACTAGCCAACAGCTGTTGGCAAATATCAGGCCGATGCCTCGTAAACACAAACAGTGCAAGAGTAATTAACGGGCACACCTAAAGTTTCTGAAACTGGTACTGACACTGGTACAGTCTGGTGTAGCGGTATAGACTGGCATTTATTTCTTAAAAAGGCATAATGACAGCATTTTTAAATTATTATTATTTGTTTTTTTGTGTGTATTTTTTTGGTTATTCTTGCTCAACTGTTCTGCCCATGTAGACCTTAAAAGATGCACAGTATCAAGTTTTAGTTGTTTTGCATTTTCCAAAAAAAATAAATTAACTGAGACGCGCTTTTAAGTTGTATTATAGAAAATGACAGATCCATTTGGACACACACTAGAGATTAAAAATAAGGGTATCTTGGTCTACGCTGCTCTGAATTTGACCCCTCCATGTTATATCTGCTGTGAGTCTTCAAGTGTTGTATATGTCTTGCAAGCAGTCTAAGTACTCTGACAGCGCTAAAAGTGCTGATGAATTTCTACATAAATAAAATTGATAGAATAAAGACAACAATGAATTACACCACAGTGTTATTTAGTGTTATATTAAATAGTTTTACATCATTTGTATTGCACAGCTTTGCATATTGTCAAACAATCTTTGGAAAAATGAATTCAAGCTGGCCATTACAGTCAAAAATAAATATAATTACATGTTGCTAAGAAGAAAACTGGCAATATGTTCAAGCACCATCAACCATCTGAAATTTGTACATAGTCTTTTTAAACACATCTGTTTGAGAAGTTGGAAAAGGCAGTGATAACAAAAATGTTGCCAGCAAAGAAACAATACAGTTGAACAACAGCCTCAATGGCCTTATCCCCTAAAAATAGCTGCAAAATGGGAAGACGAGTGAATTCTTGACTGTAGCTGATCCTTTTGCTACACTTTGATAACCATGGAGGACGGGTGGCTCAGCTGTGCTATAAAACTGCTGGATTTAGTTCCTCTATTCTTGATTGTGCTTGAATCAAGCGATGTCTGAAGCAATCAGCTCTTTTAAACATGATGTTCGTCAAGATGTGAAAGGTTAAGTCTCTCCTGTCATCTGTTTTTTGTGGCTGGTAAAAATGTTGTTGGACCACTAATTAAATTTCAGTTCTAAAATAGATCGATTGTTGTAATGCTGCGCTAAGCCACACTAAAAGGTACAGGGATCGGGATTAAACCAATTTCATCGCTCATCATCTCCTTCTGCAAGCAGCTACGACATTATTTCAAACAACTATTATCTTATAATCAACAACGATGTGACTCACATTTTTATGAAAGGATGCCCAAAAAATGGTTTTGCACAGTTTCTGGAATACGCTTTGTAAAAAATGTAAAATGTAAGAACTTTATTCCACAATGATTTGAATTATTTGAGTTCATGTTGAGCTGACCACCCCTCCCCCACGGAAAAACTCATGAGGTTAAGTCTGAAAATAACATAACTCCTCATAAGCTCTAATTTGTACACATGCTACAATTAATTGTATATTTAATATGTACTGTCTCAGTAAAATATTGCTTAAAACTGCGCTGAGTAGCCTGGTCAAAATAATTTCTTTAATACTACAGTACTAGTGTATTTATGGGTGTGCACTCCATGATTACTTACAACTTCGCAGCTTTGCTTTTGCTTTGCAGAACAATTTTCATTCAACAACACTAAAAGCTATATCATCCTCTGGGTAGCAATCTAATTCTATTCAGGTAATTTAATTCAAATCGTGTTATTACATAATTCAGGGGAAGCATGAGATCACATAATTTGTTCAGGAAACTGGCACTTTGTTCGCTTAACAACTCAGTGGGTTTGAAGTGGGAATAGTAATATTTGCTTTTCAGACTGTCAACAAATAATTAAGACAAAACTGGGAACTAACAGTTATGAAACAATTTCTTTTTCCCAGTGGCCGCTCAGGAGTTCAATTTCATTTTTATGTTCAGGGAACCTGTCAGGAGTCGTTTTGGCAAAATGTGTTATTCCACATTTAATGTTTTCTCTTCCACAGGCCGTTTCCCATATTGAGTGCAACATGAGATTGAGAATTATTGTGAAAATTAGATTAAGGACAAAAATGATCAAACAGTGTCATTCTCTGAGAGATTATCTAATGTTAGTGTGCAACGCTTTGTTACATTTATTTCCCTTGAGATACACTATGGGACATGAAACCTCATTGTGTAGCTCAGTTCACAGTTATCACATGGAAGGCAGCAGAGATCAATCTTGTTCCAGTTTTAACAAATGAATCAGCAGAAGAATGAAACATTGTAAAGTCTGCACCATTAAAGAGACATTCAGTTGAATGTCATTATTGACCTTCAACACCCATGTATAGGCTTACAACATTTATCAAGTAGGACAGAGATCAATAGATAGATTACCTTCAGAAACACTAAACTGACTGACACGTTCCAAGGTCATGCTATTTTTACTAGTATGTTGTAGAGGACACTCATGATAAAGCAAAATTAATTTGAATGACATATTTGATTTTCTGTATGTGTATGTACAAACTGCATGCATGAAACATACATCTGTCTAATGATGATTCTGATGACTGGTGATGTTTTCATTGTGTTTTCTTTTTAACAAGACAAAGGGAGGAGAGGAGGGTTGAGCCTATGTGGCAACAGGCTGTGAAGTTAAGGAACAGCTTCAGAGGAAGAGAGAGGAGGGGGGGATAAGGTTTAGTTCCATCTGTCATCCAATCAGGGGCTTTTGCTTTTTGAGCGCCAGTCCCATTTGCCAGTTGCCAATTCATTCCAAGCATAGCCGCTGCATTCAGGGACGGGCGACCAGGTTGTCACTTTGAATGTGTTTATTTATTCTCGGCGTCTTCACGTCTGCTGGAACGTGACGACAGCTGGGTCAAATTGATTCTCTACAAATAAGTTGGGAAACAGAATGGGAATGAACCGTCAAGAATAAGTATGGTGGCTGCATGCACTGTTCTCTCTCCGCTGCTCTTTGCAAAACGCAATCCGGTATGTCAAATAGTGGGAAACTTTTGGGAAGGTTTTTGTTATTAATGAAAAAAAACAAAACATAGTGTGGCAAATATTGATACCAATATGTGAGAGTTTAAAAAAATCTGAGAAAACATGTAAAAACAAAATGTAATGGATACTATTGAACATATTCATATTAATTTTATTATATAGAAAAAACAGTGTAAGATAATTATATCTTTAACAAGTTGTAGGGTCAGTGGATGTTGTGTTTAAAAATCTAATAATAACTCTAATGCCTTACCAATACTGTAAGCACCATTATTTGTATGTAAATTTTGTTTATGGTAATTGTTGCATTCCTTCCTGTTTTTTCCCTATTTTTTGAGCAACTGTTGAACACCAGTATGGTTGCAGTAAGCTAATATTTATCACACAATTTATCAGCAGTTTGTTGTGTCTGACTGTTTTTCTCAGCCAGTGAGCACAAAGTGGGTGTTTCTGTATTCATTCATCTACTTTCCCTCTGAAAAATGTGAGAAAAAAAGTCTGTAGGTTATTTTTTAAGAACTGTACAAAGAATGGCCACATACTTTTAAATATCTGGAACTGGAAGTACTTTCTGGGATAATGAAGCCACTGATGTGAGCAAACAGTTCATTCAAAAACAGAAATGCACTGACTGTTGCATGGTTTTGTTCAGACCTCCACACACTCTATAAGCTACTGCAACCTCAGTGTGATGCTCAAGAATTAATTTCATTTATGTTATCAGATTCACAACTGTTCCCTACCTCCAGCACTTCATGCTGTTTGTGGGTCTGGTCATGGGCTGGTGTCTGGGAGGCTGGGGTTGTGATGCTGAAGGATCCCCTCAAGGGCATTTAATTTGTAAAATAAGCTTCTGAGTGCAATATGGCAGTCTGCTCTAGACTGACAAGTGAAATCCAGGCCTCTCATGACCACTAACATATTGGTTGTGCTCATTAATAACACTGATGCTTCATCATCTTGTCATTACTGCCCATGATGGTATTGAACAGCTATCAGCACCGACAAGAGGTTGTTTCTCATTTCATGTACAGTATAATTATGCATATATAATGAGCTCTAAGTCAAATAAATAATATATCTTCATTGATAAATAATAGAAATAATACTATTTAATCTATTACTATCTTATTTCCATACTTATTTATTAAAAGAGACTAAATCTATTATTAATTACTGATCACTAAAAAACACAAATTATGTCCATAATGCTATAAAAAAGGGGGGGACTGTGGGTGAGGTGGGGGTTGGGATGTCGGGGTTTATTAGAGCAGAGGCCTGTTAGAGTGAGAATATGCATCCATAAAAAGAAAGGAAAAACAATATGTCAATAGATTCTATTGATGTTGAGTCTTGAGAAAAGCCCTTCATTTTTATTCAGATGAGTCTCTTAAGAAGCTACTGTACCTGGAGGCAATCATTGATCACACTCAGTGGTCAGTGATTGTAAATAACGAGTAACAGCCTGTCAATGCAGTCAATTAACACAAAGAGACCTCAAGTGTGACTTATTATAGTAACAGGAGAAGGAAGTTTTGGTCTAAAATAAGGTTGATAAAGCAATTAATTTTGCTGTAGTTATAGTCTTTTTTTTTTCTAACTGCAAAACTAGTTGTGTTGGAGACATATTACTGTTTACATCCCCTAAAAATCACTGCTTTGGTCCACTCTCCCAGCTCAGCCTTGTTTCAGATTATAGGAGCTCTTCAAAAAAAGACTGATAATCCAACTGTACACTACCTCCTAAAGTTAGAGGCTAGTAGGTAAACACAGGGCACTATTTGCTAAAAAGGCATTTTCTCAGGATGTTATCCTCTGGGGGTGTGAACAGGAAACTGCTACACATTTGTGAAATCAAATTAACTGCTTGTGTTAACAGCTTGTCTAGCTACAACATGGTTAATGCAGGTTCAAGATATACTTTAAGCCACTAAAACTTGGGAAAAGATCATGACAACTGAATAATAAAACACTGAAGACAGGACATGGACCAGCACCGTGTCTTGTCTCCACATAGGTTCATTTAATCCAGTTTATTCATGTAGTGGAGAGAGTCATTTTCCAGGTGAACTGCTGAAAGCACCTTATTTAAACTATGAGTAGCCTGTAATTTATTTAACAGCTAAGCAAACATTTTTGATTTGACATTTAGGCTTAATGCTGTTGGTTTCCCTACATTTGATTCCAGTTTGTGAGGGAAGAATTATTCATGTATTATTTCCAGTGGGCTATTCCTTTTTTCCTGACCACAACCCTTTGAATATATGGCTCTTGGTAGAAAACTTTATTTCATGTAATCCGCAGTCATACAGAGGGCTGACACATTAACAGATGGTGACTGGCTGCTGTCTGTGGTAGAAGGTTGTTCATTTATCTTTGTAGACATCCTCAGACACAAAAGTCCACGTCACAAAACACCACCACTGTCAGCATGCTTTCTAAAAGCTTGGGTACCCATACACACAGAGACAAAACATAATTTTTTCTTTGTGAATATATGCATTTATGATTTTTTTTTTTTTTTTTTTGAGGCACCTAAGATTTAAGACAATGGTTCAGTCTCGACTGCAGCCATAACCATTCCTGACACTTCTCTGAATTGTGTGCAGGAATGAAATGTGATGACAGGTTGGTCTTAAATCATGGCCCTCGGCAGAAGCATTATAAGTGTTAGTTGAGGGGTCTGCCAAGGTGACTCAAGGCTGAGGCCTGACCTTGGGGCTAAGCAGTTCTCTTCTGTACATGTCACCCTGGCATTTCTGATGTAATTTGTTGCTTGTGTGTTATGTGCAAAGACAGGTTGTGACACCTATTTTTCAAACCTGAACGCTTTGACCCACCTGACTCTTCTACTCATGTAAACTGAAAAAAAGTGCTAGAAACTGACAAAAAAATACCTACAGATTCAAATCTTTCAAAGTCATCTTATCAATACAAGACAAGAAAACAATCTAAAACTAGATTTACCACCTTGCCAGTCAGGTTACAGTTACCATCCTTGTCTGGCCAGTACATATAATATACAGTATGTAGTGAAGATTTTCAATCTGGCAGCACAGAAGATCTATACAATCACCACAGTCTCAACATGGATTGGTGTCACCAATTCAGCATCTGACCAAATTGAAAATATGGGCACAATCTCTGCTTCTGTTCCTGAAGGTGTTTTGTCAGGTTATAGTGATCTTGACCTTTGACCTTTCACCCCCAAAATTTAATAATTTCAGCTATGAGTGCAAGCGGATGTTTGCGACTGATGTAATGAAATTCCTTCCAGGCATTCCTGATATATTGTGTTCATAAGACTGGGACAGACATGAGGTCACAGTGACCTTGACCTTTGACCACCACAATCCACTCAGTTCATTCATGAAGCCAAGTGAATATTTGTGCCAAATTTTTAGAAATGATACCGCGCTCACAAAAATGGGACAGATGGAAGGACAGACAATGCTTGTGGCCACGGTTGTTGCCGGCGCCGACGTATAAAAAGTGAATCTCAGTCCCTAGTGTTTTTCAAGTTAATGGGATTGTTTATCTGTTTATATTGAGCATAAGAATTCCCTCATATCTTGTGATTGTATTTGACAGACCTTAGGAAGCTTGCTGTCAAAGTTAATGACATATTTCTATCCCTTTGGCAAGGTTATAGGTGCTCCACTGTCTGTGTATTAAATTACATATGGGGCAATGCTCCTGAAAAGGCAGCTGGGAATACAGATGACTTCTGTCTCTGTCATTCTGGGTCTGTGATTAATACTGACCATAGCTGAACCTGGGTATTGAGGATATTGGTGTGTTTCATCTGTTAAGTGAATGAGAGATTAGAAATGTAGTTCTAGCTGTTGTCTCCCTGAAGCTTTGAGAGCACCTGGGTGCTAGTCAAACATGAAAAACTTGTTTCTAGGGATGGAAATAAATAAATAAAAAAAATCAGGAGATGAATAAGATAAGGAGCACTAGAAATTTCATCCACACTGCAGATGTTACAAAGTTTACATGTTTGTCAGTCAGTCGCTCACAATATTTATCTATCTATGCTAGTGATTCTGAATCAGGCTACATGCTCATTGATTGCCCTGTAATATATGACTCCTGTAGTTAAGACATTGATTACTGTCTCAGCAGAAATGTGAGTTCAGGGATAAATTATGTGATCATCAACAGATTAATTATACTTCATCCCGAATGACCCTCCCCCTATTCAAGCTGTAAGTCATATCACACACAGGACATTACACAATGTCACAGTGGTGATCAATAACACCTGCCTCTGGCCTCATTAATACTGATCTTAGTCTGATCAAGAGGAATTTTGTTACATTTGTGAGGAAAATCCTTCTGTACAAATATGCTGCTTGGAGCACATAGAGAATTTACTTATATATTTACACAAAATACTAAAACGAATATTTATTTTCCTTCCAACAACTTGTTATTGAAAGTGACACATTATCAAAAGAGTCCAAAATCCCCAGAGTGGCTGTGACAGCACTGCTTAAATTTATGTGGTTATTGCATCACGGACGAATAAACGTCATGAGTTTTGTTTGGCTAGGTTGAGCGGATGAAGTATTAAGTCACTAAATTTCCCCTTGGTGAATTTCATTCCCCTTGTCACCATTGCAAACAAAATGACAGCTAAGCATCTCACATACCTACAGCAAACTGCAAACGGCAGCAATTTTTTTAAAAGAGCTTCAACGGGTGCAGGTTTGATGGTGGTGTGTTGCTATGGCTGTGATGTTGCCCTGATGCAATGTCTGCTGGTCCTTATTGACAGTCTCCCACGTTCATTTTAAAAAGAGCCAATCAACTACAATTGTAATCACAGCTGTCTGTGCGTCAGAAGGAAGCTGAAGAAGAAATTATTGGCCGGTGACTCAAGATTTTCTGATTTAACAGCAGCCTGAGCCTCAAAGTTAAAGTGATGAAGATTACAAACAGGTTGCATGAATTATTCAGCTCAAGAGTAATCCTGACCCCAGGTGATGAGAAAGGGTGGACTGTGCATCAATCATGCGTCTGTGTGCTTGGACCTAGATGCAAGATGCTTGAGATAGCTGGTGGTTGGCGCTGTTTATGGCAAGTAGCCACACATAAAATGAGGGAGGAATAATTGACATGACAGTCATGAGATAGAAGCTCATCCTCCATCCTCCTCCTCTGAAGTTGAGAGATTTATGATGCAGTGATTCACAGACATTTACAGGTCTGCCGTCATGCACTTATTCAGCAGGAGATAGCTTCTCTCTCATAATAAAAAACATTTGGCTGCACGTGTGAAAGCAGGAAACGTGCTCTGTTGTCTTTGAACTGATGTCATGCACTCAAAAAAGAAGAAGAAGAAGATTTTTTGTGTCATCTCACTGGTGCTAATTTGACACACTTAGAGTTTATGGCAAACTTTGGGTTCACAAGCAGCAAGAATACACACTCCGTCCTTTGACCTTTTGCTCCCTGTCACTGGCGATGCTCACAGATGTGTTTCATTATGTGAACATAAAAAAGTGTCCTTTGAGATCATAACAGCACAGCGATTTTAATTTGATGAGTAGTTTTTGGCAAGTAAACATCTGCTGACATTCTGTCCTTGTTTGAGAGGCAAAATAAATCAGTTATTGATTAACAGTACAAGATGTATGCATGCAAGCTGGTGTTTTGTGCCGTGTTTGAAGCGAGAAGTCCATTTGATGAAAGCTATTATAACCTTCATGCCTGACAAATATGGCAGTCAGAATAATGGCTAAACTCTTCAGTGTTGACTGCAGCTATAAAAATCAATTGGGAAATATCATTTGGCCATATGACTGGAAAATATGGCCTTTTTAATAGCTCTGAATATGACATGGAACAGACATCACAACTTTAAACTGCATCTATCCCAAATGAATAATCATTAATATCACATTTGCACACAGACTTCTTTCAGGATCAAGTAAAATTAACTGTAGGTCATTTGTACCTGTGAAATAAAGGCTGATAATCTTTACTGTCATCACAGAATTTGTTTTTGTCTATACACCAAAATTCTCATCCAGACACAGAATTTAAGGTCTAAAAATAAAACTGTTGAATTAAAGAGTGATTTTGAGGAACACATTAAAAACATCCACTCTCAACAAACAAAGATTCCTGTTGTCACATGAATTCACCAAGTATTACTGAAAATCTTTTCTTCTAGTCTCTCTGAACACACTTCTGAGAGATGAGCCTTAGGCACTGCTGTAAAGAAGAAGCCAGTCAGAGCCGCTTATCGAAATTCTAAATACTTTGTTGTTGCGGTTGTTGAGCAAGCACAGCACTGTACCTGCTGATTTCTTAAAAAACTGACAGAGATTATGAAAATGGAAAAAATCCATAGTTTAGGAAACAACAACTGACACATGGCCTGTGTAGAAGAGATTCAATAATTAACCTCATAGTGAGCAGTACATTGAGATTTCTAACACTTCAACATTGACAGGTTAAAAATTACAACTCTAACCTTCACCTCTACACAATGTCTTACTAATTGTTGTAACTTTTAGGGGTATATAGCACATATATTTCACATACAAAATTGCAGAACCTCATTATCCACTTACTATAAATTTTATCCAACACATCACTACTTGTCTGATGGGGTTAGTTATAACTGCTGCTATTCCCTTACAATGATGGTCCTCATTGATCACTCAGAACCCAGTGACCTTGTGTCATGAAAGGACGTGTGGGCTGCACAAATGAGGTTCACTGATCAAAGGAAAACAATGAGTCTACACATGAATTATCTACATGCCATATTGAAATTGCAGTATTCTTTATTTTAAAGAATTGCTTGCCTGTCTTGGAAAGACACAAAGTTTGTATTAAATGTTTGTATTAAGGTGAACTTGCTCAGAAAATAAATAAATAAATACCTAGATTTTTGTCCTTGGACAAACTGACTTTTTCTTAAACCTGTCATTCATCCAGGTTTTTTTTTTTTTTTTTTTCCAAAATATGTTTTGACAGAGAATATTGAAGTCCTGTACTCGGGCGTAGTTGATGAGATCGTGACCCTTAACCAGCCTCAAAGGTATTTAAGTCCCAAATTACATTGTGGTACGCTGGCAAACAGAGATATGACACTAAGAAAGTCCAGTTTAATTTCAGCTTGTGACTATTATTTTTTCATTTTATTTATTTTTTCCTCCACAGTCCTCCTTATTTACATATTCACAGACCATCGAAAAGACACCTTGCTAATAAGAAACTTTGCCAGCCGTTCTCCATCTCCACTGCTTGAGGCCAGGTTTAAATTGGATGAGTATTAGTAGAAACATATATACAATGGATATTTCCTCTACAATTTTTTTTTTTTAACCAAATCATTATTTCGTTATCATTGACTTGTGCGTCATAGTGTTATCTGGGATATAATTCACCATTATATGGCTAAATATAAAATAAATACAAAAATAAAATAAATGTATAAAAATAACTATTATTCTTTTACCTTTTGATTCCATGTAACACCTGCCCATAAATTAATTTAACAATATATTTGCTGCTCCAGGCTGACTTTACTGCCCCATGCATACTGAAAACTGATCATTTCTGTATCTCACAAGCATTAATTTCATCATTCTTGTTAGATTTCTAAAAGATACATCAGCTGCAAACAAATGAAAATGCAACCCACAAAACATTTACATTTATCCCACCATCAGTAATAAACCCAGCTTAAAACTCTCCTGCACACTACAACACAGACTACATATTGATGTTTGTGTGAACGAGACAATATAAATAATGCATTTTATCTGAAATGAAATTGGATTCACATTCATTGCGAGCAATGTGAGCTGGGACTTATTGTCCTCTAGTCTCTTTGTTGACTCCTCAGCAGCAGAGACGGTTGGTGTTGGGAGTGCATACCACACATGATTAGTACAATCACTCTGCTGCTCCAGTATAAACAATGGAAAGGAGAAGAGTCCAGGACAGCAAAGTGGATTTTAATGGTGCCAACACTGCATCAGCATTAGTGAGGGCACAGTGTGTATTTGTGTGGGGGAGCCTTTGTGTTATTTTTGGGGGGGCTCAGGGATTGACTGAGTGATGTACAATGTACATGTCTCCCATGTTCACTTGAGTTGTACACAAATGTGTTGTCATGCTGCTCAGGAAACAGCTCTCAGGATAACTGTGAGAGAATCTATGTTTGTCGGGAGACCCACTCTGTGCAGAACCAAATATAGCAAGATCAAAGGCAGGGGCATATTAACAGTAGCGCTGTTGAGGCCGTTCATCACACATGTGAGTAGGACTCTTATATTAGAAATGTTCTGTAAGCCCTATAGGAGCAGGGATACAGAAACAGTATATATTCACTGCAACTGCACTTCAGTGTACAAACTACAAATTACTGAAAATTTGATGATAATTCACTTCACATGCTCAAAAGACCATTGTTGCAACCTTAGCAATGTTTGACATTAGTTGGGACACAATCAGGTTTTAAACTCAATGAGGAAAGTCAAGTGTTTGCTGGTACAGTTTCTATCTGCGAGGTGCAGTTTGAGAGTGAAGACCGATCACTGCAATGGACTTCAGAGCTGCTCATCTAATCAGCTGGCTATCAACACCGACTCCTTTCAGATTAACTGACATTTGGACAGACCACGCCAATGTGCTCTTTCTTCTACAGAGAGGTAATACAAAGTGGCATCTTCATTCACAGGGCACAGGAGAAATATGAAATTATCCATACCACCTGCCCATGGTCTTTGCCATGCTTGCTTTCAAGATAATGAATTCCTGCAGGCAGACTCATTGAAGGGAGCACCACTTCACCGCACTGCACAGCTGCAACACTTCAGCAGCCGAAATATTTCTAAATAGGCTCATTTGGCAAAGGCACTGTCACAGGAAAGATCACGTTGCTACACTGCAGTCATCTTGTCAAAGCAAATTGAAATTACAGGTAGAAAGGTCAAGTATGTTTTCCAGGAAAATGTTCTGTTATTTAATAATTATTCTATATGAATCTTTTTTTATTTTAATCTCTTTTGAATTAAGCAAATTAGGTAGTGTATAATGGAGGCAATGTACATAATGTAACCTGGGGGTTTTTAGCTATGCTAGTAGCTCCATGAAGCTACATGCTTAAACACACTCATGCTTTGAGCTACAGCTGGCGTGTTCCCGCTGCCTTGTGTTTTTTCTCTCTGTCCTCCCTGCCTCTCTCTCCCTCTCTCTCTCCCTGGTATTGGAGGTGTGTCCAGACAGTTGGCTCACCTGGACCTTTGGTGCACCTGCAACCCATCTCTACTCTACTCATCAGCTCCAGAATAAGTTCACCGGCTCTTCCACCACTTGTCGGCAGATTGTTCCGTCCACATAGTGTGATCCTCGTGTCAGAAGACCAGCCCTCGCCTCACCCATCCCCAGTCCTCCAGTTGGATCCCTATCTCCTCCCTCCCTTCCTTCGTTGCTTTACTCCCCTTTTGGACTCTATTAAACCTTTTTTGAACCTGTTCCTTTGACTCTGTAGCTTTTACAGCTTCTGGATCCTGTAAACCCAGAAGCTGTAAAAGCCGTTATGAAAGCCACACAAATCAGTCCATTAACATGTTCACACTGACAATGCTAACACGGTGATTATGAGCAAGTATAATGGTTATCATGATTTAGGATGTCACACATGCTAACATTTGCTTATTAGGACTAAACACAGTGTAAATAACAGAGCCACAGAGAGAGGACTCAAAAATGGTCGACTCGAACAGTGAAATCCAAGGGAGGGTCTTTACGCAGGTCAGAACAAGCAAACAAATCCAAAGGGCTGAGGCTGAGGTCAAAAATGAAACTGGTCAGAAACACTGCTAGGAGCACAGAACAACCCTAACCCTAACCCAGGAGCGGGGAAACACACAATGGAGAGGAAGTGGAAATCTGGAGCAATGCCAAAATAAAACAGGATGTGAAATGCAATAATAACAAGAACCCGAAACATAACCTCAGACAGGACAGGACGTGACAGTAAAGCTGAGGTTGATGAAATGCTATTTTGCTGGTACTTGATCAAAAAAGTATTCAAAGTTAATTCAAAATTACAATTCATCCTATGGAGACCATGGATATCTACAGAGCAATCCTTACAATAATCCTTTTTACTAAAAGCCAAAAATATCAACCTCCCATTGGAGGAAAAATTAGAATTGGATTAGAATTAGGATTCAGCCTCTGGGAACCTTGAATGTCTTTACAAAATTTCACAGCCATCCATCCAAAGTCTGTGACTGACCAACTGATACAGCCACTTCTTGAGCCATGTGCCAGCATGGCTTAAAACTCCCATTTCACATGCTGTTTATGAATTCTGACAAAAAAGACTGTGCCAAGATTGGGCACAAGCTAAATGAATGTGACATGCACAACGACACTGAAGGACTTAGGAGGAATTTCATTACATGCTGAGCTTTGGGAAAAACGCAATAAAATGTGCAGTGGTGCTTCAGTGTGTCAGTGTCAGTGTTGCCTTAGGCCTCTAAAAACAGATAACACTGAAACTCTAGAAACCTGTTTAGTTATTCAACTTGAAACTGAAATACAAACAAAACCAAGAAATGGGGGGTTTACACTTTTGGAGGCCTTGAGATTGACTCATTTCTCAGTCTTGGAAGAAATGACCCCTCTGCTGTGTTGGGAAACGTCTCTATTGATGATGAACACTGGAGGTTATCAAAACTGTCAGTCACAAACAAGACTTAAGGGCTAAAAACATTATTAGTCATGCCCCCTGTTTCTCCTCACAGTGGAAGTACATCCTTCACTCTGTCCTCGCTTTCCATCACCTTAATCTAAGCATAATTAGAACCTAATAGGTCCATTTGTCACACTACAGGAGCATGGAGACCTTTGATAGACTGAGATTAATCTGTTTCAAAATAGCAGTTGTTGTTTCTTTGTGTTCTTTCTTTCTGTTCATTGGGGGTATTATTCCATCACCAACTAGGAACTTTATACAAAAGTATGATAGGATAAATAATATGATACATAGATCTTTGCTTCTTCTTCTTTGGTCATTCATCATTGTGTAAATACAGGGTGCTCTTCTTACTTGAATTACAGCACAGTACTGTTGTTGTTGAGGTAACACAGGGTCCTGAATAAGGATAGTAAAGTGTGTGTTCATACACCAGACAGACTGGTACAGAAGTCAAACACACTTGAACCAGCTTTGAAGCTTGTGCACTGTACATTAAAGGTATGAATGTGAATAGATATGACATAATACACTGACCATCTTTGTACAATTACTGCATTTACATTGCATTTTTTTAAACAGAATATAGAATATAATAGAATATCCACTATAACTTTTGCCAGAAATGCAACATTAATCTAAATAGAGTAATGGTCATTAATTGGTCCACACATGCTTTGTTTACCTTTAGTTCATTAACTCTGTGAACAAGCTTATGTTTTCAAACATTTGTTTATTTGTCAGTAGGATTACACAAAAAGTACTGAACCAATTTGCATCATTAAATTTTGATGACAATTCAGGGATCTTTTGATTTTAATTTTTGTCAATTTGGTCAAGTTCTCAGGTAAATAAAAAAAAACATGTTTATCAGGTTTATTTATGGTGTTCGGCTCTTCAGATAGACATGTGGACGTTTGTTTAGCCTTTGTGGAGTTATGCACTCAGCTAAGTGCCATTCTAATTTATCAAATTGATTCGGTCATATTTTGATATGATCAAGATATTTTCATTTCCAGAGGTAAATGAGATTGATGCTTTGTATTCCATTGAAATAGTGAAAAGGTATCGTAAATCGGCGCACTTAAAAAAAACCTAGACCTAATTAAAATAAGTTGTAAAATGGGTGTCAAATGGAAATGGAAAATATTTTGTAGCAAAAAAATAAATCATCCAGGATTCCTTAATTGACTTTTCCTTTAAGGGACTCAAATGTCCTCTCACTTTCACTTACTGTGATGAGAATGAATTAGGGAATTGCACAGAGCTGCAGCATGCTCCCTAAAAGTCTTCTTAAATGTGCAACTAAGAAATGCCTGTAAGAATCACTGTATTGCCAATGAAGGCCTACTGTAAATCTATAAAAACTGCATCTAACTCATTTTATTTTACTGAAAAGAGCTTTTAAAAGCAGCATGTCTTTGTGGTTGAAAGACATGTTGATGAATCTCTCTCTTTCAAGAGGTTGCAGTGGTTGCAATTATCATATTGATTCAATACGAATCAAAACTGGAGAAAGGTTTTGCTATGCAAACCTACCCATGCCCATGAACCCTTGTGGCCTGATAACTGCCGTAGTTTGGTGCTAAAAAAAATTAGCTTTTAGCTTTAGTTCATTTTTCTCTGTTGTCTGCAATTATTCAAATAGTTTTGGACGTTTTTAAGGGGGAAGCGAGCCCACACAATTTTTCACCTTGTGCCTCTCCCATCTAATAAAAGTGTAAAAAAGTGTTCAGAGTGCCAGCATTACAAAGCTCCAGAGAAGAGGGCCTAACTCACCCTTTCCCCCGCTTTCATTATTCCTTCACTATTCCTGCCATTTGATTGTATATTTAGAATAGATACATCCGATTGTAACCACATGATTATCAAGGAATTCATAATAAAAATATTATCCCAATAGCTATAGAAATTTTTAAATAAATAATGCAAGGTCAAATTTATCTTTATTAGTATTGTGTGTTTCTTTGTGGGCAAAACAATTAGACTAAAATCGCAGCACAAGATGGAGTGAGGTCTGTAACCATAACTGTACTGTAGCATACAAAAAAAAATAAACATATTTAATGGGTAGTAAAGCAACCAGATGAAATGCATAATATATAAATGATCCACAAGGCCTAACATCTACGATCACGATATATGTATCACTAGCATGGCATCAATATTTATTTTTAAAATTTTTAGTTATTGCTTATACTTTTACATTGCAACACCTCTGTATTTTAATGAGCATAGATTCATCAGCCTTCAGAGTGAAGATGCACGCTCTGTTCTTGAAGACAGATAAATGAACTTCAAACCAAATTATGGATTTTTTTTTTTTTAAATAATTCCTGACAGGTTCACGATCCTTTTACTAGCACATTGTCTGTGTATTTGACATTGTACAAACATACCCTTCAAAACTAATAAGGTTGTGTCCTATTTGCATAATTGGACCGTTCTCCGTGGCTCCAACTTCGGGCTCAAAGCAATGAAAAAATATTTATAAATACAAGTGACACTGGAACAAAGCATAGTAACCTTGCCAGGTTTAGCACCAATCAGCTGTGAATTGAAACAACTCCTGTCAAAAGATGTATCCCTGGGCTAATTAAAGTGAATTTGTGCTGTTTAGTTCCTATTGTTGAATCTGTGCTGCCATTAAAGCCACTGACTTTCGTTAACTGTTCCATGTATACATCCACATCAGTTAGAAAAAGTTTTGGGTCCTGTGGCAGCACTTTAAAACTAGAGAAGTAACTTTTGCTTTTCATTAAATGTTTGGTCCCAGGCTTGGGTATGAAATATATTAAATGTCTGATAAAGCAGGAATAGCTTCTTTTTTTTTTTTTTCTTTTTTTTTTTTTTTTTTAAAGTATCTTAAAACTACAATTCAATGGATTTAACTGTATTATAACTTATCAGCCCACAGCATGAAACATCACTGAAAGAACAGCTTTGACTGTTAGATTTTGAGAAAACCAAATATAGCAAGTCAAATTTCATGTAACATTTACCAGATCCAAGCCTGCTCGTCCCCTCAGTCCAAATAATCACTATAATAGAGAAGTGGGTCTCCGGCTCAGAGCATTCAGCAGGAGCCATTTGTGGCTATAATCTGCCAGTGTGGGGAATGTAAACAGAAAGTCCTGACATTAACCAAAATACCTCTTATTAACTCTTTCCATACCAACAGGCACTGTTAAAATACTAACAACAATTGATCTGAGAAGGAGCACAGGAAAACACAATATGGCAAAAATCCCAAAATATCACTTGATGGTCACTGACTGTTTTGCACTTTTGGACCTGTGCCTTGTGCTGGACACACACAGTCCACCAGCACTGAGCTACAATAAGAGCTAAATCATACATCTCTGCAGTCAACATGGAATTTGATATATAGTGATGCACAACAGTGCTTGACCCTGACTAAAGCCATGCCATCAGCTTGTTTTGTAACTAAGCACAGTAATGTGAGAAGAACAAGACAGCATTGTCCTGAACTTAGACCTTGACCCAGAACAGTACACACAGGCAGATGTGCTGTTGACCATACTGTTTAGGAAATGTGTTGTATAACTGCCATGAACGGACAAGGGTATTAAGGAGAAACATATAGTTAAATCAGTAAGTATTGAGACCCTTTCCCTTTTTGTGTTTTAGATTTAATTATAGATAGATAAAATTATGATTTTGGCCAATCAGTCTACACCAAACATCCCATAATGACAAAGTGAAAACAAGTTTATAGATTTTTTTTTTGGTCAAAAATCTAAAACTGAAATCTCTCATTTACAAGTATTTAGTTAATTCATTCCTGAATTCAGTCCTTTGCAGATGCCCCATTAGTAGAAATTGCAGTTTACAGTCATCTTGGGTAAATCTCTACATGCTTTGCCTAGATTTGTGCAGTTTATCCAATTCTTCTATGCAGATTAAAGCTACTCCATATTGAACTGGAAGAAATTACATCTTCAGGTTTCTACACAGATGTTCTCAAACGTTGATGTCACTTTCTTGGCCTTGTGCTTTGGTAACTGTTCACATGCACTCTGGAACAGTTTTTCTTCAAAGACCTCTCTGTGTTTGGCTGCATTCATCCTTTCCACAGCTCTGACCAGTCTTCCAGACCATTCTACTGAGAAGCAAGTGTTTCGAGATCTGCTCAAGGGTCCAATTTTTGTCTAATGAGACCAGAGAATCTTTTTCCCCAAGGTTTCAGAGTCCTAGAAATCCCTTCAGGTAAACTCCAAGTAGACTAGTTTAGGTATGTATATTAGTCAATCTACAATAAAATGTGTTATGTGGGGGGAGCGTGTCTAAAAACAAATATAGCTCATAAGTGCAAGGACAATACAGGGGAGGGCAGTCCCTAAATCTGAGAAATACATTTTCAAAATGTTTCTTTTGACACTCGTTTTTTTTTTAGCAGACTGGTAGCTATAAAGAAAAACATCTAGACAGTAACAGTAAAAACCTTCAAAGGACAAAAGAGTTCACCTTCTCAACTGAACCTCTTTGTCCATTTTGATGAGACCTTCGCTGGTGTATTATACTTCCATGGGATGTTAGGGACTTTCACAGGGAGTTGACCAACCATGACACGACCGACCTGTAAAGTTTCTGCCATTTTGTTCACTTCTCACAGCAGAGGCTTTACAATGATACAGTATATCATGTATTCAATTAAGTGTATGGCTGCAGTGCCCCAACTGAGCAATCACATATACCATAAAACATGTCCGACCTGTGAGGATGGCTTTCCAGCGACCCAAAGGGAGGCTAACCTTGAGAGAAAGACTGACGATCATAGCATACAATGCTTCTCTGTTGAGTCACAGCTGCAGCTAAAAGTAAAACATAAATAATACTAAGAAGTAATTAGCATTTGTACTCATTTTGTTCTTCAACAGATAGTTACACCTACCAGTGCTGAGTGCTTGATTCACTGCAGCACTGTCAAACAGATACAAACACTTTCAAGTGTCTGCTATTCAACACACAGTGATGTGGGGATCAGCCCTGGTGTCATCCAAACCCGGCAGCGACCCAAACAAATGATTTTCCATTACTGAGAGACACACCCGATCTCACGTTTCCATTATGACCATGATGATATTGTGATATATTACACTGAGGTAGGCTGGTTTTAAATAAACAAAGATTTATTTAAAGTAAGAGATCAAACTTTTTAGTATAAGTATTTCCACAATAGCACGAAAACAGGCCACAATTTTTAATACGATCAGGCTAAAATTCTGAAAGTCACTGTTGTTTCCTCAACACAAAACATTTAATAGCTCATAACTTTTGGTCCATAAATAATAAAACAAGAGTTTAGCAGTCCAAACACAGAGTCTGATGAAAAATTAAGCTATTTTCACATTCTAGAGAATGTAATTGATATTTTCTTCATACTTTATTATTTGTCCAGTCCACAACCATCCACTGTTTATCAAAATTAGTTAGTTTTTTATGAACTGACCTGTCTGATCCACAGATTAACCAGAGTACCTGTGGATATAACCATCATCTGTGCATAACTATAAACTGTGCTGCTGGGGACATACCTTAAAAACAAGTTTTTCTGAGGGAGGTGCCAAAGGCGATATAAGGACATACAGTCACTAAAATTGTTTATTATTACTGTTTAGGCCATTGTCAGAAAATTTTGTTCCAGTCTTACCTTTTACATTACGAGACATCTTGAACAATTTTGATATGACAGTGGTCAAAGATGTCATCAAAGTGGAAAATATGTCCTCTGGCAATGATGAATATCCACTCTACATTTTATGGCAATTGTTTATCATCATACTTTTCATTTTAGTTCAGTTTATGCTGATAAAATGGCATTTCATTTTTTAGGAAACATTAAAATGACAATATGACTAAATGAAATACATTGATTCAGAAAAGCAAGTACAGCTCCTTTCAGCAGAATCAAAACTATTACCGGCAGTGACACCATCTCATCATCCTGTAATAGGCTGCAGAGTGACCACTCAGCAGTTCAGGATACACATGCACACACAGGGCGCGCGCACACACACACACACACACACACACACACACACACACACACACACACACACACATACACTGGGAAATGTACTTACATCATCAATATAGAGTCTCTCTCTCTCTTTCTCTCTCTATGTCTGTTTGACTCCTGTTTCCTCATGTTGTCTCCTTTTCCTCTTGAGTTTGTTAGGCACCCACCTAATAAACAACTAGATCACCTCAGTCGAGTTTTGTCCCCACACAAAGAGCAGATGTTGGTGTCTAGACACAACACCACCAGCACATCTGCTCAAATATCCAACAACAATGAAGATGCTAGCAGGAAAACTACACTGGAATCACAAGTAAGACATGAAAGATGGATGAGTGGCACTGTCCATAATCATGAAATAAAGGAACAAGAATAAAAGTCAAATTGCTCACAGATATTTGTTGAGTCAAACAAAAGGGAGTGGGGTGGGTGGGATTGGGGTGCACTTTATCATTTCATCATCATTCATTTCACATTCAACAATCCTGGAAATAGCTCCTTCCACCTTGAGAGATCAAACACGTCATTAAAATGCAACACATGAATTTTATCCAATGTATTTGTGTGGTGCTTCAGACAAAGCTTTGTAGACAGGTAATGTCCATGCGTTAATGCGATCACTGAGCGAACTCAACCGTTGTCAAATTTAATGAAATATTGTGTCAGTAATGATTGTGTGAGAGTATTTGTGTGTGTTTGTGTAAAGGTGAGAGAACAGGACACAAAGGAAATGAGGAGCAAGAAGCCAAAACACATGAAATTCCAGACCCAGCATGCTCTTGGATATTAGCACTAAAAAGTGTCCAATTCCAACATATTTACAGTAAGCAGATCTGTTAAAAACCCGTGTTAAAGTTTGAACTGCACTAACACTGTCTCAGTGTGTGGCAAATCCCGAGCAGCACCATCATTTAATCCTCTGCCCAGTGCTTGGCTGCTCAGTGGACCAAGCTATTATTTCCTGGGCATTACACGTACCACAGCCCCTTTTTAAAGTCAATGTAAATGTTGTAAATTCAATTTGGGACTCGAGTGCACCTTTCCCAGGAAATATTATTCTCCCACATTAGCACCCAGTGAGTTTGCATGTAATGTGTGGAAATCCCATTATTAAGGCAGACCTTACTGGAGCCGGAAGAACAGTCTGATTCCCCTCAGAGCTGTCTTGAGTGCATTTGGCATCGGTGTGATCTGAATGCCAATGGCAGGTGGCGGAGCCCACTATTTGAAAACCAACAGCAAAAAAAGGATTATTTACCTTCGGTCTGCACATGTCTGCTCTTTCCAATCAAATTTTGCTTTTGACTTCTGGGGTTCTCAGAGAATAAAGGTAAAAATAAATCAAACTTCTCTGATAACTTATTTTTGCAGAAATCTGAAACCAAATCCCAGTGAGCTATAGAGGAGAAAAATTGATTATTTTTATTCTTCTTCATTCAGATAGGTCAGCACCCAAAGACCAACTGCTCCCCTGGATTTCAAGTGTTCAATTTGGCACATAAGACTTGCTTGATATTTGTGACCCTAGCCCCAACTATTCTCAGCATGCCTCTTCTGGCTGCCTGGTATTGATTAAGAGTTCCTGCTTGGCTGAGGACACAGCTGGGGTCTTGATTCTAACTCTTCCTCCGGCTGACCTCCCTCCATTACCAACCAGGGAGATACAGAGGGAAAGGGGATACAGTGAATACAGGTGAGAAATGCTCCAGCTGATCTGCTGGTTATCCCTCTTCTAGAGATATTAGAAATGCCCACCTCTTGTAGATTACAAAAATACAGTTTCTTCTAGTGTAGTGAAATTATTTCTATCAAGTGTCGTCTAAAACCAATTACCAGCAAACTGTCCTCTTTCTTGTTTGGCTTGTAGTCATTGGGATAACTTTTTTTTTTTTTTTTAATAATAAAACAGAAATCAAAGGATTTTCTTTTTCCATCTATTTTCTTTTTTAAATACTGGATCCTCTCACATCTTCAAGCCTCTAAAATTACTTACAATTAAACAAACTTAACTGTAAGTTGTAGCAAGTCCAAAAGGTTGGGAACTAAATTGTCTCCAGACATTTCATGCAACACTTTCCTTGCACTTGACTTTTTCCTGGATGGATTCGAACACATTCATGCTTTACTCTCTGATACAGTAAGACTCCTTTAATTCCATTCGTGTACAATATATGTATGGAAAAGATCAAACGTAAAATAATCATAAAAAAGATCAACGTGTCCAACCTAATCAAACAACCTCAGCAAGCGGATCTCCAACTGTGACTTACATGGTATAACAGACTTAGTTCTTTGCTTTCTATATTGAGTAAATTGTTGCCTAAAGGTCCCTTATCAGTTTTCTAACAATATTCTTAACTTCATGGATATTTGCAAGGAAATGGGAAGAAAAAGGATGATAAAAAATAGGGCCATAAAAAAAAAAAGAAAAGGAATTAGCGTGTAGTATAGACTGCAGGAGACTTAAAAAAGCAAGGAAGAAGAAAAAAATACTTGAGAAGTGAAAAAAAAACTTTAAGGAGTGCTGTCTGCTCAAGAGTTTTACTTTGCTATTTGGGATTTGTTCGGCTTGACTGTGGCGAATGAACACTAAGGGTTTTCAAATGTTGTTTTCTTTAGAGTTATTTCCTATCCTGCTTTGATTTCTCCTTTTTACTTCAAGGACTCCAGCATGCTAAGTGCACCAGAGGCCTGTGATACTGACACTATCACATCAAACAAATGAATGACCCCACAAAAAGGGCAGACAGTGGGAGCGAGCACTAAACCTCTGCTGGTGGGTGGGATGGAGAATGTGTGCAAAGAGGGCAAACAAGGTTTTAAATTAAAAAAAAAAAAAACCCCAAAAAAAACAGTTGCAGAGTAAATGTAAACCAGCTGAGGTATCTCTCATGCTTCTTAACACATCACGTTACCTGTGTCTTATCGCTGTGCATGGCTACTTTGTGAAAAACGTGGTTAGAATTGCTTATTTATATTCTGTCGCTTTGTATGGCTCCATGCACTGAACAGGTCCTTGTATTGTTGCATCAACATTTTTGTTCCTTTTATTGTTATTTTGGAATCTCATTGGTTTTAGAAAATCATGCCATAGGACTGCAGCTGAAAGTTTGCCTACTGGATAATTTGAGATTCTTCTTCTTCTAAAGAAAAACACAGCTGATTCCAAGAGAGTAAGGACATGTCCAAATAAAACTAACAGCAATGACCTCAGAGTAAGGCACCACATACTGTGTGTCTGTTGGACACAACATGAACATCTGCTTCCTTCGTGAAAATCATAATTAACTTTTGGTTAAATGTTAATTTTAAATGATAATGGTATAAGCGTCAAAGTTCTGTTCGGTCAACTCCATGATAATTTTTCAGGCTGTACTTTGTGGTGGATCACATTATGTTGTAACTGTGTTCACTCCCCCTGGACATATTTTGACAAATCTTATTATTTTCTCAAGTTATTGCATCTTGCTACAGGCAATAGTGGTGGTAATGTTGTTACTGAACATCAAAACATTAATATTAGCTAACTGGACCCCACTGACTGCATCTGAAGAAAATAGTCAAAAGTCAAGACAGAAAAATCCCTCTAGCTCTCTCCACTTTGTTAACAGTGATGATTTTTTTTCTCACTGAGTCTATGAAGGGGTAAAACGATCAGCATGTTCTTAGTATAGACACAATACATCACTGTCTGTACATGTATGTAAAAGATGTATGTAAAGTAAACTATACTTCTGTGTCAAAAAAAATTATGTAACTTAATTTTTTTCAAATAATCATTGAATAAGATCAAACATATTTTTGTCAGGTAATCAAGTTTGTTTCGATTTAAAGTGCTTTGATATTGAAAAAACTAACTCAATTCTAATTCATATTCATTAAAATTGGTTCTGTGACTTGACACACACCTCTAAACCACAACATATTACCATGTCACGTTCTCAGTAAAAGACCCATTTAAGATTGAAAAAAGTCCCTTTAAAATTAGTTATTTGTAGCATGCAACACCCCATTTACTTTACAGCGATCACTCTTGTGGAGGCGATCAAAGCTCTTTCTGGTTTCTCAGCACCAGTGTATTCCCTTCCTGTGAGAAAACATCTCTCCTAAGCCACACAAATCAATGAATGAACCACAGGAAAATTGTGAGTCAACAGCATGTTATCTCCCTTGCATTTAATTGATCAGTGAGTGACACTGTGGAAGACATCCAAGCTTTTAATGATATTGCAGTTAAATAGTCAACAGCACTTTAAAAATGTGCCAAGTTGTCTGCATTAAGAGTCCAGTATCACAGTTTACATTACTTCCAAATGTATGTGTGTGAAATGTAAATTTTAGATACTTGGAAATGCCAACAAAAATAATTCAGGATTAAAGTACATTTGTTATTAACAAAGTTCTTTGGATCTTACAAGACAGTGATACTGTGTTTTGTTACATTACACTTTAATATTTGCATCTCGTATTAAATCTATGAGTAATTTAGTTTGGTAGCCTTTCAGGTAAGTGGTGTCATAGCTGTAAGAGGATGACATCAAGCAATGACTTCCATTATGCAGTGGTGTATTCTGTCCTCATGGTCTCCAGGAAGCATACAAACTGGCTAATTATGTTTGCCTGATTAAATTTTGGCTTGCCCTCAAACCATTAATCTTACATTTGTCTGGAGATATCTAATTGTATTAAACCTCAGCTAGGAGAACTGGGATGTTATAACAACACTGCCTTTGATATGTGCAGATGTGTATTTCCATTGGTCCAAATCAATGTCAGTCTGATTGATCAGTGCTCAGAATATCCTTAGGCTGTCTCATTTCCTGCTGGTTCACTTATAATGAGGTCTGGATGGAGGTCTGCGTTTCTTTTTCCAGGTGGCATCTGTTGTGAAACACAACATGGCCCAGACAGCTTGTGCTTGTGCCATTTCTCTGCACCAGGGATATGTAAAACCTTTCAGTGTCCACTTGAACACCATTAAGGGTTTTGGGTTTTATTTTTGTGAAACGAAATTGTGGTCAAGCGTGAAGAGGCCATGATGGTACTTTAGGGAACTTTGTGACCTCTTGGAAATGGACTAGTGAAGTAACCAGTATCTTAAACCAGATAAAATATCAATAGGTGTGTTAGTGACTTATGTCAATCATCACAGCTCATCTTGTACCTTTGAAAGCATGGCTTTTGTCCCCTTGACATACTGACACAACACAACATCTGCAGAGGCCAACTGTTCCAACAAGAAAACTACTATTTTTCTTGAGGATGTGCGATGAAATTATATTGCAGCCTAAATTAGAAATGTATAGCAGTGGGGTGGACAGAATAATACACCTGTCAGTAGAATGCAATACAATTCAACAGCGCCACAAACTGCAGCCTGCAAAATAAATGTACTTTAGAATCAAACCCAATTTAAAACTGTGTCAAGAAAAGCTGAATATTATCACCTTTATGAAGGACAGACTTCCTGAAGAGCTGTTGTGTTACATAGGGTCAGTTTTAGCTCAGTGAAGCTAACTGAGTGTAATTTTATAGTAACAAAAAAAAAAAGAAATCTAAATAGAACATTTTTAGCTTAACACTTAAGAGGCATCAGCTATCAATCAGAAAAAAATTAAAAAATGAGCTTCCTATTTCATTTTAAATTACAACGATCCAAAAAAAAAAAAAAACAACAAAAAAATGTATTATTTGCCATTATTTTACAGCATCCTGGTCCTGCCGGCATCTCGATTGCCAAGTAGTTCGGGTGTATTCCACATGGACGTAATATATCCTAAACAAGTGGTCCACAGGTCCAGTTCTCTCTGACTGCCTCTCACCCACTGTCTTTCCCACATTTCCCTTTCCTCTCCACTTTGTCTATCAGATAAAAAAGGCCCCAAAATAACTTCATTGGAGTAAAATTGGATTTTGCCGGCTGTCTCTCTAGATACGTCCACTGGTTTTTAAAAGAACTAAAGAACTGGATTATTGGTTGAATATGGTTTTAAAATTATACACTATACACTACAACACAGCTCATATTCTGAACTGTGATGATTTCTGAATTCAACTACTGCTTAGTTACATGTTATTTTCTCTCATTCAGACACAGGTTGTATGCGTGTTAGCTTGCTGTAGGCTGCTTAGTGGTGTGTTCAAGCACAAATTTTTTAGTGGGGCTTTGTTGGTGCTGGTTATTTAGGTAAACCCTGGTGCGTCACGGCCCTAAGAAAGAAAATTTGTCAGTGTTAGAGCATATCCACTGGCAACAGCCTTAAATTTCACAGAACATTTCCAGTGACAGATTTATTAAGTGGTGCTCACAATTTGACATGTTATAGATTTAAAAAGTGAACATTATCACAAATGCCTGCCCGCTACTCCCAAAGCTCTCAAATCTATGCTGCAAAAGGGAACATGGGTAAAGTGGCAGAGCACACTGGTTCTGAGCACTAAGAAAAGCCTGAACTGTGTTTGGGTCCCAGAGTGGATTAGCAGAGTTTATCAGCACCAGCACACTGTGGCACTCATTGCTTGCACTCTGCTGTGGATAAGTGGCTACAGAGAGCACTGAGTCCTTGGCCTGGGTCAATAACAGCCCTCAGGGTACACAAGGTGCTAGTCAATTAGAAAATGTTGAAACAGTTTCTTGGTCAGTAGATTCACGGCCACAGTCTAGTCTATTATACATTTTGTAAACACTGTAGTGTATTGATATGTGAATTTACAATTTTGTTCAAATAAATTACAATACTTATCAGACAATTTTAGTTGTAAAAAGTTGTAACTTATGAAATATGGATATTTTATTATCATAAATATATTGTGTTATCATGTCTTTGCTTTTTAAAAGTATGTTAAAAAATAAGCCACCTCTGGACCCTCTGTAACTCCCTACAAAAACCTAGTGAAGCTATGATAATGTATATTATGGTATGTATCTGCTGACAGCAAAGTGCAAGAATTTTAAAACATATTAGTTTAAAATTCTCCATCACGCACCGAAAAATCCTTATTCAGTTATGGATCAGTGAATTTTCCACCTGCCATCCAATTCAAACAGCTATTTCTCTAAACCATTTTTCCCATCCCTGTAATGGAATCCGCTGCATTTCATCGCCTACATCATGTTACATTCATCGAGGATGTCAAGGTTTTTGCCATCAGCTACGTGGTTTACACAGAGAATAAAAAACAGCCCCCATATGGTGTCTTCCTGTCTTTTCAGGCAAAATGGAGCATCCTGGACATGCTACGTGCATGTCCAAACATGGCTTTCAGCTTTTAACACTGTGATGTTTGACAAAGACCATCTGGCCAGCCGCAATATGAGGATAACGTGTGGCTAAAATTGGTGCTGTTTTTGAGGCTCTTTAAAAATGTCAGGGCAATAAATATGGAAACAATACAATAAAAAACTAGGAAATTGTGAAAAAAGGTTATAGATTAATGATTTTTAAAGAAAAAAATAACTATTTATAGGAGTTAAAAGAAGAGGTGAATTGTGTATATTAGTATAATCACATTAAAAAGTATTTGAAATGCAACAACCACACAGTAATTACTCCAGATTTTAGTATAAAAGATGCCTCTTGTTCCTCCTATTTCTACTTGTGGATTGGTTATTATTTATAAAACGAGGCTGACTTACAGTCTCAAGTCAATAGTGCACATTATCAGCCTTTGCTTCATGAGTTCTTTAAGACAATAGAGTTGATAAATGAGGTTAGGGATGGGATGTAGGTCATAGGATGCACGACCTGCATCAGAGTTTATTTTTCCAAGTCCAAAGTCCAAAACTGGCCAATGAATGAGTAACCTGTCAGTCTGTATAACTTCCTGTTTCAATGTGAACATAAACTGAACCAGAACGCCAAGTGATTTATTAGGTTATCAAACTGCAAAGGGCAAAAGCAACTCAAAAAGAAAATACTGTCAGTTATTTCAGCACAACATTACTAAAACTGTAATGACACATGTCTGCATCAGATATCAGATTTGATCCATGCCTTAAAATGTCTATAATCCTGTTCTTAGATCAGATAAACTGTGTAAGAGACCTGACAGTGTTGTTATGTTTTGGTGTCTGATAAGAAGTTGACAAAAATCAAAGATTTTTTCCATGCCCTTTTAAAATTCAGCCTCCAGTGAAACATTGTTCAGCAGCAGGTATCATGAATGATTAAAAGCATTGCTAATATGGATTACAGGTTACCTTCAAGATTAAGAGTTTAAACTCTTTTTTTTCTTTGTTAGTTTTTATGCCACAGGTAACTTGGCTCAAAATGTTAAAAAGTGAAAACAATCTTTACAAACACAATATTGACTAGGCTACATTTTTTAAAATGATCATTCCACTTAATTTTCCCTGATACCGTTACCTTGTTGTCCTAGTTTTTGTTATCATACTGAATAATTCATGGGAGTGGAGTATTTCACTGTAAAAGGTTGCTGTTCCTGCATAGTATAAAACTGAGATTTTGCCTCTGTGGAGATGTACATAAACATCTCTGTGAACCAACACAGCAAAAGGTATTATGTGCAAATAGTGAGAGCAACAGAGGAGCCAAATCTCCAAAATACACCTTGTGGAACTGCGCATCGAGCCAGGTGATTGGTTCATCAAACCAATTTTAGGAGTTTTAAATGCAGGAAAATCTTTTCAGAGTTTGGGTGTACAGCACAACACAGTGCTGACAAGTCTAGCAGAGCAGAGAAATTTTACCTGATCCTTGCTTTCCCTTTCTTCAAGGCCCTTTAAACCACTGGCAAGTTATCATTGTCCTGGCAATTTACATTGAAAAAGTCTTTCACTGATGTAGTGCTGTGTTTGTTTTCTCTACACCGCCATCTAATGACACTTTACACAGTCAAATGAAAGGAAAAACAATAGATGAGTGCAAAAATATAAGAAATGCAGATTCTATCACACAAGTACAGTGCAGTTAAGCAATTAACATTCATTCATCCTCTGTGGCAGATCCAGTCCTGACTTTATATCCAGATGGAAGGAGGCAAAGATCTATGTGACTTTCAAAGAGGGTTCATTGTTGGGGCGGGGATGGCAGGAGCATCAGTCACAAAGACAGCTGGCTCATGTTTCAATTGGAATAGTGAATAAATATCTGCTTTTGGATGATTAAATAGTCCTCGAAATGGTGGTCAAAATTTAGAACATTTAGTTTAGATAACAATTAGTGTTACACCAGTATTATTAGTATTCGCAGCGCATTATTAACCTCTAACTACTGTACACCGTCTTGATCTGGAGGCCATAAAACCAGCTGGGAAAAAGTCCTATCTATTGTTTTTTTTTCTCATTTTAAATGACCTAAGTGCACACTTCAGTCATTTAATGAGACCTTTCCTAAAGAAAATAGGAAATGTATATCCAGTATGGTCTTAAAAACATTTCCCCCCATACTAAGGAACCCTCATGCTTCCTCTGTCCCCCACCAGAGCCCACAGATGTGAAGCAGATTACACTCCGTCTTTACCCCTCCTTCTGCCAGCCCCTCTTTCCACTGCAAAGAAAGAAATCATTCAGTCCCAGCCTTTTCTACAAACATCCCCCTCCCCTACTATCCCCTCCCAGCAGCAGACAGGGGCACACAGACGACCACACTCTCCAGCCAAACCCTAATTGTGTGTGCGTGTGTCTGCATTTTTTTCCTTGACATGAAGGAGGAAACCGAGTGAGTATTTGCTCTCTGCTTGTGAATAGTGGTCCCGAACCTTTTCAGTTGTTTCGCTTGACTGAGAAAGTGGAAGTAGCAGAATTTAGCTGTGACAAATTACTGGAGTTAGGTAAGTTTGGTTTTTGGATTTATGAAACTTTTAGGTGGGGTGCAGGATGATACGTAGCTGAGGCTAACTCATCTTGTCCTCCACTGGCAAAAGTAGAAAAATCTAATTTGAAAGTGCACATTTATGACACTTATACCTATAAACAGTTTTATCAAATTATTGTATGACTCTAAAATGGATGTTGTGGATGAGGAGCACATGTAGATATATAGGTATAGGTGTATATGTGCAAACATATCTCCACTGTACTTATCTTTCCAATGAATTATTCTGCCAAGCAGGTTTCCATCTTACAAGACTCCCTATCATGTAACCGTATATAAACAAAGAACATATCTCTCTATCCTATACATGGCTCATTACCAAAGATCCTTGTTGTCATAGGAACATTAAAGGAGTTGTGAAACACACCTGTTCAAGCTTTGACAAGAGGGGCCACGAGGCTGAGCTGCAGCCACACTACAAACACCAAGATTAGCTCTGACTCACAGCTAAGTAGGTACACAACAGGCGTGAATATCAAATTCAAAGTCTACATTTTATCTAAAGGGATTTACCAATGATATGCATTTATACATCCATCCTTATTCATTTTGGAGCTGAAACACAGTTGATGAATCAATTAATTCACTGCTTACAAATTATTTGGCAATGATTTTGATAACTGAAAAAAATATGTAAGTAATTTCTCAGACAAAAATGCCAGACATCCCATCACTCAATCCTCTGAAATGTTTATTTGCTGCGTTCTCTGTCCCATGTAATTGTAGATTGAATATCCTTTAAAACCAATCAAGGAAGTAATGGGAGGGTTAAACATAATTAATAATGACTTAATAATGAGTTAGTTGCTGGTTTTTGTTCAGAAAAGTTGGGAAAATTACAGATTTTGTTTTAAACCAGTTGCATATTTTAATGTGATCACACAGCCTACACTCCAATGTGCATACTGGTCATGGTTTCAACAAATATTCTAAATTGACAATTAATTTGCATTCAAGTTAGATTGTAAATCAATCTGTTAATCATCATCAGACTCCTCCACTAAACAAGGATTTAGTCTGGCTTTTTCTAAACATTATAAACAAGAAATAAAATGTCCTAATAGTGTTCAGATCTTGTGGCTGTTTTCTGCAGACCAGCTTCTGCTATTTTAAGCCAAAAGAAAAGTCAGCCTATAAAAAAACCACTTCACAATGACAGAACCTTCAGAGTGAAGCCAAAAAAGGCCACTACAGGCCACAGTGAGTGTAACGCAAACACTATTTCAACTAAACCATAAGACGCCAGTGTGGAAAGTGTGCAGACAACTTCCAAAGACAAAGGCAACTGCTCCTGCCAATCTTTGATGCACAGGGGAGCATGTGTGCTTCCAGTTAACAGGACTGTCAGAGACTGAATTAATGTCACTGAATGTCCTTTGACTTGTGCCTTTTACTGCTGCGACGGTAACTGAACACAGAGACGATAAAGTTATATTTCCAGATTAATTAAATTTACATTTGGCTGTATTCTGTAGACTGGACATGTGTGCGCTCTTTGCCATAAGGTTTTGATCCAAATAAGTGCAGTAAAGCTTTAGAGTGACAGTAGTAGTCATAGTTTGACATTTTGGACATGCTAAAGTAAAGTTTTTGAAGTTGAAGACGACATTCAACAAAGTGTTTTCGGCTCTTACCTTAGAAATGTTTCTGGTTTAATTGACCAACAAATGTACTTTCTGGATATTTCTTCATAATTAGTTAGACATTCCATTTAGATTTTTTAATATATTTTTTGATTTGTACATACACCACTATGTAAGACTGGCAATTTTAGGAAGACAACTATTCTAGTGCCTGACTGTTTACAAATACTTACAAGTAAATAATATCTGTTATATTCAAATCTAATGAATGTGTCACCACAGACAAAATTCACAGTTTTATTCCAGTGGGTCTATACATTATAATGTATATGTCTATCAAAGAAAATGACCAAACTCATTATGTCAATATCACGATGATGTCTTTGCTTGCAGTCTGTGTTGGTTTTAAGGTTTGTGTTTACTACTCTTCTTACAGCTCCTGTCACATATGTGAGGTCACCATTTAAAGTAATCAGAAACAGAGGGAGTGACGGAGAGAGCAGCCAACAGTTGGATATTTTATTGGTGTGGGGCACACCACAACCCATCTTAAAATAAATAGACAATTTTACGGTGTCCGTTCTACCTCTAGTAGAAAGCATGACTGGGAAATAAATCTGTGTTTCTCAACAAAACCTGGCGACAGGTTTTCAACTGGCAACTGGCAATCCAACTGACTAAAATTTTCAGTTTAGCTGTTAAAAGCTGAAATAGTTTCAAGGGTGCTGTAAGAGTAAACTGGAGCTGAAACCAAATGTGCTCTGACAGCAGAAAGAGCACTGCAATGCCTCTACCTCACAGGCCTGGTTCAAGTTTTTAAATATTTTTCCAGATGCCGGGGAGAGACGCCTGAATCAGAGTCTGAATAATAATAAAGTGACACTGGTGCTGTTTGACTGAACACTGTAACACACGCAGAGGACTGGCAAATGCTTTAAGAGAGGAAAAAAAGAAAAAAAAAAAACTTGTGATGAAATCTCACTCAGTGTTAGAAAATTTGCAAAAACAGCTACCTGGTTGAATAGATGTAATGATAGATCCCCAGACAACCTGCTAGTTATAAAAAACAACACAAACACTGTTGAAAGGGGCTTATAAGTTTTTACAGACATAGCCTGACACAACTAATGCATCCACTAAGCCATGGCCCATTGACAGAGCGTGAGGTATTCTCCAGTATATTACCACAACTCAAGCAGCACACAACTTTGTGAAAAATTCTTACATCACCAATGTGAGCAGGAAAAGCATAAATAAACATCACATTTCTCTGGGAATAGCTTTTTATTGTCTATTGAAAACCACCATTAGAGATGTTGCCATGTGGAAAAAAGGTTTGTTGTATTAATTTGAATCTTATGAGAAATGTAAAGCAACTGTGAAATTTAAATATTACTGTACAGTGACATTGAAAAGCCACAGAATTCTACCATACTTCAAAAACCAAACATTTAAATTGTGTGCAATATCCAAATAACAAAGTGTTCATTGATTCAAGCAGCAAAAATCAAGATGAAAACTTCAGCATTTGAGTTATAGAGGAGACGACATTGGACAGAACATAAGTGATAGGATCAAGGCCTGGATGCTCAAATTTGACATCTTTTTTTAGATCTGAACATGACAAAATAATTTTGATTAACATGAAAACAGTGTGAAAATTGTGAATGCAGAAAATTTTATATATATATATATATAGTGGGATTTTAGGATATAGATTATATTTAGATTTATAGTCAAAGTTTAGCAGTTACATCTTCTTTAAGGTGTCAGTGATTTATTACAGAAACTCAAGGAAATGGAAATTTCTGCTGAAACACTATGTATGAAACAATCACAACAAAATTATGCAGTGTGACAGTCAGAGTGTCACATTTTTCAGCCACTAAATATTAAACATCAAACAGAAGCAATTTCTAGATGTGCTACAGAAGGAATCATGACTGGGAAATGCCCGCAATAAATGTCTGAGGGTCATGAAATCGTCCCTTTATGTGGTTTAGTCACCACAATACCTTTCTAGACATAATAACTATCTACATTGTCTGTCATTTCATTAAAGATGCTTTAAACAATCGATGCTTTGAACCTGTTTGTGGGTGCTTTGCTGCTTGTTTGCCACCCAGCCCCCGTTAAGGACATATGTGTGTATAGATGTGGGTGTTATATGTGTATATGTGCCCTAACACTGGGCTCATATTCTAAGTTTTAGATTTTACAGTACTGCAACAGCCTTGGTGCAATTAATGACAGAGTTCCTTCTTTATTCACTTTTCATTAGTTTAATTTTTATCATTTATTATAATTCCTGTCTTAATTTCAATTTTCATACCAAATCTTACTGTTTTATATTTTATTTCATGGCTATTTTTATTTCCTTTTTATTTCATTTATTTTCTATGAAAATGGTATCATGTTATTCCTTGTACCAAGGGCCTGTGGTATAAGGGGTAAGGGAGGAAACATGCCTTGTGTAATACCTTTCTATTTATATACCACATGCTGCTGCATTTCCTTAAATAAAGCATTTTAAAAATAAAAAAAATCATCATGGAAGCTCCATCAGATTAGACTTAGCTCTGCTCATCCATTAAATTCACAGCTGAAATGTGTAAAAAGTTCTTATTAATCTAAGAATCAGGACTCATTTGGTCGTCTGCTGACAATGATAATGGAGTAATAACCTTTATGTCCGTACTTTCACTCTAGTTCTACTTACTGAGTAATTAATACAACTTGTTTTGATAGATAACACATTGAAAGCTACATATTTTAAGTCATTCCCAGTTACTCACCTCTCCTCTTTACAGGTTACCATGTTGCGCTGTTGGATGCCCTTCATCTTGGCCTGGGTATCCATGGCAACCCCAACGCTCTGCCAAAGTGGGGATGGTGATTGGGGTTCAGGCTTTGACATTTATTCTACCATAATGGCCACCAATGACACATCGGAGGCAGCTGGTGATGAGCCTGCGAGGATGAAAAACAACCATGACTGGATCACATTAACAGCATTTTCACCATCACCCTCACCTACGCTGCACTATGGGCCCCAACCGGACAAGTGCTCAGTCCACTTCAGCACTAACACTGCTTCAGCTCGAAGGCTGAAGGCCCAGAAAGAGGAGCTGGCTTATCTGCAGGCCATCCAGCATGGAAACAAAGCAGTGATAGAGAACTTGGTGCAGTTTGTGGGAGCAGAGCTGGGAGATCAACGTTACGAAGATGTGATCAAGGAAAATGTGATTGGAATCCAGGAGGACCACAAGAGCTGCCACGAGGTGGTAGAGAAAGCTGAAGAGGATCTAGAAAAGCAGCTGGAGGGAAACGTGTTGGACGTCATTGATGGGATGCAGAAGTGAGTGCAGTAAATCACCTGTACCAAGCTTCATACTGTTAATGGTTGAAGTGTAAACAGTGCAGCGCAGTGCAGCTAAAACTGATCAGATCTTAGTTGTTGGTGCACAAATGGAAGGTCTGTGTTCAATTGATGGCAGAGAAAGAATATTTGTCTTTCATCAAACTCCTATAGTTATTTATATAACTGATATCAGGCATTTCTATACTATACTGTCTGACTATACTTTCTGGTTAGCATAATCTATGTGTGATCTGAGCACCACCAGTTATTCCCAACAAAACACCTTCATCCAATGTGATGAATTCAATCAGTCAGTCAATTCACTAATTTCTTGTGGATTAGATGTCTTTATTAGACTGCTAATAGTAGAGAGATGACAGTATGTGTTTGGACAGAGTGAGATCACTACAATTCATTGTCGGCAACTCAACCCCAAGATCACCAAGGCACTGTCATAGTAAAATTGTTCTGCAGCACGTTTCTGAATTTGGTTGAGTTTTGTCCCTATGCATGTGTTTTATTAAGCTGCAGTGCATTAAGCTCTCAGGGCCAACGTAAAAATTAGCTAAATGATTCACAAAGCAAATTTAACTTGGGCTCTGGGGAATTGTGACAGCCACTGGAAATTAACAGATTAATTGTTAATAAAACATAATAATTTGTTATGGCTTTGGAGATGAATCAGTATGAATGTGGTACTTCACCTGACATGCAGCAGCGTGCCCTTTAAAGGAGGCTGAGGTATCTAAAGTACACATTAATTTGCTGATTACAAAATGGCCTAAGGACCATTTATGTCTAGACAGATATTACACGTATTATGGTGCACCTCTAAAATTACTTTTAGTTTTACTTTTGTAATAATTTTTACAAATTGCACTAAATGTGTTTGCAAAATTACCCTCTCCCTCCTGTTGCCCATGTTATGCAGTAGTGTTTGTGATTGATTTAACAATGGTCAGCTTTCATAGTTATCATACACTTCTTAGAGTGTATGTCGTCAGCTGTTCTTCCACTTACTCAGTCTCTCTGTTTCTTCCTCCCCTTCACTGCACCTGGTGACCTGGATTGTTCGTCTTCTGGAGCAGAATCAGAGAAGAGTCCTTGGCTTTTGAAGACATGCTTCGTGCTGCGGCAGACATCGCCAACAGGCTCGAGAGCTCATCGCAGGCTCTGCAGGCCTCATTCACCAAGCAGCTGAAAGACATTACCAAAATCCATCACTAGCAAGGTGTTGAAAAGCTATAATAAACTGTTCACACATCATCCTATTACTCGTGGATGATGTTTGGCATCCTATGAGACCCAGGAAAAGAGAAGTAAACCTTCCTGCAAATCTAGTCTTTATATAATATATTTACCCACATGTGCTTTGCAGCACTGAGATACATTACATCAACTGCAGGAACAAAGATGAAGTTCAGACAGGAAGGCTGAGAATACCTCATGTGAATGATGACAGAAAACAGCAAATAAATGTTGTGTGAAAAAAAAAAAAAAAATCATGTATCCCTTTCACCGACATGATGACCTCGTAACCCATAAAATGTAATTTTCCATCCAGGCATTATTTGAGGAATTTGTGAGGTCAAACATGGCAACAGTATGTGGTGCAGCTTTCAGCCAAGTTGAGAGTTTATGGATCGAACTAGATTGGGCTTCAGAGACTAAACATAATGAGCCTTTTAGTCTTCTCCAGAGGAAGTAATGGAACGGCCATCTGGTTCTAGGGTGAGAATGGAGGCCAGGATACACTTACAATAACTAGTGTGTTTCAATGGAGATTTCAATGGAGAAGCCAACAACAGGGGTAACTTTGTTATACAGGGATATATATTGTTTGGAAAACAATGTGCCATCACCTGTGGGATTTTGTGTAAATGATGAGACAGGTCCTGTCATTAGGAAGAAACACAGCTCTTAAACATGGAAATTGTTTAAAGAAGTTTGGATTTAACCTTTCAAACATGGTAAAAAAAAAAAAAAAAAAAAAAGCTTTAGTTCTGCTCCATTGTTCATCCACTCTTTAATTCTGCCACTGCTCATGAGAGGGAATGCTTTGGTGTTTGCAATCATAAAATGTGCAATAATATGAATTTATGAAGTATGTATGATCAAGTAAACAGCAACAAACAACAAATCAGCCTTCTGTTTACTTTTCTGAACGTTTAAAATTGTTTTCTGTTGTCATGTTTGCACAGCTTCTACCCTCATATTGATATTTTGCGGGGGTTTACAAAGCATATTCAGTCACCTAGTCTGCCCTCTAGCTGTTTTCAAAAGAGCAATCTCACAGACGTTTGGTCAGCTGTATATGTCCCCTTGCCATTTAATGTTTAATTAAATTAATGGACAGTCAGTCTGCACAATTTGGAGCAAACAGGTTCTAATTTGAGTAACTGGTCGACCATTTCCCATAGATGCAAGTCACAACTTTAACAGTGAATGCAGTGTGTGTGTGTGTGTGTGTGAGAGAGAGAGAGAGTGTGTGTGTGTGAGAGAGAGCGAGACAGAGAGAGAGAGAGAGAGAGAGAGAGAGTGTGTGTGTGTGTGTGTGTGTGAGAGAGAGAGAGAGACAGAGACAGAGAGAGACAGAGAGTGTGTGTGAGAGAGAGAGAGAGAGAGAGAGAGAGAGAGAGTGAGAGAGAGAGTGTGTGTGTGTGAGAGAGAGTGAGAGAGAGAGAGTGAGAGAGTGTGTGTGTGTGTGTGTGTGTGTGTGTATGTGTGTGTGTGTGTGCGAGACAGAGAGAGAGAGAGAGAGAGAGTGTGTGTGTGTGTGTGTGTGTGTGTGTGTGTGTGTGTGTGTGTGTGTGTGTGTGTGTGTGTTGGGGGGTGTAAGAGAATGAGCAAGAGAGATACGGGGGGAGGGACTGTTTAACGTACAAGAAGAAAGACAGGAAGCACTCAGATGTAACCTGTCTTCTCAGGGTAGATGATGCCTTTGAGAAGACCAAATGAACCAGGGTGGCCACTCACAATGCTTCTAATCACGGAAAAGAAGTATTATGACATTTTAAATGGACATCAAATTCTTATGTCAGGCCACAATAGGCACGCGTAAAAATCTTGGCACGCTGCGCAAAAAGGAGGAAGCGCTTGGATGATACGTTTCACTGGACCGGACTATTTTCCGCGATTTAATTAGTTAAGATCAGCCTCGTGGGGGCAGCTTCGCGAAGTGGCGGAGAGGTGTGTAAAATAAACCACGCCGTCGCTCCCTGATTCAGCACCGGGCGATGGAGAGCTCTCCGACTCAGCGCGCGGACACGCACTCGCTCTCGTCCGCCCGGGGCCGGGCTCAAAGCGCGCAGGGACACACATGCACCGGCGCCGAGCTGTAGGGGAAAAGGCAGCAAAAGTTACCGTCACGCTCTCTCCCCGCCCACAGATATAAAGGCGGCTATTGTGGCAGTAGTGGCGGAGTTGTCCTGACATGCCTCCCGGCTGCGAAGATGACAGATTTTGCTCACACATCACGGCTTCGAGATAACGTTTTGACAGCGGACGGAAACACCTCGGAAGTTGGACTCCTCTTTACCGCCGGGGAACAAAATGGGATACAACCACTTGTTCTCTTTGTGGACGGCCGCTGCGTGGATGTTACTGCCCTCTCTTTCAGGTGAGTGCTTTTAAACCCCCCCCCCCCCCCCCCCCCCCTCTGCGTCGAGGCAAAATGAGTTAAAATGCCACGTTTTACAGTGCGACTTCTTTACGAGTGTCAGTGATACATTTTCTGCCGTTTGCTAAACGACGAACAAGGTCATAAAAGTAGCTAAGTGTAACCTACCTGTCCTACAATCACCACAGCACAACTCCCACAAGCCTCCTCCCGCCGCGTGCGAACCTACTGAGGCTGCCGCGTGCACAGGTGTTTGCGTCACATCCTAACGGAGTGATACAGTTGATTCATGTCCGCTCGCCATCAACACGAGAGCTAAACTCTGAGCGAAAACTGGGTGAGCAGAGAGGAAGATCGTGATCCTGTCCCTTCCTCGACCGTACAAAACTCAAACTGCCAAAGAGAAGCAAAAAAACAAACAAACAAAAAAACCCATCAGAACAAACTAAATAAGTAAATATTCCCACAATCTGCTACAACAGGTGTCATATTTATATTTAAACAAAAAGCAGATGCCTGTTTACAGTCAGGCCCCACAGTTGATTCCTTATTTGCCTCGGGTTTATTTATTTGTTTGTTTGTTTGTTTGTTTTGGGAGAACATCTAATCTATTATGATACAGGGTCCGATGAGCATATTCTCAAAATCTTTCTGTAGACGTGTTTGTGGAAACAAGCAGAAAATCCCACACGCTTCACAGTGGAAGCTGAGGCGGCTCTATAAAAGTCAGGACTATTTAGCATTTCTTCTGCCTTTTCACCCATTTGCAAGCAAGGGTTGCGTGCACGAGGGAGTATTGAGCGGGTATATGTCATCTGCTCCCTCCATCTCTACATGTTTCATGCCAGTGTGCTGCCCACTACAGCAGCGACAGAGTTCAGCTTCCCCTCTCGAGCTCTGCAATTTTAGTCAACTTGCAAAAAATTGTTGCACACTGTTTTTTTTTGTTTTTTTTTTACTGAACTTCTACTATAAGTATTTGACAGCCCAATTTCGCCAAGAGCGCCTCTGGCCCGAGAAGCTGCTGACTCGATCATCCAAACCGGTCAGTGTTTCGTGCACCTCGCCAAGGGGCTTGGCGACGCTCCAACATCCACGTCCCAGTGTGCTGGATGTTGGAGGTGTCATCTCAAGTCTCTGCTGGCAGGAGGCTTTGATCTATGGCACCCAAGAGCCTTTTTTTTTCAAGTTCTACATCTGGTCCTTCCCAGATGTACAGACAGATGAACATGCACCTCCCTTGCCTAGACTGTCAAGTGAACAGATAAGAAGCCCTCTTGTTCATGATTGTTTGTCAGATTGAAATTGGTTCATGATGGCAGATGAGCCCAGCTGTACATTGGGCAAATTAAGAGTGAATTCACATACTATTTACCAACTACTCCTGAATATTGGACAGTTTTTTATATTGGACCAGCCTTTGTCTGGTCCCCAGGCCAAGCAGTTAGCATTGGCAATAAGTTATTCAACCAGAATTGCATTTATCCTTCTGGTTAGCTCTATGCTATGTTTTTAAGCCCTTCACCTGGGGTACAACAGTTATGGGCTTGTCAATCTTGTCATCAGAACCACAACTCACCCATGGACAGGTAATGATGTGGCCTTGGCTGAGCAACCATGACTGCTGCCAGAAGCAGTTGGTCCAAGGTCTCATTTTAGGATCCTTGATGGTAGCACACTTCATTGGGCTACATTATACCCTTGCAATGTTAAACAGAGCTCTAGAGGGAGTGGGCATTTGATCCCAGCTCTGATTTTTAAAGTTTGGCTTTGGTGTGATGCATCCACAAGTTTCCTTCGTGCACAATAAACATTCCACAAATTTCATCCATTTGCAATTCATCTGCATTCTCATGATTATTGTTCAGCTATGACGGTATCAATCTTCTCATCTAGTTCTCCACAGAAAGTAAATAAGCATTATTTACAAGTCTTATAAATATACCTTTAATGTTAGAACGGGAGAATAACACACCAAAGTCTGACTCACAAATCACTGATAACTTCTTATCCTGCCTGGGTGATATGAAAGAAGTTACTGCTGTACAGTTATGCTATTTGTTTGAAGTAGTTGAAGTAGAAACACTCACTTTTACATAGTTTGCCAACCAGAGAGCACTTTTTAACTTCAAAAACCGAGACTCAATCACATACTATCATCACCCTCTGCTCCGGGTAAAAACTGTCAGTTAATTGTTTTATGCATCAGTTGTAACACAGAGTGACAGACAGCTCAACAATAAACAGTCTTCACTACTGAGAAATTAGCTCACCCCCACTTAACACTAGCAAGTAATGATGTGTGTAATTGACTCTGACTACATTGATGAAGGTGGAAGCGGTAATCCCCAAGGGATGGGATTCCTGTCTTTTTCCATGCTATTTATTCTGCAGAAAAATTATTCAGTGACTCAGTCTAAGCTTGTGTGCAATTCTGTCTAGACTGCATATACAAAATCAATTTGATTAAGCCTTCTCTCACTGAGAAGCCACATGTGCATAACAATAACACTTGAGAAATAAAGAGAGAGGTTACTGTTGAAATGGTGTTGCTGTCGCGGGAGGAGAGATAATTCCCCAGTCTCCATCAGCTCACCTTGCGAGATTTTTGCAAGCAACCCTCACGGGGAGTTCAGATCAAGAGATCAAAAGATTTGCTAAGATGCGGAAAAGTCGATAAGACTTTACCAAGAAAGTAGGCTTGTGTGCAGAGATGTAAGATGTTCACAACTCTCACCCTCACTGCCAAAACCCACAATATCATGCCAGTTTGATTTACTGCTGTTTGTTAAGTGAGGATTAGGGAAGACACGGAAGAGAGAATGTGGATTTGATCCCTATATACTGTGTAACTCCCTTCTCCTCTCTTCTTCTATTTAATTATTATGGTTACTGTATATCATACCATCAAATAGCAACTGTTGAACGCCAACTAAATAAAGCCACAAGTTACAACAGTTTAAATGACCTTTAAAAACATAAAGGATTAATAGTTAAAGTAAAGAGGATATGGTGTAAAATAGTACATATCATGTGTCCACAGTTCTTTGTCACGAGAAGACGCACTCGCATGCTGAGGATGAGCTCTTCAAGACGCTGTTTGCTGGTTACAACAAGTGGTCGAGACCAGTGCCAAACATCTCTGATGTGGTCATTGTCAAATTCGGACTGTCCATAGCACAGCTCATTGACGTGGTAAGTCTTTGAGCTTAGAGAGTTCATAAGTTCGCTGCATGTTTGTCCAATTTATATAGCATCTAAAAAAAAAAAAAACAGATGCTATATCAAAACACAAGCTCTGTCAGGTTGTAGCTGCTGCTTTTATTGGGATTCACCCAAAAATCATAGCTGTTATTAAATAATTTACACAGTTAATGTTTTATTACTTAAATAATACAGGTTACCTGATCTGAAAACAAATGTATTTTGTGTAAGATTTTGTTCAAAGAACCAAAGTGTTTTAAGGTTAGACTAAGTAAAAGTGCAATCCCTATAGCTTGAATCAACATGATTAATAATTCTATTTTCTACCAAATACTACTATCTTTGCACTGCAACTTTAACACTATATGTGTTTTTTCCACTGCATGTTTACATACAGTAGCAAAAACAAACTTTGTAAAACTACATTATGCATCGTGTGCCATGTCACAGGGTGCAACGCAAACTGTTTTAGAACTCTTCACATCCATCAGGTAATAGAAGTTGCAGCAAGCTATATTTAGGTCTGCTTTGACAATCCTGCAGAAACCTCTCACATATATTCTTCTGGCCTCAACCCAGAGTTGACAGCCCTAACTCAGTCTCTGTGTCTGTCTGTCTGTCTCTCTCTCTCTCTCTCTGTGTCTGTCTGTCTCCCTGCTTGCTAGGATGAGAAGAATCAGATGATGACAACCAATGTGTGGCTTAAACAGGTTAGAAATAAAATGTGCCAGAGTTAATTTATTATTACTATTTTTATTTTTTTGCAAATAGGGGATATGATAATATAAAATATTAAAAAATATGACATTTGAAAAAGTTTATTTAGAATTGAATGGCTTTATGACAATTGGTAAAGGATCACCCTTAAAAGCACCTGTTGTTTGTATCTCCCAGGAATGGAACGACTACAAGCTTCGCTGGAGACCGTCCGACTATGACAATGTGACGTCCATAAGAGTGCCATCAGAGCTCATATGGGTACCAGACATCGTCCTCTATAATAAGTAAATATCATTCATCTTGTGTTAGATTATGTTCTTGTCTAACTGTTTAATGTTAGAAAATACTAAACAACAGTCATGACAATTTGCTAAAGGTCAAGCTTCAAATTGCTTCAGATATTTAGTTTACTGTCATAAAAAACAAAAAGAAAAATCAACAGAGATGCTTGATCAAGAAACTCAGGTTTTTAGTTTTTATTTCAAATTGTCTTAAATAATAAATATATTATTCAAATGAATGAATAATCTGTCCTTTAATTTATCAATAAATTAACTAATCTATACTGTTCTGCTCAACATAAGCATAATATTTCAGGGGCTTCATGATTGGGCTCGGGCAATCATTTCTGTCTGTTATACTGTCTGTTATACTGAAAAAAAAAACAGAAATTAAAGGGTCATTTTAAAACAGTGAACAGTTGTAGTGTTACACACAAACTACTACTCTCATCTTACAGTCACAAACTAGTTCTAATAGGTGCCTGTTGACTGGATGATGTCTGGTAGGGGAATGGCACCATCTAGTGGACTCACAAAAATATGAAATTACAAATTACATTACGTTACTTTTACTGTCTGTTTCTGCTGCTATTGGTGCAGTTCATTTATATGAAAATGATGACAACTTATACACACGTAAAGCTTAAATGCGACTGTGTTGTGAAGGTTACCACTTTCAACATATCTGCTCCCTCCTCCTAAATTCAGCTCATGGAAATTAGACTGAGAAAGGCTGATGATGGAGTTCTGCTCCATGGAGCTTGTGTAATCACAATCTGTAAGTGAAATTAAAAAAGGTGCGAGACTGATGAAATGATAAGGGCTCGTCATTACGTCTTCTGCAGGAGCTATTATCACCATTAAAGTAATGAATGGAGGTGAGATTTCCACAGAAAGTTATTATTTGTGGAACCATAACACTTTTTCATTGCACAAAGAAGATAGCAGGGTAGCAGGACTCTCAAATTGCAGGGTGTGATTGCTTATCTGATATCTTAGCCTCTGTTCAGTCAGATATTTAAAACTGAGCTCTCATAAGGTATTTCATTATCACTTATATGACAACCTCTGCTTTTCCAGTGCTGATGGTGAGTTTGCTGTGACTCACATGACAAAAGCTCACCTTTTCCACACGGGTAAAATTCGCTGGGTCCCGCCTGCCATTTACAAGAGCTCCTGTAGCATCGATGTCACCTTCTTCCCTTTTGATCAACAGAACTGTAAAATGAAGTTTGGCTCTTGGACCTATGACAAGGCCAAGATTGACCTGGAGCGAATCGAAAACACTGTAGATCTTAACAACTATTGGGAGAGCGGTGAATGGGCCATCATCAATGCTGTGGGAACATACAATACAAAGAAATACGACTGCTGCCATGAGATCTACCCAGACATCACCTACTTTTTCATCATCCGACGGCTTCCCTTGTTTTACACCATCAACCTCATCATCCCCTGTTTACTGATCTCTTGCCTCACTGTCTTGGTTTTCTATCTGCCCTCAGACTGTGGTGAGAAGATCACTCTGTGCATTTCTGTGCTTCTATCCCTCACTGTCTTCCTTCTCCTCATCACTGAGATCATACCATCCACATCACTCGTCATCCCTCTAATCGGCGAGTACCTCCTCTTCACCATGATTTTCGTCACCCTGTCCATCGTCATTACTGTCTTTGTGCTAAATGTGCACCATCGCTCCCCCAGCACTCACAAGATGCCCCGCTGGGTCCACTCCGTGTTCCTGGACCTGATCCCACGCTGGCTGTTCATGCGACGGCCTGCGCCAGATGGCCACCGTCGCAGGCTTTTGCTACTCCAACAGGAAGCTGCAGCAGAGCGGAGGCAGGGCCGGGTAGCTGGGTACAAATCTGGCAACTGCCTCAGCACCTCAGCTAACTGGTTAAGAGATGGGACTACATTGGAGGACCCAGAGAGAAGCTGTTATGAGGATTTAGAGCTGGGAACGTTGACATCTTATTTCTCCTTCCGTCCCCCTTCGCCCAGACCTCCAGGGTCGACTCCTCCACCACAACAAAAAAACCGACAGGAAGCCGCGGGAGGGACAAACAGACAGTTAACTGGAGCCAGAGTCAATCCCATTCAGCGGCCAACTAAAGTAGAAAATACTGTATCAGACTCAGCGTTCCTACTTTCACCAAGTGTTATACGTGCATTAGAAGGAGTGCACTACATTGCAGACCACCTGAGGGCTGAGGATGCTGACTTCAGTGTAAGTATTAATGAAATGCACATCTATAATTATAAAAATGATACTTTAAACACAATATACTTCTTATTAGTACTCCTTGATATCACTGACCTGCAAAGGTCCATGATTTACTTCATCCTTTTCAATTACATAAATTACATCTTCAATCATAGTGTGAGAATTATGTATATGAGGGCATACTGTGTACTGTGCTGTAAACCACACATCTTAAATGCACTCTGATTACTGAACTTGAGGGCATGGTGAGTGATATACTTGACCCTGGCCAGAGTACATGAAGTCCTGATGACATATGTACCTGTAAATGAACTTAGAAACAACATGACAAAGGTGAACTTTGACATGATCAATTGGGAGAGATAAGAGATAACAGAGTGCAGAGGAGATGGGTCTTAGTGTCACAAGTGAAAAAGTAAAGTATCAGGGGCTGCAACTAATTACTTTCATTCTAAATAAATGTTCCCCCAAAACAAAACCCTTTTTTCTTTTTTTCACTTTTCTGCTTGTTTTGGCAACCAGCAGTCTCAAACTATTCAATTATCAGTGATATAAAAGGGAATTTTCTGTAATTTGCAATTTGTTTGATGAATGACTTGAATGAATTTGTCAAAATTTCTCATTCAACTAATCATCCCAGCTGTAACAGTAACACTAAAAACAAGAAGACGGGATGTCTCCTTAACATGTTTATTTTAATGGTGTGGAGCCAATATAGGAATTCATTACAATGCACTGAAATTAAATGAGAAGCAGCCAAGAAAGAAACGCTTACAAGATGACTGGTCTCTCAGAGGCCTTTAAAATGCTATCTGAAATAAACAGCAGAAACAGGAGTACGAGTATGAAAAGAGCATTTGTATGAAAAGAATCCTAATTTAACCTCCATTAACCCATATAGCTCATAAGGACTCATATTTACTACTGGTCTCTCTCATCTCTTGTTTTCTCTGTTGCTCTTCACTCTCCACAGGTGAAAGAGGATTGGAAGTATGTTGCCATGGTGATTGACCGCATCTTCCTGTGGATGTTCATTATTGTGTGTTTGCTTGGGACCATTGGCCTCTTCCTGCCCCCTTGGCTTGCTGGCATGATCTAGCTTTTGAGAGGAAATGCTGAATATTAAAAAAAAAAAAAAAAAAAATCCATAAACCCCCCTTTACTATAGTGATGTTTGACATTTAAGTATAGCTGAACTCGTTTACACAAAGTTTGTGTAACACCCAACCACCCAGTTTGCAGCCTCATGAGCTAACACTCTTTACACACCTAACAAAAAAGAAAAAAAAAAAGGACTTCTCACTAGTGGAGCACAAATTGATTGGGTTTATGGTGTCTACATAGCTTGTCAGTCACTTTGTTATCAGCCTCAGGTGTTGTTTTTGTTTGTTTTTTTAGTCTGTCTTTGACCCGAATGCTAACATTAGCATATGAGCTTGCCTATACGTTGCAAGCTAATGTTTAGCACATAGCATTTAGCATGTTAGCAAGCTAATGTTAATGTGTAAACATGTTTGGTATGTCTTTAGCATTAGCGTAACATGCTAATTAAGTAGCGTAATGTCATTATCAGTTGGGTCAGTTCTTACACTAATGTCATTACTTTTTTCTGTAGTTTGAGGAATTGCAATTTATAAACTTGACTCTATTACATTTATTAGCACCGTTGGTGTCAGTAACGGCCATAAGTAAGCTCGTACTTACCGGAAGTCAGAGACTCGACGTCAGGTTTTCGTCTCCTCGTGGTTTGTTACTGTTGCCTTGACACCGAAGAAATATGGCTTCCGGTAAAACTACACTTTCGTCTTGTTTACATGTAGTTTTCTCCCTGTTATATGCAGGTTTGTTTAGAGTTGTCTGAATATAAGTTAGTGGCCAGGTCTTATCCAGGTTTGAGCTCAGTGGTATGATGTTGATTGATAGCGGACAGAGGATAAATACCTCCAGCTGCTCGGCTGGCTGCTTCTCAAAGTGTGTGAGAGGGTCAGCTTTTGAGGTGAGGCACAAACTACGCTGAGCGATGTTAAGAAATTTGACTAATCACTGCTGCTATTTAGTAGAAAGACCACTAAGCATTTTCCAAACTAGAATGGCACTCAGTAAAGCGCATGCCTCTGCCAAGGACAAACCATCCTATATGTCTGTGAGATCCAGATAATAATCTGGCTCTGGAAAAGTAATGTCGTAGATTTAATTGTATCTAATTGTCATTGCTCTTAACAACATCATAAATGTGTCGTTTTTACATCAGTATCCATGTCCTGAAAAACTGACAAAAGTCTTAAAACCCTTATTTTGCGATACTCATCCTCTGTCCCTTCAACAAATTAGGTGCAAATCAGTTCAGTACATTTTGCATAATCCTGCTGACAAACAAACAGACAGACATGGGGGAAAAAAACATAAGCTCCTTGGCAGAGGTAACTTGCACAACACTTCTTCAGCAGTAATCTATAAATACAGCTGATGCTGACAGGATTTCATATCGTGCTTCTATCCAGCCATGGACTGAGATGACTAGTGGAAATGTAGATGTGGTGGTGATGCTTTGAGAGCTGGTGGACCAGTATTGACTGTTTTCATGTGGGTAAAGGTAATGTAGTAGAATTATGAGCAATGGGATGTTTAGTTTGAGCCAGATTGATAAGCTTTGAGTCATGAACCACAGTTAACATTGGGATGATGGACTGCCATTACCTAACTGGTTTCTCAACTCCTGCTCTTGCTGACAATTTGGCCAACAGTGGCATGCTAATGCAACAGATCTGAGACACTAACTGGGGTCATTTGTATTAGTTTGGAAAGAATTTGCATTTTTATGGACTTTTTTCTGACCATGTTGCCACAGTTAAACTTATTTTTGAATGATCATTCACTATGTAATAAATTCCATGATGAAAACTGTCATGCCTGTCATGACACTTATTGATTAGTGTAAGAGATTGTCGTTCCTTCAGTTGTCATCACAATTTAACCATAAATGATACACACAGTGCTCTGCTCTAGATCTTACTAGATAACTGAGTTTTCATCTTGACTGTTGCTACTAGACACACCAACATAATGAATATCAAAACGACACATTTAGAGACATAAATGGTCATGTAAAGTGCAAGAGGAAGCACAATAGCAGCTACACCTGTGCAATATCATGCAAGCCAATTTGATTTAGTAGCAATTCAACCCTTGTAAAGTTTATTACCTTTAGATGAGACTGCATCAGATTATTCAACTGCGTAGCAATTGGTTTTGCTGCATAGGATTATATTATGTTATTGCACAGGTGTTGTAGGTTTTTGTCTATCACCTAAAAATGAATCAAAGCTTGGGTAATCTTTGCTGAAATCATTGCTGAAAGAATTACAATAACTGCCCAGGTTTTGCTCTGTTCTCAATATACACACTTATTTACAATCTTCCAGAAATTGAAACTGTCCCACATGTGTACAGACAGATCATTATCAATACTTGATCACTCATTTCACAGAGAGAGGAAACACAAAACATTCAGATTTAAATACTCACCATGGTATGCTTCAATGAACACACAGTCCTGTACAGTAGCATGGTATTGATTTTATGCCATTATTGAAATTTTATGACAATGAAAATAGATGTGATATAAAAAGTATCTGAAACATATCTAAGAATTCATTATCCATACCATTGTAAGTCTTCATCATAATTTATATAAAATGCTTACTATTTTAACATAATGTGTCTGGAAAGTGTAGTATATAAAAAAGACTTTTCTAGCTTTTCTAGGACATTTTTATCCCATTTCACACATACTACCATTGACAGGTTTGAAAGAGAAAAAATGTTTCTGTAGTAAAACCAATTAAGACACATTGCATATTTACAGAGATGCTTTAAATTCTGAGCAGATATTTAAACCAATGAGTAACCGGTCACAGTGAAATTTTACTGAACTGAATGCAACTTTAAAACAAAGCTTGATATTTGTAGACTGTCCTGTAAATCTCCCATTTACTTTGGTCAGCATACCCACCACTTATTCCACTTTGGCCTGAGAACCATTATATATTTAAATTTTCCAACAAACATTTGCAAGACTATGACTGTCCAAAGAACCAATGGCTGCTTGGCTGATTTGTTCACAACAAAGATGTTCAGTTGTGTGCAAATGTTATTTCTGACTGACTGATTTAAAAAAAAAAAAAAAAAAGTCTGATTTAAGGTTAATGTGTAAACAGAACCAGGGCGTTTCCAGTCCACTAGGGGGCCACAGGCTTAGCTAAATTGGCCCTGACTCTAGCTTGGTCCACAGCATCCAACATGTTCTTGCTGTCCACTGCCAGAGTGTGTGCTGCAGCCAACAACTGTTTCTTACACTCCTCCTTCAAAGAGGTGATGGCGTTCTGCTGCGCTAGCCGCATTTTACTGATCAGCTCCGCCATGTCATTGTTCAGCAGCTTCTGGGTGCCTTCGATCTGATAAACAAACAATGGATTTAAATAAATTTTCTCAATATTTCACTGTGGGCATATATAAAGTGAACACATCAACAATGTAGGAGAAGGAAATTAAATATAGACTATCTTAATGAAGTTTTAAAATTGTTTTTTTTGTTGCAATTGGTACAAGGATGTTGACTCTACATTGTATTATTTTGTCATTTGTTGAGACATGCAGAGCATGTATGGTTTTGTTCACACCATCACATCATGTCAGCTGGAGTTAAGTCAGTCAGGAAAGCAAACAAAAAATAAATCCTTCTTTGCATTTCAGTGTTTAAAGAGATATTCTGTCACTTCCTGTTTCAGGCACAAACAGAGGGGCTAACACAGGGGAAAGCAAAAAACAAAGAATGGAAGCAGGGAGATGAGAAAACAGCAAACAGGCAGAAGGTGATATTCTGTACCTCAGTCCTGACAGACTCGTGTAAGGTGGGCAGTATGTCATCCACACTGCAAATCAGATCTCGTAAAGCCATTCCTACAGACTGGGGGCAGAGATCAATACACAGGATGAATCAGCTGCATGACTCTGGGAGTTTGTATTTGATTAAAATACATAAACCATAAATTAGTCAATAATGAAGCAACAAACTGTAAAGTAAAAAAGACAAAGAACTGAAAATTGTCTCTGTACCTTGACAATGGTGATATATTCATCTGGCTGAAGTTCAGTGATGTCATTCTTCAGTTGAACAACAACTTTGACCAAGTCCATGACGTACTTATACACTTTGTCATCAGAGCGATCCAGTTCAGCTGTTGGCGCAGGCTAATAAAGAGGGAATGATGTGTTTTGTGATAATTAAAATACTTGTCCTTATTCATTTAAACTGGACACTATTTCAAATGCTTGGTGACATCAGTGCCCTTTCAACTGATGGGTAATTATACTTTTTTTTTTTTTTTTTCAAATGTCCACGTTTATTATAAATTCTTTTTATCTAAAAATCAAAGTAGATAAAATTAAATGGTCTTTTCAGTGAGATAAAAAAAAATTACAATCCAAAAAATGAACTGATATAATTACCTGTGCCGTGAGCCGCGGGGGTTTCTCTGGCGGTGCTGTGAGGCAGAAAGATGAACGTTATGAGAGAAGGGAAGAAAGAAAAGAGAGTCAGGAGGATTAAGAGAGGAATGATGATCTCCAGAATTAATTTAATGTGGATTTC